>CM055956.1:42765433-43400362 GCA_029490685.1 Schizonepeta tenuifolia | reverse complement strand
GTGTCATTTACTTAGACCATAACATCATGCATGTCTTCCACTAAATAACTAAAAAAAAATAATGAAATAAAATCGGCTGCATGCACAAAAAATTAGAAGGTTTACGGGTTTTTCCGGCGCGATCCGACGTTACGGGAAAACGAACGACGAAAAATGTTGCTCGGTACAAAATCGTCGCGATTCGATTTGACTTAAAAATTCTAACGTATGAACTTAATTGGAAGATAAATTTACAAAAATTATTTTGACAAAAACTCGGGACGACAAGTCCGAGTTTCGTCCGGAAAAACATAAAAACGAATTTTCTAGGGCGTGTTCGTATTGCAATTTCGTGATTATAAAAATTAGACGGTTTTCCGTTCTAAGATTACAAATTAAAAACTTTTCGTACGCGTTAACCCTAAATACAGTAGTCGTCTAGCTGACTTCTGTAATTTATTTTAATAACGGATTTGACCGTTAGTCTTAGAATTCAACAATTGTAAACTTAGGCGTGCAAAGCCATTTATTTAATTAACTTTACAAATTTTAGAACGTAAAGAATTTACGGGGCATTACATCCTATCCTCCTTACGAAAAATTTCGTCCCGAAATTTGCTTACCTTCTGCAAAAAGATGAGGATACCGCTCCTTCATCTTCTCCTCGAGTTCCCACGTGGCTTCTTCTTGCCCGTGATGGTTCCATAGCACTTTAACTATTGGTATCGATTTGGTCCTTAATTCTTGAACTTTTCTATCCAAGATTGATATTGGCTTTTCTTCATAGCTTAGGTCAGATTCAAGAACTATGTCTTGCTGACTAATAACGTGCTTAGGATCATAAACATATTTTCTCAACTGAGAAACGTGAAAAACGTTATGAACGCTTCCTAGGCTTGGCGGTAAGGCCAATCTATACGCGACTGGTCCTATTCTCTCGAGGATTTCATAAGGTCCTATAAACCTGGGTCTTAGCTTACCCTTTATTCCCAACCTAAGGATTCCTTTGGTCGGGGATATCTTAAGAAAAACTTTATCTCCTGTTTCAAACTCAAGGTTGGTTCGGCGATCGTCGGCATACGACTTCTGTCGGCTCTGAGCCTCCTTCATTCTATCTCGAATCTGTCGAACTATCTCAATCATCTCATTGATCGCATCTGGGCCTAGGTTCTTTCTCTCACCTACTTCGTCCCAATAAAGCGGTGATCTACACTTTCTTCCATACAAAGCCTCAAACGGCGCCATTCCTATTGTGGCCTGATAGCTGTTGTTGTAGGCGAATTCGACTAAGTGTAGTATTTCTTCCCAATTCGTGCCTCGATCCAAAACCACTGTTCTTAACATATCGACCAAAATCTGAATCGTTCTCTCTGACTGTCCATCTGTCTACGGGTGAAAAGCTGTACTGAAATTAAGCTTTGTTCCCAACTCTTTCTGCATCGTAATCCAAAATCTCGAGGTAAACTTAGCATCTCTGTCTGATATTATGACCTTCGGTATTCCATGCAGACGTACAATCTCTCTGACATACAACTGAGCTAGTCTCTCTGATCCATATGTAGTCTTAATCGGTAAGAAGTGAGCTGACTTCGTAAGTCTATCTATTATTACCCAAATCGCTGTGTTTCCCTTTTTCGATTTAGGCAAGCCTGTGACAAAGTCCTTAGCTATGCCTTCCCATTTCCAATCTAGGACATCCAACAGTTGTAGCAATCCATACGGTCGTCGGTGTAAAGCCTTAACTTGTTGACATGCTAGGCATCTTTCTATAAACGAGGCAACGTCTCGTTTCATTCCATTCCACCAAAAGTTTCTCCTCAAATCTTGTTACATTTTTGTACTCCTTGGATGTGCTGTGTAAGGCGTATCGTGAGCCTCACTCAAGATTTCGTTCTTCAATTCGCTATCGTTGTCGGGAATACAAATCCTGCCTTCATAAAGTATTGCATTGTCTGGAGCCTCAGAATATCCTTCTGGCTTATCTGTCCTTATCCTTACTCGTAACTTTTCCATTGACTCGTCTTTTCTCTGAGCACTAATGATCCTTTCTCTCAAATCTGGTGTAGCTTCTAATGCTGCTATTTGACTTGTTATCGTTGTTGGCATGTCAAGCACTCTGATATCCATCTTCTCGAATTCTCGTACTAAGGTTTCTTCTTCTACGAAAAGACATCCTAACTTCGTTGGAGCCTTGCGACTCAATGCGTCTGCTACCACATTAGCCTTCCCTGGATGGTAGTTAATTCCACAGTCATAATCTTTGACTAATTCGAGCCATCGTCTTTGTCTCATATTCAGTTCTTTTTGCTCGAAAAAGTACTTCAGACTCTTGTGATCGGTGAATATCTCAACTCTTACACCATAGAGATGGTGTCTCCAAATCTTTAGCGCATACACTACTGCTGCAAGTTCTAAATCATGGGTTGGGTACTCAACTTCGTGGGGTCGAAGTTGTCGTGAAGCATAAGCTATCACTCGTCCATCTTGCATCAAGACACAACCTAATCCATTTTTCGATGTGTCAGTATAAACCACATATTCCTTGTTTGTGTCTGGAAGTGCTAGTACTGGTGTTGTAGTTAATTTTTCCTTAAGAGTTTGGAAACTCTTCTCGCACTCATCCGTCCACTTAAACTTGGTGTCCTTCCTGAGTAGCTGCGTCATCGGGCGAGCGATTGTAGAAAATCCCTCGATAAACCTTCTGTAATAACCAGCTAATCCCAAAAAACTTCTGATCTCATTCTGACTTGTTGGTGTTTTCCAGTTGTGCACTGCTTCTACATTGGCTGGATCCACCTTGATTCCTTCTGTCGATACTATGTGTCCAAGGAACATTACTTCCTTCAGCCAAAATTCGCATTTACTGAATTTGGCATAGAGTTTCTCAGCTCTTAGTGTCTCCAACACTATCCGTAGATGTTCCTCGTGCTCCGTCTCATTCTTAGAATAAATGAGGATGTCATCGATGAATACTAAAACAAATTTGTCCAAGTAGGGGTGGAAAACTCTGTTCATAAGGTCCATGAATACGGCTGGAGCGTTGGTCAAACCAAATGGCGTCACTAAAAATTCGTAATGGCCATATCGAGTTCTAAAAGCGGTCTTAGGTACATCTTCAGGTTTGATCTTGAGCTGATGATACCCTGACCTCAAATCTATCTTGGAGAAGACTCCTACACCCTTAAGCTGATCGAACAGATCCTCGATCCTTGGCAAAGGATATTTTTTCTTGAGAGTGATCTTGTTCAGTTCTCGGTAATCGATGCACATTCTCATCGATCCGTCCTTTTTTCTAACGAAAAGCACGGGTGCTCCCCAAGGTGAGACGCTTGGCCTGATAAAACCAAGGTCTAGTAATTCCTGTAACTGGATTTTTAGCTCTTCCAGTTCCTTCGGTGCCATTCTGTAAGGGGCTTTAGACTTAGGAGCTGCTCCTGGTTCTAAATCGATCGTGAAGTCCACATGACGATTTGGTGGAAATCCTGGTAGTACTTCTGGAAAAACATCTTCGTATTCGTTCACGACTTTTACGTCCTGAATGGTCTTCTCGGCTCCTGGTTCTCCAACTAGGTACACAAGATATGCTGTGGTACCTTTCTTTTTCATGAGTTTCGTGGCTTGAAGGGCCGATATGATTGGTACGCCTCTACCCATTGAAATTCCGTGGAATTCGGTTGGTTTTTTACCCGGTGGCTGGAAAGAAATTTTTCTCTCGTTGCAGAGAATCGTGGCGTAATTCTCTGACAACCAATCCATTCCTAGGATTATATCTATGTCCCACATTATCATAACATTTAGATTGTTCGCTATAACCTTATGAGTTCCGATTTCTAGTTCTAGGTTAGAGCAAACATACGTGGAAGTAGTGATTTCTCCTGAAGGTGTGGCTACTCTCATAGATTGTGCAACTCTTACAGGTCTGATGTCTAAGTTATCGGCACATGAGCCAGCAATGAAAGAATGCGATGCGCCAGAATCAAACAGTATCTTAATGGGGGTGTTGTGGAGTTTTCCCATACCTGCTAGATTGCCTTTTCCTTTGCGCTGACCGCTTTGTTTGATAGCGCATGCCCTCGCATTCTGTTGCTGCTGTGCATGCTGCTGAAACTGCTGCTATTTCATAGGCGGCTGCTGCGGCTGTGCTTGGATGGCTCGGAGGGGTACTGCTTGAAGCGGTTTAGGGCAGTCCTTTTTCATGTGTCCCTTCTGTCCACAGTTGAAACAGTTAGGGGTGCCTATCTGGCAGACTCCAGGATGGGCTCGGTTGCACTTCGGGCAGACAGGGATGGTAACCCTTCCTGGGTTATTCGCTCCCTGGTTAAAATTCCTCTGTTGCCCTTGCGGCTGGTTTAACTGATTATTGCCCTTCCATGGCAAGTTCTGCCTGTTCCCTTAAATGAACAACCCCGATTGGTTGTTTCCCTGCCACGGTCTCTTGCCATTGTTGTTGTTGTTGGCAGGCTGCTGACAACCTCTTTTCTATCCTCCCTGATTGTTGTAACCCTGACTATATCCTCCGCTACTTCCTCCGTTCCATTTTCTCTTCCCTTGGTAGTTGCTGCTGTTGTTGTTGTAGTAGCCTCGATTCTGATTCTGCGCTGGTGCTGACGCAGTTGGTACAATCTTTTTCTCATCAGGCACGACGGCCTCCATTTCTAGTGCTCTTCCCAGTATGTCTGAATAACCTAGTCCTCCATGACTAGCCAAAGCGATTCCCAATTCATGACGTAAACCTCCCTGAAATTTCTTTGATAACTTCTCCTCAGTGTCGACCAATGTCGGCGCATACCTCATTAACTCGCAGAACTTGACGTCATATTCCGTCACAGTTAGCTTTCCCTGCTTCAAATTATAAAATTCGGCCTCTTTCTGTGCCCTATACGTCTTAGGAACGTACTTGTCAAAGAAAATCTCCTTAAATTCTTCCCACGAAAAACGAGCCAGATGCTCAGCAGGTATCACCTTCTGTCTTGCTTCCCACCAGTAGTCTACCGATCCCGTCAGTTGGAATGCGACACACAGCATTCTCTCCTCATCAGTGCATCTGAGGAGTTTGAAAATTTTCTCAGTCGACCTCACCCATAGTTCAACATCGCTAGGGCTTCCAGTTCCATTGAACATTGGAGGGTTCCTTTTGAGGAAAAGATCCTCAATATCTCTACGGGGCGGTGGTGAAGGTTGTGGTGGTGGTGACGGGGTGGAGATGGGGATGGAGTGATATTCCGCTCATATTCTTGTTCTTGGTTATTTTATGGCTGACGTCCACCACGTCCTCTTGGCCTTCCAGGTCTTCGACCTCTCCTGTTGTTAACATTTCTCGGCGGCATTTTCTTTAGTCCTAAGAAGAATTGAAGATTCCCATTAGATCCTTCTATTAATTACACTTAGCACTTACTAGCTCGTTCTCAACTTAATCAAATTCACGGATCAACATATCAAACATAGCTTCGATATTATTTCATTAATCTTTTAACTTTCGAGTTAAACTCATTTCCTCGTTACACGAGTTCATTTAACATTCTAATTTTTTTTAATTACTCGATTCATAAGAAATTTTACTTGATTAAAACCCTCTTTACGGGTCATATATATATACATCCAAAAAGAATATTACTTTTGCCTCCAACGAGGACTTATACAAAAAGGGTTAGACTACTATTAGTCTAAACTAGGCTGATTGCCTACTATTTACTGGGTGCACTAACAAATTGCACTCCGTATCTACTAGAGTACTAGAACGGAAACGATTTATAAAATTTCGTATCTGCTAGAGTACTACAAAAATTAACTAGTTACTGATCCGACTCTATACAGGACAAAAGTTATCACTACTACTGATATTTACCCATATCTATAAAGCACTGCCTAACTAAACTGTAGAAGAAAGCCAAAAACTACTCCGAAGTCTGCAAAATCCTAACAACCCTCCACTGGGTCCTCCTCAGGGTCCTCCTCCGGGTCCACCTCCGGATCCTCCTCCGGTTCCTCCTCCGGATCCTCCTCCGGGTCCTCTTTCTTGGACTCCGAACCAAAAACCAACTCGAGTGCCTGGTCCACCCTCAGAGTAGAACCGTCGTCAAGTGTAAGCAGGGTGGGTGAAGGTACCTCAGAAATAGTCTCCTCCAAGTCGGAGACCAAGTCGTCCTCTCTGATCCTTCTCGCACGCTTCTTTAGGGGAAGAAGGTGCTCGGGAACTGAACCTGAACCCGACTCGAACTCCTCCCTAGAATGGACCCTGGACGGTCCTGCCTCCATCTGCTCTCGGGCTACTCTCTACTTCGCGCAGATCTCCTCGAGTAGCGTAAGTGGAGAAGGCAACTCTAACATGGCGGCGAGCTCCGCGTCGATCTCTCGGTAGTCTGGCCCCTCTCTGTACAGTCTCGTCTCCAACGGTCCCCTGACTCTAACACAAACGTCTGGCACAAATAGTGAAGACAACCCCAACAGCGCGGCTGTCTCAGCGTCAACCTCTACAAAACTCGGGCCTGGGATCAACTCCTCAATCTGCTGTTCAACCGGTGGTGACTCTGGTGGAACTACCGTCTCCTCGTCCTCCTCTGGCTGCTCTAACTCAGCCTCAGGCTCCTCCTTCAGTACCCCGTCTGGTGGCAACTCTAACAAATCTAAGAACTCCGGGTCTAAGTCAAGCTCCTCAAGCTCTGTTTCGGCTGGAAAGTGACTGTAGGGGATGTGTGGCTCTAAAGGAAGGGGAAGCATATATCTGCTCTCAAAGAAACGCCTGTGCACACACAGGGCGAATCCAGCGTAGTTGCCGGTCGGCTCCGTGTCGTCGCCGAAAATCCCCAAGAAGTACCAAGCTGCACGGTGTGCCCAACCGCGCCACTCATCCGGTAAGTGCACGATCAAATCTAGTATCGCCTGACTCTCCCTGATCAGGTGTCTCACTGGGTAGTAGGCTGAAGAAAAATTACTCACAATCTGTCCCACATCCTCTTCTCCGTAGTCTACCTCAAACTCGTAGTACTCATCCTGCAGCATATCAACTATGGTGCGCTCGCACTCTACCAACGGCCGACTCTTCCGAGCCGTAACACGAGTCCTAGCCATCCTACAAAAGTTTTAAGGTAACACGGATCAGTAACAGGTAGGAAAAGAAAATAACTTATCTTAACGGAAACATAGATTACAAAATGAATATCCTTTATTCAATTGTAATATCAACACTTAAGTCAACCACTTATTAAGACTTCTAGCAATTCAAGAAATTGCACTCAACAACATATATATATTTATATACATAAAATTAAAGATTTTATTTTCATTCTTTCATTTCACCATATTATTACTCATTTTAATTCTCTATTTCTTTTATTTCTTAACTCATTAACTCTTAACGATTTTCACCTATTAAAAACAAAGTATTTTTACTTCGTTCATGCTACTTATTCAAAAGTAACATCCATTTTCAAAGAAATTTATCGCTTACGACTCTTGATATTCGTACTAATTGTAGTCGTCGCTCAAGATGAAAATATGAAATTTAATTCCATAAAAAGAAAAAGAAATATAACTTAAGAATAATTTCTTGGAAAACTAAGTTCCAGTTGTCGTCTCGTTCATATCTTTCTTAACTCGAAGTCGAAAGCTTCTCAAACGTCTAATCGCTCCCTTCTTTTACTAACACGATTTATTAAATTATTTTTATTAATTTTATTTCTTTTTCCTCGCAGGAAATTCTTGGACGACCGGTTCGACTTTGTCGAATCTTTATTCATGTCACTAAGTGCACGTGACATTCATCAGAGGAAGTCCTTCTCGCGTTAGGGATTTCCTTTCGTAATTATTTCAAAACAACGTTTCTTAAAAACGTCTAAGTTCTCGAAGAACCGGAAAGTTCTTAAGTTCCACGTCTACGTTCTCATTGAACCAGGAAAATTCCCTAAAATTTGACTATATTCTCGTATCCGCATACTTTTTTCATAAAAAAAGAAATCATTGCGCAAATATTTTCACATACGATAGTACTTGTACTATCGCATAATCATGTAAGTATAAAAATTATACTTCTGTAAAATTCTCATTTTTAAAACACAACTTATTCTCGTTTTCAAATTTCACTGAATACTTGCTCATAAATTCCTTATTTAAAAGAAATCTCATTATAAAATTCTTTCACTTTTCCTCGTTGAGTCGACATAGCGGGCGGTTGAGTTGACTTCTACGTTCTCAATCTTAGCATCATAGTCTAACTCTTATCTCATACTTGGAAAGACGACTCTGATCCAGAGTATATAAAAATACCATGTCTCATGACTTGAAAGAAGACTCGATATAGAGTACAAACAAATACTCTATATTATTTCTCGAAGAAAAACTTGTATACAAATACCACTTTATGATATTACTTAAAAGAATGGCTCATACTTGAAAGAATGACTCACACTAACTTATACTAGAAGATTGACTCAGAAGCAGAGCAGAAAACGAGCACTGCTCTGATACCACTCTGTCACAGCCCCAAATCCCGAGGGACGGCAGAAATCGGGGTACGACTGGGGTTGGATTAAAGAAGCGGGGAAGAAGGGGGCTAACTGACTAAACATACATGAAAAATACATCATTAAACCATGAATAAGACTTTAACATAAAAAAGAAAGAGTTAATCCCTAAGGATTACTCGACAAAAGTATAAAAAGAAGCTAAGTTCATATGTACAGACTTAGGCTACAAAGTATTGTTCAAAAGTACATCTCAAACAGAAACTCAAAGTTTGGCAACGGAAGGGTTCTAACTGAGCATCCTATCCTTTAACTCAACATCAACCGTCGCTGCTCACCGTCGCTTCAACCTGCACATTTAGAAAACAATGTAGGGCTAAGTACAAACGTACTTAGTGGGCACGATGCCAAAATCATAATCATAAATATAGATAAATATGGCATTTTATAAACGTAGCACATCGGAGTTTTATTGAAAGAATCCGTGTCTACTAAACATTTTCTGACTTTTTCTCATAAATCACTCGCGCGAGCATTTTCTGACTAATGTTACGTTCAATCTTGACCAATTCTAATTCACCGTGGCTGGTACCCCTCAACAGTATATCACATACACCACAGGTTACAAAGTGCACTAACTCTGGAAAGCACTTAGCATCTAACTCAGAGCCGATCGTTAGTTAATCTAAAAAGACAAACTCTAAATCTGGAAAACATGAATGTTAACTCAGATAGGTACAAGAGAACTCACATAAAAACATAAAACAGTTCATGCCATAATATCACTTTGAAAACACAGATATCAAAGCGATAAATAAAGATTTTCCGAGCATTGCTCGTTTTATTTGTATATAAAAGCCCACCTTGATTTACAGAACTTAAAACAAACGCTTCCAACTTGGGATCTTCTATCCTTTCTCTACAGTTGGCTTTCTCCTTCATCGTAAAATAAACATACTTAAAAACAGGTTGTAAAAGATAACCGATTAAAGAGAATCGAAGAAAGTTTTAGTTGTTTCATTCTTTAGGCATTTGCACGCTTACGAGATTCGTTTTACTTAAACGGGAAACGAGACTCGTACCAATCTCGTTTAGAACTCGGAAGATCTCATACTTGACTCTCGGTCAGTAGAGAAGGTAGTCGATATCTTAATACGACTTTAAAGATTATAAGAAACTAAGTTGGAAAGAATCAACTTAGGCGATTTACGTTTTAGTTCATTTCACGACTTATGAAAAATCTCACTTTACTACTTCTTTAATTAAAGGATAAGAGATAAGATCTCGACTGGTTTTCATCACTCAAGGTCCTATACTTGACTCTAGGGTCAGTAGGGAGATATTCGTTAGATAAAACGGCTTAAACGATAGAAAGAAACTAAATTGTGAATTAAACAACTTAGTGAACAAGAAACTGAATTCTCACTGCACAGTCCAGTAACTCTGGAGGCTTTCCAGAACAGAGGATTTAGAAACAGGGGGTGAGCCCTGTACCATTAGAAAGCTTAGGAAGTCTAATTCACGCCCCAATTTACGGATTACAAAACCGATAAACGAGCTGGAAGTTATTACAGTTTCCGGCGAGGGTCGCAAAACTGCTGCGAAAACCCTAATTGTTTGATAGGTTCGACGTATAACGTCTTAGGTTCGTTCTAAGCTCTCGTATTCAATTTTTTTTTTTTTAGAAACTGGACTCTCAAGGCAGTCATCACGTACTTCCGTACGTGACAAACTCCTTCTCAAAACTCGCTCAAAAGCACGACGTTCTAAACGTCGGATTTCAACTAACAAGTACTAAACCAACAAGAATTTCAAACGCGTTCTAGTTCTCGATTATAACTATAGCCCATATTATATCAACTCGAAAGCTTATGACGTCAACTAGAAAGTTGTTCTAAATTTCATTATAAACAATAATATTAGATTAGAATCCCATCAGATTTCTCGATTACTAGTTACAACTAAATGTTCGTCTCTTATACGATTTTCAAAAGTTGTCGGTTTTCATTCAAATTTTACGACGTTAAACTACGTCTAACGTGAATAATTTTCATGCATGCAAACACATCTTAACATCATTATAACTCAACTTATAAAGTGATCTTTATCTCTTATGTTTCATTAAACATTTTTAGAAAATTCTCAATTAAATTCTATAATCAACTAACATGATTTACAACATAATTCAATTAACAAATCATCACTTATATCAAACATGTGGAAACTCCTAATTATCCTATAAATTTCTGGTTTTATGAAGATATTAAGGGGGTGATTTTATTCCCCAATTAACTACATTTATTTACTAATCAACCTCTTTTATTATCAATTAATCAATTGCAAAACAATTATCAATTAACATACAAAAATTCCTAAATTCATAATTCAAACCCTAATTGACTTTCAAAAAATCATAGGGCTTTCAATTCCTTTTCATTCCAATCACTAATTAAACATCTATCAAATAAGAATCAACCATCAAAAGAAGAAAAAATAAAAATCCTACAACATGCCCAAAAATTTCGGTACTTACATAGGATTTAGGGTTCTTATTTTTGTTCCATTTTAATCCCTAATTAATCTATCTAATACATCCAATTTCATTATTTCAAGATCAAAATATCTATTCCAAACCTCCAAAATTTCGATCAAGAAGGAAAAAGAGAAAAAAAGAAATCTAATTGGATAGAAATGGAGAGGATATCATTACCTTGAGTTCTTGTGAAGGAATTAAATGGAAAGATGGATGAAAGATGATCTAGGAGGATTTTCTTGTTTGAAACCTTGAAGAACAACAATGGTGAAGAACAATTTGAGAAAGAAGAAGAAAAAGTGTGTGTGTGTAGCCGAGAGAGTGAGAGAGAGATGGAAAGGATTTGTTTTGTTCAAGTGTTTGGTATGATGAAAATGTTGAAATTGTGTAAAGTGAACATTTAGGTGTCATTTACTTAGACCATAACATCATGCATGTCTTCCACTAAATAACTAAAAAAAAATAATGAAATAAAATTGGCTGCATGCACAAAAAATTAGAAGGTTTACGGGTTTTTCCAGCACGATCCGACGTTACGGGAAAATGAACGACGAAAAACGTTGCTCGGTACAAAATCGTCGCGATTCGATTTGACTTAAAAATTCTAACGTATGAACTTAATTGGAAGATAAATTTACAAAAATTATTTTGACAAAAACTCGGGACGACAAGTCCGAGTTTTGTCCGGAAAAACATAAAAACGAACTTTCTCGGGCGTGTTCGTATTGCAATTTCGTGATTATAAAAATTAGACGGTTTTCCGTTCTAAGATTACAAATTAAAAACTTTTCGTACGCGCTAACCCTAAATACAGTAGTCGTCTAGCTGACTTCTGTAATTTATTTTTAATAATGGATTTGACTGTTAGTCTTAGAATTCAACAATTGTAAACTTAGGCGTGCAAAGCCATTTATTTAATTAACTTTAAAAATTTTAGAACGTAAGGAATTTACGGGGCATTACAGTATCCCTTAATCGGGTTCTCATTCACGTCTTTTGATTTAAACAAACGACGAGCATTTCCTCGTCATTTTCAACTAAACAATTACTAAACCAAAACAATTTCAAATTCAATTTCTATTTCATTTTCGTTTATCAATTTCTCGATTATTAACTAAAACTCTTATTATCTCGTATCTCGGATGGAAATGTCTTTAACTACAATATCGTTCGTTTATCAATAACTATCATTATTATTAAAAAGGTTTTTCTCATTCGACTTTTCTATCGGCTTTTAAACTCGGTTCTTCGTCTCTTAACGAAATTTCAATCTTCTTAGAATCCGTTCAAACTTTACGGTTACGATCATTAACTATCAAGATTATCCTAGGTTCGAATCACAAACCCTAATCATTATTCATGCTCAACTTATCGACGATTGCTCGTCTCTTACTAAAAATCTTACGTTCTCCATTTTCGTTCAAATTTTACAACAACGATCATCATCTAACAAGCATCACTAATATGCAAACCATATTCTAAAAACATTATCGAGCTTCAACTTATCGACACGTTTCCGTCTCTTACATTTTTCAATTTATTTTTAGAAAAATTCCAGATAAATATATATTCATCCTCATACATCTTATATCTCATTTCTATTAATCAATCGAGCATATCATATCATCTTCTTCATCGAATCAACCATTCTTCATCTCTTATCTTTCAACTTTTATTTTTAGAAAAATCTAAATTAATTCATATAGTCAATTAACAACATGTAGATCATTATTCTATCAATTAAACATCAAAGAAATCGAACTACGATCAAACCCCTAAAATCTAAGAAATTTTCGGTAATTACAAAATGCAAAGGGGAGTGATTTTCTTCATGCTCCATGATTTCGAGAAAAAAATAAAGTGGATGGAATGGAGTTGTGTTCGGTTCATATCGTAGGAGATGTTCTTACCTTGCGGAATACGAACTCGGAAATGGAATTGATTCGTAGACGGATGACTCGTGTGCTTTGAGAAAGCTTGGATGATGAGTTTCAATGGAGGAAAAGAGAAGAAAAAATGAGAGAGAGAGCTTGAAGGGGGTGCGGTAAAGAGAGGTGTGAGGGAGGGAGGGGATGACTCACCTATACATACATAAAGTGAGATAAAAATCTAACTAAGGAGGTGGTGAGTCGCTAAGGGCCGTTTGGTGTGAAGAAAATTAGACGGAAATATCTCATTTCCGGCTTTAAACGACGTTATAAAAGTTGAGAAATACTTTCTTAGATAGTTAGGAATTCGACGAAATCTAATTCGTCGGTTAGATTAGAAATAAATCACGTACTCGGAAAACCTAATTCGTTTTTCAAAATCCGAGAAAAAGTCGGGATTAAACAGTCTAAAATTCGCCCGAAAAAATCATAAAAACTAACTTTCTCCGGTGAACTCGTATCGAAGAAAAAGTGAATGTAAATTCTGACGGTTTTTTATTCTTAGTTTTCGGACGAAAAATCTACCGGACACGAAAATCCTAATACAGTATTCGTTCGGCCGACTTCTGAAATTTATTTTCTGAAACGGATTTCACCGTAAATCTTAGAATCGAAAATCCTTAACTTAGGCGTGCAAAGCCTTAATTATTAATTAAATTTTTATTTCTCATCGGAAGAAAATATCCGGGGTATTACAGTTGAAATAGAAGTTGGGCAAGTTGAACGTAACATCAGTAAAATGCTTGTACAAGCTATGTTTATGAAAAGAAAATATTTAGTAAGCATGGACCTTTGAAAGGAAAACCCCGTTGTGTTACTTTGAGAATGCTTGATTAATCTATACGCTTATGATATGTTTTCGGCATCGTGCCCACTAAGTATGATTATACTTAGCCCTGCATGTATTTATAAATGTGCAGGTTAAGTGACGAAGGCGGCGGAGGTTGAGTAGAGGTTGTAGATAGGAAAGAAGAATAGTGTAATCAGTTCTACGTTTTTCCGCTGCAAACTACTTCACTTTTTGTTGTATAACTTTTCGGTTTAAGTTTCATACTTTAAACCTAGTCTACTCTGAAAACAACTTTGACGAGCGATCCTTCGAGTTCGACTCTCTTTTGTTAATGGAATCAGTTCATACATATCATCTTGTTTATTATTATTGGTTAATGCATTTATTCAGTTATCCCCCCCTTCTTCCCCGCTTCTTTAATCCAACCCCTAGTCGCACCCCGACTTTGCCGTCCTTCGGGATTTGGGGTAGTGACACCGACACCGAACGAAGGAGTTATGAGCCGATTAAGTTAGGGTGTCGGGTCTGTGCGCGAAAATTTCTGCACATTTCCGAGTCGATTTTCCGGCATCAAATCGATGCCGTGAAGAGGAATAAGTTTAGGGCTTTTGTAGATCCTGCTGTAGACATTTCAACCATAGGTTCGTTTCCAGAAATTGAAGGTTAATATGATCGGAATTAACATTAGAGTTGCTGCATAAACTTCAAAATATAAATTTTACATATTCACTTCTCTTTGACTTGATATGAGGATTTTGATGACTAACTTGTTGAGCATGTTATTATTTGATTAAGTTTTAACCATGGAGTAAATTGTATAGATAAACTAGTTCCTAAGCTCTAAATAGAAAACTAAATCCTTAGCTAATCATATTATTATTATTCTAAGACAGGGGAATAATTGTGAGATTATTATTATGCTCATGACTCTTTTTAATTTGATAACTGGAGTAGCTTTATTGGATGAATTTAGTTTAATATAGATGTTGTTGGTAACTGAATTGCTATGTTTAAATTGTATACTAATATTATAATAGAATCTGTAAGTTTTTTTTTTTTTTATATTTGAATGTCTTAAAGCTTCAAGTATATTGCCTAAAATAACTTAAAGTGATATCTTAAGAATTTGTGTTTAAGGCCGTTACATTTATTCATGAAGCAAGTAAAGACTAAGTTTAAAATTGTTTTTAAGTGATAGGAGCGGTGCATCCAAGGCTCGAGGGAGGACAACCAAGGAAAGCTTCAAGAGGTTTGAATTAAATCACTTCAGGTGGGGTTTACTTTTATCTGTAAGCGTAGTGTTACATGGTTATAATCATTGTTGTGTCATGCGTCATTCATATGAGCTAATGTGGCCCACGAGGGGTCAGATCTACGAGGGATCAAAATGAACTGCTGGCCCACGAGGGGCCAGGTCCACGAGGGACCAAGACTAGTCTCACAATCAGCTAAGTGAAAGAAGGGTTCATTATGTTATGATTCATTACACAATTGGTTATAATTGCTTGCAGCGTTTACCCCACTGAGTGTGCTTGCATACTCATACCCTATTGTTTATATTTCTTTTGCAGGCTAAGGAGTTAGCGGCGAGACGGCAGACACGAGGCACCATATTCTCCATTCTCCCTAGTTTCTGATGAAGTATAATTATTATTTTCGGTAAAAATGGCTTGCTACTAACTAACTTAGTCTCTTTTAATTTTGGTAGGCTGAGACCTTATATACTAGTTTATGATTTTGCATTTTGATGTCGGCTGTGACCAAACTTATATATTTTGCTTATTATATTTGTAGCTACAAGCTGTGCCTCAGATAGGTCGTTATATCTCTAAAACTTGATGGTTATATTTTTGTATGGACTCAACTTTCTAATATAGATATGATGCTTTGACACGATTACTATCAATGTCGTTTACTACCTTTAGCTTTCGTTGCCTCTGAAATATATATATATATATATTTATATAATGTTATGGCAGAAATTTTATTATTAGTATGTTAGAAATTAAGAACTGATTTTGATATAATTAAAAATAGACTTAAATGTAAATGGTTGTTTTAATTATATAATAGATTTTGCTTTAACCTTCACGTATATATATTTATATAATTTGAAATTCTATGACAGGTAATACATATTCAGTTTAATATATTTATATATATATATATATATATATATATGTATATGGTCTTGTGTTATTTTTTTTTTTTATAATTGTCATCATTATTAATATTATTATTATAGTTTCCGCTTTTACTATCGATAATTAAATATGAAATGAAATAATGTTTTTGGTAGCGTTTCCCATTCGCAAGGGATGAGGGCGTTACAGAGAAAATACCATTTCTCTTGATTATGCTACTCGAGTTCTCGATTCAACTATCATCATCTCAAATCAATCATGTTATAGACAAGCATTTACAACAAATGAACAAGTCATTTCACGAATAAATGAAACATAAACATTTCACTCATATAAGTTCAATCAAGCATAATAAACTCAAACATGATTTATATTTCAAATACAATCAACAGTTAACTCGACACTGTTCGACTTTATTCTTGGAAAATGTTAACTTCGAGTTTTATAGAATAATCTCATTAAACTTCTAATAAGTCACATAAAATTCAAATAATAAGAATTTTGAATTTAAAACTCAACTTCTATTTAGTATTCCTCGACATAAAATACGACATCATTTCTCAAAATTCTAAAATACGCCATCTCTTCTCAATTACGCACATATACTCGTACATGTACTCTTATCTTAATAATTTAACTTCTAATAATATATACTTTCTTTCTTTTCCTTAATTAGACTCTCTTTTTCTATATTTAATAGAAATTCAACTTTCTATTTAAAAACTCGACTCTTAATAACTTAATCGTCTTATCTCGGTTTTAAAATATTTGAACAGTATACTCAATTATTTTTACTCAAACATTATTATTAATTTCTTCACGCTCAACATCAACAAGAAATGAACAATCAAGCACTCACGACTTACTAAACTCGCTTCTCATATTAAAACAACATTTATTTGATTTCAACTCATGTCTTCCTTTCGTTCATCTAACACTTCTTATTTTTATTTAATAATCAAGCATTTGAAATGTCACAGGCCCAAATCCCGATGGACTGCAAAGCCGGGGTGCAACTAGGGGTTGGATTAAAGAAGCGGGGAAGAAGGGGAAATAACCGAATGAATGAATAAACTGACATTTATAAACAAGAAAATTACTATGAACTGATTCTATTAAACAAAAGAGAATCGATCTCGAATGATTGCTCGACCAAGTTGTTTCTGAGTTGACTAGGTTTCAAGTATGAAAACTTAAACTGAAAAGATTATTCATCAAAAAGAAGTATTTTGCAGCGAAATAAAACGTAGAGTGATAACACATTTCCGGTGTGAAACCGAGGCTCAACTAAACTTTGCTTCCTTAAGTACGACCTCTACTCAACCTCCGCCGCCTTCGTTCCTCAACCTGCACATTTATAAATACATACAGGGCTAAGTACAAAAGCACTTAGTGGGCACTTTGCCGAAATCAAAGGCTCGTGCTTACTAAACATTTTCTTTTCATAAATAGCTTGCAAGCATTTTTCTATTGTTACGTTTAACTTGCCCAACTTCTGTTTCAACGCCGGGGGAGAGTTAACTTCTCCCATGCACGTTCCTCACCGTGGCTGGCTACCCCTCAACAGAGTACCACACACAACGGCTACCGTGTACACTAACTGTAATACCCCAGACTTTTTCTACAGTATTTAAAAATAAAATTTAATAATAATCATGGCTTTGCACGCCTAAAATCATGAATTTCAATTCTAAGATTTGCGGTGAAATCCGTTTCAGAAAATAATTTCCAGAAGTCGAACGAATGACTACTGTATTAGGGTTTTCGCGTCCGTTAAGTTTTTCGCCCGAAAACTCGGAATCAAATTCCGTCAGAATTTACATTCACTTTTTCTTCGAGACGAGTTCACCGGAGAAAGTTAGTTTTTATGATTTTCCGGACGAATTTTGGACTGTGAAGTCCCGACTTTTCTCGGATTATGAAAAACGAATTAGTTTTTCCGAGTACGTAAATTATTTCCAATCTAACGGACGAATTAGATTTCGTCAATTCCGTAACTAACTAGGAAAGTATTTCTCGACTTTTAAAACGACGTTTAAGAGCCGGAACCGAGATTTTTTGTATAAAATTTCCTCGCAAAAGGCATCCCTAACGAGTCACACTACTTTGTGGGATATTTCCATTTACTTTATGACTCACCATAAGTGAGTCATCACCTTCTCCCTTATACCCCAATGCCGCCACCTCCATCTCTCTTCTCTCTCTCATTTCTTCTTCAATTCTCCTCCATAGAAGCTCAATCTCAAGCTTTCTTCAAGATCAAAGCTCTTCCATGTCACGGCCCCAAATCCCGAGGGACGGTAGAAGCCGGGGTGCGACTGGGGTTGGATTAAAGGAGCGGGGAAGAAGGGGGCTAACTGACTAAACATACATGATAAACATCGATAAACTATGAACAAGACTTGATTATAGATAAGAAATAGTTAATCCCTAAGGATTACTCGACAAAAGTACTACAAAAAACTAAGTTCAAAAGTACAGACATAGACTACTGAGTTGTTCAAAAATACATCTCAAAAAGATATACAGAGATTGGCAGCGGAAGGGTTCTACTAAACATCTTATCCTTTAACTCAACATCAACCGTCGCCGCTCACCATCGCTTCAACCTGCACATTTAGAAAGCAATGCAGGGCTAAGTACAAACGTACTTAGTGGGCACGATGCCGAAAACATGCTCATAAATATAGATAAAATGGCATTTCATAAGCGTAGCACACGGGGTTTTATTGAAAGAATCCGTGTCTACTAAACATTTTCTGATTTTTTTCTCATAAATCGCTCGCGCGAGTATTTTCTGACTAATGTTACGTTCAATCTTGACCAATTCTAATTCACCGTGGCTTGTACCCCTCAACAGGATATCACATACACCACAGGTTACAAAGTGCACTAACTCTGGAAAGCACTTAGCAGCTAACTCAGAGCCGATCGTTAGTTAATCTAAAAATAGACTAACTCTAAATCTGGAAAACACGTATGTTGACTCAGATAGGTACAAGAGAACTCACATAAAAACATAAAACAGTTCATGCCATAATATCACTTTGAAAACACAGATATCAAAGCGATAAAGAAAGATTTTCCGAGCATTGCTCGTTTTATTTGTATATAAAAGCCCACCTTGTAAATACAGAACTTATACGCAAAAGCTTCCAACTTCGGATCTTTCGTCCTTTCTTTACAGTTGGCTTCCTCCTTCATCGTAAAAAGAACATACTTAAAAGCGGGTCGAACAAGAAATCGATTAAAGAGGATTGAAGAAAGTTTTAGTTATTTTATTCTTTTGGGCATTTGCACGCTTATTAGATTCGTTTTACTTAAACGGGAAACGAGACTCGTACCAATCTCGTTTAGAACTTGAAAGATCTCATACTCGACTCTCGGGTCAGTAGAGAAGGTTGTCAATATCTTAAAACGACTTTAAGGATTAAGAAACTAAGTTGGAAAGAAACAACTTAGGCGATTTTCATTTTAGAGCATCTCACGACTTATGAATATTTCTCGTTTATTACTTCTTTAAAGAAAGGATAAGAAATACGATCTCGACTGGTTTTCATCATTAAAGGTCTTGTCCTTGACTCTAGGGTCAGTAAGTAGGTATTCGTTAGATAAAAACGGCTTAAACGATTGAAAGAAGTTAAGTTTTGAACTAAACAACTTAGAAAACACGAAACTGAAATTTCACTGCACCGTCCAGTAACTCTGGAGGCTGTCCAGAACAGAGGACTTGGGAACAGGGGGTGAGCCCTGTACCACTAGAAAGCTTAGGAAGTCTAGTTTCTGCTCCAATTTACGGATCTTAAATCCGATAAACGAGCTGGAAGTTATTACAGTTTCCGGCGAGGGTCGCAAAACTGCTCGAAAACCCTAATTTATTGATAAGTTTGCCGTATAACGTTTTAGGTTCGTTTTAAATTCTCGTATTCAACTTTTTTTAGAAACTGGACTCTAAAGCAGTCATCATGTACCTCCGTACGTGACAAACTCTTTTTCAACTTACTCAAAAGCACGACGTTCTAACATCGGATTTCAGCTAACAAGTACTATACCAACAAAGAAATTTCAAACGCGTACTAGCTCTCGATTATAACTATAATTCATATCATATCAACTCAAAAGCTTATGCCATTAACTAGAGAGTTGTTCTAAATTTCATTATAAACAAATATATCATATTAGAACTCCCATCCGACTTCTCTATTACTAGTTACAACTAAATATTCATCTCTTACGCGATTTCCAAAAGTCGTCGCTTTTCGTTCAAATTTTACGACGTTAAACTACGTCTAATGTGAACCGTTTCCATGCATGCAAACACATCTTAACATCTTTATAACTCAGTTTATATGGTGATTTTAGTCTCTTACATTCCATTGAACATTTTTAGAAAATTTCCAATTAACTTCTATAATCAACTAATATAATTTGCAACAATATTCAACTAACAATTCATCATTTATATTAAACATGTATAAACTCCTAATTATCTTATAAATTTTCTGATTTCATACATACTTTGAGGGGATGATTTTCTTCTCAAATTAACAACATTTATTTACTAAACATACTCTTATATCACCAATTAATCAATTGCAATTCTATTATCAATTAACATGCAAAAACCCCTAATTTATACTTCAAACCCTAATTAAATTTCATAATAACATAGGGCTTTCAATCCCTTTTCATTCCATACACTAATTAATCACCTACTAAGCATGAATTCATGATCAAAAGGAGAAAAATAAAAATCCTACAATTTCCCAAAAAAATTTTGCATTCACACAATAATTAGGGTTCTTGTTTTTGTTCCATTTTAATCTCCAATTATCATATCTAACATATCTAATTTCATTATTCTAAGATCAATTTATCTATCCCATAACCTTAAAATTTCGAACAAGAAGGAAAAGAAAAGAAAAGGAAACTAAATGGATAGGATTGTAGAGGATGGAAATACCTAAAGATTTAATGAAAGAAATATGGAATTGAATGGATGGATGGTGATTTGTGTTCTTCTTCAAGTTCTTGGTGAAGTCTTCAATGGTGGATGGGAAGGATGAAGAAGATGAAGATGGATGAGTGGGAGAGGGCTGCCGAGAGAGAGAGTGGAGAGAGAGATGGAAATGGTTTGTTCAAGTGTTGTCATGATGAAATGGTTGAAGTGGTGTAAAGTGGGATTAAGGTGTCATTATCTTAACAAGTCAACACATGCATGTTAACACCTAATTAAGGTGAGGAAGTGGCTGTCCATGCAGAAATTTGGAGGGTTACAGTTATACCGGCGCGATCCGACGTTACGGGAAAACGAACGACGAAAAACGTTGTTCAGTACAAAATTGTCGCGATTCGATTTGACTTAAAAATTCTAACGTATGAACTTAATTAGAAAATAAATTTACAAAATTTATTTTGACAAAAACTCGGGATGACAAGTCCGAGTTTCGTCCGGAAAAACGTAAAAACAAACTTTCTCGGCGTGTTCGTATTGCGATTTTGTAAACGTAAAATTAAACGGTTTTTCGTTCTAAGCTTACGAACTAAAAACTTTTCGTACGCGCTAACCCCTAATATAGGTAGTCTTCTAGCCGACTTCTGTAATTATTTTTAATAACGAATTCGACCGTTAGCCTTATAAATCAAAAATTGTAACTTAGGCGTGCAAAGTCATTAATTAATTAACTCTAAATATTTTAAGAACGTAAGGAATTTACGGGGCATTACATCCTACCCCCCTTACGAAAAATTTCGTCCCTAAATTTGCATACCTTCTACAAAAAGATGAGGATATTGCTCCCTCATCTTCTCCTCGAGTTCCCACGTGGCTTCTTCTTGCCCGTGATGGTTCCATAGCACTTTAACTATTGGTATCGATTTGGTTCTTAATTCTTGAACTTTTCTATCCAAGATCGATATCGGCTTTTCTTCATAGCTTAGGTCAGATTCAAGAACTACGTCTTGCTGACTAATAACGTGCTTAGGATCGTAAACATATTTTCTCAACTGAGAAATGTGAAAAACATTATGAACGCTTCCTAGACTTGGCGGTAAGGCCAATCTATACGCGACTGATCCTATTCTCTCGAGGATTTCATAAGGTCCTATAAACCTGGGTCTTAGCTTACCCTTAACTCCGAACCTAAGGATTCCTTTGGTCGGGGATATCTTAAGAAAAACTTTATCTCCTATTTCAAACTCAAGGTTGGTTCGACGGTCGTCTGCATACGACTTCTGTCGGCTCTGGGCCTCTTTCATTCTATCTCGAATCTGTCGAACTATCTCAATCATTTCATTTATCGCATCTGGGCCTTGGTTCTTTCTCTCACCTACTTCGTCCCAATAAAGCGGTGATCTACACTTTCTTCCATATAAAGCCTCAAACGGTGCCATTCTTATCGTGGCCTGATAGCTGTTGTTGTAGGCGAATTCGATTAGGTGTAGAATTTCTTCCCAATTCGTGCCTCGGTCCAAAACCACTGTTCTTGACATATCGACCAAAATCTGAATCGTTCTCTCTGATTGTCCATCTGTCTGTGGGTGAAAAGCTGTACTGAAATTTAGCTCCGTTCCCAACTCCTTCTGCATCGTAATCCAAAATCTCGAGGTAAACTTAGCATCTCTGTCTGATATTATGACCTTCGGTATTCCATGTAGACGTACAATCTCTCTGACATACAACTGAGCCAGTCTCTCAGATCCATATGTAGTCTTAATCGATAAGAAGTGAGCTGACTTCGTAAGTCTATCTATTATTACCCAAATTGCTGTGTTTCCCTTTTTCGACTTAGGCAAGCCTGTGACAAAGTCCATAGCTATGCCTTCCCATTTCCAATCTGGGACATCCAATGGTTGTAGCAATCCATACGGTCGTCGGTGTAAAGCCTTAACTTGTTGACATGCTAGGCATCTTTCTATAAACGAGGCAACGTCTCGTTTCATTCCATTCCACCAAAAGTTTCTTCTCAAATCTTGGTACATTTTCGTACTTCCTGGATGTGCTGTGTAAAGCGTATCGTGAGCCTCACTCAAGATTTCGTTCTTCAATTTGTTGTCGTTTTCGGGAATACGAATCCTGCCTTCGTAAAGTATTGCATTGTCTGGGGCCTCAGAATATCCTTCCGGCTTATCCGTCCTTATCCTTACTCGTAACTTCTCCATTGACTCATCTTTTCTCTGAGCACTAATGATCCTTTCTCTCAAATCTGGTGTAGCTTCTAGTGCTGCTATTTGACTTGTTATCGTTGTTGGTGTGTCAAGCACTCTGATATCCATCTTCTCGAATTCTCGTACTAAGGTTTCTTCTTCTATGAAAAGACATCCTAAATTCGTTGGAGCCTTACGACTCAATGCGTCTGCTACCACATTAGCCTTTCTTGGATGGTAGTTAATTCCACAGTCATAATCTTTGACTAATTCGAGCCATCGTCTTTGTCTCATGTTTAGTTCTTTTTGCTCGAAAAGTACTTCAGGCTCTTGTGATCGGTGAATATCTCAACTCTTACACCATAGAGATGGTGTCTCCAAATCTTTAGCGCATGCACTACGGCTGCAAGTTCTAAATCGTGGGTTGGGTACTCAACTTCGTGGGGTCGAAGTTGTCGTGAAGCATAAGCTATTACTCGTTCGTCTTGCATCAAGACACAACCTAATCCATTCTTCGATGCGTCAGTATAAACCACATATTCCTTGTTTGCGTCTGGAAGTGCTAGCACTGGTGCTGTAGTTAACTTTTCCTTAAGAGTTTGGAAACTCTTCTCGCACTCATCTGTCCACTTAAATTTGGTATCCTTTCTGAGTAGCTGCGTCATCGGGCGAGCGATTGTAGAAAATTCCTCGATAAACCTTCTGTAATAACCAGCTAATCCCAAGAAACTTCTAATCTCATTCTGATTTATTGGTGTCTTCCAGTTGTGTACTGCTTCTACTTTGGCTGGATCCACCTTAATTCCTTCTGTCGATACTATGTGTCCAAGGAACATTACTTCCTTCAGCCAAAATTCGCATTTACTGAATTTGGCGTAGAGTTTCTCAGCTCTTAGTGTTTCCAACACTATCCGTAGATGTTCCTCGTGCTCCGTCTCATTCTTAGAATAAATGAGAATGTCGTCAATGAATACTAGAACAAATTTGTCCAAGTAGGGGTGGAAAACTCTGTTCATAAGGTCCATAAATACGGCTGGAGCGTTGGTCAAACCAAATGGCATCACTAAAATTTCGTAGTGGCCATATCGAGTTCTAAAAGCGGTCTTAGGTACATCTTCAGGTTTGATCTTGAGCTGATGGTACCCTGATCTCAGATCTATCTTGGAGAAGACTCCTGCACCCTTAAGCTGATCGAACAGATCCTCGATCCTTGGCAAAGGATATTTGTTCTTGAGAGTGATCTTGTTCAGTTCTCGGTAATCGATGCACATTCTCATCGATCCATCCTTTTTTCTAACAAACAGCACGGGTGCTCCCCAAGGTGAATTGGTCTGATAAAACCAAGATCTAGTAATTCCTGTAATTGGATTTTGAGCTCTTCCAGTTCCTTCGGTGCCATTCTGTAAGGGGCTTTAGACTTAGGAGCTGCTCCTGGTTCTAAATCGATCGTAAAGTCCACAAGACGATCTGGTGGCAATCCTGGTAGCACTTCTGGAAAAACATCTTCGTATTCGTTCACGACATTTACGTCTTGAATGGTCTTCTCGGCTCCTGGTTCTCCAACTAGGTACACAAGATAGGCTGTGGTACCTTTTTTCTTCATAAGTTTCGTGGCTTGAAGGGCTGATATAATTGGTACGCTTCTACCCATTGAAATTCCGTGGAATTCGGTCGGTTCTTTACCCGGCGGCTGAAAATAAATTTTTCTCTCGTTGCAGAGAATTGTGGCGTAATTCTCTAACAACCAATCCATACCTAGGATTATATCTACGTCCCACATTATCATAACATTTAGGTTGTTCGCTATAACCTTATGAGTTCCGATTTCTAGTTCTAGGTTAGAGCAAACATGCGTGGAAGTAGTGATCTCTCCTGAAGGTGTGGCTACTCTCATAGATTGTGCAGCTCTTACAGGTCTGATGTCTAAGTTATCGGCACATGAGCCAGCAATGAAAGAATGCGATGCGCCAGTATCAAACAATACCTTAATAGGGATGTTGTGGAGTTTTCCCATACCTGCTAGATTGCCTTTTCCTTTGCGCTGACCGCTTTGTTTGATAGCGCATGCCCTCGCATTTTATTGCTGTTGTGCATGCTGTTGAAAATGCTGCTGGTTCATAGGCGGCTGCTGCGGCTGTGCTTGGATAGCTCGGAGAGGTACTGCTTGAAGCGGTTTAGGGCAGTCCTTTTTCATGTGTCCCTTCTGTCCACAGTTGAAACAGTTAGGGGTGCCTATCTGGCAGACTCCAGGATGGGCTCGGTTGCATTTCGGGCAGACAGGGATGGTAACCCTCCCTGGGTTATTTGCTCCCTGGTTAAAACTCCTCTGTTGCCCTTGCGACTGGTTCGACTGATTATTGCCCTTCCACAGCAAGTTCTGTCTGTTCCCTTGAATGAACAACCCCGATTGGTTATTTTCCTGCCACGGCCTCTTGCCACTGTTGTTGTTGTTGGCAGGCTGCTGATAACCTCTTTTCTGTCCTCCCGGATTATTATAGCTCTGACTGTATCCTCCGCTACCTCCTCCGTTCCATTTTCTCTTCCCTTGATAGTTGCTGCTGTTGTTGTTGTAGTAACCTCGATTCTGATTCTACGCTGGTGCCGACGCAGTTGGCACAATCTTTTTCTCATCAGGCACGACGGCCTCCATTTCCAGTGCTCTTCCTAGTAAGTCTGAATAACCTAGTCCTACATGACTAGCCAAAGCGATTCCCAATTCATGACGTAAACCTCCCTGAAATTTCCTTGATAACTTCTCCTCAGTGTCGACCAATGTCGGCGCATACCTCATCAACTCGCAGAACTTAACGTCATATTCCGTCACAGTTAGCTTTCCTTGCTTTAGATTATAAATTTGCCTCTTTCTGTGCCCTATATGTCTTTGGGACGTACTTGTCAAAGAAAATCTCCTTAAACTCTTCCCACGAAGAACGAGCCAGATGCTCCGCAGGTATCACTTTCTGTCTTGCTTCCCACCAGTAATCTGCCGATCCTGTCAGTTGGAATGCAACACACAGCATTCTCTCCTCATCAGTGCATTTGAGGAGTTTGAAAATTTTCTCAGTCGACCTCACCCATAGCTCAGCATCGCTAGGGCTTCCAGTTCCATTAAACATTGGAGGGTTCCTTTTGAGGAAAAGATCCTCAATATCTCTACGGGGCTGTAGTGGAGGTGGTGGTTCTATTCATGTTCCTATTCTTGATCATTTTCTGGTTGACGTCCACCACGTCCTCTCGGCCTTCCAGGTCTTCGACCTCTCCTATTGTTTACATTTCTTGGCGGCATTTTCTTTAGTCTAGAGAAGAATTGAAAACTCTCATTAGCTTCCTTCTGTTAATTACACTTGGCACTTACTAGCTCGTTCTCAACTTAGTCAAACTCATAGAACAACATGTCGAACCTAGCTTGATATTATTTATTAATCTTTTAACTCTCGAGTTAACTCATTTTCTCGTTACACAAGTTCATTTAATATTCAAACTTTTAATTACTCGATTCATAAGAAATTTTACTTGATTAAAAAAAATAAAACCCTTTTTACGGTTTATATATATATACATTCAAAAAGAATATTACTTTTGCCTCTAACGAGGACTTATACAAAAAGGGTTAGACTACTATTAGTCTAAACTAGGCTGACTGCCTACTATTTACTGGGTGCACTAACAAACTGCACTCTGCATCTACTAGAGTACTAGAACGGAAACGATTCATAAAATTTCGTATCCGCTAGAGTACTTCAACACTAACTAGTTACTGATCCGACTGTATATAGGATAAAAGCTACCACTACCACTGATATTTACCCATATCTATATGGCACTGCCTAACTAAACTGCAGAAGAAAACCAAAAACTACTTCAAGGTCTGCAAAATCCTAACAACCCTCCTCTGGGTCCTCCTCCGGATCCTCCTCCTCGGACTCCGAACCATAAACCAGCTCGAGTGGCTGGTCCACTCTCAAAGTAGAACCATCGTCAAGTGTAAACACGGTGGGTGACGGTGTCTCAGAAACAGTCTCCTCCAAGTCGGAGACCAAGTAGTCCTCACTGATCCTCCTCGCACGCTTCTTCAGAGAAAGAAGGTGCTCGGGAACTGAATCTAAACCCAACTCGAACTCCTCCCTAGAACGAACCCTGGACGGTCCTGCCTCCCTGTGCCTCCAAGGTACTCCCAACCTCGTGCAGATCTCCTCCAGTGGTGTAAGTAGAGAAGGTAACTCCAACATGGCGGCGAGCTCCGCGTCGATCTCTCTATAGTCTGGTCCCTCTCTGTACAGTCTCGTCTCCGACGGTCCCCTGACCCTAACACAAATGTCTGGCAAAAACGGTGTAGACAACCCCAAAAACGCGGCTGTCTCAGCGTCAACCTCTAACCGGAACCCGGGATCAACTCCTCAATCTGCTGTGCAGCCGGTGGTGACTCTGGTGGAACTACCATCTCCTCGTCCTCCTCTGGCTGCTCTAACTCAGCCTCAGACTCCTCCTCTGGTACGCCGTCTGGTGGCAACTCTAACAACTCTAACATCTCTGGGTCTAAGTCTAGCTCCTCAATCTCCGTCCCGGCTGGAAAGTGACTGTAGGGGATGTGTGGCTCTAAAGGAAGGGGAAGCATATATCTGCTCTCAAAGAAACGCCTGTGCACACACAGGGCGAATCCAGCGTAGTTGCCGGTCGGCTCCGTGTCGTCGCCGAAAATCCCCAAGAAGTACCAAGCTGCACGGTGCGCCCAACCGCGCCACTCATCCGGTAAGTGCACGATCAAATCTAGTATCGCCTGACTCTCCCTGATCAGGTGTCTCACTGGGTAGTAGGCCGAAGAAAAATTACTGACAATCTGTCCCACATCCTCTTCCCCGTAGTCTACCTCAAACTTGTAGTTCTCATCCATCAACATATCCACTATGGTGCGCTCGCACGAGGCCAAGGGCTGACTCTTCCGAGCCGTGACACGAGTTCTAGCCATCCTACAAAAGGTTTAAGGTAACACGGATCGGTAACAGGTAGGAAAAAGAAAATGACTTATCTTAATCAAAATATAAATTACAAATGAATATCCCTTATTCAATTGTAATATCAACACTTAAGCCAACCACTTATTAAGACTTCTAGCAATTCAAGAAATTGCACTCAATAACATATATATATTTATACATTCACAAAAGATTTTATTTTTATTCTTTTTTTTTTCACCATATTATTACTTATTTTAATTCTTCTACTTCTTTTATTTCTACTCACTAACTCTTACCGGTTTTCACTTTTTAAAACAAAGTATATTTACTTCGTTCATGCTACTTATTCAAAAGTAACATCCATTTTCAAAGAATTTTGTCGTTACGACTCTTGATATTCGTACTAAGTGTAGTCGTTGCTCAAAACGAAAATATGGAATTTAATTCCATAAAAAGAAAAAGAAATATAACTTAAGAAAAACTCCCTGAAAAACTAAGTTCCAGTTGTCGTCTCGTTCATATCTTTCTTAACTCGAAGCCGACAGCTTCTCGAACGTCTAATCGCTTCCTTCTTTTACTAATACGATTTATTGAATTTTATTCATTTTATTTCTTTTCCTCGCAGAAGATTCTTAGACGATAAGTTCGACTTTGCCGAATCTTTATTCATGTCACTAAGCGCACGTGACATTCATCAGAGGAAGTCCTTCTCGCAGTAGGGATCTCCTTTCGAAATCATTTCCAAACAACGTTTCTTAAAAACGTCTAAGTTCTCGAAGAACCGGAAAGTTCTTAAGTTTCACGTCTACGTTCTCATTGAACCGGGAAAATTCCCTAAAATCCGTCTATATTCTTGTATCCGCATACTTTTTCATAAAAAAGAAAATCATTGCGCACATATTTTCCACATAAGATAGTACTTGTACTATCGCATAATCATATAAGTATAAAAATTATACTTCTGTAAAATTCTCTTTTTTTTTTTTTTTTTTTTTAAAACACAACTCATTCTTATTTTCAAATTTCACTGAATACTTGCTCATAACTTTTCTTATTAAAAAGAAATCTCATTATAAAATTCTTTCACTTTTTCCTTGTTGAGTCGACGTAGCGGGCGGTTGAGTTGACTTCTACGTTCTCAATCTTAACATCATAATCTAACTCTTATCTTATACTTGGAAAAACGACTCTGATCCAAAGTATATACAAATACCATGTCTCATGACTTGAAAGGATACTCGATATAGAGTACGAACGAATACTCTATATTATTTCTCGAAGAAAGACTTGTATACGAATAACACTTTATGATATTACTTCAAAAAAATGACTCGTACTTGAAAGAATGACTCATATTAACTCATACTAGAAGATTGACTCAGAAGCAGAGCAGAAAACGAGCACTGCTCTGATACCACTCTGTCACGGCCCTAAATCCCGAGGGACGGCAGAAGCCGGGGTGCGACTGGGGTTGGATTAAAGGAGCGGGGAAGAAGGGGGCTAACTGACTAAACATACATGATAAACATCGATAAACTATGAACAAGACTTGATTATAGATAAGACATAGTTAATCCCTAAGGATTACTCGACAAAAGTACTACAAGAAACTAAGTTCAAAAGTACAGACATAGACTATTGAGTTGTTCAAAAATACATCTCAAAAAGATATACAGAGATTGGCAGCGGAAGGGTTCTACTAAACATCTTATCCTTTAACTCAACATCAACCGTCGCCGCTCACCGTCGCTTCAACTTGCACATTTAGAAAGCAATGCAGGGCTAAGTACAAACGTACTTAGTGGGCACGATGCCGAAAACATACTCATAAATATAGATAAAATGGCATTTCATAAGCGTAGCACACGGGGTTTTATTAAAAGAATCCGTGTCTACTAAACATTTTCTGATTTTTTTCTCATAAATCGCTCGCGCGAGCATTTTCTGACTAATGTTACGTTCAATCTTGACCAATTATAATTCACCGTGGCTGGTACCCCTCAACAGGATATCACATACACCACAGGTTACAAAGTGCACTAACTCTGGAAAGCACTTAGCAGCTAACTCAGAGCCGATCGTTAGTTAATCTAAAAATAGACTAACTCTAAATCTGGAAAACACGTATGTTGACTCAGATAGGTACAAGAGAACTCACATAAAAATATAAAACAGTTCATGCCATAATATCACTTTGAAAACACAGATATCAAAGCGATAAAGAAAGATTTTCCGAGCGTTGCTCGTTTTATTTGTATATAAAAGCCCACCTTGTAAATACAGAACTTATACGCAAAAGCTTCCAACTTCGGATCTTTCGTCCTTTCTTTACAGTTGGCTTCCTCCTTCATCGTAAAAAGAACATACTTAAAAGCGGGTCGAACAAGAAATCGATTAAAGAGGATTGAAGAAAGTTTTAGTTATTTTATTCTTTTGGCATTTGCACGCTTATTAGATTCGTTTTACTTAAACGGGAAACGAGACTCGTACCAATCTCGTTTAGAACTTGAAAGATCTCATACTCGACTCTCGGGTCAGTAGAGAAGGTTGTCGATATCTTAAAACGACTTTAAGGATTAAGAAACTAAGTTGGAAAGAAACAACTTAGGCGATTTTCATTTTAGAGCATCTCACGACTTATGAATATTTCTCGTTTATTACTTCTTTAAAGAAAGGATAAGAAATACGATCTCGACTGGTTTTCATCATTAAAGGTCTTGTCCTTGACTCTAGGGCCAGTAGGTAGGTATTCGTTAGATAAAAACGGCTTAAACGATTGAAAGAAGTTAAGTTGTGAACTAAACAACTTAGAAAACACGAAACTGAAATTTCACTGCACAGTCCAGTAACTCTGGAGGCTGTCCAGAACAAAGGACTTGGAAACGTGGGGTGAGCCCTGTACCACTAGAAAGCTTAGGAAGTCTAGTTTCTGCTCCAATTTACGGATCACAAATCCGATAAACGAGCTGGAAGTTATTACAGTTTCCGGCGAGGGTCGCAAAACTGCTCGAAAACCCTAATTTATTGATAAGTTTGCCGTATAACGTTTTAGGTTCGTTTTAAATTCTCGTATTCAACTTTTTTTAGAAACTGGACTCTAAAGCAGTCATCATGTACCTCCATACGTGACAAACTCTTTTTCAACTTACTCAAAAGCACGACGTTCTAACGTCGGATTTCAGCTAACAAGTACTATACCAACAAAGAAATTTCAAACGCGTACTAGCTCTCGATTATAACTATAATTCATATCATATCAACTCAAAAGCTTATGCCATCAACTAGAGAGTTGTTCTAAATTTCATTATAAACAAATATATCATATTAGAACTCCCATCCGACTTCTCGATTACTAGTTACAACTAAATATTCGTCTCTTACGCGATTTCCAAAAGTCGTCGGTTTTCGTTCAAATTTTACGACGTTAAACTACGTCTAATGTGAACCGTTTCCATGCATGCAAACACATCTTAACATCTTTATAACTCAGTTTATATGGTGATTTTAGTCTCTTACATTCCATTGAACATTTTTAGAAAATTTCCAATTAACTTCTATAATCAACTAATATAATTTGCAACAATATTCAACTAACAATTCATCATTTATATTAAACATGTATAAACTCCTAATTATCTTATAAATTTTCTGATTTCATACATACTTTGAGGGGATGATTTTCTTCTCAAATTAACAACATTTATTTACTAAACATACTCTTATATCACCAATTAATCAATTGCAATTCTATTATCAATTAACATGCAAAAACCCCTAATTTATACTTCAAACCCTAATTAAATTTCATAATAACATAGGGCTTTCAATCCCTTTTCATTCCATACACTAATTAATCACCTACTAAGCATGAATTCATGATCAAAAGGAGAAAAACAAAAATCCTACAATTTCCCAAAAAAATTTTGCATTCACACAATAATTAGGGTTCTTGTTTTTGTTCCATTTTAATCTCCAATTATCATATCTAACATATCTAATTTCATTATTCTAAGATCAATTTATCTATCCCATAACCTTAAAATTTCGAACAAGAAGGAAAAGAAAAGAAAAGGAAACTAAATGGATAGGATTGTAGAGGATGGAAATACCTAAAGATTTAATGAAAGAAATATGGAATTGAATGGATGGATGGTGATTTGTGTACTTCTTCAAGTTCTTGGTGAAGTCTTCAATGGTGGATGAGAAGGATGAAGAAGATGAAGATGGATGAGTGGGAAAGGGCTGCCGAGAGAGAGAGTGGAGAGAGAGATGGAAATGGTTTGTTCAAGTGTTGTCATGATGGAATGGTTGAAGTGGTGTAAAGTGGGATTAAGGTGTCATTATCTTAACAAGTCAACACATGCATATTAACACCTAATTAAGGTGAGGTGGCGGCTGTCCATGCAGAAATTTGGAGGATTACGGTTTTTTCCGGCGCGATCCGACGTTACGGGAAAACGAACGATGAAAAACGTTGTTCGGTACAAAATCGTCGCGATTCGATTTGACTTAAAAATTCTAACGTATGAACTTAATTAGAAAATAAATTTACAAAATTTATTTTGACAAAAACTCGGGACGACAAGTCCGAGTTTCGTCCAGAAAAACGTAAAAACAAACTTTCTCGGCATGTTCGTATTGCGATTTTGTAAACGTAAAATTAAACGGTTTTTCCTTCTAAGCTTACGAACTAAAAACTTTTCGTACGCGCTAACCCCTAATATAGGTAGTCGTCTAGCCGACTGTAATGCCTCGTAAATTCCTAACGTTCTAATATTTAAAGTTAATTAAATAAGTGACTTTGCACGCCTAAGTTTATAATTTTTGAATTCTAAGGCTAACGGTCGAATCCGTTATTAAAAAAATAAATTACAGAAGTCGGCTAGACGACTACCGTATTTAGGGTTAAAGCGTACGAAAAATTTTTAGTTTATAAACTAAGAACGGAAAACCGTCTAATTTCTACGTTTAGAAAATTGCGATACGAACACGCCGGGAAAGTTTGTTTTTTTATGTTTTTCCGGACGAAACTCGGACTTGTCGTCCCGAGTTTTTGTCAAAATAAATTTTATAAATTTATTTTCTAATTAAGTTCATACGTTAGAATCTTTAAGTCAAATCGAATCGCGACGATTTTGTACCGAACAACGTTTTTCGTCGTTCGTTTTCCCGTAACGTCGGATCGCGCCGGAAAAACGTAACCCTCCAAATTTCTGCATGGACAGCCGCCACCTCACCTTAATTAGGTGTCAACATGCATGTGTTGACTTAATTAAACTAATGACACCTACAATCACCTTTACACATGTCAAATTTTTCATTATTTCATCATTTACAACAAAACAATTTCCATCCCTCTCTCTCCACTCTCTCTCTCGGCAGCCCTCTCCCACAACAAAATATAGGAGCTTACATGATAGGGCAAGGAAAGCAGCGTGAAGGAAAGGAGAAGCTGGCACGTATTGGACGAACCTTATAATTAATTTGTCATGGCTAAACCCATTTTAGGGCGTTATAATTATTTTCCTTAGTACTTATTGATACTTTAGGGATAGAACTAGGACGCGCTAGCTACGAACTAGGGAAAACTACACTTTAGGAAGAACGATAACCTCAGAGAAATTATTTCCTTAATTTCGTCGAACATGGAATTTAGATCCAGGGTCTTTTAAAAGTGATAACAAACAATCGAACAGTGATATGATGTTCAACATATTGTTTTTACATATATAATTTTAGGAATAAACTAGTTGTTTGAGAATTACATCATGATTCTCTACAACGAGAGAAAAATCTCTTCTCAACCCCGATTAGAGAACCAACAGAACTCTATGGAATTTCGATGGACATAAGGATACTGATAATATTCGCCCTACAAATCAAGAAGTCAATGAAAATGAAATATACGATCGTTTATCTCGTGAACCTAGTTGGAGACTCCAGAGCCAACAAGACTTTTGAACGTGGGAATTAGGAACGAATATGAAAATATCTTTCCAGAGGTATTGATGGGACTACCATCGGATTATCATGTAGGTTCTGCGATCAACTTAGAACTGTTAGCAACGCCCAAATCAAAAACCTATTTAAAATGATACCACGAGAATTATAAGAATTCTAGAACCATCTGCTAATGTTGTTAGGTAATGATTTCACTAGGCAGACGTTTTCCCCATGGAAAACACCGTGATGTTTAACGCAAGGATAAATGAGTCTTCAAGAACGTTCATTGGATATCAAGTTAAATAAGATAAGAAAGCAATAGTTTATGCTTCACAGCACTTTAACCTTAGGAATTTAAGTAACTAACCTATGACTTAGGGCTTGCAACCGTAGAACATGTACTGAAATAGGGTGTAAGAGATTAGATCTTCACAGATCATAATAGATCGGAGTGCATTATCGAGCAAAGGAATTAGCGTAGGATAAAGGAGATGGCTCAAATTAGTAGAATAGTACGCTTGTGAAATGAATTACCACCTAGGTAAAAGCAGCGAAAGGATAGACATGCTGAGTCGTAAGACCCCACCTAAGTTTAGGTATCTCTGCTTAGGAAAAGAAACGTTTATATAAGGATTTGGGATAATAGGTGTAGTAATGCACGATACCCCAACATCAATTATAGAAGCAAATAGCGATACAAGTAGCTATACCAAATTACGAGAAGGATTCTAAGTACCTAGAAGAAGGACGAGTAAATGAATTAGTTTCGACTAAGGATAAGATTGGACAAACCAGACAATGACTCTAAAACAAAGAGTTTTGATAAGAATTAGGAGTGGACTTAGTATCTCCAATGATAACAATTAAGGATTTAAGAAAGGTTTTCCAGTGGAATAGAGCGAAACAAGACTTTGTCTTGTTGATAGAATATCTTTAGCTTATAAGTAAGTGGAAGTTCTCACTGACGACCATGCGAACTATTACAACCATTAAGTGTTCCAAAATGAAAATAAAAGGATATAGTATTAAATTGTTTAAGACTCGCTCAAAGTTAACAGTAGGAATACTGCCTAGGGATAGTTTTCTATAGGCCGTTAATCAGTTTACTACCTACCAAATCCTAAAATTTTCCATAGATCAAAGAAGTTATCAGGACTATACATCCGTAAGATAGTGCGTCTGTACGAAATACCAACTTCAATTTTAGCACCATTTTCCTATCTCCAGTTTGACTAAATAATCTGAGAAAACGATTCAAATACTCGCTGATATGCTAAGATCGATAATATTAGCTCAAAGAGTGACATGGAAGAATAACTTCCATCAATCGAATTGTTATAATAATAGTAATAAGTTACGACAGGTAAAACGCCTTACGAGGCTTTAAATCTCTTTTTAATAGCTACCTTATTCTTATAAGGTGGGTAAAGGAACAAACTCAGGGTCAGAAACGGTCAGTGAAATAATCGAAATCATACGATAGATCCGAATCGGAATAAAAGAATTTAAAGAAGACAAATGTCTTATGTGTATACTCCAATTCGACCCTTAATAATGTAAAGGAGGATATAAAAAAAAAAAAAAAAAAAAAAAACTCTTAAAGAGAAACGACAATTTTGTGTCAAGTTTAAAACTTTGACAAAGATGTTCATAATTAGCAAATAACTCGGAAAGAATAGTTTCCAATACAAACAGTTATGGCTTTATCGCCAAATTTACAAATGCTTATCTTACGTGTATCTCATTTTGAGAAGGTATTATAAATCGTTTTATGCACAAAGTGTTGTCAGTAAGACGTCGGTCTTAAAACCGACCTAAATTATGGAAAAAGAACAAAAATGATCTTGAAACGAAAAGCATAAGAATTTAGAAACGAGTCAATGTATTATTGAGTAGATAAGAAGATCTTTACGACCAAGAAAAGCCACGTGAGAGTTTAACGAAGAATTGAGAAAGGAATACCCCTATCAGTTAAGAGGATAAGCAAATTTCGGGACGAAATTTTTCGTAAGGGGGGTAGGATGTAATGCCCCGTAAATTCCTTACGTTCTAATATTTAAAGTTAATTAAATAAGTGGCTTTGCACGCCTAAGTTTATAATTTTTGAATTCTAAGGCTAACGGTCGAATCCGTTATTAAAAAAATAAATTACAGAAGTCGGCTAGACGACTACCGTATTTAGGGTTAAAGCGTACGAAAAATTTTTAGTTTATAAACTAAGAACGGAAAACCGTCTAATTTCTACGTTTAGAAAATTGCGATATGAACACGCCGGGAAAGTTTGTTTTTTTATGTTTTTCCGGACGAAACTCGGACTTGTCGTCCCGAGTTTTTGTCAAAATAAATTTTATAAATTTATTTTCTAATTAAGTTCATACGTTAGAATCTTTAAGTCAAATCGAATCGCGATGATTTTGTACCGAACAACGTTTTTCGTCGTTCGTTTTTCCGTAACGTCGGATCGCGCCGGAAAAACGTAACCCTCCAAATTTCTGCATGGACAGCCGCCACCTCACCTTAATTAGGTGTCAACATGCATGTGTTGACTTAATTAAACTAATGACACCTACAATCACCTTTACACATGTCAAATTTTTCATTATTTCATCATTTACAACAAAACAATTTCCATCCCTCTCTCTCCACTCTCTCTCTCGGCAGCCCTCTCCCATTCATCCATCTTCATTTTCTTCATCTCCTTCATCCACCATTGAAGACCCTTCAAGAGCTTGAAGAAATCATACAAGTCCTTAATTCATCCAACAAAACACCATACATCCTTTGTTAATTCTTTAGGTAATGATCTCCTCTCCATTTCTATCCATTTAGTTTTCTTTTCTTCTCTTTTTCCATTTTGTTCGAAATTTTTAAGGTTATGGGATAGATGAATTGATCTTATAATGATGAAATTAGATATGTTAGATATGATAATTGGAGATTAAAATGGAACAAAAATAAGAAACCTAACATCTATGTTAATGCAGGATTTTTTGGGAAAATGGTAGAATTTCTAATTTTCTTCTTTTGATCATGGATTCATGTTTAGTAGATGCTTAATTAGTATTTGGAATGAAAAGGGATTGAAAGCCCTATGTTATTATGAAATTTAATTAGGGTTTGAAGTATAAATTAGGGGTTTTTGCATGTTAATTGATAATAGAATTGCAATTGATTAATTGGTAATATAAGAGTATGTTTAGTAAATAAATGTTGTTAATTTGAGAAGAAAATCATCCCCTTAAAGTATGTATGAAATCAGAAAATTTATAAGATAATTAGGAGTTTATACATGTTTAATATAAATGATGAATGGTTAGTTGAATATTGTTGCAAATTATATTAGTTGATTATAGAAGTTAATTGGAAATTTTCTACAAATGTTTAATGGAATGTAAGAGACAAAAATCACAATATAAACTGAGTTATAATGATGTTAAGATATGTTTGCATGCATGAAAACGGTTCACATTAGACATAGTTTAACGTCGTAAAATTTGAACGAAAACCGACGACTTTTGGAAATCGCGTAAGAGACGAATATCTAGTTGTAACTAATAATCGGGAAGTCAGATGAAATTTCTAATTTGATATTATTGTTTATAATGAAATTTAGAACAACTTTCTAGTTGACATCATAAGCATCCGAGTTGATATAATATGGGTTATAGTTGTAATCGAGAACTAGAACGCGTTTGGAATTTCTTTGTTGGTATAGTACTTGATAGTTGAAATCCGACGTTAGAACGTCGTGCCTTTGAGCAAGTTGAGAAGGAGATTGTCACATACGGAGGTACGTGATGACTGTTTTGAAAGTTCAGTTTCTATAAAAGTTGAATAAGAGAATTTAAAACGAACCTAAAACGTTATACGGCGAACTTATCAATCAATTAGGATTTCCACGGCAGTTTTGCGACCCTCGCCTGAAACAGTTATAACTTCCAGCTCGTTTATCGGATTTGTAATCCGTAAATTGGAGCAGAAACTAGACTTCCTAAGCTTTCTAGTGGTACAGGGCTCACCCCCTGTTTCCAAGTCCTCTGTTCTGGACAGCCTCCAGAGTTACTGGACTGTGCAGTGAAATTTCAGTTTCTTGTTTTCTAAGTTGTTTTGTTCACAACTTAGTTCCTTTCAATCGTTTAAGCCGTTTTATCTAACGAATACCTTCTATCTGACCCTAGAGTCAAGGACAAGACCTTTAATGATGAAAACCAGTCGAGATCGTATCTCTTATCCTTTCTTTAAAGAAGTAATAAACGAGAAATTTCATAAGTCGTCCAAAGAACTAAAATATAAATCGCCTAAGTTGATTCTTTCCAACTTAGTTTCTTATAATCCTTAAAGTCGTATTAAGATACCGACTACCTTTTCTTCTGACCGAGAGTCAAGTAAGAGATCTTCCAAGTTCAAAACGAGATTGGTACGAGTCTCGTTTCCCGTTTAAGTAAAGCGAATCTAATAGACATGCAAATGCCAAAAGAATAAAATAACTAAAACTTTCTTCAATCCTCTTTAATCGATTTCTTGTTCGACCCGCTTTTAAGTATGTTCTTTTTTTTACGATGAAGGAAGAAGCCAACTCTAGAGAAAGGACGGGAAAACCCCAATTGGAAGCTTTTGCTTATAAGTTCTGTATTTTATAAGGTGGGCTTTTATCTATATCAAATAAAATGTGGGGTTTTCCGCAACTCGAAAGTATTATTTATCGCTTTGATAATTGTGTTTTCAAAGTGATAATCTTGGCATAAACTATTTCAACTATTTTATGTCAGTTCTCTTGTACCTATCTGAGTTAACCTTCGGGTTTTCCAGACTTTTAGAGTTAATCTAACTAGGTTAACTAACGATCGGCTCTGAGTTAGCTGCTAAGTGCTTTCCAGAGTTAGTGCACTTTGTAACCTGTGGTGTATGTGATATCCTGTTGAGGGATACCAGTCACGGTGAATTAGTTTAGGTCAAGATTGAACATAACATACTCTAAAAATGCTTGCGCAAGCTGCTTTATACAAATCAGTCAGAAAATGTTTAGTAAGCACGGGCCTTTTTAACAAAACCCCGATGCGCTACGATTATAAAATGCCAGATTATTTATACTTATGATTATGATTTCGGCATCGTGCCCACTAAGTACGTTTGTACTTAGCCCTGCATTGCTTTCTAAATGTGCAGGTTGAAGCGACGGTGAGCGGCGACGGTTGATGTTGAGTTAAAGGATAGGATGCTTAGTTAGAACCCTTCCGCTGCCAAACTCTGTATTTCTTTTTAAAGATGTACTTTTGAACTTAGTTTCTTTTTATACTTTTTTCGAGTAATCCTTAGGGATTAACTCTTTCTTATTGATATTCAAGTCTTATTCATAGTTTGTCGATGTTTTTCATGTATGTTTAGTCAATTATCCCCCTTCTTCCCCGCTTCTTTAATCCAACCCCATTCGCACCCCGGCTGGTATCAGAGCGGTCGTTCCTGCTCTGTACCAGAGTCTTCCTTTCCTAAGTGGCACCACAAAGTGGTAGTAACAGAGCAATTGTTTTCTGCTCTGCATATGAGTCTTCATTCAAGTAGTAGCATATAGTATTTGTTCTTACTCTATAAGGAGTCTTCTGCGCGTCCCAAGATAGAGTGTTCGTACTGATTCTATATCAAGTCTTCTTTCGAGTCGTGAAATGGAGTAGTTATTCATATTCTATAGTGAGTCTCTTTTCGAGTCATAAGATAAAGCACCTGTATATATTTTAGATCAGAGTGTTCTTTCAAGTAAAGATAGGAGTTAAGTTATAGCATTAAGATTCAGAATATAGATGACAACTCAACCTCCCGCTACGTCGACTCAACGTGGAAAAAAAAAATATATAAGGAAGGAATGTCAGTAGTTTAATTTCTTTTCAATAAGGAATTTCGAATAATTATTTCCCAAGTATAAGAATTTATACTTGCTTGTCTATGTGATTATGTGATAGCACTAGTGCTATGTTATGTGAAATTATCTGTGAAATAATTTCTTTTTGTTTGAAAATATTTTTGATGCACAAGAATTTAGAAGGATTTTAGGGATTTTCCCGGATTATGAAGAACGTAGACTTGAAAACCTAAGGTTTTTCTGGCTCTTCAAGAACTTAGACGTTTTAAGAAATATTAATTTCAAATGATTTTGAAAGGAGATTCACAACACGGGAAGGACTTCTATTGACAAATGTCACGTGCGTAAAGTGACATGAATAAAGACTCGACAAGAGTCGATCTTTGTTATAACTTCGATATGAATTTCCTTCAAAGAAATGAAATGAATAAATAAAAAGGTAAATTGTGTTAGTAATCGAAAGGAAAAAGTAGATGTTAGAGAAGCAACGACTTCAAAGTAAGAAAGATGCAAATGAGACAGAAGTTCCATGTGATTGAGGGATTGTTATGTTGACCTGATCAACCCACATAATAAGGAACTCAGTAATATTGGTCTTATGCCCCGTGAGCAAACCCTATTTTAGTATGGTATAAATGTTTTAAAAGAAATTAATAATGCTTACGTATAAGTAACATGAAACGTCGTCGTTCCAATTCGTTCCATTTCTTTTAACGGAGTTCGCTTTGTTAAGTTTTAGGAAGCAGTATGTTTTATTATTAAGAAACAAGCACGAAGCTTGATTAGAATTCTTTCTACGAAGGTTTAAATCAGACAACGTTTAGAACTTATGTTCTAAAGCCTTTACCTAGATAAAAATCTATTTTTCTGATGGAATTTAATTTTATAGTTCATTCTCGAACGAAGAATACAACTAGTACGAGTATTAACTTTCTTTGGGAATAAATGTTACTCTTGAATAAGTAACATGAACAAAGTGAACACGTATTGTCATAATAAGTGAAATTGTTAAGAAATTTTCTTCAAGAATGGAAATAATGAAGATTTATAAATAAATGAAAGTTATAAGAAGATAAATGGTTAATAAGATAGGAAATGGGAATAAAATCTCGAAAATTTATTTCTATATATTGTGCGTACGAATGTAATTTTCTGTGAAAATTGCTAAAATGTCTAAGATAAGATGGTTTGACTAAGTACGGTGTTATTACAATTGAATAAGTAATATTCATTTTGTAATTTAAGATTTTTCGTAAGATAAGGTATCATCTTACCGTTACTGATCCGTGTTTCTTAAAAACCTTGTAGGATGACTTCCAGTAGTGACACGGCTTCAGAGAATCAGTCCCCGCCACAGCGTAGTTGGGCAGATCCGTTATTAGATAGGTATAGAGACTTTGACGCAAACCCGAGACACGACGTAGGACAGAGGATTAGTTACTTCTCGTCAGTTTATTACCCAGTCCGGCATACTATTCCAGAAAGTCAGGCTATACTTGACTTAGTTAGTCGTCTACCAGAGGAATGGCGTGGTTGGGCACACGACGCGGCATGGTACTACCTTGGGATGTTTGACGACGATATAGAGCCGATAGGTAATTACAATGGATTCGCTTTAGAGGTACACAGGCGTTTCTTCGAGAGCAGACATATAGCATCATACCCAGTTCAGGCGCATCCTTCCTATACTCACTTTCCGGCAGATTCAGAGTCAGAGCACGATGAGATAGGTCCAGAGATGATTGCACAGTTGGAGATCCCTTCAGTGATGGTATCCAGTGAGGGTACAAGGGAATTGGCTGCAGAGACAGTTGATGGATTAGGATTACTTGCTCCTATCTTACCCGAGCCTCCTGCGAGAGTTCAGGGACCATTCGTATTAGGACCAGAGTATTTAGACACAGCCACCCTGTTATAGTTTCCATCTTCTTACAGACCCCTTGACGAGATTTGCGCGGAGTTGGCCAGAGTTCGGGCTGAGTTTGAGACAGGACCGTCCAGGGTCCATTCTAGAAAGGAGTACGAGTCCGGTTCACTTCCCGACCACTTGCTGCCTCTGAAGAAGCGGGCATCAGTGACCTGTTGGGACTACCCGGTTTCAGATTCAGAAATGACAGTTTCAGATGTGCCTGCACCACCATCACTTACACTTGTGGATGGCACTACTTTGAGAGTCGACGAGGCACTCCAATTTACTTTCGGTTCGGAGTCAGAGGATGAGGACCCGAAAGAGAACACTACTGAGGATTCGAATGAGGATTCGGACGAAGACGCTGAGAAGGATTAGGCCATAGTGGGCAATGGTGACTTGACCGCAGTTTGTTGAGCAAGACGTCAGAAACGCATAGTAGTGTAGTAGCCTTTTGTTATGTACATAGTCGGATCAGTAACTAGATAGTTTTGTAGTATTCCAACGGATACAAATATTTTATGAATCGTTTCCGTTCTAGTACTTTCAGTAGTACGGTAATGCAATATGTTAGTACATTCTGTACACATAGGCAGTTAGTCTAGTTTAGACTCGTTGTAGTCTAGTTTTGTATAAGTCCTTGTTAAAGGCAAAACTAATATTCTTTTTGATGTTTATATATATACATGACCCCAAAAAAAGGGTTTTTAATCACAAGGAAGTCCTTTATGAATCTTATAACTAAACTAGATTATCAAATTAACTCGTGTAACGAGTGCTTTTAATTTAACCTTGGAGGTTAAAAGTTGAAAGAATTAGTTACAAAGCTAAATTCGATATTTCCGTATACGTGAAGTTGTTAAGTTGAAAAAAAAAATTTATAAGAGAAAGAAGATTTAAAAGTAAATATTAACAAGGAAAATTCTTGTATTCTATAGTTTAGAAATGTCGCAGAAAGTCGTTAACAACCCAAGAGGGCCCAATAGTCATAGGAAGTCTGACCTAGGTCAAGAGCAACGCATAAGGGAAGGAAGGCAGAAATATCCAAGAACTTTTTCACATTCCCAACCTTCTCAACATCATAGTAGGACGAACTTATTCTTCGAAAGACAACCACCATCTTTCAATGGGTCTGGTAACCCAATGGAGGCCGAACGATGGATACACGCTATAGACAAAATCTTTGAGATAATTAGACCTAGCGATGAGGAGCGCCTAGCATATGCCAAATATCAGCTAACCGGACCAGCTAAATATTGGTGAGAGAATAGGCAAAGAGTTATGACTGAAGAGCAAGCGGCTCCAACTACTTGGAATGATTTTAAGAAGACATATCATGATAGGTATGTACCCAAAAGAGCCGAGCTTGAGGAGGAAATAGCCAGGAAGCTTCAGGGAGAACTTAAATACGAACTGGGAATAGCAGTGGCCAGAAAGGAAGGATTGAGTTATGAAGAACTACTAGGTCGAGTTTGTGAGATAGAGGCATTAGTGCCTAATAAAGGAAAAATGGTAAAGTCCACACCAGTACCAAACGAGACAGTAACCCAAGACCCTCCCAACAATAAGGTTAATCATAAGGGAAAAAGAAAATGGGAATGGAATAGCAGTGAGTGCTACCAGAGCCGCAATAATCAGGGGAAAAAGAATAGGATTCGGCAGAATTATCAGCAGCCAGGAAAAAGAAGTAAGGATGGAAAGAAAGTAGGGCAACAAAGGAATAGAAATCGGGGAAGAAAGCAACTAGAAAGGGTTCACATTCCAATTTGCTTCAAATGCAATAAGACGCACCCTGGAATATGTCAAGCAAGCACTAACAACTGTTTCAACTGTGGATATGAAGGACATATGAAGAAAAATTGCCCAAACCCACCGATGGCAAATAATGTATACCAACCCAAACACCTCCAAATTCTGAGAAATACCTAAGAAGGGATCTTTTCTCCAGCTTGCCCTAGGTGTGGCAAGATACATCCCGGTATATGTTTAGCAAAGTCTGATGTGTGCTTCAATTGTATGAGCGAGGGACACGTTAAGAGGTATTGCCCAGAACGGAAGCAGGCAACAAAGCAGAAACAGGAAGTTTCTGTATGTTCGGAATGTGGTAAGAGGCATGAGGGTGTGTGCCTAGCAAACATGAATAGATGTTTCTTATGTGGGATGCTGGAGCATATAAGTGAGGATTGCCCAACACGGTTTCAAATGATAATATACCATATCAGTACGACCAGCCTCAATCATTGATTACAGCTCATATCTAGTCTCAGGCACAACCGTTACAACCACAACAAAATATAGGAGCTTACATGATAGGGCAAGGAAAGCAGCGTGAAGGAAAGGAGAAGCTGGCAGGTATTGGACGAACCTTATAATTAATTTGTCATGGCTAAACCCATTTTAGGGCGTTATAATTATTTTCCTTAGTACTTATTGATACTTTAGGGATAGAACTAGGACGCGCTAGCTACGAACTAGGGAAAACTACACTTTAGGAAGAACGATAACCTCAGAGAAATTATTTCCTTAATTTCGTCGAACATGGAATTTAGATCCAGGGTCTTTTAAAAGTGATAACAAACAATCGAACAGTGATATGATGTTCAACATATTGTTTTTACATATATAATTTTAGGAATAAACTAGTTGTTTGAGAATTACATCATGATTCTCTACAACGAGAGAAAAATCTCTTCTCAACCCCGATTAGAGAACCAACAGAACTCTATGGAATTTCGATGGACATAAGGATACTGATAATATTCGCCCTACAAATAAAGAAGTCAATGAAAATGAAATATACGATCGTTTATCTCGTGAACCTAGTTGGAGACCCCAGAGCCAACAAGACTTTTGAACGTGGGAATTAGGAACGAATATGAAAATATCTTTCCAGAGGTATTGATGGGACTACCATCGGATTATCATGTAGGTTCTGCGATCAACTTAGAACTGTTAGCAACGCCCAAATCAAAAACCTATTTAAAATGATACCACGAGAATTATAAGAATTCTAGAACCATCTGCTAATGTTGTTAGGTAATGATTTCACTAGGCAGACGTTTTCCCCATGGAAAACACCGTGATGTTTAACGCAAGGATAAATGAGTCTTCAAGAACGTTCATTGGATATCAAGTTAAATAAGATAAGAAAGCAACAGTTTATGCTTCACAGCACTTTAACCTTAGGAATTTAAGTAACCAACCTATGACTTAGGGCTTGCAACCGTAGAACATGTACTGAAATAGGGTGTAAGAGATTAGATCTTCACAAATCATAATAGATCGGAGTGCATTATCGAGCAAAGGAATTAGCGTAGGATAAAGGAGATGGCTCAAATTAGTAGAATAGTACGCTTGTGAAATGAATTACCACCTAGGTAAAAGCAGCGAAAGGATAGACATGCTGAGTCGTAAGACCCCACCTAAGTTTAGGTATCTCTGCTTAGGAAAAGAAACGTTTATATAAGGATTTGGGATAATAGGTATAGTAATGCACGATACCCCAGCATCAATTATAGAAGCAAATAGCGATACAAGTAGCTATACCAAATTACGAGAAGGATTCTAAGTACCTAGAAGAAGGACGAGTAAATGAATTAGTTTCGACTAAGGATAAGATTGGACAAACCAGGCAATGACTCTAAAACAAAGAGTTTTGATAAGAATTAGGAGTGGACTTAGTATCTCCAATGATAACAATTAAGGATTTAAGAAAGGTTTTCCAGTGGAATAGAGCGAAACAAGACTTTGTCTTGTTAATAGAATATCTTTAGCTTATAAGTAAGTGGAAGTTCTCACTGACGACCATGCGAACTATTACAACCATTAAGTGTTCCAAAATGAAAATAAAAGGATATAGTATTAAATTGTTTAAGACTCGCTCAAAGTTAACAGTAGGAATACTGCCTAGGGATAGTTTTCTATAGGCCGTTAATCAGTTTACTACCTACCAAATCCTAAAATTTTCCATAGATCAAAGAAGTTATCAGGACTATACATCCGTAAGATAGTGTGTCTGTACGAAATACCAACTTCAATTTTAGCACCATTTTCCTGTCTCCAGTTTGACTAAATAATCTGAGAAAACGATTCAAATACTCGCTGATATGCTAAGATCGATAATATTAGCTCAAAGAGTGACATGGAAGAATAACTTCCATCAATCGAATTGTTATAATAATAGTAATAAGTTACGACAGGTAAAACGCCTTACGAGGCCTTAAATCTCTTTTTAATAGCTACCTTATTCTTATAAGGTGGGTAAAGGAACAAACTCAGGGTCAGAAACGGTCAGTGAAATAATCGAAATCATACGATAGATCCGAATCGGAATAAAAGAATTTAAAGAAGACAAATGTCTTATGTGTATACTCCAATTTGACCCTTAATAATGTAAAGGAGGATATAAAAAAAAAAAAAAAAAAAAAAAATCTTAAAGAGAAACGACAATTTTGTGTCAAGTTTAAAACTTTGACAAAGATGTTCATAATTAGCAAATAACTCGGAAAGAATAGTTTCCAATACAAACAGTTATGGCTTTATCGCCAAATTTACAAATGCTTATCTTACGTGTATCTCATTTTGAGAAAGTATTATAAATCGTTTTATGCACAAAGTGTTGTCAGTAAGACGTCGGTCTTAAAACCGACCTAAATTATGGAAAAAGAACAAAAATGATCTTGAAACGAAAAGCATAAGAATTTAGAAACGAGTCAATGTATTATTGAGTAGATAAGAAGATCTTTACGACCAAGAAAAGCCACGTGAGAGTTTAACGAAGAATTGAGAAAGGAATACCCCTATCAGTTAAGAGGATAAGCAAATTTCGGGACGAAATTTTTCGTAAGGGGGGTAGGATGTAATGCCCCGTAAATTCCTTACGTTCTAATATTTAAAGTTAATTAAATAAGTGGCTTTGCATGCCTAAGTTTATAATTTTTGAATTCTAAGGCTAACGGTCGAATCCGTTATTAAAAAAATAAATTACAGAAGCCGGCTAGACGACTACCGTATTTAGGGTTAAAGCGTACGAAAAATTTTTAGTTTATAAACTAAGAACGGAAAACCGTCTAATTTCTACGTTTAGAAAATTGCGATACGAACACGCCGGGAAAGTTTGTTTTTTTATGTTTTTCCGGACGAAACTCGGACTTGTCGTCCCGAGTTTTTGTCAAAATAAATTTTATAAATTTATTTTCTAATTAAGTTCATACGTTAGAATCTTTAAGTCAAATCGAATCGCGACGATTTTGTACCGAACAACGTTTTTCGTCGTTCGTTTTCCCGTAACGTCGGATCGCGCCGGAAAAACGTAACCCTCCAAATTTCTGCATGGACAGCCGCCACCTCACCTTAATTAGGTGTCAACATGCATGTGTTGACTTAATTAAACTAATGACACCTACAATCACCTTTACACATGTCAAATTTTTCATTATTTCATCATTTACAACAAAACAATTTCCATCCCTCTCTCTCCACTCTCTCTCTCGGCAGCCCTCTCCCATTCATCCATCTTCATTTTCTTCATCTCCTTCATCCACCATTGAAGACCCTTCAAGAGCTTGAAGAAATCATACAAGTCCTTAATTCATCCAACAAAACACCATACATCCTTTGTTAATTCTTTAGGTAATGATCTCCTCTCCATTTCTATCCATTTAGTTTTCTTTTCTTCTCTTTTTCCATTTTGTTCGAAATTTTTAAGGTTATGGGATAGATGAATTGATCTTATAATGATGAAATTAGATATGTTAGATATGATAATTGGAGATTAAAATGGAACAAAAATAAGAAACCTAACATCTATGTTAATGCAGAATTTTTTGGGAAAATGGTAGAATTTCTAATTTTCTTCTTTTGATCATGGATTCATGTTTAGTAGATTCTTAATTAGTATTTGGAATGAAAAGGGATTGAAAGCCCTATGTTATTATGAAATTTAATTAGGGTTTGAAGTATAAATTAGGGGTTTTTGCATGTTAATTGATAATAGAATTGCAATTGATTAATTGGTAATATAAGAGTATGTTTAGTAAATAAATGTTGTTAATTTGAGAAGAAAATCATCCCCTTAAAGTATGTATGAAATCAGAAAATTTATAAGATAATTAGGAGTTTATACATGTTTAATATAAATGATGAATGGTTAGTTGAATATTGTTGCAAATTATATTAGTTGATTATAGAAGTTAATTGGAAATTTTCTACAAATGTTTAATGGAATGTAAGAGACAAAAATCACAATATAAACTGAGTTATAATGATGTTAAGATATGTTTGCATGCATGAAAACGGTTCACATTAGACATAGTTTAACGTCGTAAAATTTGAACGAAAACCGACGACTTTTGGAAATCGCGTAAGAGACGAATATCTAGTTGTAACTAGTAATCGGGAAGTCGGATGAAATTTCTAATTTGATATTATTGTTTATAATGAAATTTTGAACAACTTTCTAGTTGACATCATAAGCATCCGAGTTGATATAATATGGGTTATAGTTGTAATCGAGAACTAGAACGCGTTTGGAATTTCTTTGTTGGTATAGTACTTGATAGTTGAAATCCGACGTTAGAACGTCGTGCCTTTGAGCAAGTTGAGAAGGAGATTGTCACATACGGAGGTACGTGATGACTGTTTTGAAAGTTCAGTTTCTATAAAAGTTGAATAAGAGAATTTAAAACGAACCTAAAACGTTATACGGCGAACTTATCAATCAATTAGGATTTCCACGGCAGTTTTGCGACCCTCGCCTGAAACAGTTATAACTTCCAGCTCGTTTATCGGATTTGTAATCCGTAAATTGGAGCAGAAACTAGACTTCCTAAGCTTTCTAGTGGTACACGGCTCACCCCCTGTTTTCAAGTCCTCTGTTCTGGACAGCCTCCAGAGTTACTGGACTGTGCAGTGAAATTTCAGTTTCTTATTTTCTAAGTTGTTTAGTTCACAACTTAGTTCCTTTCAATCGTTTAAGCCGTTTTATCTAACGAATACCTTCTATCTGACCCTAGAGTCAAGGACAAGACCTTTAATGATGAAAACCAGTCGAGATCGTATCTCTTATCCTTTCTTTAAAGAAGTAATAAACGAGAAATTTCATAAGTCGTCCAAAGAACTAAAATATAAATCGCCTAAGTTGATTCTTTCCAACTTAGTTTCTTATAATCCTTAAAGTCGTATTAAGATACCGACTACCTTTTCTTCTGACCGAGAGTCAAGTAAGAGATCTTCCAAGTTCAAAACGAGATTGGTACGAGTCTCGTTTCCCGTTTAAGTAAAGCGAATCTAATAGGCATGCAAATGCCAAAAGAATAAAATAACTAAAACTTTCTTCAATCCTCTTTAATCGATTTCTTGTTCGACCCGCTTTTAAGTATGTTCTTTTTTTTACGATGAAGGAAGAAGCCAACTCTAGAGAAAGGACGGGAAAACCCCAATTGGAAGCTTTTGCTTATAAGTTCTGTATTTTATAAGGTGGGCTTTTATCTATATCAAATAAAATGTGGGGTTTTCCGCAACTCGAAAGTATTATTTATCGCTTTGATAATTGTGTTTTCAAAGTGATAATCTTGGCATAAACTGTTTCAACTATTTTATGTCAGTTCTCTTGTACCTATCTGAGTTAACATTCGTGTTTACCAGATTTCTGAGTTAACCTTCGGGTTTTCCAGACTTTTAGAGTTAATCTAACTAGGTTAACTAACGATCGGCTCTGAGTTAGCTGCTAAGTGCTTTCCAGAGTTAGTGCACTTTGTAACCTGTGGTGTATGTGATATCCTGTTGAGGGATACCAGTCACGGTGAATTAGTTTAGGTCAAGATTGAACATAACATACTCTAAAAATGCTTGCGCAAGCTGCTTTATACAAATCAGTCAGAAAATGTTTAGTAAGCACGGGCCTTTTTAACAAAACCCCGATGCGCTACGATTATAAAATGCCAGATTATTTATACTTATGATTATGATTTCGGCATCGTGCCCACTAAGTACGTTTGTACTTAGCCCTGCATTGCTTTCTAAATGTGCAGGTTGAAGCGACGGTGAGCGGCGACGGTTGATGTTGAGTTAAAGGATAGGATGCTTAGTTAGAACCCTTCCGCTGCCAAACTCTGTATTTCTTTTTAAAGATGTACTTTTGAACTTAGTTTCTTTTTATACTTTTGTCGAGTAATCCTTAGGGATTAACTCTTTCTTATTGATATTCAAGTCTTATTCATAGTTTGTCGATGTTTTTCATGTATGTTTAGTCAATTATCCCCCTTCTTCCCCGCTTCTTTAATCCAACCCCATTCGCACCCCGGCTTCTGCCGTCCCTCGGGATTTGGGGCTGTGACAGAGTGGTATCAGAGCGGTCGTTCCTGCTCTGTACCAGAGTCTTCCTTTCCTAAGTGGCACCACAAAGTGGTAGTAACAGAGCAATTGTTTTCTGCTCTGCATATGAGTCTTCATTCAAGTAGTAGCATATAGTATTTGTTCTTACTCTATAAGGAGTCTTCTTCGCGTCCCAAGATAGAGTGTTCGTACTGATTCTATATCAAGTCTTCTTTCGAGTCGTGAAATGGAGTAGTTATTCATATTCTATAGTGAGTCTCTTTTCGAGTCATAAGATAAAGCACCTATATATATTTTAGATCAGAGTGTTCTTTCAAGTAAAGATAGGAGTTAAGTTATGGCATTAAGATTCAGAATATAGATGACAACTCAACCTCCCGCTACATCGACTCAACGTGAAAAAAAAAATATATAAGGAAGGAATGTCAGTAGTTTAATTTCTTTTCAATAAGGAATTTCGAATAATTATTTCCCAAGTATAAGAATTTATACTTGCTTGTCTATGTGATTATGTGATAGCACTAGTGCTATGTTATGTGAAATTATCTGTGAAATAATTTCTTTTTGTTTGAAAATATTTTTGATGCACAAGAATTTAGAAGGATTTTAGGGATTTTCCCGGATTATGAAGAACGTAGACTTGAAAACCTAAGGTTTTTCTGGCTCTTCAAGAACTTAGACGTTTTAAGAAATATTAATTTCAAATGATTTTGAAAGGAGATTCACAACACGGGAAGGACTTCTATTGACAAATGTCACGTGCGTAAAGTGACATGAATAAAGACTCGACAAGAGTCGATCTTTGTTATAACTTCGATATGAATTTCCTTCAAAGAAATGAAATGAATAAATAAAAAGGTAAATTGTGTTAGTAATCGAAAGGAAAAATTAGATGTTAGAGAAGCAACGACTTCAAAGTAAGAAAGATGCAAATGAGACAGAAGTTCCATGTGATTGAGGGATTGTTATGTGGACCTGATCAACCCACATAATAAGGAACTCAGTAATATGGGTCTTATGCCCCGTGAGCAAACCCTATTTTAGTATGGTATAAATGTTTTAAAAGAAATTAATAATGCTTACGTATAAGTAACATGAAACGTCGTCGTTCCAATTCGTTCCGTTTCTTTTAACGGAGTTCGCTTTGTTAAATTTTAGGAAGCAGTATGTTTTATTATTAAGAAACAAGCACGAAGCTTGATTAGAATTCTTTCTACGAAGGTTTAAATCAGACAACGTTTAGAACTTATGTTCTAAAGCCTTTACCTAGATAAAAATCTATTTTTCTGATGGAATTTAATTTTATAGTTCATTCTCGAACGAAGAATACAACTAGTACGAGTATTAACTTTCTTTGGGAATAAATGTTACTCTTGAATAAGTAACATGAACAAAGTGAACACGTATTGTCATAATAAGTGAAATTGTTAAGAAATTTTCTTCAAGAATGGAAATAATGAAGATTTATAAATAAATGAAAGTTATAAGAAGATAAATGGTTAATAAGATAGGAAATGAGAATAAAATCTCGAAAATTTATTTCTATATATTGTGCGTACGAATGCAATTTTCTGTGAAAATTGCTAAAATGTCTAAGATAAGATGGTTTGACTAAGTACGGTGTTATTACAATTGAATAAGTAATATTCATTTTGTAATTTAAGATTTTTCGTAAGATAAGGTATCATCTTACCGTTACTGATCCGTGTTTCTTAAAAACCTTGTAGGATGACTTCCAGTAGTGACACGGCTTCAGAGAATCAGTCCCCGCCACAGCGTAGTTGGGCAGATCCGTTATTAGATAGGTATAGAGACTTTGAGGCAAACCCGAGACACGACGTAGGACAGAGGATTAGTTACTTCTCGTCAGTTTATTACCCAGTCCGGCATACTATTCCAGAAAGTCAGGCTATACTTGACTTAGTTAGTCGTCTACCAGAGGAATGGCGTGGTTGGGCACACGACGCGGCATGGTACTACCTTGGGATGTTTGACGACGATATAGAGCCGACAGGTAATTACAATGGATTCGCTTTAGAGGTACACAGGCGTTTCTTCGAGAGCAGACATATAGCATCATACCCAGTTCAGGCGCATCCTCCCTATACTCACTTTCCGGCAGATTCAGAGTCAGAGCACGATGAGATAGGTCCAGAGATGATTGCACAGTTGGAGATCCCTTCAGTGATGGTATCCAGTGAGGGTACAATGGAATTGGCTGCAGAGACAGTTGATGGATTAGGATTACTTGCTCCTATCTTACCCGAGCCTCCTGCGAGAGTTCAGGGACCATTCGTATTAGGACCAGAGTATTTAGACACAGCCACCCTGTTATAGTTTCCATCTTCTTACAGACCCCTTGACGAGATTTGCGCGGAGTTGGCCAGAGTTCGGGCTGAGTTTGAGACAGGACCGTCCAGGGTCCATTCTAGAAAGGAGTACGAGTCCGGTTCACTTCCCGACCACTTGCTGCCTCTGAAGAAGCGGGCATCAGTGACCTGTTGGGACTACCCGGTTTCAGATTCAGAAATGACAGTTTCAGATGTGCCTGCACCACCATCACTTACACTTGTGGATGGCACTACTTTGAGAGTCGACGAGGCACTCCAATTTACTTTCGGTTCGGAGTCAGAGGATGAGGACCCGAAAGAGAACACTAATGAGGATTCGAATGAGGATTCGGACGAAGACGCAGAGAAGGATTAGGCCATAGTGGGCAATGGTGACTTGACCGCAGTTTGTTGAGCAAGACGTCAGAAACGCATAGTAGTGTAGTAGCCTTTTGTTATGTACATAGTCGGATCAGTAACTAGATAGTTTTGTAGTATTCCAACGGATACAAATATTTTATGAATCGTTTCCGTTCTAGTACTTTCAGTAGTACGGTAATGCAATATGTTAGTACATTCTGTACACATAGGCAGTTAGTCTAGTTTAGACTCGTTGTAGTCTAGTTTTGTATAAGTCCTTGTTAAAGGCAAAACTAATATTCTTTTTGATGTTTATATATATACATGACCCCAAAAAAAGGGTTTTTAATCACAAGGAAGTCCTTTATGAATCTTATAACTAAACTAGATTATCAAATGAACTCGTGTAACGAGTGCTTTTAATTTAACCTTGGAGGTTAAAAGTTGAAAGAATTAGTTACAAAGCTAAATTCGATATTTCCGTATACGTGAAGTTGTTAACTTGAAAAAAAAAATTTATAAGAGAAAGAAGATTTAAAAGCAAATATTAACAAGGAAAATTCTTGTATTCTATAGTTTAGAAATGTCGCAGAAAGTCGTTAACAACCGAAGAGGGCCCAATAGTCATAGGAAGTCTGACCTAGGTCAAGAGCAACGCATAAGGGAAGGAAGGCAGAAATATCCAGGAACTTTTTCACATTCCCAACCTTCTCAACATCATAGTAGGACGAACTTATTCTTCGAAAGACAACCACCATCTTTCAATGGGTCTGGTAACCCAATGGAGGCCGAACGATGGATACACGCTATAGACAAAATCTTTGAGATAATTAGACCTAGCGATGAGGAGCGCCTAGCATATGCCAAATATCAGCTAACCGGACCAGCTAAATATTGGTGAGAGAATAGGCAAAGAGTTATGACTGAAGAGCAAGCGGCTCCAACTACTTGGAATGATTTTAAGAAGGCATATCATGATAGGTATGTACCCAAAAGAGCCGAGCTTGAGGAGGAAATAGCCAGGAAGCTTCAGGGAGAACTTAAATACGAACTGGGAATAGCAGTGGCCAGAAAGGAAGGATTGAGTTATGAAGAACTACTAGGTCGAGTTTGTGAGATAGAGGCATTAGTGCCTAATAAAGGAAAAATGGTAAAGTCCACACCAGTACCAAACGAGACAGTAACCCAAGACCCTCCCAACAATAAGGTTAATCATAAGGGAAAAAGAAAATGGGAATGGAATAGCAGTGAGTGCTACCAGAGCCGCAATAATCAGGGGAAAAAGAATAGGATTCGGCAGAATTATCAGCAGCCAGGAAAAAGAAGTAAGGATGGAAAGAAAGTAGGGCAACAAAGGAATAGAAATCGGGGAAGAAAGCAACTAGAAAGGGTTCACATTCCAATTTGCTTCAAATGCAATAAGACGCACCCTGGAATATGTCAAGCAAGCACTAACAACTGTTTCAACTGTGGATATGAAGGACATATGAAGAAAAATTGCCCAAACCCACCGATGGCAAATAATGTATACCAACCCAAACACCTCCAAATTCTGAGAAATACCTAAGAAGGGATCTTTTCTCCAGCTTGCCCTAGGTGTGGCAAGATACATCCCGGTATATGTTTAGCAAAGTCTGATGTGTGCTTCAATTGTATGAGCGAGGGACACGTTAAGAGGTATTGCCCAGAACGGAAGCAGGCAACAAAGCAGAAACAGGAAGTTTCTGTATGTTCGGAATGTGGTAAGAGGCATGAGGGTGTGTGCCTAGCAAACATGAATAGATGTTTCTTATGTGGGATGCTGGAGCATATAAGTGAGGATTGCCCAACACGGTTTCAAATGATAATATACCATATCAGTACGACCAGCCTCAATCATTGATTACAGCTCAAATCTAGTCTCAGGCACAACCGTTACAACCACAACAAAATATAGGAGCTTACATGATAGGGCAAGGAAAGCAGCGTGAAGGAAAAGAGAAGCTGGCAGGTATTGGACGAACCTTATAATTAATTTGTCATGGCTAAACCCATTTTAGGGCGTTATAATTATTTTCCTTAGTACTTATTGATACTTTAGGGATAGAACTAGGACGCGCTAGCTACGAACTAGGGAAAACTACACTTTAGGAAGAACGATAACCTCAGAGAAATTATTTCCTTAATTTCGTCGAACATGGAATTTAGATCCAGGGTCTTTTAAAAGTGATAACAAACAATCGAACAGTGATATGATGTTCAACATATTGTTTTTACATATATAATTTTAGGAATAAACTAGTTGTTTGAGAATTACATCATGATTCTCTACAACGAGAGAAAAATCTCTTCTCAACCCCGATTAGAGAACCAACAGAACTCTATAGAATTTCGATGGACATAAGGATACTGATAATATTCGCCCTACAAATCAAGAAGTCAATGAAAATGAAATATACGATCGTTTATCTCGTGAACCTAGTTGGAGACCCCAGAGCCAACAAGACTTTTGAACGTGGGAATTAGGAACGAATATGAAAATATCTTTCCAGAGGTATTGATGGGACTACCATCGGATTATCATGTAGGTTCTGCGATCAACTTAGAACTGTTAGCAACGCCCAAATCAAAAACCTATTTAAAATGATACCACGAGAATTATAAGAATTCTAGAACCATCTGCTAATGTTGTTAGGTAATGATTTCACTAGGCAGACGTTTTCCCCATGGAAAACACCGTGATGTTTAACGCAAGGATAAATGAGTCTTCAAGAACGTTCATTGGATATCAAGTTAAATAAGATAAGAAAGCAATAGTTTATGCTTCACAGCACTTTAACCTTAGGAATTTAAGTAACCAACCTATGACTTAGGGCTTGCAACCGTAGAACATGTACTGAAATAGGGTGTAAAGATTAGATCTTCACAGATCATAATAGATCGGAGTGCATTATCGAGCAAAGGAATTAGCGTAGGATAAAGGAGATGGCTCAAATTAGTAGAATAGTACGCTTGTGAAATGAATTACCACCTAGGTAAAAGCAGCGAAAGGATAGACATGCTGAGTCGTAAGACCCCACCTAAGTTTAGGTATCTCTGCTTAGGAAAAGAAACGTTTATATAAGGATTTGGGATAATAGGTGTAGTAATGCACGATACCCCAGCTTCAATTATAGAAGCAAATAGCGATACAAGTAGCTATACCAAATTATGAGAAGGATTCTAAGTACCTAGAAGAAGGACGAGTAAATGAATTAGTTTCGACTAAGGATAAGATTGGACAAACCAGGCAATGACTCTAAAACAAAGAGTTTTGATAAGAATTAGGAGTGGACTTAGTATCTCCAATGATAACAATTAAGGATTTAAGAAAGGTTTTCCAGTGGAATAGAGCGAAACAAGACTTTGTCTTGTTAATAGAATATCTTTAGCTTATAAGTAAGTGGAAGTTCTCACTGACGACCATGCGAACTATTACAACCATTAAGTGTTCCAAAATGAAAATAAAAGGATATAGTATTAAATTGTTTAAGACTCGCTCAAAGTTAACAGTAGGAATACTGCCTAGGGATAGTTTTCTATAGGCCGTTAATCAGTTTACTACCTACCAAATCCTAAAATTTTCCATAGATCAAAGAAGTTATCAGGACTATACATCCGTAAGATAGTGCGTCTGTACGAAATACCAACTTCAATTTTAGCACCATTTTCCTGTCTCCAGTTTGACTAAATAATCTGAGAAAACGATTCAAATACTCGCTGATATGCTAAGATCGATAATATTAGCTCAAAGAGTGACATGGAAGAATAACTTCCATCAATCGAATTGTTATAATAATAGTAATAAGTTACGACAGGTAAAACGCCTTACGAGGCTTTAAATCTCTTTTTAATAGCTACCTTATTCTTATAAGGTGGGTAAAGGAACAAACTCAGGGTCAGAAACGGTCAGTGAAATAATTGAAATCATACGATAGATCCGAATCGGAATAAAAGAATTTAAAGAAGACAAATGTCTTATGTGTATACTCCAATTTGACCCTTAATAATGTAAAGGAGGATATAAAAAAAAAAAAAAAAAAAAAACTCTTAAAGAGAAACGACAATTTTGTGTCAAGTTTAAAACTTTGACAAAGATGTTCATAATTAGCAAATAACTCGGAAAGAATAGTTTCCAATACAAACAGTTATGGCTTTATCGCCAAATTTACAAATGCTTATCTTACGTGTATCTCATTTTGAGAAAGTATTATAAATCGTTTTATGCACAAAGTGTTGTCAGTAAGACGTCGGTCTAAAAACCGACCTAAATTATGGAAAAAGAACAAAAATGATCTTGAAACGAAAAGCATAAGAATTTAGAAACGAGTCAATGTATTATTGAGTAGATAAGAAGATCTTTACGACCAAGAAAAGCCACGTGAGAGTTTAACGAAGAATTGAGAAAGGAATACCCCTATCAGTTAAGAGGATAAGCAAATTTCGGGACGAAATTTTTCGTAAGGGGGGTAGGATGTAATGCCCCGTAAATTCCTTACGTTCTAATATTTAAAGTTAATTAAATAAGTGGCTTTGCACGCCTAAGTTTATAATTTTTGAATTCTAAGGCTAACGGTCGAATCCGTTATTAAAAAAATAAATTACAGAAGTCGGCTAGACGACTACTGTATTTAGGGTTAAAGCGTACGAAAAATTTTTAGTTTATAAACTAAGAACGGAAAACCGTCTAATTTCTACGTTTAGAAAATTGCGATACGAACACGCCGGGAAAGTTTGTTTTTTTATGTTTTTCCGGACGAAACTCGGACTTGTCGTCCCGAGTTTTTGTCAAAATAAATTTTATAAATTTATTTTCTAATTAAGTTCATACGTTAGAATCTTTAAGTCAAATCGAATCGCGACGATTTTGTACCGAACAACGTTTTTCGTCGTTCGTTTTCCCGTAACGTCGGATCGCGCCGGAAAAACGTAACCCTCAAAATTTCTGCACGGACAGCCGCCACCTCACCTTAATTAGGTGTCAACATGCATGTGTTGACTTAATTAAACTAATGACACCTACAATCACCTTTACACATGTCAAATTTTTCATTATTTCATCATTTACAACAAAACAATTTCCATCCCTCTCTCTCCACTCTCTCTCTCGGCAGCCCTCTCCCATTCATCCATCTTCATTTTCTTCATCTCCTTCATCCACCATTGAAGACCCTTCAAGAGCTTGAAGAAATCATACAAGTCCTTAATTCATCCAACAAAACACCATACATCCTTTGTTAATTCTTTAGGTAATGATCTCCTCTCCATTTCTATCCATTTAGTTTTCTTTTCTTCTCTTTTTCCATTTTTTTCGAAATTTTTAAGGTTATGGGATAGATGAATTGATCTTATAATGATGAAATTAGATATGTTAGATATGATAATTGGAGATTAAAATGGAACAAAAATAAGAAACCTAACATCTATGTTAATGCAGAATTTTTTGGGAAAATGGTAGAATTTCTAATTTTCTTCTTTTGATCATGGATTCATATTTAGTAGATGCTTAATTAGTATTTGGAATGAAAAGGGATTGAAAGCCCTATGTTATTATGAAATTTAATTAGGGTTTGAAGTATAAATTAGGGGTTTTTGCATGTTAATTGATAATAGAATTGCAATTGATTAATTGGTAATATAAGAGTATGTTTAGTAAATAAATGTTGTTAATTTGAGAAGAAAATCATCCCCTTAAAGTATGTATGAAATCAGAAAATTTATAAGATAATTAGGAGTTTATACATGTTTAATATAAATGATGAATGGTTAGTTGAATATTGTTGCAAATTATATTAGTTGATTATAGAAGTTAATTGGAAATTTTCTACAAATGTTTAATGGAATGTAAGAGACAAAAATCACAATATAAACTGAGTTATAATGATTTTAAGATATGTTTGCATGCATGAAAACGGTTCACATTAGACATAGTTTAACGTCGTAAAATTTGAACGAAAACCGACGACTTTTGGAAATCGCGTAAGAGACGAATATCTAGTTGTAACTAATAATCGGGAAGTCGGATGAAATTTCTAATTTGATATTATTGTTTATAATGAAATTTAGAACAACTTTCTAGTTGACATCATAAGCATCCGAGTTGATATAATATGGGTTATAGTTGTAATCGAGAACTAGAACGCGTTTGGAATTTCTTTGTTGGTATAGTACTTGATAGTTGAAATCCGACGTTAGAACGTCGTGCCTTTGAGCAAGTTGAGAAGGAGATTGTCACATACGGAGGTACGTGATGACTGTTTTGAAAGTTCAGTTTCTATAAAAGTTGAATAAGAGAATTTAAAACGAACCTAAAACGTTATACGGCGAACTTATCAATCAATTAGGATTTCCACGGCAGTTTTGCGACCCTCGCCTGAAACAGTTATAACTTCCAGCTCGTTTATCGGATTTATAATCCGTAAATTGGAGCAGAAACTAGACTTCTTAAGCTTTCTAGTGGTACACGGCTCACCCCCTGTTTCCAAGTCCTCTGTTCTGGACAGCCTCCAGAGTTACTGGACTGTGCAGTGAAATTTCAGTTTCTTGTTTTCTAAGTTGTTTAGTTCACAACTTAGTTCCTTTCAATCGTTTAAGCCGTTTTATCTAACGAATACCTTCTATCTGACCCTAGAGTCAAGGACAAGACCTTTAATGATGAAAACCAGTCGAGATCGTATCTCTTATCCTTTCTTTAAAGAAGTAATAAACGAGAAATTTCATAAGTCGTCCAAAGAACTAAAATATAAATCGCCTAAGTTGATTCTTTCCAACTTAGTTTCTTATAATCCTTAAAGTCGTATTAAGACACCGACTACCTTTTCTTCTGACCGAGAGTCAAGTAAGAGATCTTCCAAGTTCAAAACGAGATTGGTACGAGTCTCGTTTCCCGTTTAAGTAAAGCGAATCTAATAGGCATGCAAATGCCAAAAGAATAAAATAACTAAAACTTTCTTCAATCCTCTTTAATCGATTTCTTGTTCGACCCGCTTTTAAGTATGTTCTTTTTTTTACGATGAAGGAAGAAGCCAACTCTAGAGAAAGGACGGGAAAACCCCAATTGGAAGCTTTTGCTTATAAGTTCTGTATTTTATAAGGTGGGCTTTTATCTATATCAAATAAAATGTGGGGTTTTCCGCAACTCGAAAGTATTATTTATCGCTTTGATAATTGTGTTTTCAAAGTGATAATCTTGGCATAAACTGTTTCAACTATTTTATGTCAGTTCTCTTGTACCTATCTGAGTTAACATTCGTGTTTATCAGATTTCTGAGTTAACCTTCGGGTTTTCCAGACTTTTAGAGTTAATCTAACTAGGTTAACTAACGATCGGCTCTGAGTTAGCTGCTAAGTGCTTTCCAGAGTTAGTGCACTTTGTAACCTGTGGTGTATGTGATATCTTGTTGAGGGATACCAGCCACGGAGAATTAGTTTGGGTCAAGATTGAACATAACATACTCTAAAAATGCTTGCGCAAGCTGCTTTATACAAATCAGTCAGAAAATGTTTAGTAGGCACGGGCCTTTTTAACAAAACCCCGATGCGCTATGATTATAAAATGCCAGATTATTTATACTTATGATTATGATTTCGGCATCGTGCCCACTAAGTACGTTCGTACTTAGCCCTGCATTGCTTTCTAAATGTGCAGGTTGAAGCGACGGTGAGCGGCGACGGTTGATGTTGAGTTAAAGGATAGGATGCTTAGTTAGAACCCTTCCGCTGCCAAACTCTGTATTTTTTTTAAAGATGTACTTTTGAACTTAGTTTCTTTTTATACTTTTGTCGAGTAATCCTTAGGGATTAACTCTTTCTTATTGATATTCAAGTCTTATTCATAGTTTGTCGATGTTTTTCATGTATGTTTAGTCAATTAGCCCCCTTCTTCCCCGCTTCTTTAATCCAACCCCAGTCGCACCCCGGCTTCTGCCGTCCCTCGGGATTTGGGGCTGTGACACCAACTTCTGTAATTATTTTTAATAACGGATTCGACCGTTAGCCTTATAAATCAAAAATTGTAACTTAGGCGTGTAAAGCCATTAATTAATTAACTCTAAATATTTTAAGAACGTAAGGAAGCTACGGAAGTGGCGACGGTTGAGTTAGAGTTGAATAAGAGTTAAGGAAGACTTTTGTATATAGTTCACAATTCCGCTGCTAGACTCTAAACTCTTTTAATGTTATGTATAATAATCACTGTAGTCTAAGTTCTATAATATAACTTAGAAGCTTTTGAAATACTTTGTCGAGCAGTCTCCCAATATTAACTATTTCTTTTCGTCAATAAAGTCTTGTTCATAGAAGATAAGTTGTTATGTATGTATGTCTATTCTTTCATCCCCTTTCTTCCCCGCTTCCTTAATCCAACCCCAGTCGCACCCCGGCTTCTGTCGTCCTTCAGGATTTGGGGCCGTGACACTAACCCTGAAAAGCACCTAACGGTGTCACTAACTCATAAAAGAACTCACAAAAACAATTCTTTTATGCACTGATAATCACTTTCAAAACATACTTATAAAGCAATAAGTAAACATTTTGAGCAACACTCACTTTATTTTGTTATATAGAAAAGCCCACATTTTTTTTGATAGATAAAAAGCCCACCTTAACTGGTTACAGAACAGACAAAAACTTCTGTCTTCGGCCTTCCGTCATGTCTTCTAATTTTAACTTTCTCCTTTGATTGCAAACATTCAAACTTTAGTAATTGGTCGAGACGATTTAAAAGAAACGGACTCGATATTGATTAAACAAGTTTTAGGCCTTTGCACTTTAACTAGTCTTTTACTAAACGTAACGAGACTCGAACACATCTTGCTAAAAACTAAATACGAGTAGGACTTTTTCATGAATAGTTTCCAAGTCAAAAGAGAAATTGGAATGCTGTTTTAAATCCGTAGGTCCTAGTTATCACGAGATAAGTGGGTCGCGGTGAAACTCGTACTTAGGAAGGAAGATCAAAGGCAGACTCTTCAGCTCTAGTTCCATGGTTGTTGGATTAAAGGAAGACCCTTCATAAGAAAGAATTCCAGGACCGATACGTCAGTCTTGCCTCCTTCTTTGCACGCTGACTTTTAGCTGCTAAGGGCGAGCAAGAAAGAAAATCCAATGATTTGATTGTTTTTTAACCAGCTTCCCCCCTCCCCCCCATTAAGAAGGAGCTCGGCAAAAAAGATATCTATACGTCATATGGTTGTTTTCATACACCGATGTACTGAAATCATTGATAAAACATAGGAATTTAGGGCTCGTTTTGTACGGTAGGAACGAGGATAGGGGGAAGGTTTAAAAGCAGATTCAGTTTTTGTATTCCCCCACAAAATCCCTTACCGGCTCCGAAGGGGTCAACTGATCTCCCTTTTCGATGTCCTTGATTCTCGTTTTATCATCGAATTGGATGACGAAATGCCAAGACTTTAGGGGTATCTATTCTAGGATTTATTACGAAACGAATATAAAGGAAGGGAAGAACTTGCATCAGTATCTCAATTCAAACATGGGTTTGATTCACACTCCATTGGTTCTTTACTCGATACTTAGAACATCATAACGGACTATAATTGACTTAGGTGTTCCCAAGAATTCAAGTTAAGAAAAGATTTCACTTTAGAAATAGAGCTGCAGAAGAATCTACACAATTGCTGAAGATTAAAAAGCTCACGCAGAACCGACTGCTGAAAAATAGGAGAGGTTCTTGGAACCAAAAGAAAGATACGGATGTCTATTTTACTGTCCAATTTACGGATCTCACTTTCGTTAAATGAGCAGGAAGTTATGGCCGTTTCTGTGAAGGGTGACAGAATTGGCCGAAAAACCCTAGATATAATGAAAACTCAACGCACGTTTCCATAGGTTCGATCAATGCTATACAACCTTTATGTGCACGAAATTTCCATCAATTTAACAGTGAAGTCACACAATCATTTAACATGAACACTTTCACATTCCTCGATTAAAATACGACGCTTTCGTCCTTTCAATTAACGAAAACACTTAGCAAATTTTATTTCAATTTCAAATTATAACTAACTTCTAACTTCTATTTCATAACTTATATGAAATCATCATCAACTACACTCATGCTTATTAATCATCAACCAACTCAAATCAATCAACACATACTCATAATCATTTAACACGTCGTTTTTATCGAGCAACGAACATCGTTGTCGATTTTTCCAAATATTTTTATAAAATATAAAAAATTCATACTAAGTACATATAATCATGCTTATCATCAATACATCGAACATATCATCAATCGGAAATATACAAACCCTCGTTTTCTCATTTCTTTGTTTCTACACTTACTTACTTTCTTTAATTTTTGAAGTTCTACTAATCTAATTCAAACCAAATTAGTTTCTATCATCTTTATACTTAACAATGATCATATTAACAGACTAACATATCAAAACCTAACATATCAACAATCACTAATTTTCTCGATTTTTTAAAATTGTTAGTTAATTCTCAATTAATTCAACAACAAACCTAACATATCAACAATCACTAATATTCGATTAGTTTTCTCGTTCTATTTTTCTATCGACGATTATGCTTGATTCTTCGTCTATTATAAAAAGTTCCACATTCTTAGAATTCATTCAAACTCTCAAATTATGATCATTAAGTACTTAGATTAACTAATATGCAAACCATAAGTTCATATCAACATCTATACTTAACTTTTCGTCGATTCTTTGCCTCCGACGATTTTCATTTTATTTTTAGAAAAATCTAACTTAATTATATGATCAACTACATGCTTCCTACATCTCATATATCACAACACATCATCAAAATCATAAGATATACTCAATCAAAATCATACTTCTTTGCCTCTTACAAACTTGTTCTTATTTTTAGAAAATTCTTAATGAATTCATACAATCATCATTCATTGCATGCAAACATATTCTACAAACAACACATCTAAATTCAAGCTCAAACCTCATCTAAATGAACTCAAAATTTTCAAAAGAAACAAGAACATATATTTCGAAAATTACCAAATAAATTCTAACATGATTTATACTTGATTCAAACCATGTAAACTCATTTTTAAGCATAAATAATCACGTAATAAACTTAGAACATCAATCTTATACTTCTTACAATTTTCGGCCTTCTTCAAGAATTAAAGGAATTAAACTTTTTTTTGGTTTGCACTATAGATAAAGCTCTCACCTTACGAATATGCAATCGGAATTGACTTTAATCGAAAACCGAAAGACTTATGAGCTTCAAAGAGCTTGAAAAAATGAAGAACTTCTTGAAGAAAACTTGAAGATGGGAAGAACAAGAGAGAGAATAGAGCATATGGGGGGGGGGGGTGGTTGTGGAGGTGAGAGAGGGAGAGAGTTGTGTGATATTTGCTGAGATATTAAGTGATAAAGTAGAAGAGAAAATCAAGATGATAACTAATTAGAGAAAGGCGGTTTGGGGAGGGTAATTTAAATCCAAAATATTTCATTTTACGGGTTTAATACTGTATACTAAAATCGATTAATTAATTTCTTAGACGGTTACATTTTCGGTGAAAACTTATTCGACCAATAGATTCAGAATATTTCACTTAGTCGGAAAGGACGACTCGTTTCCCGAAAAACTTTGAAAAGTCGAGACGTGACAGTACAATATTTTTGCCCGGAAAATAAATAAAACTGACTTTTACCATTAGACTCGTATTGTAAAATAAGTGAATGTAAAGTCAGACGATTTTTCGATCTGAGTTCTTGAACGAAAATTCTATCGGGCATAAAAACCCTAATACAGTAGTTGGTTGAACGACTTCTGGATTTTATTTTCAGAAACGGATTTCACCGTTAGTTTTAAAATTGAAATTCCTTAACTTACGCGTGCAAAGCCTTAATTAATTATCAAATTTTTATTTTCGTGACGAAAAGAAAAGCCGGAATATTACATGAAACTCATTAAACTCAATTTTCACATTTTTAGTAATTAACACTTATTAAATCTCAACTCATAACTTTATTTTATTCGAGCTATTTCTTCATAGCATTATTTAATCTTCCAATATTAACTTAAATCTCAATCTCATATCTTATAACTCCTTATTAAGAAATTATCTCATTAACTTATTTATTTCTATTTCTATTATTTTTTTATTCTAAAAACTCTTTAAATAATCTCATAATTAAGACAAATAAATAAACTCAATCTCGATTTAATTCTTCATTAAGTTCTCATGCTTGACTCTTGTCACAGCCCCAATTCCCGAGGGACGGCAAAGCCGGGGTGTGACTAGGGATTGGATTAAAGAGGCAGGGAAGAAAGGGAAAATTACTGTATAAACGACATATATAACAGAAACTACTATAAACTTGACTTTATTGAATAAAAAGGGAGTCAATCTCGAAAGATCACTCGACATATTTGTTTCAGAGTAAGCTCGGTTCAAAGTATGAAAACTTAGACCGATAGGTTACACAACAAAAAGTGTATTAGTTTGCAGCCGAAAAATGTAGAATGATATCACATATCAAATGTGAAATCGAGGCTCAACTAAACTTTACTTCCTTAAGTTCGACCTTTACTCAACCTCCTCCGCCTTCGTCACTCAACCTGACACATTTTAAAACAAACATGCATGGCTAAGTACATAAAGCACTTAGTGGGCACATTGCCGAAAACATATAATACTTAGTATAGATTAATTAGGCCTCTTTTCATAAACACTCGTAAGACTTATACTGTTGTACACTTAATTCTGGATAACACACTGAAGGTTAACTCAAAATCCGATCGTCTAGATAGCACTCTGTGGGCTAACTCAGAATCTGTCCCTCTGGATAGCACTCTGTGGGCTATCTCAGAATCTGATCATTTAGTTGGAATCTCTGGATAGCACTCTGTTGTCTAACTCGGAATCCAATACTCTGGATAGCACTCTGTGGGCTAACTCAGAGAGGCACAAGATAATTCACATAAAACAATTCATTATGCACTGATAGTTACTTTAATACACACTTATTAAAGCAGTAAGTAAACACTTTCGAGCAACGCTCATTTTATTTTGACAGAAAAGCCCACCTTAATGATTACAGAACTATAATACGAGCTTCCGTCTCTGGTCTTCCGTCCTATCCTTGGCGCTGACTTCCTCCTTTTATCGTAAATAAACAAACTTTAAAACTTGACCGTAACGATAAAAGAAAACAGGAAATCGAAATCGGTTTTTTAGTCTTTTAGGCCTTTGCATGCTAAACTAGTTTCTTTTGATTAAAAGATACGAGACTCGAACACTTCTCGTTTAGAACTAACTTGGTTCCTTACTCGACACTTAATTCAGTAGATTAATGGAAGTCGATAGCTTATAACGACTTAAGAGTTCAAAAGGAATCAAGTTGGAAAGAATTCAACTTTAAGGAAATAGGTTTTAGAAACTTCCTGTACAAGACAGAAGTTCTGGAGTTCATACAGAACAGAACATTTCAAAACAGGGGATGTGCTCTGTACCAAAAGAAAGCCACGGATGTCTAGGTTACTCTCCAATTTACGGATCTCGATTTCGTTAAGCGAGCTAAACGTTATGACAGTTTTCGTGAAAGGTCGCAGTTCAGTCCACGTGAAACCCTAATACTTGGTAAAACTCCACGCACGATTCCCTAGGTTCGATCAATGCTATACAACCTTTAAACTCATGAAAATTTCATCTCAAGGCAGTCAACATGTACAATCTTTTATGACAAACTCCTTCACATTTCTCGATTAAAAACTCGACGTATATTTTCTCGTCTTATAACTAATCAAGTACTAAACCAATTCAATTCAAATTTCACTTTCATTCTACAACTTCTCGTTTATAAACTATAACTTATATCATCTCATATCTCGGATGGAAATATCATCAACTACAATCTCGTTCGTCAAACGACAACAATCATTAATATCAAATTGGTTTTCCTTATTCGACTTTTCTATTGACACTTAGACTCGTTTCTTCGTCTCTTATCAAAATTCCAACCTTCTTAGAATTCGTTCAAAGTTTCTGGTTACTATCATTAACTAACAAGATTAACATATGTTCAAATCATAAACCTAAATCATTATTCAATCTCAACTTATCGACGATTCTTCGTCTCTTAACAAAATTTCGACATTCTCCGATTTTGCTCAAACTTTACAATATCGTTCATCATCTATCAAGGTTCACTAATACGTAAATCACATATTCAAATTATTAACGAATCGTAACTTATTGACGACTTTTCGTCTCTTACGATTATATTTTATTTTTAGAAAAATTCCAATAAATTATATAATCATCCTCAAACATACTACATCTCATTTCTATCATCATATTATACAAATCATAACATATACTACATCAAATCCTCACTTCTTTCTCTCTTACACTTTGGTTCTTATCTTTAGAAAAATACCAATTAATTCTTATGATCATCTATTAATGCATAGAACATGAATCCACCAATCAATCATCAAAAATCAAACTAAATCTCAAAACCCCTAATTTCTCTAAAATTTTCGGTATTCACAATTAATTAAGGAGGATGATTTCTTCATGATTTCTATCCATAAAATCCATTCCTAAGTATACTATAACATGTATTAAACATAGAATCATCATCCTACTTCATCCTCTAATTTTCGATCATGGCACAAAATCAAGGAAATGAAATTTCAAATGGATAGAATAATAGCTTAGATGATTACCTTGATGGATATGTGATTAGAATTAAAAGTTTGGATGATGAAAGATCTAAGATGAAAATCCTTGAAGAATCCTTGAAGAGCTTCAATGGTGATGGATGATAAGGGGGAGGGAGGGAGAGGGGGGGGGGGGTTTCAAGGGAGAAATGGAGAAGGTGATGACTAATGTTAGATATTTAATATCTAACATAAGGTCTAAAGTAGAAGAATCATCCAAGAAAGTGAGTCACACACTTAGGTGGTGGTTTAGGTAGTTATTTTAGTCGAAAATACGACGTTTATAAATCGAGAAATTATTTTCTGAGACGGTTACGTTTTTGACGAAATCTAATTCGGCCATTAGATTAGAAATAAATCTCTTACTCGGAAAGAATAATTCGTTTTCCGAAATCCGATAAAAAATCGGGACATCACAGTCCAAATTTCATCCGGAAAAATAATAAAAACGGATTTTTACTAACTTACTCGTCTTGCAAAAAGAGTGAATGTAAAATCAGACGGTTTCTCGATCTGAGTTTTCTGACGAAAATTTTATCGGACGCGAAAACCCTAATACAGTAGTCGTTCCACCGACTTCTGGAATTTGTTTTCAGAAACGGATTTCACCGTCAGTCTTAGAATTGAAATTCATTAACTTAGGCGTGCAAAGCCTTAATTTTTAGAATTTTTTTTATTTTTCGATGGAAAAGAAACTGTAATACCCCAGACTTTTTCTACAGTCTTTAAAAAATGAAAGTTATTAATAATTATAGCTTTGCACGCCTAAGATACTGAAATTAAATTCTAAGATTTACGGTGAAATCCGTTTCCGAAAATAATTTCCAGAAATCGGACGAACGACTACTGTATTAGGGTTTTCACGTTCGTTAAGTTTTTCGCCCAAAAACTCGGAATCAAATTCTGTCAGAATTTACATTCACTTTTTCTTCGAGACGAGTTCACCGGAGAAAGTTAATTTTTGTGATTTTCTGGACGAATTTTGGACTGTGACGTCCCGACTTTTTCTCGTATTTTGAAAAACGAATTAGATTTTCCGAGTACGTAAATTATTTCCAATCTAACGGACGAATTAGATTTCGTAAATTCTGTAACTAACTAGGAAAATATTTCTCGACTTTTAAAACGACGTTTAAGAGCCGGAAACGAGATTTTTCGTATAAAATTTCCTCGCCAAACGCTTGCTTAACGACTCACTATGTTTGTTAGATATTTCCATCTACTTTATGAGTCACCATTGTGACTCATCATCCTCCCCCTTATCTCCCCCATGTCCACCACCTTCACCCTCCCCATCCTCTCTCATTTCTTCTTCAATCATCCTCCATTGAAGCACCTCTCAAGCTCTTTCCAAGATCAATACTCCTCCGTCTACCAATCAAATCCAAATCTGAGTTCATAAGACGAAAGGTAAGAGCTTTGTCACAGCCCCAAATCCCGAGAGACGGCAGAAGTCGGGGTGCGACTGGAATTGGATTAAAGAGGCGGGGAAGAAAGGGGATGACTGAAAAAAAAAACATACATAGAAGACAACACAATTTCAATGAACAAGAGTTTATAACAAAAGAAGGAGTTGATCTCGAAGGATCACTCGGACAAGATCTCGAAAGATTCTAAGTTATAAACAGGACTCAGCTACAGTGATTTAAATATATAAAACAAAAGTCTTAGAGTTTAGCAGCGGAAAAGTGAGATATGAAAACAAGTCTTTCCTATCTCTATTCAACCCTAACACAACCGTCCACCGCTACCGTCGCTTCAACCTGCACATTTAGAAAACATATGCAGGGCTAAGTACAAAAGTACTTAGTGGGCGCGTTGCCGAAAACATAATCATAAGTATAGATAATCGGGCATTTCATTTCTGTAGCACATCGGGGGTTTTCATTAAAGGCCCGTGTCTACTAAACATTTTTTTCTCTTTTTCATAAATTTGCTTGCGCAAGCATTTTCATAGATGTTACGTTCAAATCTTGACCAATCATAATTCACCGTGGCTGGCTACCCCTCAACAGGATACCACATACACCACAGGTTACAAGTGCACTAACTTTGGAAAGCCTCTTTTGACTAACTCAAAGCCGATCGTTAGTTAACCCCTTTTGATTAACTCATAAGGTACAAGAGAACTCACATAAAACATAAAACAATTCATGTCATGATTATCACTTTGAAAACACAATTATCAAAGCGATAAAGAAAAGGTTTTCGAGCATTGCTCGTTTTATTTGTATATAGGAAAACCCACCTTATAAGTTACAGAACTATTAAACGAGTTTTCTATCGTCGATCCTTCGTCTTATCCCGAGTGTTGACTTCCTCCTTCATCATAAATAATCATAACTTCGATAAGCCATCGAGTCGATAAAAGGAAACGGAAATCGAAATCGAAATTGAATTAGTTCTCATATGTTCTTAAGCTTTTAGGCCTTTGCACGCTATTCTAGATTCTTTTAATTAAACGGGAACAAGAATCGAACATTTCTTATTTAGAACTCTTACTTGACGCTAATGTCAGTAATTTATGATAGTCGATACTTGGAACGACTTAAAAGGTCGAATGAAATTAAGTTGAGAAGAAATCAACTTAAGAAATTTAGTTTTGAAACTTCACTGCACAAGGCAGAGCTTCTAAGGACTGCCCAGAACAGAGTACCCTGAAACAGGGGAGGTTCTCTGTACCGAATGAAAGCCAAGGAAGTCTAGTTTACTCTCCAATTTACGGATCTCAAATCCGATAAACGAGCTATAAGATATGGCAGTTTCCGGAAAGGGTCGCAAAACTGCCGAAGTTAACCCTAAGGTTTGATAAAAATCGGCGTGTGACTTCCTAGGTTCGTTTTATGTTCTCGTACCTAAATTCTCACGAAAATTATACAACAGGGCAGTCAACACGTATTTCCATATGTGAAGAACTCCATTTTTTTATTTCTCGTCTATAAATACGACGATCAAAACCTCGTCGTTCAATCTAACCAATTACTAAACCAAATCAAGTTCCTAATTCAATTCCTAATTTCTCGGTTTCAATTATAACCTATCATTTCATAACTCGGATTAACACGTCGTCAACTACGAACTTGTTCACTTAACGATAAGATTCATTAATATCCAATTATTAACACGGGAACTCGTTGCTTCGTTTCTTACCAAAATTTCAACGTTATTAGAATCCGATTAAATTCTACAACATTATTCGACATCTATCAAGACTCATTAGTAAGTGATCCATATCCTTAACTCATTAATCAAACTTGGTTTATTTATGGATTTTCGTATCTTATACTTTACCTAATATTTTTAGAATAATTCCAAATAATTCATATAATCATCTAACATCAATTATAACATTAATCCATCATCATTTCCTTAATAGAATTAAGCTACATCAAAACCCCTAAATCCCTTAAATTTTTTGTATTGGTAATTAATTAGGGAAAGTGATTTTATTCATTAATTTCATCTATTAATCCAATTTTAAACCTACAATATCAAGTATTGTTCAAGAATTAACAATCCCACATCATTAATTAGAAAACCAAGTTGAACCCTAGCCCTAAAATCGGTCACCACTTCAAATCTTAGGGGAATTGATTTGTTTTTGTTTCTATCATCAATTAAGCTACTCCTAAGCTCAATTATCCAACCAATTTAAGAATTAAAACTTCCTATCCTAACCCCCTAAAATTCGGTCCTAGTGAGAAATTAGGGTTCTTGGTTTTTCCATCAATTATACCATAGATTCAACTACTAACACCTCTAATTGCATGAATTAAAACTTAATTCATCATCCTACTTCAATCACAAAAATCGGTCCTCAAGGAGAAATTAATGAATTTAAATTTACTTGGATAGAAGTATAGCTATTGGATTTACCTTGAATATTATTGGTATTAGGATTGAAATTGATGGATGATTGATCAAGTAAATGGAGAAATTTCTTGATGGAAGCTTTAAGGTTTCAACAATGGAAATGAAGAAATTGAGAGTGTACGTATGTGTGTGTGTGGTGTAAGAGAGAGAGAGATGTGAGGATGGTGATGACTAAGGTAGTTAATGAAAAATCTAACAAAGTATAATAGGTGTAAAGTATTAGAAGGTTAAGAAGAAATGAGTCATGACATTAATACTATAAACAAAGGAAATATCTATGTGTGTGAATAGGGTATGTCGGCCATAGCACAAAAATTTGGGGAAAAATACGCGTTTTTCCGGCTCGTTACGACGTTACAAAAATCAGGAAAATAAAAACGTATTCAGCACGTTTTCGTCGAAATCCGATTCAACCATTAAATCCAATATATTTAACTTACTCGGAAAGTAATATTTAAAACCTAAAATTCGACAAAATCTCGGGACCTCACAATCCAGATTTCGTCTGGAAAAATCATAAAAACGAACTTTCTCGGGCGAACTCGTATCGTAATTTCGTGAATGTAAAAATCAGACGGTTTCCCGATCTAAGTTCTGGAATTAAAAAGTTATCGTACGCGATAACCCTAAATACAATAGTCATCTAACTGAGTTCCGTAATTTATTTTCGGAAACGGATTTCACCGTTAGTCTTAGAATTCAAATTCATGAACTTAGGCGTGCAAAGCCATTATTATTATTATTAACTTTAAATTTTTAAGACAATCGAAATTTTCTGGGGTATTACAAGCTTCACCTTCCTTTTGAACCGAACAAACCTTGTCTTCCCCATCTTTTATTTTTTTCGAAAACTTTGGGGATTGAATAACATGTGATTTCTTGATTGATACATGTTCTAGGATGTTTAGAATCGAGTTCTACGGATCAAATCATGAAGAAGAATCAAGAACCCTAACCTCTAGTCATTACCGAAATTTTTCAGATTTGGGGCTTTTGATTCGTGCTCGATTCCTTTGTCGATTGAATGTTAGATTAGTGTTTCTTATGTTGTTAATTGATCGTATAAATTGTTTTAGATTTTTCTAAAAATAAAATCCAAAACCTAAGAGACGAACAAGGCTCGATTTAGGTTAGTAAATGTTATGATATGCTCGATTGTTTAATGGAAATGAGATATACGATGCGTGAGGATGAATATATATAAAATTGAGATTTTTCTAAAAATAAAACGAGAAATGTAAGAGACGAAGATGTGTTGATAAGTCGAGGCTCGATAATGTGTTGATAATATGATTTACATATTAGTAATGCTCGTCAGATGATAACCGTTGTCGTAAAATTTGAATGAAAACGGAGAACATAAAATTTTACGTAAGAGACGAACGACGGTCGATAAGTCGAGAATAGATGATGATATGAGGATATGAATTGCATATTTATGATTCTTGATAGTTGATAAATAATGTTGTAAAGTTTGAACGAATTCTAAAGATGTTGGATTTTTCGTAAGAGACGATCAAACGAGAATAAGTATTGATAGAAAAGACGATTAAGGATTTTAATTAGATATTGATGATTATTAATGATTAAGGAACGAGTTTGTAGTTGACGACATGTTCGTCCGAGTTATGAAAAGATAAGTTGTAGTCATAATCGAGAAGTAGAAACAAGAAGTTGGGATTTTGATCGAGACTTGAATTGGTTTAGTAATTGTATAGTTAAACGACGAGGTTTTGATCGTCGTATTTTTAATCGAGAAATGAAAAGGGGTCTATCACGTATAATGATACGAGTACACTGTTTTGAGTCAGTAAATTCGTGAGAGTTTAAGTTCAATAACATAGAACGAACCTAGAAAACTGTGCGTCGATTTTATCGAGCATTAGGGTTCACTCGACAGTTCTTGCGACCTTCCACGGAAACTGCGATATCTCCTAGCTCGTTTATCAGAATCGAGATGCGCGAATTGGAGAGTAAACTAGACACCCGTACCTTTATTTTGGTTTAAGATTCGACCCCTGTTTCGCAATCCCCTGTTCTGGACAGACTTACTGACCTCGTGCAGTGTATGTTCAAAATGTAATTTCTTAAGCTGAATTCTTCTCAACTTGAACTCTTTCGACCTTTTTAGTCGTTTCAAGTTATCGACTACCTTCTTTTTACCGACCTAAAGTGTCGAGTACAGAACCGAGTGAGTGTCAAATGAGATGCGTTCGTGTCTCGTTTCTTTCTTTTTAACTAAAAGAGTTTAGTTAGCGTGCAAATGCCTAAAAGTCTAAAGAATAAAAACTTAAATCCGATTTTTCGTATTCGTTTATCGTATGCGACCGAGCTTTAAAGTATAATTTTTACGATGAAGGAGGAAGTCGACACCAGAGATAGGACGCAGATCAGAAGACGGAAGCACGTCTCTTTGTTCTGTAATCTATAAGGTGGGCTTTCCTATATACAAATAAAACGAGCAATGCTCGAAAACCTTTTCTTTATCGCTTTGATAATCGTGTTTTCAAAGTGATAATCATGGCATGAACTGTTTTGTGTTTTATGTGAGTTCTTTTTCACCTTATGAGTTAATCAAAAGGGGTTAACTAACGATCGGCTTTGAGTTAGTCAAAAGGGGCTTTCCAGAGTTAGTGCACTTGTAGCCTGTGGTGTATGTGGTATCCTGTTGAGGGGTAGCCAACCACAGTGAATTATGACTGGTCAAGATTTGAACGCAACATCTATGAAAAATGCTTCGAAGCTACTTTATGAATGAAATGCAAATGTTTAATAGGCACGGGATCTTTTAAATGAAAACCCCGATGCGCTATAAAATGAGATGTCTGTTTATCTATACTTATGATTATGCTTTCGGCAACGTGCCCACTGAGTACTTTTGTACTTAGCCATGCATATGTTTTCTAAATGTGCAGGTTGAAGCGACGAAGCGGCGACGGTTGAGTTAGAGTTGAATAAGAATTAAGGAAGACCTTGTATATAGTTCACAATTCCGCTGCTAGACTCTAAACTCTTTTTGATATTGTGTATTAATCACTGTAGTCTAAGTTCTGTAATATCACTTAGAAGCTTTTGATGTATCTTGCTCGAGTAATCTTTCGAGATTAACTCTTTCCTTTCGTCAATAAAGTTTTGTTCATAGAAGATAAGATGTTATGTATGTATGTTTATTCTTTCATCCCCTTTCTTCCCCGCTTCTTTAATCCAACCCCAGTTGCACCCCAGCTTCTGTCGTCCCTTGGGATTTGGGGCTGTGACAGAAACGCCGGGTATTACAACTCTGAAATATATTTCTCTTTAAAAGAGAGTTTATTTCTCTTAAGATTAATTCCTTCTTATTTCTTATTCGATTGAACAAACTTATCTTCGACTAAGAGTTTTCTTTTAACCTTCAAATCTTGTGTTTGCTTGATTCAAATCTTCATGTTCTTCACCAAGAACACCAATAACACACACTCATAAACTCATATTTTCACTAAGAACACCTAGAACACACACTAATCCTTTAAACTCATTCCCATCGATTTTCATGCATTTTAATGCCTAAAATTTCATTATTTTCATCTCTTAAATTCTTCTTATACATCCAACACTCTAATTTTGTCACGCCCCGACTCTCGAGGTGCGACTTACGAATAACAACAAACCTAAACAACTAACAACTAACTCAAATAAAGGGAACATGCTCGGGGAAAACAAAGATGAAATATAAGGCAATCGAATTTGGTTTTTCAAAAGCATAAAGAATTATTAACCGAGCATCTTAACTTTACTTTAAACGGGAATTCAAACAAGTAATTCATGCTGATGGGAAAGGAATTCCAATAAAAGGGAAACATACGAATATATCAAGAAAAGGGATCATGTTCAACACAAATCAAGTTACGAGCCCATCGCTCGGGATTACAAGTCAAAGGGGTTACGAATTCAACAAGCATTCAAAGTCTTTGAGCACAACACTCGGAATCAAAAACATGAATATTAGAGTACTGGCATCAACAGACATTAGATCAAAAAGATTGCAGCGGAAATTAGCATCAACTCCCAACACTTGCACGTATGAAAACGTACAAATGCCAGTCCGAAATTCTACCAAACTTAACCAACAAAACCAAACCACACCACCAAGTATCCACGCCATCGCCATCCAGTCAACCTGCATGTTTAGAAACACACGCAGGGCTAAGTACTTCGTACTCAGTGAACACAAGCCAAAACATTTGAATAAAGATGCTTCTTAAAGTTATATTAATTGAACTTGCCTTGCCAAACATCACAAGTATATAAGCAGTTTTAAAAATGGTTTTACTTGTGCATGTCAAAACATTTTTATTTACAACAGACTGCGCAGCCAAATATCATATAATATAACAGTATGTATCATCTATCACACATAACTTCACTGTGCCGAGAAGTAGGCCTCCTTCTCAAATACTGTGACCGGCCCAACTGAAGCAAGGCTCACAGTCACCTCAACATATACCACACGTGGGTTCCTGCTTTCATAGGATAATCACATCTTCATATAAATAGATGATAACACATACTAACTTCAATAAAATGGCAAGTCAATCACATTTGAAAAACATATCATAATATTCAATAGCATACTAATTTTCATCGATAGTTTTTGGTTCAGAAAAGCCCACCTGACTTCCGAAGAACTAGCTAGGTGGTCTAGGGCTATTTGTCCTCGCTTAACGATCCGTCCGGCTCGATCCTTCATAGTTCGACATCGACAGATAAGATATATGAAAGACGGACACAAAGGCGTTGGATTTTAACTGACGGACTTCTATTTGAGTCGTCGCTCTCTTCGTTCTAACCCTTCTAAAGATCTCACGTTCTCGTCTTTATTTTATTAACTCTATTCAAAAAGGTTAACTCTACTACTTAACATCGTACACTTTTCTCGTTCTAATTAATAACTTCATTGTTACAATTCTATTACTTGAGCTCTCTTTCAAAGATTTTAGTTTATTCTCAAATTAACAATCAATTATCTTGCATACAATAGTTCAATCATTTTTCACATTATAATACTATCATGCATTTAAACATTTATTCAAACATATAATGAATTCAAATCAATCAAGCACACTTCAAGACACATTAACATGCATTCCATTTGGACATTAAAGTCTAACTCGATTATGCATTTCTTTTTATGAAGGCTTAAACTATTAAATCTATCTTTCTTATTTATATAGACAACGCTTCGTTCTACATCCGCTATCTTATAAGGTATTTTATAACTTTTATTTATTTAACAAAAATTCTCTTAGCTCTTAATAAACTCTTATGAAATTATAAATTCTTGTTCAATTCTAACTTGATTCTCATTTCTTATCTTGAATATTATTCCTTTAATTATTATCTCGGTTTATCTTTTCTTCGCTTGGTTGGAACGAGGTTCCTAATTAATTATTTAATTAATCTTCTATCAACTTATTATTCGACATCTTATTTTATTCTCGTTTTCTTGGTTAACTTATACGAGTATCTATCTTAATTCGTCTAGTATCTTTTTTTTACTCAAATTAACTTCCTTTTTACTTCTTATCGATTAATTCTTATTAAACTCGGTTTTCTCTATTTTGTTTACTTCTTTAATAATTTCTTCTTTTTTTGTTTTAAACCTTTAAGCTATTTCTTACTTAATAATTTCTTTATCTTTTGATAAATATTTTTATGAATTAACTCACTTTATTATAAAAGATATTTTTGTTGTATTTTTAGTAAAAATTTCAAGTCTTTAAATTTTAATGTAAGATATTTAATTAATAAATCTTTTTATACATCTTTTCATCTTTTATTTAATTAAAAGCTTTTCAATTTTAAGTCTTTTTATCAAAACTTCTATCTTTATTCCATATTCAAACTATCATTCATACATACATTGAAATACTTAAACATTCAATTATTTTTACAATTAAATTCTTTCAAAACTTCAATATGCAATCTCATTTTCTTCACTTAAACACATGTATGATTATACTAACATAACATAATCATCTCATTGATCAAAACATCACTCAATACATCAACAAAATCATCAAAATAATTTCTCCATTTTTGCTTAAAAACACACGGCATACATGTACACATTTTGTGCAATTTATTTCTCAATTTTTCATGCATATAATCTCATTACTAACATGATAAAAATAACAAATCAAGCATCAAAATAACAATAACTCAAAGAATTATATTTTTCCTATTTTTACTAAAAATTTCGGCATTTATTAATTTTTAGGGTTTTAGTTTCTTTTTCTTCTCTTAATTCATCGATTAATATCTAGTGCTCGATTCTCCTAACGAATTCTTCTCACTCGATTAGCACATGCATATCCTAAGTTTGCCTAAACATAAATTAAATAACATGCATGCATAGATCTTTCCTTTAGGACTTATAGGCATACATTTTTACAACTAATCAAATGAATTCATACTTAATTAAAAGGGAATCCTTCTCTTGGCTCTTGGGATTGAAATGGATGGAAATGGTAGCTTCAAAGCTTGAATCTTGAAAGAAAGAAGAATGTCTTCTTGAATCCTCAAAGAAAAAGAAATAATATGGGATTAATCATCCATAGGGTTTGAGAATGAAAATAAAGAAAAGTGTTGGATAATTCTTGAATTCAACTTCAAGAACTTGGAAAATTCTTACCTTTCTTTGAAAATGTGGATGAAATGGATGGAGATTAATGACTTCTACTTCATTTCCATGGATGGAGATCTTGAATCCATGGTTGCATGTGAAGAAAAATCAAGAGAGGTATGAGAGAGAGAGATTGCTGTGAGGGAGAGAGAGTTTGAGAGGTTGAGAGAGTTTTTCTTTTCTTGCAAGAGAGAGAGAGAGATCGAATGGAGAGAGAGAGATGGAGTTTGATAATGAATTGTGTCTTCCCTACTTGTCTTAGATAACTAAGGTTAAAATTCAACAAAGTGAAAAAGAAATACTTGTTGGAAATTGCAAAAGACAAGACTTGATGGTTGATTTGAACTTAACTTGTATGCATACTTTAAGCAATCCATGTATAAGACATCACTATGGTGTGTTGGTCTTGAAAATTGAGGGATGATGGGAGAGGAGTTGTGAGGTGGCGAGAGAGGGAGAGAGGTGGATGACACGTGTCGTCGTCGTGTCGTTACGGGTATTAATTATCCGGTCGTAAAGGTTTTCCGAGTAAAACGATTCGTATTAATTCTGTTTTGTTCTATTAACGGGTCTAACCTCTTCTCGTTTCACTTTTGATACTAACTCATCCCAATCCTATGTCATGTCTCAAATTAAAAGATTAAAGGCTTCGATCTTTTTAGTCCTTTAATTCTTAAAAGAATTTAATCGGCTTATTAATTCGTTTATTAATCCTTTTCAAGACTAATGCCTCATTTCTCTTCTCAATTCTCGGATAAGTTCTTACCCTATCTCAGTGATCTTAAAAGAAATTCTAAGTTCGAAGGTTCTAATTTAATTCTATTCTAGGTTCATCGGCGTAAACATATTTCTCGGCGATTAACGTTATGTTATCTTAATTAAACAAACTTCTCGGGATTTTTCCGGAATTTAATCTCATACTCATTTTCATATAAACGACTCAACAAACATATCACATCATTATCATCTCAGATAATTAGAACAGATAAATTCACACAAGATTCACAAGGCAATTTAAACGTTTTATTCAAAACTCTTCGATTAGAAAAGAAAAATTTTACTCCTAAATTCTCATCTTTGAACTTTACTCGGTTAATTAGACGCTCTCTAAAGGGATAAAAACTCGGGGTATCACAAATTTAAACATAAACACATTCATATCATCCATATCATCAAAATTATCAAAATCATCAAATATCATATTTCTTCAAACATGCTTATGCTTCGATTTCTTCAAGTAATATAGTATAGTAATTTAAATCCTCAGCTCAATCATATCCTCATGCTCATAACATACTCAAATCATCAAACAACAAACTAAATCAAATTCTCCTAAATTAACCCTAATTTTCGGTTTCAACCATGAAAATAGGGCAAATTGTTTTTCTCATTCTTTTAAGCATATAAATCATTCTAATCATCATCACAAAACACATATCATCAAGAAATCATCAAGAAATCATAGAAATTATTTTTCTTCCTTCCTTTTCTTCATTTTCAGTCATATTCATTTTTTTATAGGGTTATTTTTCTTTTCTTTCCTCTTAATTCCTAGATAAATTTCTAGGGTTTGTTCTATTCATTATATCCTCACATCATCATCATCGATTATCACCATCACATGTCCTAGGTTTGCCTATGCATAAATTAAACATGCGTATTTTCTTTCTTTAGGGCTTATATATTACATATATATAAAAATCGAATGAATAGCATACTTTAAAGGAAATAAATCGAACTCCTCCTTCTTGATGAAGCTCGGACTGATGATGAAGGGGAAATGATGAGCTCAAGAATTTTCTTGGATTTTCATGGAGGAATCCATCTCTAGACCTCAAGAAAAATAACAAAAATCAATCATCTCTTTTAGGGCTAAAATGCCAAAAATTAAAGAGAAAAAGAGAGATGATTTTTGAACTTGAAATGATTTCAAAGCTTGAAGAACTAGGTGACCTTCTTGATTAGGGTTTGAGGAATGAAGATGATGAACTTCTTGAAGCTTGGAAGCTTGAAATCTTGGACTTTAATGGAGTTTTTCTTACTTCTATGTATGTGTGTATACGGTGGAGAGAGGGGGAGAAGAGAGGAAATTTCTTCTCCTTCTTGGTTTCTTTGATAGAGAGAGTGAGAGTAGAGAGAGATGAGGGAATACTTGATATTTTGCTTAAGGAATGATGAAGTTTGAAATTAAGGGAATGGAATGATGATATTCTCATAGGTTTTGAAAATAAATAACTAGGGTAGAGAGAGTTATGCATGTCGGCAGAGAGAGAGGGAGAGAGATAAGCAAAATATCTCAATTTTTAACTGGTGTAATTTTCCCCGGAAGAAAAAGTTTTCCAATAGATTATATCCGTGTTTTTCCGTTAACACTGAAAACGTCTAAAAATTCTCCTCGACTCGTTGCCGACATCGAAACCACCTCTATTCCATCTCATATCTCACGAAATAATTTAAGGAATCCGAATATCTAATTTTTAGGTCAAAATTCCAAGTAACGAAGAAAACTCTAAAAATCGTTCGGTTAATTAAACCGTTAAGGAATAAATTTTAAAACTCTCTCATGTGATCTCAGAAAAATTTCTAACATATCTCTGGGGTCTTAGAATTAATCCTAGGTTCAAAAGACATTAATTAAACTAAATTTGGAGTTCGTTGGTGATTAGTGATTTCTCGACTTATCGACACTATTCGTCAAAAGTGAAAGTTCTCAAAATTCTCTGAAATTCATACTCATACTCAAACTCATATAATAAAGCTTAATCAAGGCATCACATACTCATTTCGAATAATCGAAACGAGAAAAATCACATTAAAGCACATAAGGGCATTTTCGTTATTTTTCAAGAAAATCTCTTTTCTTGAAAAAAAAATTATCACTCAAAGCACGTTATTTAAACATATAAACGCATTTAGAATGCACTCAAAGACTGGTAAAAGTTTGGGGTATTACACGGTCATACTCATCCATCATGTTTCGAGTCGTCGTCCAAAGTGACAGTGATTAAGGAATCCAAGTCCTCACTTGGAAGCTGCTACTCGATGGAGTGATTGTTGAGATTTTCGATGGAGCTGATTGTGTTGAGGAATCCAGGTTGTAACGATAGGCGAAATGCAAACTTGTAAGATAAGTATTTGTGTTGTGGTTCAGGTATTCAGTACAAAATTTATAGGCACAAAATAATATAAAAATGGAAAAGATAATTATTATTGTCTTGAATTATGGTTTTGTAACCCCTATTTTAATTGCTAGATTGAAAATTATTAATGAAAATTATAATTTTGAGGCTTGAATATAGCCATGACCTTATGACCAATTATTTTTACCAAATTAAAAAAAAACCGCCATACACTATGCATATAAATTAAGATTTAGATAAATAAAAAGGAAAAAATCTAAAAATTCTACCTAAGCATGTAGATGAGTGTGGTGCCTTGAAAAAACTTTGCTATTATGAATTAGATTCTATATTTCTATTATTTTTCGTACCACATCTGCACTTTACAATCACCCTTTCTCTTCCCATTCGAATACTGAATGATTTTATACTATTTCATAACATTTCCGTTACAACATTTTTATTTGAAATAAATGTAATCAAACATTATGTCTTAGTATTGGGGGTTGGACTTCGGTGCATAGGTGCACAGTGTGAGACGGGTTGACCCGTCGGGTCCTTCCATGTCCAGCCCAACATCCAATTAAAAAAAATGGTGAGAAACTTTCAGCTCTGTGTAATACCTCAATCTTTCATAAGTCTTTAAGTGCGTCTTACTTGAGTTGATGAGCTTAATGTGTGCCCTTGGTGATAAAATTTCCATAGGAAAATAAATTTTCTTGCAAAATTACCAGAATGCCCTTGAGAGTCTTTACGCGATTTCTCTTGTTTCGGATATCCGAATTGAATGTGAGATGAATTGATTGAGCATGATTATGCGAGTTTGAGTTTGAGTTCGAATTTCGGGAAATTCTGAGAAAATTTATTTTTCAGTGAATAGTAACCGACTACGAGAATTCACTACTCACCAATTGTTTTCGAATTTCGTCAAATTAGTGTATTTTGAATCTAAAATTTATTCTAAGACCATTGGTGCATGTTTGAGAATTTTCTGAGTTGTATGAATCGAGTTTGAATTTTATTTCGTTAAAGGAACGAATATGAATAGTAATTTTTTACGTTTTCTTCGTTATTCGAAATTTTGATCCAAAACTTGGATTCCTAGTATCCTTGATTTATTTGTTAATGTTAGAGATGAAGTAGAGAGAATTTCGATGTCGAGAAAGAGTCGTGGTGAGTTTTAAATCGTTTGAGAGTTTAACGAGAAATTAGGGTTAAATTGCACCGGATAACTTTTTCTTCCGGAGAAAATTATATCCCGTTTTTGACTACCGGGTGCAACTAAAATTTCAAGGATTCCTTATTACTCTCTATCAAATATGTCTTGCCGACATAACTCTCTCTCATTCTATCTCTCAATTATTTCTCCCTTAATCATTTCAATCTTGAAAAATCTCTCCAAATATTCTCTTTACTCTCTCGCTCTCCCACCCATCTCTCTCATCTCTCCCTCACGGTAATAACACACATACACGCACACTCCATTGAAGCACAAGCTTCAATCTTCAAGAACTCCAAGAAGATCACCTCCACTTATCCATCGACTAATCCGTTAAGGTATTCGAGATCCTCTTGTCGTGGTGATCAATTTAAGACTAGGTTTCATTCATTTATTTTCTTCTTGAAAATCGGCAGCCATAGAAGCAAGGATGAAGCTCGACTTTTGCTTGTATGGATCATAGAGTTGCGAGGATTGAAAGCCCTTTGATCGATTAAACCTTCAAGCTTAAGTAAGTTCTCTTGATTTTAGTGATTGAAGTCAAGAAAAACCCCTTTTTCTACTTTTTCTAGTCGATCAAAATGACCCTTCCTGTCACAGTCCCAAATCCCGAGGGACGGCAAGGCAAGGGTGCGACTAGGGGTTGGATTAAAGAAGCGGGGAAGAAGAGGGATGAATAAGAATAAACGAATAAACAGACATTAATAACAGAATAACTACTATGAACAAGACTACATTTAAAAGAAAGAGTTGATCTCGAAGGAACTAAATTGTCACAGCCCCAAATCCCGAGGGACGGCAGAAGCCGGGGTGTGACTGGGATTGGATTAAAGAAGCGGGGAAGAAAGGGACTGACTGAAATAAACATACATAAAGGACTACATAATTTCTATGAACAAGACTTTATAACAAAAGAAGGAGTTGATCTCGAAGGATCACTCGAACAAGGTACACAGAAACATCTAAGTTATAAGTTACAGAACTTATACTACAGTGGTTTATTTACATAACATCAAAAGAGTTTAAAGTGTCAAGAGTTTGGCAGCGGAAAAGTGAGACTAAGTACATAAGTCTTCCTATTCTTCAACTCAACTCAATCCTAACTCAACCGTCCATCGCTTCCGTCGCCTCAACCTGCACATTTAGAAATATATGCAGGGCTAAGTACGAAAGTACTTAGTGGGCACATTGCCAAAAACATAATCATAAGTATAGATAAATCAGACATTTAGTCCCTGTAGCACATCGGGGTTTTGTTTGGAAGAGAACCCATGTCTACTAAACATTTTATTATTTTCACAATGTAGCTTGGCCAAGAATTTTCTGACAGATGTTACGTTCAAATCTTGTCCAATTCTCATTCTCCGTGGCTGGTTATCCCTCAACAGGATACCACATACACCACAGGCTACAAAGTGGACATACTTTGGAAAGCATATAGCTAACTCAAAGCCGATTGAAAGTTAACTAGTCAGCTAACTAATAAATCTGGAAAGCTAGTCAGCCAACTCAGAAGGGATCAAGAGAACTCACATAAAACACAAAACAGTTTATGCCTGATAATCACGTTTGATAAAACACAGTTATCAAAGCTATAAATGTCACTTTCGATGTGTGGAAAAACCCACATTTTGTTTGTTATAAGTAGGAAAGCCCATCTTATACGTTACAGAACTACTAAGTGAATTCCCGTCGTTTGATCCTTTGCCTTATCCCGACTGTTGACTTCCTCCTTCATCGTAAATAATCATAACTTCGATAAGTCATCGAGGCGATAAAAAGAAAACGGAATTCGAAATCAAAAACAAATTAGTTTCATACGCTTTTAAGCTTTTAGGCCTTTGCACGCTAATCTATATTCTTTTAGTTAAAAGGAACGAGAATCGAACATTTCTCGTTTAGAAATCTTACTTGACACTAAGGTTAGTAAAAATGATAGTCGATAACTCATTACGACTCAAAAGATCGAAAGAAACTAAGTTGAGAAGAAAACAACTTAGAAATTTAGGTTTTAGATATTTACTGCACAGAACAGAGGTTCTGGGGACTGCCCAGAACAGAGCATCCCGAAATAGGGGATGTGCCATGTACCGTTAGAAAGCCAAGGAAGTCTAGTTTACTCTCCAATTTACGGATCTCAATTCCGATAAACGAGCTAAGAGATATTGCAGTTTCCGGAAAGGGTCGCAAAACTGCCGCGGCTAACCCTAATGGCTCGATAAAATCGACGTATAACTTCCTAGGTTCGTTCTAAGTTATCGAACCTACATTCTCACGAAAATATCACATCAAGGCAGTTAACACGTATTCCCGTATGTGATAAACTCCTTTACATTTCCCGTCAATAATTACGACGATCAAAACCTCGTCGTTTCAACTAAACAATTATTATACCAAACAAGTTATCGATTTCAATCCTAACTTCTCGTTTGAAACATAAACTCAATATTTTATAGCTCGGATTCACACGATGTCAACTACAATTTTGTTCCCTCATCATTAATGATCATTAATATCCAATTACCTTTTCTACTTGACTTTCCTATCATTATTTACGTACATTTGTTCGTCTCTTAAGAATTTTCCAAAGTTATCGGAATTCATTCAAATTCTGTATTATAATTCCTCACCTATCGAGAATCATTACTAGGTATGTCACAACATCAAATCATTTACCAAGCTCGGTTTATTTCCAATTATTTGCCTCTTACGTTCTACAAAATATTTTTAGATTAATTCCAATTAATTTATATCATCATCTAATACCATTAGTGTCACAGCCCCAAATCCCGAGGGACGGCAGAAGCCGGGGTGCGACTGGGGTTGGATTAAAGAAGCGGGGAAGAAGGGGGCTAACTGACTAAACATACATGAAAAGACATCATTAAACCATGAACAAGACTTTAATATAGATAAGAAAGAGTTAATCCCTAAGGATTACTCGACAAAAGTACAAAATAAGCTAAGTTCATAATTACAGACTTAGACTACTGAGAATTGTTCAAAGGTGTGTTTGAAAAGATTTAGAATTCTGCAGCGGAAGAGTTCTAACTAAAGCATCCTATCTTTCAACTCAACATCAACCGTCGCCGCTCACCGTCGCTTCAACCTGCACATTTAGAAAACAATGCAGGGCTAAGTACAAACGTACTTAGTGGGCACGATGCCGAAATCATAGTCATAAGTATAAATAATCTGGCATTGTATAACCGTAGCGCATCGGGGTTTTGTTGAAAAGGCCCGTGCCTACTAAACATTTTTTGACTGATTTGTATAAAGCAGCTTGCGCAAGCATTTTTAGAGTATGTTATGTTCAATCTTGACCCAAACTAATTCACCGTGGCTGGCTACCCCTCAACAGGATACCACATACACCACAGGTTACAAAGTGCACTAACTCTGGAAGCACTTAGCAGCTAACTCAGAGCCGATCGTTAGTTAACCTAGTTAGATTAACTCTAAAAGTCTGGAAAACCCGAAGGTTAACTCAGAAATCTGGAAAACACGAATGTTAACTCAGATAGGTACAAGAGAACTCACATAAAAATAGTTGAAACAGTTAATGCCAAGATTATCACGTTGAAAACACAATTATCAAAGCGATAAATAATACTTTCGAGTTGTGGAAAAACCCACATTTTATTTGATATAGATAAAAGCCCACCTTGTAAATACAGAACTTATAAGCAAAAGCTTCCAACTTTGGATCTTCCGTCCTTTCTCTACAGTTGGCTTCCTCCTTCATCGTAAAATAAATATACTTAAAAACGGGTCGTAACGATAATCGATTAAAAGAATCGAAGAAGGTTTTAGTTGTTTTATTCTTTAGGCATTTGCGCGCTTAATTAATTCATTTTACTTAAACGGGAAACGAGATTCGTACCAATCTCGTTTAGAACTAGGAAGCTCTCATATTCGACTCTCGGGTCAGTAGAGAAGGTAGTCGATATCTTAATACGACTTTAAAGATTAAAAGAAACTAAGTTGGAAAGGATCAACTTAGGCGATTTACTTTATAGCTCATTTCACGATTTATGAAAGTTCTCGTTTATTACTTCTTTAATGAAAGGATAAAATATATGATCTCGACTGGTTTTCATCACTCAAGATCCTATACTTGACTCTAGAGTTACTAGGTAGATGTTCGATAGATAAAAACGGCTTAAACGATTGAAAGAAGCTAAGTTGTGAACTAAACAACTTAGAAAACAAGAAACTGAAAGTTTACTGCACAGTCCAGTAACTCTGGAGGTTGTCCAGAACAGAGGATTTGGAAACAGGGGGTGAGCCCTGTACCATTAGAAAGCTTAGGAAGTCTAGTTCGCGCTCCAATTTACGGATCACAAATCCGATAAACGAGCTGGAAGTTATAACAGTTTCCGGCGAGGGTCGCAAAACTGCCGTGGAAACCCTAATTGATTGATAAGTTCGTCGGTTTTCGTTCAAATTTTACGACGCTAAACTATATCTAACTTGAATCATTTTCATGCATGCAAACACATCTTAACATCTTTATAACTCAGTTTATAAGGTGATTTTAGTCTCTTACATTTCATTAAACATTTTTAGAAAAATTCCAATTAACTTCTATAATCAACTAATATGATTTGTATTATAATTCCATTAACAATTCATCATTTATATCAAGCATGTATAAACTCCTAATTATTCTATAAATTACTGGTTTTATATAAATGTTAAGGAGTTGATTTTCTTCTCCAATTAGCAACATTTATTTACTAAACATACTCTTATATCACCAATTAATCAATTGCAATTCTATTATCAATTAACATGCAAAAACCCCTAATTTATACTTCAAACCCTAATTAAATTTCATAATAACATAGGGTTTTCAATACCTTTTATCCCAAACACTAATTAAACCTCTACTAAGCATGAATTCATGATCAAAAGAAGAAAAACTAAAATCCTACAATTTCCCCAAAAAAATTCTGCATTCACATAATAATTAAGGTTCTTGTTTTTATTCCATTTTAATCCATGATTATCCTATCTAACATATCTAATTACATTATTCTAAGATCAAAAAATCTATACCAAACCTCCAAAATTTCGAACAAAAAGAAAAAAAAAAAGAAAAGAAACTAAATGGATAGGATTGTAGAGGATGAAAATACCTTAAGATTTAATGAAAGAAGTATGGGAATGATTGGATGGATTGATGAACTATAGTGATTTCTTCTTGTTCTTTGAAAGGTCTTCAATGGAGGATAGAGGTGGATGAAGAAGATGAAGATTGAGGGAGAAGAGAGAGCTGGCCGAGAGAGAGAGAGTGAGAGAGAGATGAAAATTTGTTTTGTCTTAGAATTGAAATGATGAAAAATTGAATTTGTATAAAGTGGATTTAGGTGTCACTATTTTAACTAAGTCAACACATGCATGTTGACACCTATTTAAGGTGAGGTGGTGGCTGCATGCATGGGGTTAGGAGGGTATGGGTTTTTTTCCAGCGCGATCCGACGTTACGGAAAAACGAACAACGAAAAACGTTGTTCGGTACAAAAATCGTCGCGATTCGATTTGACTTAAAAATTATAATGTATGAACTTAATTAGAAAATAAATTTATAAAATTTATTTTGACAAAAACTCGGGACGACAAGTCCGAGTTTCGTCCGGAAAAACGTAAAAATAAACTTTCTCGGCGTGTTCGTATCGCAATTTTGTAAACGTAAAAAATTAGACGGTTTTCCGTTCTTAGTTTACAAACTAAAAATTTTTCGTACGCGCTAACCCCTAATACAGTAGTCATCTAGCTGACTCCCGCAATTTATTTTTAATAACGGATTCGACCGTTAGCCTTAGAATTCAAAAATTATAAACTTAGGCGTGCAAAGCCATTTATTTAATTAACTTTAAACTTTTTTGAACGTAAGGAATTTACAGGGCATTACAATTAGAGACATTAATCCATCATTAAAACATCAACTAAATTAAACTACAACCAAACCCCTAATCCTACTAAAAATCGGTATTGAGCATTTTATTAGAAGGGATGATTTCTTTACCAATTCAATCCATTAATCCACTCCTAAGCTTACTATATCAAGTATTAACCATTGATTAGTACTATAACATCAAAAATCAAGATCCATGTTTGAAACCCTAGCCCTATTTTTCGGTCATCACTAATTCATTAGGGCTTTTTATTTCTTCTTGCTTAATTTACCAATTAAAACCTTCCTAAGTCCAATTATCCAAACAATTAAAGAATTAAACACCTCCTACTATAATCCCTAAAAATCGGTCCAACCTAGTCTTAGGGTTCCTTGATTTTCTTTTCAATTTTAACCATAGAATCATACCTAATACACCTTATTACATTAATTAAAACTTAAATCCTCATCTATATTATCCTCCTAATTTTCGGTCCTCATGGAAATTAAAAGAAATAAATTTCACATGGATAGAAAGGTAGAAGAGGTGATTACCTTGATAATTAATGAAGGAAGAAGTGTAATTAGATGGATGGTTGATGACTTGTGGGAATTTATTTGCCAAGAGCTTCAAGATCCATCAATAGAGTATGAAAGAAAATTAAAAGGAAATTGATTATGAGAGTGGCGATCATGGAGGAAATGGAGAAGGAAAAAGATGACTAAAAATGATATGATATAATAATTCGTGCAAGGTGGCAAAATAAAGTAGCATGAGGTTGAATTCGGAACATACTAAAGGACATTAGTCATAAGGTTATATCTATATAAAAATGAAATATAAAGCTATGAGAGTGAGAGAGGTCGGCTGCCTTTAAAATAAATAGGGAGAAATCCCGCTTTTTCGGCTCGTTACGACGTTATGAAAATCGATAAATAAAAGTACGTATTCGGCTCGTTTTTGTCACGTTCGGACTTGACCATAAATTCTGATATATTTTACTTACTCGGAAAGTAATATTAAAAATATAAATTCCAACAAAACCTCGGGACATCACAGTCCGAGTTTTGTCCAGAAAAATCGTAAAAACGAACTTTCTCGGGCGAGTTCGTATCGCGATTTCGTGAATGTAAAAGTCAGACGGTTTTCCGTTCTGAGTTCTAGAACTAAAAAGTTTTCGTACGCGAAAACTCTAATACAGTAGTCATTTAACTAACTTCCGTAATTCATTTTCGAAAACGGATCTCACCGTTAGTTTCAGAATTCAAAATCATGAACTTAGGCGTGCAAAGCCATTTTTATTATTATCTTTGAATTTTTAAGACAGTCGAGATTTTTCGGGGTATTACATTCTACACCCTTGGAAAAATTTCGTCCCGAAATTTGCATATCTTTATCAGAAAGATGCGGATATCTCTCCTTCATCCTCTCCTCGAGCTCCCACGTGGCCTCCTCCTGCCCGTGGTGATTCCACAGTACTTTTACGATTGGTATCGATTTGGTTCTTAATTCTTGAACTTTTCTATCCAAGATCGATATTGGTTTTTCTTCGTAGCTTAAGTCAGATTCAAGAACTATGTCTTGCTGACTAATAACGTGTTTAGGGTCATAGACGTATTTTCTCATTTGAGAAACGTGAAACACGTTATGGACACTTCTTAAACTTGGCAGTAAGGTCAACCTATAAGCAACGTGTCCTACTTTCTCGAGGATTTCGTAAGGTCCTATGAACCTTGGTCTTAATTTACCCTTAACGCCGAATCTAACGATTCCCTTAGAAGGCGCAATCTTAAGGAAAACTTTATCCTAATCTCAAAACTTAAGAACCTCACGACGGTTGTAGGCATATAACTTCTGTCGGCTCTGGCTTCCCTCATTCTATCTCAAATCTACCGAACAATCTCGATCATCTCATTAATCGCGTCTGGTCCTAGGTTCTTCCTTTCACCCACTTCGTCCCAAATAAGTGGTGATCTACATTTCGTCCATACAATGCCTCGTAAGTCGCCATTCCTATTGCAGCCTGCTAGCTGTTGTTATACGTGAATTTGATCCAATTGTAAAACATCTTCCCAATTCACGCCTCGATCCAATACCACGGTCCTTAACATATCAACCTAAATCCGAATCGTCCTCTCGGACTGTCCATCTGTCTAAGGGTGAAAAGCTGTACTAAAGTTAAGCTTGATTCCCAATTCTTTCTACATAATAACCCAAGATCTGGAAGTGAATTTGGCGTCTCGATCTGATATTTTGACCTTCGGCATTCCTTGTAGACGTACAATCTCTCTGACGTACAACTGAGCTAATTTTTTTTTTCTGATCCTTACGTAGTCTTAATCGGTAAGGAGGGAGCTGATTTCGTAAGTCTATTGATAATCACCCAAATAGCTGTGTTTCCTCTTCCTGACTTAGGCAAGCCTGTCACAACGTCCATAGCTATTCCTTCCCATTTCCATTCTGGGATATCCAATGGCTGTAACAATCCATATGGTCGTCGGTTGTAAAGTCTTAACTTGCTGACATGCCAAACATCTTTCTACAAACGAGATAACGTCTCGTTTTAGTCCATTCCACCCGAAATTCTTTCTCAAGTCCTGATACATCTTCGTACTTCCTGGGTGTATTGTTTATAGCGTATCATGAGCTTCACTCATGATATCATTCTTCAGTTTGTTGTCGTCGTCGGAATACAAATTCTGCCTTAAAAAAGGATCGCATTATCTAGTGCTTCGGAATATCCTTCTGGTCTGTCTGTTCATATCTTTAGTCGTAGCTTCTCCATTGTTTCATCCTTTCTCTGGACACTGATGGTTCTTTCTCTCAAATCCGGTGTTGCTTCTAGTGTTGTTATCTGGCTTGTTATAGTTGCTGGTCGATCGAGCACTTTTGTGTCCATCTTTTCAAATTCTCGTACTAGAGTTTCTTCCTCGACAAAGAGGCATCCTATCATCGTTGGATCCTTGCAACTCAGCGCGTCTGCTATTACATTTGCTTTTCCTGGATGTTAGTCGATTCCGCAGTCGTAATCCTTGACCAATTCGAGCCATCTCCTTTGTCTCATATTCAGTTCTTTCTGTTCGAAAAAGTATTTCAGACTCTTGTGATCTATGAAGATCTCAACCCTTACACCATAGAGATGCTGTCTTCAAATCTTTAACGTATGCGCAACGGCTGTGAGTTCTAAGTCGTGGGTTGGATACTCAACTTCGTGAGGTCGAAGTTGTCGTGAAGCATAAGCTATCACTCGTCCGTCTATTTAAATTTGGTTTCCTCCCGAAGTAGCTGCGTCATCAGCCTAGCGATTGTAGAGAATCCCTCAATAAACCATCTGTAATAACCGGCTAAAACCCAATAAACTTCTGATCTCGTTCTGACTCGTTGGTGACCTCCAGTTGTGCACTGTCTCCACCTTAGCGGGATCTACTTTGGTTCCTTCGGCCGAAACTATATGACCAAGGAACATTACTTCCTTCAGCCAAAATTCGCATTTGCTAAACTTGGCATACAGTTTCTCGGCTCTAAGTGTTTCCAACACTATCCGTAGATGTTCTTCAGGTTCCTTCTCATTTTTAGAGTAAATGAGAATATCGTCGATGAATACTAAGACGAATTTGTCTATGTACGGGTGTAAAACCCTATTCATGAGGTCCATGAATACTGCAGGGGCTTTAGTTAAAACAAATGGCATTACTAAGAATTCGTAATGGCCATATCTGGTTTGAAAGGCGATCTTAGGTACGTCCTCGGGTTTAATCTTCAGCTGATGATACCCTGATCTTAAATCTATTTTGGAAAACACTCCTGCACCCTTGAGCTGGTCAAACAAATCCTCTATCCTTGGCAAAGGATATTTGTTCTTGAGGGTGATCTTGTTCTTTTCTCGATAATCTATACACATTCTCATCGAACCGTCCTTCTTCCTAACGAATAACACTGGTGCTCCCCAAGGTGAGACACTTGGTCTGATGGAACCAAGGTCTAATAGCTCGTGTAAAAGGATTTTAAGTTCTTATAATTCTTTCGATGCCATCCTATATGGGGCTTAGGATTTAGGAGCGGCTCCTAGTTCTAAGTCGATCGTAAAGTCTACGTGTCGATCGGGTGACAATTCTGGCAAAACTTCTGGATGGATGTCTTGGATGGTCTTTTAGGCTTCTGGTTCCCTGACTAGGTACACAAGATAAGCTGTGATACCTTTCTTCCTTATTAACTCCGTGGCTTGTAGCGCTGATATAATCGGTACTCCTCTACTCATTGAAATTCCGTGGAATTCGGTTGGTTCTCTACCCGGGGGCTGAAAAGAGATTTTTCTCTCGTTGCAGAGAATCGTGGCATAATTCTCTGACAACCAATCCATTCCTAAGATTATGTCTACGTCCTACATTATCATAATGTTTATGTTGTTCGCTTTAACCTTAGGAGTTTCGATTTCTAGTTCTAAGTTAGAGCAAACATACGTAGAAGTAGTGATCTCTCCTGAATGTGTAGCTACTCTCATAGGGTGTGCAGCTCTTACAGGTCTTATGTCTAGGTTATCGGCACACGAGCCAGCAATAAAAGAATGCGATGCGCCAGTATCAAACAGTATCTCAAATAGGGATGTTGTGAAGTTTTCCCATACCTGCTAGGTTTCCTTTTCCATTATTCTTCCCAGTCTGCCTATTGGCGCATGCCCTTGCATTCTGTTGTCGCTGCGCATGCTGCTGAAATTGTTGTTGCGTCATCTGTTGCTGAGGCTGTTCCTGAATTGCCCTCAAAGGCTGGGGCTGTCCTTGCTGATTCTGTCCGGCTGTTCTCAGTAGCGTAGGGCAATCCCTCTTCACGTGCCCTAACTATCCACAGTTAAAACAGATGCTCGTTCCAGCTTGGCAAGTACCAGGATGGGTTCCATTGCATTTTGGGCAAACCGGATAAGTAACCCTCCCTGGGTTATTTCCTCCTTTGTTAGAGTTTCGTTGTTGTCCCTGCGGCTGTCTTTGCTGATTATTCCCTTTCCATGGTCTGGCCTGATTGTTCCCTTGTAGATACAACCCTGGCCGGTTGTTTTCCTGCCATTGTTTCTTTTTGTTGTTCTGACTAGGCTGCTGGTAGCTGTGTTGATTTCCCTTTCGTTGATTACCCTGGTTGAAATTCTGATTGTAGCCATCGCTACTTCCTCCATTCCATTTTCTTTTTCCTTGGAAGTTGCTATTATTGTTGTTATAATAGCTTCGATTTTGGTTTTGGGTTGTAGCTGGTGTGGGTGTTATGATTTTCTTCTCATCAGGCACAACGGCCTCCATTTTCAGTGCTCGTCCCAAAATATCAGTGTATCTTAGTCCCCCATGACTAGCTAATGCAATTCCCAGTTCATGTCGTAGTCCCCCTTGGAACTTCTTCGAGAGTTTCTCCTCAGTATCTACCTGAGTCGGTGCATACCTAGACAGTTCACAAAATTTGGCGTCATACTCAGTTACTGTCAGCTTTCCTTGCTTCAAACTATAGAACTCAGCTTCCTTCTGAGCTCTATACGTCTTTGGTACATACTTATCAAATAGTATTCCTTGAATTCTTCCCACGTGAAACGAGCCAGCTGCTCCGCAGGTATCACCTTCTGTCTCGCCTCCCACCAGTAATCCGCTGATCCGGTTAGTTGGAATGCTATACATGCTAGTCTTTCCTCGTCCGTACACCTAAGGAGCTTGAAAATTTTCTCGGTTGATCGCACCCATAGCTTAACATCGCTAGGGTTGCCCGATCCATCAAACTTTGGGGGGTTTCTTTTGAGGAAAAGATCCTCAATGTCCCTACGGGATGGTGGTGGAGGTGGTGGTGATGGTGATGCTGGAGGGGTATCGTTTCTCTCCTGTTCCTGTTCCCTATCATTCTCTGGCTGAAGTCTTCCACGTCCTCGGGGCCTCCCTGGTCCCCTTCTGTCATTAACATTTCTTGGCGGCATTTTTCCTTAAACTATGGGCAACAAAAATTCTCAATAGAGCCTTACCTTTAAGCCCTCTAATACTCACTAACCCACTTTCCAACTTAATCAAGTTCACGGAAAAGAAAATTCGGACATAACTTCGATACTATCCCCTTAATCTTTTAACTGTCAAAATTAAACCAAATTTTCGTTACACGAGTTCATTTGCATTCTGATTTGATTTTTACGATTTATAAAAACTTCCTTACGATTAAAAACCCTCTCATGGGTCATGTATATATATATATATATACATCAAAGGGATATGGATTTTGCCTCCAATGAGGTCTTACACAAAAAGTTAGACTATTACGAGTCTAAACTAGGCTATCTGCCTATCACTGTACAGGTTGCATTAACAGAATGCATTACTGCACTACTGGGAGTACTAGAATTGAAACGATTCACAAAAATTTCGTATCCATTAGGGTACTACAAAAACTAGTTACTGATCCGACTATGTACGTAACCAAAGAGACTACTAACTCTGCTGATAAGCGTCCCTGACGCACTACTCAACTCGCTTCAGTCAAGTCCCCACTGCCCTCTACGGCCTAATCCTCCTTAGGGTCCTCGTTCGATCCTTGTCCGGATCCTCATCAGTGTCCTCCTCTAGATCCTCATCCGGGTCCACCTCCTCACTTTCTGAACCAAAAACGAGCTGGAGTGCCTCGTCAATCCTCAAAGTAGTGTTGTAGGCAAGTGTAAGTGGTGGTGGTGCAGACACCTCTGAAACTGTCATCTCGGTATCTGAAACCAGGTAATCCCAGCAGGTCACTAACGCCCGCTTCTTCGGAGGCAGCAGGTGGTCGGGAAGGGAACTAGACTCATATTTCTTCCTGGAACGGACCCTGGATGGTCCTGCCTCAAACTCTGCTCTAACTCTAGCCAATTCCGAGCAAATCTCGTCAAGCGGTCTGTATGAAGATGGTAACTGTAACAGGGCGGTAAGCTCTACGTTTGTGTCTTAGTACTCTGGTCCTGCCTCGAACGGTCCTCGAACTCTCACAGAAGGCTCGGGTAGGAAAGGAGCAGGTAATCCTAACCCGTCATCTGTCTCTGCATCTATCACTGGGTATTATGCCTCTGTAACTAACCCCTATGTGCCCTTGCTAAGGTACAATTGCTGGGGGAATCTCTAACTAGGCAACCATCTCTGGACCTATCTCGCCTTGATCTGACTCTGAATCCGCCTGGAAGTAAGTGTAGGGAAGATGCGCCTGAATAGGATATGCTGCCATGTGTCTGTTCTGGAAGAACCGCCTGTGTACCTATAAAGCGAATCCATTGTAATCACTTGTCGGCTCTACGTCGTCGTCAAATGTCCCAAAGTAGTACCATGCCATATCGTGTGCCCAACCATGCCATTCCTCTGGGAGACGTCTAATCAAGTCGAAGATAGCCTAATCCTCTGTAATAGAATGCCGAGAAGTTACTAATCCTTTGTCCTAAGTCATGTCTCGGTTTTGCCTCGAAAACTCGATACTTATCCAAAATCTGATCTGCCCAAGTACGCTGTGGTGGGGATTGACTCTCCTGAGCCATATCACTACTAGAAGTCATCCTACAAGGTTTTTAAGGTACACGGATCAGTAACTGGTAGGACAATATCTTATCTTACGGAAAACGTTAAATTACAAATGAATATTCCTTATTCAATTGTAATATCACCTCACTTAAACGACAAACTTATCTTAAACATCTAGCAATTTCACAGAAAATTGCACTCGTACAAACAATATATAGAAATAAAATTTCAAGATTTTATTTCCATTTCTTATCTAAATATTATTTTTTTTCACGAAGGAAATTTCTTATCGATTCTCACTCATTAAAACAAGTGCATTCACTTTGTTCATGTTACTTATTCGAAAGTAACATTCATTTACGAAAGACTTTGTCGTTCATGACCCTTAACATACATACTCGTCGTAGTCTTTGTTCAAATGAAGTATAGAAATAAATTCCAAAAGAATTTGGAATGATAATTAGGGAGTAACCTTTAGAACATAAGTTCTAATCGTCGTTGAATTTGATCGATTGTTGACAAATTTAATCAAGCTTCGTGCTTGATTCTTAATATTCATACATATCTCCCTCTCGAAGTCCGTACATGGCGAACTCCGCTGAAAAACGAAACGGAACGACGTCGTCATGTTACTTATACGTAAGTAACATTTATTGATTTCATTTGTCTTTGATTCCATTTGTTCTGTCCTCTTCGTCTCAATCATGTCTTTCTTGGTCTGATGCCAACGTCTCTCGTACGTTTACTCGTTTCTTTCGTTCACTTGGTACCAAGTTATTTCATCCCATCATTATTCATTTCATTTCCTCGAAAGAAATTATTATCGGCTCCTAAGTATAAAAACAAGATTCGATTCTGCCGAGTCTTGTTCAGGTCACTACACGCACGTGACATCCGTCTGTAGAAGTTCTTCCCGTTTTGGGGATCTCCTTTCGAAATCATTTAGAATAACGTTTCTTAAAACGTCTAAGTTCTCGAGTAGTCGGAGAAGACCTTAGGTTTCAAGTCTACGTTCTCAAAGAACCGGGAAAAATCCCTAGGATCCGTCTAGATTCTTTACCAAATAAACCTTTCCAAAAAGTAAGAAATTATTGCGCAAATAATTTCACATAAGATAGTACTCGTACTATCACATAATCACATAACCAAACAAAGTATAAATTCTTATACTTTCATAAATGAAAAGTATTTTGGCACCATTTTTATTCTTTACTCGCTGAATAGTCATTCAAAAATTTCTTATTAAAAAGAAATCATATCACTGAAATTTCTTTCCTCGTTGAGTCGACGTAGCGGGAGGTTGAGTTGTCATCTACAATCTTAATCTTAATGTCATAACTAAATCTTAACTTTACTTGAAAGAAGATTCTGGTCTAGAGTATATACAAATACTCTATCTCACGTCTCGAATGAAGACTCGATATAGAGTATGAACGAATACTCTATTTTACTACTCGAAGGAAGACTCGTATATAGAGCAGAAACGATTGCTCTGATACCACTCTGTCACAGCCCCAAATTCTGAGGGACGGCAGAAGCCGGGGTGCGACTGGGATTGGATTAAAGAAGCGGGGAAGAAAGGGACTGACTAAAATAAACATACATAAAGGACTACATAATTTCTATGAACAAGACTTTATAACAAAAGAAGGAGTTGATCTCGAAGAATCACTCGAACAAGGTACAAAGTAACATCTAAGTTATAAGTTACAGAACTTATACTACAGTGGTTTATTTACATAACATCAAAAGAGTTTAGAGTGTCTAGAGTTTGGCAGCGGAGGACTAAGTACATAAGTCTTCCTATTCTTCAACTCAACTCAATCCTAACTCAACCGTCCATCGCTTCCGTCGCCTCAACCTGCACATTTAGAAATATATGCGGGGCTAAGTACGAAAGTACTTATTGGGCACATTGCCGAAAACATAAACATAAGTATAGATAAATCAGGCATTTAGTCCCTGTAGCACATCGGGGTTTTGATTGGAAGAGAACCCGTGTCTACTAAACATTTTATTATTTTCACAATGTAGCTTGGCCAAGCATTTTCTGACAAATGTTATGTTCAAATCTTGTCCAATTCTCATTCACCGTGGCTGGTTACCCCTCAACAGGATACCACATACACCACAGGCTACAAAGTGCACATACTTTGGAAAGCATATAGCTAACTCAAAGCCGATCGAAAGTTAACTAGTCACCTAACTAATAAATCTGGAAAACTAGTCAGCCAACTCAGAAGGGATCAAGAGAACTCACATAAAACACAAAACAGTTTATGCTTGATAATCACCTTTGATAAAACACAGTTATCAAAGCTATAAATGTCACTTTCGATGTGTGGAAAAACTCACATTTTGTTTGTTATAAGTAGGAAAGCCCACCTTATACGTTACAGAACTACTAAACGAATTCCCGTCGTTTGATCCTTCGCCTTATCCTGACTGTTGACTTCCTCCTTCATCGTAAATAATCATAACTTCGATAAGTCATCGAGGCGATAAAAAGAAAACGGAATTCGAAATCAAAAACAAATTAGTTTCATACGCTTTTAAGCTTTTAGGCATTTGCACGCTAATCTATATTCTTTTAGTTAAAAGGAACGAGAATCGAACATTTCTCGTTTAGAAATCTTACTTGACACTAAGGTCAGTAAAAATGATAGTCGATAACTCATTACGACTCAAAAGATCGATAGAAACTAAGTTGAGAAGAAAACAACTTAGAAATTTAGGTTTTAGATATTTACTGCACAGAACAGAGGTTCTGGGGACTTTCCAGAACAGAGCATCCCGAAAGAGGGGATGTACCCTGTACCAATAGAAAGCCAAGGAAGTCTAGTTTACTCTCCAATTTACGGATCTCAATTCCGATAAACGAGTTAAGAGATATTGCAGTTTCCGGAAAGGGTCGCAAAACTGCCGCGGCTAACCCTAATGGCTCGATAAAATCGACGTATAACTTTCTAGGTTCGTTCTAAGTTATCGAACCTACATTCTCACGAAAATATCACATCAAGGCAGTTAACACGTATTCCCGTACGTGATAAACTCCTTTACATTTCCCGTCAATAATTACGACTATCAAAACCTCGTCGTTTCAACTAAACAATTACTATACCAAATAAGTTATCGATTTCAATCCTAACTTCTCGTTTGAAACATAAACTCAATATTTTATAGCTCGGATTCACACGACGTCAACTACAATTTCGTTCCCTCATCATTAATGATCATTAATATTCAATTACCTTTCCTACTCGACTTTTCTATCATTATTTACGTACATTTGTTCGTCTCTTAAGAATTTTCCAAAGTTATCGGAATTCATTCAAATTTTGTATTATAATTCCTTACCTATCGAGAATCATTACTAGGTATGTAACAACATCAAATCATTTACCAAGCTCGGTTTATTTCCAATTATTTGCCTCTTACGTTCTACAAAATATTTTTAGATTAATTCCAATTAATTTATATCATCATCTAATATCATTAGAGACATTAATCCATCATTAAAACATCAACTAAATCAAACTACAACCAAACCCCTAATCCTACTAAAAATCGGTATTGAGCATTTTATTAGAAGGGATGATTTCTTTACCAATTCAATCCATTAATCCACTCCTAAGCTTACTATATCAAGTATTAACCATTGATTAGTACTATAACATCAAAAATCAAGATCCAAGTTTGAAACCCTAGCCCTATTTTTCGGTCATCACTAATTCATTAGGGTTTTTTATTTCTTCTTGCTTAATTTACCAATTAAAACCTTCCTAAGTCCAACTATCCAAACAATTAAAGAATTAAACACCTCCTACTATAATCCCTAAAAATCGGTCCAACCTAGTCTTAGGGTTCCTTGATTTTCTTTTCAATTTTAACCATAGAATCATACCTAATACACCTAATTACATTAATTAAAACTTAAATCCTCATCTATATTATCCTCCTAATTTTCGGTCCTCATGGAAATTAAAAGAAATAAATTTTACATGGATAGAAAGGTAGAAGAAGTGCTTACCTTGATAATTAATGAAGGAAGAAGTGTAATTAGATGGATGGTTGATAACTTGTGGGAATTTATTTGCCAAGAGCTTCAAGATCCATCAATGGAGTATGAAAGAAAATTGAGAGGAAATTGAATATGAGAGTGGCGGTCATGGAGGAAATGGAGAAGGAAAAAGATGACTAAAAATGATATAATATAATAATTCATGCAAGGTGGCAAAATAAAGTAGCATGAGGTGGAATTTGGAACATACTAAAGGACATTAGTTATAAGGTTATATCTATATAAAAATGAAATATAAAGCTATAAGAGTGAGAGAGGTCGGCTGCCTTTAAAATAAATAGGGAGAAATCTCGCTTTTCCGGCTCGTTACGACGTTATGAAAATCAATAAATAAAAGTATGTATTCGGCTCGTTTTCATCACGTTCCGACTTGACCATAAATTCCGATATATTTTACTTACTCGAAAAGTAATATTAAAAATATAAATTCCGACAAAACCTCGGGACATCACAGTCCGAGTTTTGACCGAAAAATCATAAAAAATAACTTTCTCGGGCGAGTTCGTATCGCAATTTCGTGAATGTAAAAGTCAGACGGTTTTCTGTTCTGAGTTCTAGAACTAAAAAGTTTTCGTACGCGAAAACTCTAACACAGTAGTCATTTAACTGACTTCTGTAATTTATTTTCGGAAACGGATTTCACCGTTAGTTTCAGAATTCAAAATCATGAACTTAGGCGTGCAAAGCCATTTTTATTATTATCTTTGAATTTTTAAGACAGTCGAGATTTTCCAGGGTATTACATGAATTCATTGTACGGGGTTTAGACCCAACAGATAGATACATCAACTTCAAAAAGATTGGCAGTGGAAAGCATAATGCATTGATACAAGTTCTTTATTCTAGTTACGACTCTTAACTCAACTTCAACCACCGCCGCTGTCACGCCCCGACTCTCGAGGTGCGACTTACGAATAACAACAAAACCTAAACAACTAACAATCAACTCAAATAAGGGGAACATGCTCGGGGAAAATGATAATGAAAGATAAGGCAATCGAATTAGGCTTCCAAAAACATAACGAAGTAATATCCGAGCATCTCAAATCACTTATGACGGAATGTAAATAAGTAATTCATGCTGATAGGGATAGGATTCCAACAAATACGAGAATGCAACATACACCAAGTAAAGAGAATCAGATTCAACAAAAGGTTTTAAAGTCAACGAGCCCATCGCTCGGAAGTATAAGTCAAGAAGTTAAGAATTTAACAAGTTTTCGAAATCATCGAGCACAACACTCAGAACCAAAAACATAAGTATCAAAGTATTAGCATCAACAGACATCAATTCAAAAGGGTTGCAGCGGAAACTTGCATCAAAACCCAACATCTGCACGTATGAAGACGTACAAATGCCAGTCTGATATTCAACTCGACTCAACCAAAAGAACCACACCACACCACCAAGTATCCATGCCATCGCCATCCAGTCAACCTGCATGTTTAGAAACACACGCAGGGCTGAGTACTTCGTACTCAGTGAACACAAACCAAAATATTTGAATAAAGATGCTTTTTAAAGCTATAACAATTGAACCTGCCTTGCCGAACATCACAAGTACTTAAGCAGTTAAAAACAGTTTTACTTGTGCATGTTAAAAATATTTTCTTAAAACAGACTGCGCAGTCAAATATAACATATAATATAACAATATGCATCATCTGTCACAAACAATTTTACTGTGCCGAGAAGTAGGCCTCCTTCTCGAACACTGTGACCGGCCTAACCGAAGCAAGGCTCACAGTCACCTCAACATTTAACATACCATACGTGGGTTTCCTGCCTTTCACAGGATAATAACATCTTCACATAAACAGATGATAACACATACCAACTTTAATAAAAATGGCAAGTCAATCGCATTTAAAATCATATCCTAATACTCAATAGCATAACTAATTCTCATCGATAGTTTTGGTTCAGAAAAGCCCACCTTACTTTCGAAGATTCTAGCTAGGCGGTTTAAGGGCTATTTGTCCTTGCTTAGTGATCCGTCCGGCTCGATCCTTCACAGTTCGACATCGATAAAGGAAAAATAAGATACGCAAAAGACGGACACAAAGGTGTTGGACTCAACTGAAGAACTTCTACTTGAGTCGTTTCTCTCTTCGCTTTAATTTTTCTAAATGATCTCGCGTTCTCGTTTTTAAACTATTAACTCTACTTGAATTGGTTAATATTACTAATCAACGTCTTAACATTTTCTCACTTTAACGACGTCCATTTACATTCTATTATTCAATTTTCTTTCTAAAACTTAATTACTTCTTGACTTAATACATCAATAGCTCCATCATCTTGCACACAAACAATTTAGTAATTATTCACGCCACAATTAACATCATGCATTTAAACACTTATTCAATCATATAATGAATTCAAACAAATCAAACATACTTCAAGCACATTAATATTTATTCAATTTAAATATTAGAACTTAATTCGATTATGCATTTCTTTTCTTAATTTATAGACACGCTTTGTTCTCATTTCGTTATCTTATGAAGAACTTTATAGTTTTTACTCAATTAAAACCATTTCTTTTTAATTATTGATAAACTCTTATGAAATTGGAATTTCTTATCCACTTCTAACTCGACTCTTATTTCAATTATTATTTCTCCAATTATTAACTCGACAATTCTTCTCGGTTTATTTTTAATTCGCATGGTTTGAAAACAACTCACTTAATTAATTTCTTTCAAAGCCGTTACTCGACATCTTATTCCATTATCAATTCCTTGATTAACTATATGAGTATTTTAACTTATTTCGCCTATCATCTTTTCTCAATTTTGATTAAAACTTCTTTTCACTTCTTATCGATTAATTCTTTTAAACTCGGTTTTCTCAATTCTTGCTTATTTATTTAATAAATTCTTCTTTTTTGTTCTTAACTTTTAAACCACTTTCTTACTTAATAGTTTTCTTTATTATTCAATAAACATTTTTATAAAAACTAGTTCATTTATTAGTTAAATTACAAAATATCTTTTTGACTTAGTTTATTAAAATTCAAATCTTCAAGTTTTAATCTAAGAAAATTTATTAAGCATATCTTTTATGCATTTTTCCATTCTAAATTACTTTAAAAACTTTTAGACTTCATTCTTTTTATTATAAAAATTTCTATCCTTTATCCATAATTTAAACTAGTATTTATACACACATTATAACATCTAAACATCCAATCTTCTCTATATTATCACATTTTAATTTCTTTAAAATCTTAATCATGCAATTCCATTTTCTTAACTTAACAACATGTATGATTACATCAACATATCAAACAATCATTTCATGATCAAAACATCACTCAATTCATCAACAAAATCAACAAGATAAATCCTTCTTTTCTTCCCCAAAAACACACGGCATACATGCATCTTTTTATGCATTTTATTTCCCAATTTTTCATGTATATAATCTCATTCTCAACATGATAAAAATACTAAATCAAGCATCAAAATATAAATAACTCAAAGGATTCACATTTTCCTATTTTTCTTATTATTTTCGGCACTCACTAGATTTTTAGGGTTTTAATTTCTTTTTCTACTCTTAATTCACCGATTAAATTCTAATGTTCGATTCTCCTAACGATTTCTTCTCACTCGATTTTCACAAGCATAACCTAAGTTTGCCTAAACATAAATAAATATCATGCATGCATGTTTTCTTTCTTTTAGGACATAGAGATATACATATATACAATTAATCAAATGAATAATCATACTTTGAAAATTAAAAAGGGATTTCTTCTCTTGGCTTCTTGGGATCGAATGGAAGGGAATTTGAGCTTCAAAACTTGAACTTGAATAGAAGGAAGAACTCTTCTTGAATCCTCAAAGAAAAGATTAACATAAAGATTAATCATCCATCTCTTTTAGGGCTTAAGAGCCAAAATGAAGAAAATGGAGGATGATTATTGAATTTAAATCCAAGAACTTGAAGGATTATTACCTTTTTCTTGAAGATAAGGATGAACTACATGGAGGATGAGGTTCTTCACTTCATTTCCATGGATGATAAGCTTGAATTCAAGGTTGCATGGAAGAAAATCAAAATGAATGTGTGTGTGTGTGATTGCCGTGAGTGAGGGAGAGAGTAGAGAGGGTTTTCTTTGTTTTTCTTGCTTGCTTGGGAGAGAGAGTTCGAAAGAGAGAGAGATGGAATGTAAGTGAATGAATTCTTCTTTCTTTGTATAAGTGCATGGAATTGAATTCCAACATAAGGAATAAGAATGATGATGTTTTGGTGTTGGAACTTGCATCAAGACATGGATGGATGGTTTGATGTGATGTTGATTGCATGCAAACTTTGATTACACAATTTACTAAGTATTTTGCTCATTTCTAGAGAATAAACATGATGACATCTAAGTATAGTCTTGAAGATAGGTGTGGAGAGAGATTAGGGAGAGAGGTGGCGGTGAGAGGGAGAGAGGGAGAGTGACACTTGTCCTCGTCGTGTCGTTACGGGTATTAATTATCCGGTCGTAAAGGTTTTTCGGATAAAACGATTCGTATTAATTCACTTATGCTATAAACGAGTCTAACCTCTTCTCGTCTCATTTCCGACACTAAACATCTCAATCCTAATTCACACTTCGATTAAAAGATTAACGAATTCGATCATTGAGTCTTTTAAATCTCAAAGTAATTTAGTCGGCTTATTAATCCGTTTATTAATCCTTTAAAGATGAATTCCTCATCACTCTTCTCCATTCTCGGATGAGCTCTTACCCTATCTTAGTGACCTTAGAAGCAATTCTAGGTTCAAAGATTCTAATTCAACTCTATTCTAAGTTCATCGGTGTAAATGAATATCTCGGCGATCATCATTATTCTATCTCAATTAAACAAATTCTTCGGGATTTTTGAAAATTAATCTTATACTCATTTTCATATAAACAACTCAACAAGCATATTACATCATCATCATCTCAAGAAATAGAACAGATAAATTCACACAAAACTCACAAAGCATTCTAAACGTTTTACTCATTTCTCTTCGTTTAGAAAAGAAAATTTTTATTCCTAAATTCTCATCTTTTAACTTACTCGGTTAGTTATAAGCTCTCTAAAGATATAAAAGCTCGGGGTATCACATCCTCACCCTCTTAAAAAAATTTCGTCCCGAAATTTACTGACCTTAAGAAAATAACTCGGGATACTTTGCTTTCATCTTTTCTTCGAGTTCCCAAGTGGCTTCTTCGAGATCATGATGACACCATTTGACCTTCACTAAGGGAATCGATTTCGTTCTAAGCTGCTGGACTTTATAATCTAAAATCTCCTCGGGTTCCTCCTCGTAGCTTAGATCGGGTTTCATCTCGACATCTTCTTGGCATATTACGTGCTTCGGATCGAAGACGTACTTTCTCAATTGTGACACGTGAAAAATGTTATGCGAACTTCTGAAACTAGGCGGTAATGCTAAACGATACGATACGGATCCAATCCTCTCGAGGATCTCATACGGTCCTATAAAACGAGGCTTAAGCTTTCCCTTAACTCCAAAACGATATACTCCTCTTGAAGGGGATACTTTCAAAAATACTTTATCTCCTTCCTCAAACTCCAACTTGGATCTTCGATTATCAGCATACAACTTTTGTCGACTCTGAGCTTCTTTAATCTTCTCGCGGATTTGACGCACAGACTCTATCATTTCCTCAATCGCTTCTGGCCCTAACACTTTCCTTTCACCCACTTCATTCCAATACAGCGGCGATCTACACTTCCTTCCATAAAGAGCTTCGTAAGGGGCCATTCCTATCGTATTTTGATAGTTGTTGTTGTATGCGAATTCAACAAGAGGTAAAATTTTCTCCCATTCAACTCCTTTATCTAATAGGATGGCTCTCAACATATCTTCGAGAATTTGAATCATTCGCTCAGACTGACCATTGGTTTGGAGATGATAAGCAGTGCTGAATTGCAACTGAGTTCCGAAATCTTTGTGGAAACTTTCCCAAAAACGGGCAGTGAACTTCGAGTCTCTATCAGATGTAATCGTCTTCGGCACTCCGTGCAACTTCACAATTTCCTTGATGTAGATCTCGGCTAACTTGGTTGATCCATAGGTGTGTGGAATAGGTATAAAATGAGCAGACTTAGTCAATCTATCCACTATCACCCATACTACTGTATTTCCTTTTCTTGATCTTGGCAATCCCGTTACAAAATCCATCGTGATTCCATCTCATTTCCATTCTGGGACTGGTAACGGTTGCAGAGGTCCATACGGTCTCTGATGTAAGGACTTCACTTGCTGGCAAGCTAGAGATCTTTCAACAAACAATGCCACGTCCATCTTCATTCCATTCCACCAAAACTGTTTTCTTAAGTCTTGGTACATCTTTGTGCTGCCAGGGTAAGCTGTATACGGGGTTTCGTGAGCTTCACTCATTATTTCATTCTTTAACTTGTCATTTTTAGGCACACAAATTCTTCCTTGATACAATAATGCATTATCGCTTGATTCCGAAAAATCTTTAACTTCTCCACTTCTCACCTTCCTTCGTAGCTTCTCCATTTCTTCGTCTCTTCTTTGACCTTCTATGGTGCGGGTTCTCAAGTCGGGCATTACTACCAAGGTAGCAATCATTTGGTCTACTATCACTGGGGGGTACGATTACTTCAATCCTCATCTTTGCAAATTCTTCAATCAGCTCGACTTCATTAGTTAAAGGGAATCCTAATTCGGTCCCATCCAAATTTTCCTTGTTTCTCCTTCTACTTAGCGCGTCAGCTACTACGTTCGCTTTACCGGGATGGTAAGATATCTTGCAATCGTAATCTTTCAATAACTCGAGCCATCTCCTCTGTCTCATGTTCAACTCCTTCTTCTCGAAGAAGTACTTTAGACTCATGTGATCCGAGAATATTTCACACTTCGCTCCATAAAGGTAATGTCGCCATATCTTCAAAGCATGAACGACAGCTGCTAATTCCATGTCATGAGTTGGATACTTCTCCTCATGAGGTTTGAGTTATCTGGAAGCATATGCAATCACTTTTCCATTTTGCATTAGCACGCATCACAGTCCTTGAGCAGATGCGTCAGTATATACGATGTAATCTTTTTCTGGCTCGGGTAGGGCTAAAACTGGGGTTGTAGTCAATCTCGTCTTGAGTTCTTGAAAACTCATTTCACACTCTTCCATCCACCCGAACTTTGTCTCTTTCTTCAACAGGCTCGTCATCGGCTTCGCGATCTTAGAGAATCCTTTTATGAATCTCCGATAGTATCCTGCTAAACCAAGAAAACTACGGATTTCATGGAATGACGTCGGGGATTTCCATTCTTGCACAACTTTTACCTTCTCCATATCTACTTTGATTCCTTCGGACGAGACAACATGTCCTAAGAAATTTACTTCCTTCAGCCAAAACTCACACTTACTGAATTTGGCATACAGCTTTTCCGTTCTAAGCGTTTCCAACACAATTCTTAAATGTTCCTCGTGCTTAGCTTCACTTCTTGAATACACCAAAATATCGTCTATAAAGACAATCACAAACTTATCCAAATATTCGTGAAAAACTCTATTCATCATATCCATAAACACTGTCGGGGCATTTGTTAATCCAAATGGCATTACTATGAATTCATAATGTCCATATCTCGTTCTAAAAGCAGTCTTTGGAATATCTTCTTGCTTGATCTTCAGTTGATGGTATCCAGACCTAAAATCAATCTTGAAAAAAACACCGGCTCCTTTTAGCAGGTCAAACAAATCATCTATCGTTGGCAAAGGGTATTTGTTCTTCAGTGTAATCTTGTTTAGCTCTCGGTAGTCTATGCACATCCTCAAGCTACCGTCTTTCTTCTTCAAAAATAATATTGGAGCACCCCAAGGCGATACACTTTGTCGAATATAGCCTAAGTCCAATAATTCTTGCAATTGGATCTTCAACTCTTGAAGTTCCTTTGGAGCCATTCTATACGGGGCCTTGGATATTGGGGCTGATTCGGGTTCTAAATCGATTGAAAACTCTAATTGACGATCAGGGGGTAAGCCTGGTAACACTTCTGGAAACACGTCCTTGAATTCTCTCACGATTGGAACATCATCGATACTCAATCCTTGATTCTCGTACTTATTCAGATAGACTAGATACACTTGTATACCTCTCTTCCGCATCAATCTTTGCACTTTCATGGCTGAAATTATCGGCACGCTCTTCTTCACTCTCTTTTCCACTCCAAAATCTATGGTTGACTCTTCTCCAGGGGGTTTAAACGATATTTGCCTCAAATCGCATCGAATCGTCGCAAAGTTTTCGGTTAGCCAATCCACTCCTAGAATTATATCAACGTCACGCATCTGGATCACATTCAGGGATTTCGCGACTAACTTACGATTTTCAACCTCAAATTTTAAATTAGAGCAAACACGCAAAACTAACGCAGACTTTCCTAAAGGGGTTGCGACACTAAGCATCTAGTTCGATTCTTCTACTTCCAATTCTAGGTTCTCTACGCAAATGCTAGATATAAACGAATGCGATGCTCCCGTATCGAACAAAATAATAACAGGTATGCTATTAAGCTTTCCCATACTGGCCGAACTGGGATTGATGAGTAGATACAGTCGTGATTATCTGGCTTTGAGGTTGAGGATTCGCTGGGGGATGCGATCCTTTCTCCGGTTGCATTGCTAACTCCATATCCAGGGCTCGGTTTAAAGCTACAGCATAAGTTAAACTACTTTGACTAGCGAGAACCACTCGAATGTCTTGCCTTAGTCCTGCTAGGAACAATTCGCACATCTTCTCATCGGTATCGACCATATCGGGCTCAAATAAGGCTAACTCGCAAAATTCTCGGTCATACTCAGCCACAGACTTTTTTCCTTGCTTCAAACTGGTAAATTCGTTGGATTTCTTCTTACATTAACTTCTTGGCACGAACTTTTCGTACAAGGCTTCCTTAAATTGATCCCACGTTAACTCTTTACGCTCTTCGAGAGAATACATTCTCTGTTTCGCTTCCCACCAATAATCGGTTGTTCCTTTCAACTGGTACGTCATGCATTCCAAACGCTCATGATCCGAACAACGAAGAAAATGGAAAATTCGCTCCAGAGAACGAATCCAGTCTTCGGCATCAGCCGGACTGCCTTTACCATCAAACGTTGGGGGATTTTGTCGGAGAAAAAGCTCTTCGACTCGCCTTTCATTTGGAGGGGGTGGAGTAGGATCACGCTGTCCTTCCGGGTTATCTTCTGGAATTCTAACATTTCTTCGTCTTGGCGGCATTCTAAAAATTATAACAAGGAAAACTTTAACCACTCTAGATCTTTAGTTCACTAGGAACCTTTTTCGATCCTGAACACATTTCTCTTTCGGGAGGAATACGATTCTCGATCGGTACTTAAATAATTAAAAACAATCAAGAATTTTCTCATATAATTCATTACTTCAACTTCTTATATATACATGCATCTCATTCAGTTTCTAGTAATCGTAAAACATTCATATCATCATCATATATTCTCAACACAATCAATCATAATCACAAAATAAAATTTCATCACTTCATACTCATATACTCAATTTAATTTAATAACTCAGGAAATTCAAATTTCAATTCAAAAAGAACTCAATGTCTCAAATTCAAATATCCCGGCGGTGGCCTTTTAGAGGACTTATAACAATAGGGAATTACTTGAAAACTTTCCCTTCTTCCTAATCAAATTATGCAAGTCTTAACCACAAATTACATCATAACTGAAAAATATAAAAGAGTTTGTCTCTCTAACACACTCGAATCAAAAGTACTTATATTCAACAGCTTCCTTAAAACACTCTTACACGCAAGAATCATCCTCGCTTGGCCCATTATCATCGCATTGTTCCGCTCCGGGGTTTACTCCATAGTGCTCTATGGGTTCTTCATCTTCCTCGGGGTCCTCTTCTTCTTCCTCTTCTTCCTCAAGCATCTGACCTTCAAACTGCCCATCGTCCTCCTCGACGTTGTCGTCCTCGATGGCGAAACACTCGCTCTCAGCTTCTCTCAAGGCTTCCTCGCAGTCTTCCAAGGTATAGTTCATCACAGCTAGCTCATATTTAACCCATGGCGGGGTATTGGGATTCTCTTCTTGGTGAAGGTAAGGAGCTACATTAGTGGGGACGCCAATTTGAGAGTTGTGCTCGTTTTCTAGCCTTGTTGGGGAGATAGATGTACGAGCTAAAGAGGCAGGAAAGACATTGCTGGGTAGGGTTTGGAGATATCCTTTTCCTACAGTCGCTGCGTCAGTTGGCTCACATTCATTTTCGATGTCATTGCCTGAACGGGCTAGTCTAGAGGATTCTGCTTCAGGATGACTTGAAATAGTTACTTGCTGATGATGCATATAAGCAGCAATTTGGTCTTTATTCGAAGAAGAATCTCCATTGCATCCACTCGGTTGCAATGTTGGTAAATCAGACAAATCAAAGGAATCAAAAGATTAAATTAAGGGCACACTACTTACAAATGAATAATCTAAGTGGGGATTCCGAGATTCAAGAACAGTTCGTGGCGGCGAGTTGATTTGAAGGGAGACAGTTTCACTTGGAGGAATTGATGGAGGAGCACGAACAATGTCATTTAGCAAGTTTGGAGTATCATCATCATATGGTTCTGGCGGAGGAGCGCCATAAGACGTGAAATGGGCTGAAATCGCGGAGATAAACGCATTCACATCGCCGAATAAATTTCGGTCGAAGTAGCAGTAGCCTAGAAATCGAGGGACAAGACAAGCTGCCTATTCCTTCCATTCTTGCGGTAGAGCTTGGATTAGATCCGTCATGCCTTCCAACGGTCCTATGTCCATATACTGGACTCTTCCCCATATCGAATGATATCTTGCTAAAAATTCCGCTAACGACTTGGTGCTCGCCTTTCTCACGTATAAGTACTCTTGCATCCAATCGTTGTCGTCCATCCTATACGAATTTTTAAACGCATAAGCACACGCGTCTTATTCTTTCTGATTTTTCCACACGCACTCGCAAAGGGCAGGACATTCTAAAGCAACCTAGTTATTAATCAATTTAGCAATTTTCATCTCAAAACATCACAACTTATAAACAACTTAAAAGAAATTCTCAACACTTTGATAACTCAAACATCACTTTAACTTGAAAAACTTTTAGAAAATAAGACATACCTGGTTGCCGGATGAGATGGAGGATAACTTGGTGTGGTTTACTGATTCAAATAAGTCTAGGAATTAAATCTAGACTCAACTTATCAAAGAATAACAGACTTCAGAGCAATCAAAACCTTGCTCTGATACCAACCTGTCACGCCCCGACTCTCGAGGTGCAACTTACGAATAACAACAAAACCTAAACAACTAACAATCAACTCAAATAAGGGGAACATGCTCGGGGAAAATGATAATGAAAGATAAGGCAATCGAATTAGGCTTCCAAAAACATAACGAATTAATATCCGAGCATCTCAAATCACTTATGACGGAATGTATATAAGTAATTCATGCTGATAGGGATAGGATTCTAACAAATACGAGAATGCAACATACACTAAGTCAAGAGAATCAGATTCAACAAAAGGTTTTAAAGTCAACGAGCCCATCGCTCGGAAGTATAAGTCAAGAAGTTAAGAATTTAACAAGTTTTCGAAATTATCGAGCACAACACTCGGAACCAAAAACATAAGTATCAAAGTATTAGCATCAACAGACATCAATTCAAAAGGGTTGCAGCGGAAACTTGCATCAAAACCCAACATCTGCACGTATGAAGACGTACAAATGCCAGTCTGATATTCAACTCGACTCAACCAAAGGAACCACACCACACCACCAAGTATCCATGCCATCGCCATCCAGTCAACCTGCATGTTTAGAAACACACGCAGGACTGAGTACTTCGTACTCAGTGAACACAAGCCAAAATATTTGAATAAACATGCTTTTTAAAGCTATAACAATTGAACCTGCCTTCCCGAACATCACAAGTACTTAAGCAGTTAAAAACAGTTTTACTTGTGCATGTTAAAAACATTTTCTTAAAACAGACTGCGCAGTCAAATATAACATATAATATAACAGTATGCATCATCTGTTACAAACAATTTTACTGTGCCGAGAAGTAGGCCTCCTTCTCGAACACTTTGACTGGCCTAACTGAAGCAAGGCTCACAGTCACCTCTAACATACCACATGTGGGTTTCCTGCCTTTCACAGGATAATAACATCTTCACATAAACAGATGATAACACATACCAACTTTAATAAAAACGACAAGTCAATCGCATTTAAAATCATATCCTAATACTCAATAGCATAACTAATTCTCATCGATAGTTTTGGTTCAGAAAAGCCCACCTGACTTCCGAAGATTCTAGCTAGGCGGTTTAAGGGCTATTTGTCCTTGCTTAGTGATCCGTCCGGCTCGATCCTTCATAGTTCGACATCGATAAAGGAAAAATAAGATACGCAAAAGACGGACACAAAGGTGTTGGACTCAACTGAAGGACTTCTACTTGAGTTGTTTCTCTCTTCGCTTTAATTTTTCTAAAGGATCTCGCGTTCTCGTTTTTAAACTATTAACTCTACTTGAATTGGTTAATATTACTAATCAACGTCTTAACATTTTCTCACTTTAACGACGTCCATTTACATTCTATTATTCAATTTTCTTTCTAAAACTTAATTACTTCTTGACTTAATACATCAATAGCTCCATCATCTTGCACACAAATAATTTAGTAATTATTCACGCCACAATTAACATCATGCATTTAAACACTTATTCAATCATATAATGAATTCAAACAAATCAAACATACTTCAAGCACATTAATATTTATTCAATTTAAATATTAGAACTTAATTCGATTATGCATTTCTTTTCTTAATTTATAGACAACGCTTTGTTCTCATTTCGTTATCTTATGAAGCACTTTATAGTTTTTACTCAATTAAAACCATTTCTTTTTAATTATTGATAAACTCTTATGAAATTGGAATTTCTTATCCACTTCTAACTCGACTCTTATTTCAATTATTAACTCGACAATTCTTCTCGGTTTATTTTTAATTCGCATGGTTTGAAAACAACTCACTTAATTAATTTCTTTCAAAGCCTTTACTCGACATCTTATTCCATTATCAATTCCTTGATTAACTGTGATAACCCGAGTTTTTATCCCTTGAAGAGAGCGTCTAATTAACCGAGTAGTCCAAAGATGAGAATTTAGGAGTAAAATTTTTCTTTTCTAATCGATGAGTTTTGAATAAAACGTTTAAATTGCCTTGTGAATCTTGTGTGAATTTATCTGTTCTATTTATCTGAGATGATGATGATGTGATATGTTTGTTGAGTCGTTTATATGAAAATGAGTATGAGATTAAATTCCGGAAAAATCCCGAGAAGTTTATTTAATTAAGATAACATAACGTTAATCGCCGAGAAATATGTTTACGCCGATGAACCTAGAATAGAATTAAATTAGAACCTTCGAACTTAGAATTTCTTTTAAGATCACTGAGATAGGATAAGAACTTATCCGAGAATTGAGAAGAGAAATGAGGCATTAGTCTTGAAAAGGATTAATAAACGAATTAATAAGCCGATTAATTTCTTTTAAGAATTAAAGGACTAAAATGATCGAAGCCTTTAATCTTTTAATTTGAGACGTGACATAGGATTGGGACGAGTTAGTGTAAAGAGTGAAACGAGAAGAGGTTAGACCCGTTAATAGAACAAAACGAAATTAATACGAATCGTTTTACCCGGAAAACCTTTACGACCGGATAATTAATACCCGTAACGACATGACGACGACACGTGTCAACCACCTCTCTCCCTCTCTCGCCACCTCACAACCCTCTCCCATCAACCCTCAATTTCCAAGACCAACAAGACATAGTGGTGTCTTGTACATGGTTTGCTTGAATTATGCAAACAAGTTAAGTTCAAATCAAACCATCAAATCTTGTCTTTTGCAATTTCCAACAAGTTTAATTCGTTTTCACTTTGTTGAATTTTGAATCCTATTCATCTAAGACAAGAGAGGAATGCAACAACTTATTCATAACATTCCATCTCTCTTTCATTTCGATCTCTCTCTCTCACAAAACAAGAAAAATTCTCTCAAACCTCTCTCAATCTCTCTACTCTCGGCACTCCCTCTCTACACACACACTTTGATTTTTCTTCACATACAACCATGGATTCAAGCCTATCATCCATGGAAATGAAGTAAAGAACACCATCCTCCATTAATTCCATCCATATTTTCAAAGAAAGGTACAAATTTCCAAGTTCTTGAAGTTGAATTCAAGAATTTTCCAATACTTTTCTTTAGTTTGATTCCTAAAAACCTATGGATGATTAATCCTATATTTTTCTTTTTCTTTGAGGATTCAAGAAGGTATTCTTCTTTCTTTCAAGATCCAAGCTTTGAAACTACCATTTCTGTCACAGCCCCAAATCCCGAGGGACGGCAGAAGCCGGGGTGCGACTGGGGTTGGATTAAAGAAGCGGGGAAGAAGGGGGCTAACTGACTAAACATACATGAAAAGACATCATTAAACCATGAATAAGACTTGAATATAAATAAGAAAGAGTTAATCATGAGTGATTACTCGACAAAAATACACAGAAGAGACTAAGTTCAAAATTACAGACTTAACTACAGTGTATTGTTCCGAAGGTGTGTTTGAAAAGATTTAGAGTTCTGCAGCGGAAGAGTTCTAACTAAAGCATCCTATCTTTCAACTCAACATCAACCGTCGCCGCTCACCGTCGCTTCAACCTGCACATTTAGAAAAACAATGCAGGGCTAAGTACAAATGTACTTAGTGGGCACGATGCCGAAATCATAATCATAAGTATAAATAATCTGGCATTTTATAACCGTAGCGCATCGGGGTTTTGTTGAAAAGGCCCGTGCCTACTAAACATTTTCTAACTGATTTGTATAAAGCAGCTTGCGCAAGCATTTTTAGAGTATGTTATGTTCAATCTTGACCCAAACTAATTCACCGTGGCTGGTACCCCTCAACAGGATATCACATACACCACAGGTTACAAAGTGCACTAACTCTGGAAAGCACTTAGCAGCTAACTCATAGCCGATCGTTAGTTAACCTAGTTAGATTAACTCTAAAAGTCTGGAAAACCCGAAGGTTAACTCAGAAATCTGGAAAACACGAATGTTAACTCAGATAGGTACAAGAGAACTCACATAAAATAGTTGAAACAGTTTATGCCAAGATTATCACTTTGAAAACACAATTATCAAAGCGATAAATAATACTTTCGAGTTGTGGAAAAACCCACATTTTATTTGATATAGATAAAAGCCCACCTTGTAAATACAGAACTTAAAGCAAAACTTCCAACTTTGGATCTTCCGTCCTTTCTCTACAGTTGGCTTCCTCCTTCATCGTAAAATGAACATACTTTAAAAACGGGTTGTAAAGGATAATCGATTAAAGATTTAGTTATTTTATTCTTTTGGGCATTTGCACGCTTACTAGATTCGTTTTATTTAAACGGGAAACGAGACTCGTATCAATCTCGTTAGAACTTGGAAGATCTCATACTCGACTCTCGGGTCAGTAGAGATGGTAGTCGATATCCTAGTAAGACTTTAAAGATTAAGAGAAGCTAAGTTGGAAGGAATCAACTTAGGCGATTTACTTTAATTCTTTGAACGATTTAAGGAATTTCTCGTTTATTACTTCTTTAAAGAAAAGATAAGATATAAGGTCTCGACTGGTCTCCATCACTAGAGGTCTTGTACTTGACTTTAGGGTCAGTAGGTAGATGTTCGATAGACAAAAACGGCTTAAACGATTGAAAGAAGCTAAGTTGTGAACTAAACAACTTAGAAAACAAAAAACTGAAAAATTCACTGTACAGTCCAGTAACTCTGGAGGCTATCCAGAACAGAGGACTTGGAAACAGGGGGTGAGCCCTGTACCATTAGAAAGCTTAGGAAGTCTAGTTCGCGCTCCAATTTACGGATCACAAATCCGATAAACGAGCTGGAAGTTATAACAGTTTCCGGCGAGGGTCGCAAAACTGCCGTGGAAACCCTAATTGATTGATAAGTTCGCCGTATAACGTTTTAGGTTCGTTTTAAATTCTCGTATTCAACTTTTTTAGAAACTGGACTCTTAAAGCAGTCATCACGTACCTCCGTACGTGACAAACTCCTCCTCAACTTGTTCAAAAGCACGACGTTCTAACGTCGGATTTCAACTATCTAGTACTAAACCAACAAAGAAAAATCCAAACGCGTTCTAGTTCTCGATTACAACTATAATCCATATTATATTAACTCGGATGCTTATGATGTCAACTAGAAAAATGTTCCAAATTTCATTATAAACAGTAATATCAACTTAGAATTCTCATCCGACTTCTTGATTTTCAGTTACAACTAGATATTCGTCTCTTACGCGATTTTTCAACGTTGTCGGTTTTTGTTCAAACTTTACGACGTTAAACTATATCTAACTTGAATCGTTTTCATGCATGCAAACATATCTTAATATCATTATAACTCAGTTTATAAAGTGATCTTTGCCTCTTATGTTTCATTAAACATTTTTTAGAAAATTCTCATTTAATTTCTATTATCAACTAATATGATTTGCAACATAATCAACCAACAAATCATCACTTAATATCAAACATGTATCAACTCCTATTTATTCTATAAATTTCTGGTTTTATATAGATGTTAAGGGGTTGATTTTCTTCTCTAATTAACATCACTTATTCACTAATCAAACTATTATAACAACTATTAATCACATACAATTCCAAAAACAACTAACATGCAAAAACCCCTAATTTATAATTCAAACCAGAATTGAATTTCATAATAACATAGGGCTTTCAATCTCTTTTCATTCCAAACACTAATTAAGCATCTACTAAACATGAATCCATGATCAAAAGAAGAAAATTAGAAATTCTATCATTTTCCCAAAAAAATTCTGCATTAACATAGATGTTAGGATTCTTGGTTTTGATCCATTTTAATCTCCAATTATCATATCTAATACATCCAATTACATTGTTCTAAGCTCAAATCATCTATCCCATGCCCTTAAAATTTCGAACAAGATGGAAAAGAGAAGAAAAAAGAAAACTAAATGGATAGAAATGGAGAGGAGATCATTACCTAGAGAATTAACAAAGGATGTGTAGAGTTTTGTTGGATGAATTGTGACTTGTATGAACTCTTCAAGCTTTGAAGGTGTTCTTCAATGGTGGATAGAGGTGGAGAAGATGAAGATGATGAAGGATGGAGTGGTGCAGCCGAAAAAAGAGAGAGAAATGGGATGAAAATTGGTTTTGTCTAGGTTGTTGAAATGATGATAGGTTTGAAATTGTGTAAAGTAAAACTTAGGTGTCATTTAACTAAACCTTATTAAGCATGCATGTTCCCCACTAATTAATAAAAAAAAATAAAGAATAAGTGGTTGCATGCAAAATTTTTTTGAAGGGTTACGGGTTTTTCCGGCGCGATCCGACGTTACGGAAAAACGAACGACGAAGACGTTGTTCGGTACAAAAAACCGTCGCGATTCGATTTGACTTGAAAATTCTAATGTATGAACTTAATTAGAAAATAAATTTATAAAATTTATTTTGACAAAAACTCAGGAGGACAAGTCCGAGTTTCGTCCAGAAAAACGTAAAAACAAACTTTCTCGGCGTGTTCGTATCGCAATTTTGTAAACGTAAAAATTAGACGGTTTTCCGTTCTTAGTTTACAAACTAAAAATTTTTCGTACGCGTTGACCCCTAATAAAGTAGTCATCTAGCTGACTCCTGTAATTTATTTTTAATAACGGATTCGACCGTTAGCCTTAGAATTCAAAAATTATAAACTTAGGCGTGCAAAGCCATTTATTTAATTAACTTTAAACTTTTTAGAACGTAAGGAATTTACGGGGCATTACAATTTCCATCCATTTCAATCCCAAGAACCAAGAGAAGAATTCCCATTTATTTAAGTATGATTTCATTTGATTAGTTGTAAAAATGTATGTCTATAAGTTCTAAAGGAAAGATCTATGCATGCATGTTATTTAATTTATGTTTAGGCAAACTTAGGATATGCATGTGCTAATCGAGTGAGAAGAATTCGTTAGGAGAATCGAGCACTAGACGTTAATTGATGAATTAAGAGAAGAAAAATAAACTAAAACCCTAAAAAAATGATAAATGCCGAAAAATATAGTAAAAATAGGGAAAATATGAAATCATTGAGTTATTATTATTTTGATGCTTGAATTGTTATTTTTATCATGTTAGTAATGAGATTATATGCATGAAAAATTGAGAAACGAATTGCATAAAAATAGGCATAAATGCCGTGTGTTTTTGAAGAAAATGGAGAAGTTATTTTGTTGATTTTGTTGATGAATTGAGTGATGTTTTGATCTATGAAATGATTGTATGTTGTGTTGATATTATCATACATGTGTTTAAGTGAAGAAAATGAGATTGCATGTTAAATTTTTGAAAGAAATTAAATGTAGAATTAATAAAAATAATTGAATGTTTAAGTATTTCAATGTTTATATGAATGATAGTTTGAATATAGAAAAAAGATAGAAGTTTTGATAAAAAGTCTTAAAATTGAAAAGCTTTTAATTAAATAAAAGATGTATAAAAAGATTTCTTAATTAAATACCTTGTATTAAAATTTAAAGACTTGAAATTTTTACTAAAAACACAATAAAAAGATCTTTTATAATAAAGTGAAGTAATTCATAAAAATGTTTATCAAAAGATAAAGAAATTATTAAGTAAGAAATAGCTTAAAGGTTTAAAACAAATAAAGAAGAAATTATTAAAGTAATAAACAAAAATAAACAAAACCGAGTTAAGAAGAATTAATCGATAAGAAATAAAAAGGAAGTTAAATTGAGTAAAGAAAAGATGCTAGACGAGTTAAGATAGATACTCGTATAAGTTGATCGAGAAAATGAGAATAAAATAAGATGTCGAATAATAAGTTAAAAGAAGATTAATTAGATAATTAATTGAGTACGTTATTTCCAATCAAGCGAAGAAAAGATAAACCGAGATAATAATTAAAGGAATAATATTCGAGTAAAGAAATGAGAATCAAGTTAGAATTTAACAAGAATTTATAAATTCAAAATAGTTTATTATGAGCTAAGAGAATTTTTGTTAAATAAATAAGAGTTATAAAATACCTTATAAGATAGCGGATGTAGAATAAAGCGTTGTCTATAAATAAGAAAGATAGAATTAATAGTTTAAGCCTTCATAAAAAGAAATGCATAATCGAGTTAGATTTTAAGATCCAAATGGAATGCATGTTAATGTGTCTTGAAATGTGCTTGATTGATTTGAATTTATTATATGTTTAAATAAATGTTTAAATGCATGATAATATTATAATGTGAATTATGATTGAAGGTGTATGATAAATGATTGTTTGTTAAAGTGAGAATGAACTAAAGTCTGTGAAAGAAAGCTCGAGTAGTAAAATTGTAACAATGAAGTTATTAATTAGAACGAGAAAAGTATACGATGTGAAGTAGTAGAGTTAACCTTTTCGAATAGAGTTAATGAAATAAAGACGAGAACATAAGATCTTTAGAAAAGTTAGAACGAAGAGAGCGACGACTCAAATAGAAGTCCGTCAGTTAAGTCCAACGCCTTTGTATCCGTCTTTCATATATCTTATCTATCGATGTCGAACTATGAAGGATCGAGCCGGACGGATCGTTAAGCGAGGACAAATAGCCCTAGACCACCTAGCTAGTTCTTCGGAAGTCAGGTGGGCTTTTCTGAACCAAAATCTATCGATGAAAATTAGTATGCTATTGAATATTATGATATGTTTTTCAAATGTGATTGACTTGCCATTTTATTGAAGTTAGTATGTGTTATCATCTATGAAGATGTGATTATCCTGTGAAAGCAGGAACCCATGTGTGGTAGATGTTGAGGTGACTGTGAGCCTTGCTTCGGTTAGGCCGGTCATAGTGCTTGAGAAGGAGGCCTACTTCTCGGCACATGAAGTTATTTGTGATAGATGATACATGCTATTATATTATATGATATTTGACTGCGCAGTCTGTTTTAAATAAAAATGTTTTGGCATGCACAAGTAAAACCGTTTTCAAAACTGCTTATATACTTGTGATGTTTGGCAAGGCAAGTTCAATTAACATAGCTTTAAGAAGCATCTTTATTCAAATGTTTTGGCTTGTATTCACTGAGTACGAAGTACTCAGCCCTGCGTGTGTTTCTAAACATGCAGGTTGACTGGATGGCGATGGCGTGGATACTTGGTGGTGTGGTTTGGTTTTGTTGGTTAAGTTTAGTAGAATTTCGGACTGGCATTTGTACGTCTTCATACGTGCAAGTGTTGGGAGTTGATGCTAATTTCCGCTGCAATCTTTTTGAGCTAATGTCTGTTGAAGTTAACACTTTTATATTCATGTTCTTGATTCCAAGCGTTGTGCTCGAAGACTTTGAATGCTTGTTGAATTCGTAACCCCTTTATCTTGTAATCCTGAGCGATGGGCTCGTAACTCGACTTGTTGTTGAACATGAACCCTTACCTTGATGTATATATTCGTATGATTCCTCTTTTTGTTGGAATTCCCTTCCCATCAGCATGATTTTCTTGTTTGAATTTCCGTTCAAAGTAAAGTTGAGATGCTCGGTTATTATTTCTTTATGCTTTTGAAAACCAAATTCGATTGCCTTATATTCCGCCTTTGTTTTCCCCGAGCATGTTCCCTTTATTTGAGTTAGTTGTTAGTTGTTTAGGTTTGTTGTTGTTCGTAAGTCGCACCCCGAGAGTCGGGGCGTGATATTAACTATATGAGTATTTTAACTTATTTCGCCTATCATCTTTTCTCAATTTTGATTAAAACTTCTTTTCACTTCTTATCGATTAATTCTTTTAAACTCGGTTTTCTCAATTCTTGCTTATTTATTTAATAAATTCTTCTTTTTTGTTCTTAACTTTTAAACCACTTTCTTACTTAATAATTTTTTTTATTATTCAATAAACATTTTTATAAAAACTAGTTCATTTTATTAATTAAATTACGAAATATCTTTTTGACTTAGTTTATTAAAATTCAAATCTTCAAGTTTTAATCTAAGAAAATTTATTTAGCATATCTTTTATGCATTTTTCCATTCTCAATTACTTTAAAAACTTTTAGACTTCATTCTTTTTATTATAAAATTTCTATCCTTTATCCATAATTTAAACTAGTATTTATACACACATTATAACATCTAAACTTCCAATCTTCTCTATATTATCACATTTTAATTTCTTTAAAATCTTAATCATGCAATTCCATTTTCTTAACTTAACAACATATATGATTACATCAACATATCAAACAATCATTTCATGATCAAAACATCACTCAATTCATCAACAAAATCAACAAGATAAATCCTTCTTTTCTTCCCCAAAAACACACGGCATACATGCATCTTTTTATGCATTTTATTTTCCAATTTTTCATGTATATAATCTCATTCTCAACATGATAAAAAAACTAAATCAAGCATCAAAATATCAATAACTCAAAGGATTCACATTTTCCTATTTTTCTTATTATTTTCGGCACTCACTAGATTTTTAGGGTTTTAATTTCTTTTTCTACTGTTAATTCACCGATTAAATTCTAATGTTCGATTCTCCTAACGATTTCTTCTCACTCGATTTTCACAAGCATAACCTAAGTTTGCCTAAACATAAATAAATATCATGCATGCATGTTTTCTTTCTTTTAGGACTTAGAGATATACATATATACAATTAATCAAATGAATAATCATACTTTGAAAATTAAAAAGGGATTTCTTCTCTTGGCTTCTTGGGATCGAATGGAAGGGAATTTGAGCTTCAAAACTTGAACTTTAATAGAAGGAAGAACTCTTCTTGAATCCTCAAAGAAAAGATTAACATAAAGATTAATCATCCATCTCTTTTAGGGCTTAAGAGCCAAAATGAAGAAAATGGAGGATAATTATTGAATTTAAATCCACGAACTTGAAGGATTACTACCTTTTTCTTGAAGATAAGGATGAACTAGATGGAGGATGAGGTTCTTCACTTCATTTCCATGGATGATAAGCTTGAATTCAAGGTTGCATGGAAGAAAAAATCAAAATGAATGTGTGCGTGTGTGTGATTGTTGTGAGTGAGGGAGAGAGTAGAGAGGGTTTTCTTTGTTTTTCTTGCTTGCTTGGGAGAGAGAGTTCAAAAGAGAGAGAGATGGAATGTAAGTGAATGAATTCTTCTTTCTTTGTATAAGTGCATGGATTTGAATTCCAACATAAGGAATAAGCATGATGATGTTTAGGTGTTGGAACTTGCATCAAGACATGGATGGATGGTTTGATGTGATCTTGATTGCATGCAACCTTTGATTACACAATTTACTAAGTATTTTGCTCATTTCTATAGAATAAACATGATGACATCTAAGTATAGTCTTGAAGATAGGTGTGGAGAGAGATTAGGGAGAGAGGTGGCGGTGAGAGGGAGAGAGAGAGAGTGACACTTGTCCTCGTCGTGTCGTTACAGGTATTAATTATCCGGTCGTAAAGGTTTTTCGGATAAAACGATTCGTATTAATTCAATTATGCTATAAACGAGTCTAACCTCTTCTCGTCTCATTTCCGACACTAAACATCTCAATCCTAATTCACACTTCGATTAAAAGATTAACAAATTCGATCATTTAGTCTTTTAAATCTCAAAGAATTTAGTCGGCTTATTAATCCGTTTATTAATCCTTTAAAGATGAATTCCTCATTACTCTTCTCAATTCTCGGATGAGCTCTTACCCTATCTCAGTGACCTTAGAAGCAATTCTAGGTTCAAAGATTCTAATTCAACTCTATTCTAAGTTCATCGGTGTAAATGAATTTCTCGGCGATCATCATTATTCTATCTCAATTAAACAAATTCTTCGGGATTTTTGAAAATTAATCTTATACTCATTTTCATATAAACAACTCAACAAGCATATCACATCATCATCATCTCAAGAAATAGAACAGATAAATTCACACAAAACTCATAATGCATTCTAAACGTTTTACTCATTTCTCTTCGTTTAGAAAAGAAAATTTTTATTTCTAAATTCTCATCTTTTAACTTACTCGGTTAGTTATACGCTCTCTAAAGATATAAAAGCTCGGGGTATCACATCCTCACCCTCTTAAAAAAAATTTCGTCCCGAAATTTACTGACCTTAAGAAAATAACTCGGGATACTTTGCTTTCATCTTTTCTTCGAGTTCCCAAGTGGCTTCTTCGAGATCATGATGACACCATTTGACCTTCACTAAGGGAATCGATTTCGTTCTAAGCTACTGGACTTTATAATCTAAAATCTCCTCGGGTTCCTCCCCGTAGCTTAGATCGGGTTTCATCTCGACATCTTCTTGGCGTATTACGTGCTTCGGATCGAAGACGTACTTTCTCAATTGCGACACGTGAAAAACGTTATGCGAACTTCCGAAACTAGGCGGTAACGCTAAACGATACGATACGGATCCAATCCTCTCGAGGATCTCGTACGGTCCTATAAAACGAGGCTTAAGCTTTCCCTTAACTCCAAAACGATATACTCCTCTTGAAGGGGATACTTTCAAAAATACTTTATCTCCTTCCTCAAACTTCAACTTGGATCTTCGATTATCAGCATACAACTTTTGTCGACTCTGAGCTTCTTTAATCTTCTCGCGGATTTGACGCACAGACTCTATCATTTCCTCAATCGCTTCTGGCCCTAACACTTTCCTTTCACCCACTTCATTCCAATACAGCGGCGATCTACACTTCCTTCCATAAAGAGCTTCGTAAGGGGCCATTCCTATCGTATTTTGATAGCTGTTGTTGTATGCGAATTCAACAAGAGGTAATATTTTTTCCCATTCAACTCCTTTATCTAATAGGACGGCTCTCAACATATCTTCGAGAATTTAAATCGTTCGCTCGGACTGACCATCGGTTTGGGGATGATAAGCAGTGCTGAATTGCAACTGAGTTCCGAACTCTTTGTGGAAACTTTCCCAAAAACGGGCTGTGAACTTCGAGTCTCTATCAGATGTAATCGTCTTCGGCACTCCGTGCAACTTCACAATTTCTTTGATGTAGATCTTGGCTAACTTGGCTGATCCATAGGTGTGTGGAATAGGTATAAAATGAGCAGACTTAGTCAATCTATCCACTATCACCCATACTACTGTATTTCCTTTTCTTGATCTTGGTAATCCCGTTACAAAATCCATCGTGATTCCATCTCATTTCCATTCTGGGACTCGTAACGGTTGCAGAGGTCCATACGGTCTCTGATGTAAGGACTTCACTTGCTGGCAAGCTAGACATCTTTCAACAAACAATGCCACATCCATCTTCATTCCATTCCGCCAAAACTGTTTTCTTAAGTCTTGGTACATCTTTGTGCTGCCAGGGTGAGCTGTATACGGGGTTTCGTGAGCTTCACTCATTATTTCATTCTTTAACTTGTCATCCTTAGGCACACAAATTCTTCCTTGATATAACAATGCATTATCGCTTGATTCCGAAAAATCTTTAACTTCTCCACTTCTCACCTTCGTTCGTAGCTTCTTCATTTCTTTGTCTCTTCTTTGACCTTCTATGGTGCGGGTCTCAAGTCGGGCATTACTACCAAGGTAGCAATCATTTGGTCTACTGTCACTGGGGGTACGATTACTTCAATCCTCATCTTCGCAAATTCTTCAATCAGCTCGACTTCATTGGTTAAAAAGAATCCTAATTCGGCCCCATCCAAATTTTCCTTCTTTCTCCTTCTACTTAGCGCGTCAGCTACTACGTTCGCTTTACCGGGATGGTAAGATATCTTGCAATCATAATCTTTCACTAACTCGATCCATCTCCTCCGTCTCATGTTCAACTCCTTCTGCTCGAAGAAGTACTTTAGACTCTTGTGATCCGAGAATATTTCACACTTCGCTCCATAAAGGTAATGTCGCTATATCTTCAAAGCATGAACGACAGCTGCTAATTCCATGTCATGAGTTGGATACTTCTCCTCATGAGGTTTGAGTTGTCTGGAAGCATATGCAATCACTTTTCCATTTTACATTAGCACGCATCCCAGTCCTTGAGCAGATGCGTCAGTATATACGATGTAATCTTTTTCTGGCTCGGGTAGGGCTAAAACTGGGGCTGTAGTCAATCTCGTCTTGAGTTCTTGAAAACTCTTTTCACACTCTTCCGTCCACCCGAACTTTGTCTCTTTTTTCAACAGGCTCGTCATCGGCTTCGCGATCTTAGAGAATCCTTTTATGAATCTCCGATAGTATCCTGCTAAACCAAGGAAACTACAGATTTCATGGACTGACGTCGGGGATTTCCATTCTTGCACAACTTTTACCTTCTCCATATCTACTTTGATTCCTTCGGACGAGACAACATGTCCTAAGAAATTTACTTCCTTCAGCCAAAACTCACACTTACTAAATTTGGCATACAGCTTTTCCGCTCTAAGCGTTTCCAACACAATTCTTAAATGTTCCTCGTGCTCAGCTTCACTTCTTGAATACACCAAAATATCGTCTATAAAGACAATCACGAACTTATCCAAATATTCGTGAAAAACTCTATTCATCATATCCATAAACACTGCCGGGGCATTTGTTAATCCAAATGGCATTACTATGAATTCATAATGTCAATATCTCGTTCTAAAAGCAGTCTTTGGAATATCTTCTTGCTTGATCTTCAGTTGATGGTATCCAGACCTTAGATCAATCTTAGAGAAAACACCGGCTCCTTTTAGCTGGTCAAACAAATCATCTATCCTTGGCAAAGGGTATTTGTTCTTTAGCGTAATCTTGTTTACCTCTCGGTAGTCTATGCACATCCTCAAGCTACAGTCTTTCTTCTTCATAAATAATATTGGAGCACCCCAAGGCGATACACTTGGTCGAATATAGACTAAGTCCAATAATTCTTGCAGTTGGATCTTCAACTCTTGAAGTTCCTTTGGAGCCATTCTATACGGGGCCTTGGATATTGGGGCTGATCCGGGTTCTAAATCGATTGAAAACTCTAATTGACGATCAGGGGGTAAGCCTGGTAACACTTCTGGAAACACATCCTTGAATTCTCTCACGATTGGAACATCATCGATACTCAATCCTTGATTCTCGTACTTATTCAGATAGACTAGATACACTTGTATACCTCTCTTCTGCATCAATCTTTGCACTTTCATGGCTGAAATTATCGGCACACTCTTCTTCACTCTCTTTTCCACTCCGAAATCTATGGTTGACTCTTCTCCAGGGGGTTTAAACGATATTTGCCTCAAATCGCATCGAATCGTCGCAAAGTTCTCGGTTAGCCAATCCATTCCTAGGATTATATCAACGTCACGCATCTGGATCACATTCAGGGATTTCGCGACTAACTTACGATTTCCTACCTCAAATTCTAAATTAGAGCAAACACGCGAAACTAACGCAGACTTTCCTAAAGGGGTTGCGACACTAAGCATCTGGTTCGATTCTTCTACTTCCAATTCTAGGTTCTCTACGCAAATGCTAGATATAAACGAATGTGATGCTCCCGTATCGAACAAAATAATAATAGGTATGCTATTAAGCTTTCCCATACCTGCCAAATTTCCTTTCTCCTTCTCCAGCAGCTTCTGCTCAATCGCGTACGTTCTTTGGAAATGCGGAGGTTCTTGCTGAGGAGGTTGCTGCTTTGGCTGCGGCAGCTTACGTTGGCGCAGGACAAACTTTTGCAGAGGAGTTGCCTCAATGGCTTTCATCTGCGACGGCTGGAACTGGTTCGGTCTTCCGCCTCTAAATCCTTGTTGCTTACTCGGGCACCGGTTCGAAAAATGACAAGGTTGACCACGGGTGTAGCAAACATTACTTCCACTCTTACAAATGCCTTGGTGCATTTTACCACATTTCGCACAAGGAGGGAATCCTAAAGGTCCTATGGGTGGGTTGCCTCGGTTGATCTGTGGAGCTTTTCCCTTTTGGGGCTGCTGTTGGCTTTTTTCTTGCCACAGCTTCTTGTTTGGGTGGTTTCCACCATTCCACTTTCCCTTCCTCTTTCCATACTGGCCGAACTGGGATTGTTGAGTAGATACAGTCGTGATTATCTGGCTTTGAGGTTGAGGATTCGCTGGGGGATGCGATCGTTTCTCCGGTTGCATTGCTAACTCAATATCTAGGGCTCGGTTTAAAGCTTCAGCATAAGTTAAACTACTTTGACTAGCGAGAACCACTCGAATGTCTTGCCTTAGTCCTGCTCGGAACAATTTGCACATCTTCTCATCGGTATCGACCATATCGGGCGCAAATCGGGCTAACTCGCAAAATTCTCGGTCATACTCAGCTACGGACTTTTTTCCTTGCTTCAAACTGGTAAATTCGTTGGATTTCTGCTTACGATAACTTCTTGGCACGAACTTTTCGTACAAGGCTTCCTTAAATTGATCCCACGTTAACTCTTCACGCTCTTCGGGAGAATACATTCTCTGTTTTGCTTTCCACCAATAATCGGTTGTTCCTTTCAACTGGTACGTCATGCATTCCAAACGCTCACGATCCGAACAACGAAGAAAACGGAAAATTCGCTCCAGAGAACGAATCCAGTCTTCGGCATCAGCCTGACTGCCTTTACCATCAAACGTTGGGGGATTTTGTCGGAGAAAAAGCTCTTCGACTCGCCTTTCATTTGGAGGGGGCGGAGTAGGATCACGCTGTCCTTCTGGGTTATCTTCTGGAATTCTGACATTTCTGCATCTTGGCGGCATTCTAAAAATTATAACAAGGAAAACTTTAACCACTCTAGATCTTTAGTTCACTAGGAACCTTTCTCGATTCTGAACACATTTCTCTTTCGGGAGGAATACGATTCTCGATCGGTACTTAAATAATTAAAAACAATCAAGAATTTTCTCATATAATTCATTACTTCAACTTCTTATATATACATGCATCTCATTCAGTTTCTAGTAATCGTAAAACATTCATATCATCATCATATATTCTCAACACAATCAATCATAATCATAAAATAAAATTTCATCACTTCATACTCATATACTCAATTTAATTTAATAACTCAGGAAATTCAAATTTCAATTCAAAAAGAACTCAATGTCTCAATTTCAAATCGCCCGGCGGCGGCCTTTTAGAGGACTTATAACAATAGGGAATTACTTGAAAATTTTCCCTTCTTCCTAATCAAATTATGCAAGTCTGAACCACAAATTACATCATAACTGAAAAATATAAAAGAGTTTGTCTCTCTATGGGTTCTTCATCTTCCTTGGGGTCCTCTTCTTCTTCCTCTTCTTCCTCAAGCATCTGACCTTCAAACTGCCCATCGTCCTCCTCGACGTTGTCGTCCTCGATGGCGAAACACTCGCGCTCAGCTTCTCTCAAGGCTTCCTCGCAGTCTTCCAAGGTATAGTTCATCGCAGCTAGCTCAGATTCAACCCATGGCGGGGTATTGGGATTCTCTTCTTGGTGAAGGTAAGGAGCTACATTAGTGGGGACGCCAATTTGAGAGTTGTGCTCGTATTCTAGCCTTGTTGGGGAGATAGATGTACGAGCAAAAGAGGCAAGAAAGACATTGCTGGGTAGGGTTTGGAGATATCCCTTTCCTACAGTCGCTGCGTCAGTTGGCTCACTTTCATTTTCGATGTCGTTGCCTGAACGGGCTGGTCTAGAGGATTCTGCTTCAGGATGACTTGAAAAAGTTACTTGCTGATGATGCATATAAGTAGCAATTTGGTCTTTATTCGAAGAAGAATCTCCATTGCATCCACTCGGCTGCAATGTTTGTAAATCAGACAAAGCAAAGGAATCAAAAGATTAAATTAAGGGCACACTACTTACAAATGAATAATCTAAGTGGGGATTCCGAGATTCAAGAACAGTTCGTGGCGGCGAGTTGATTTGAAGGGAGACAGTTTCACTTGGAGGAATTGATGGAGGAGCACGAACAATGTCATTTAGCAAGTTTGGAGTATTATCATCATATGGTTCTGGCAGAGGAGCGCCATAAGACATGAAACAGGCTAAAATCGCGGAGATAAATGCATTCACATCGCCGTATAAAGTTCGGTCGAAGTAGCGGTAGCCTAGAAATCGAGGGACAAGACAAGCTGCCCATTCCTTCCATTCCTGCGGTAGAGCTTGGATTAGATGCGTCATGCCTTCCAACGGTCCTATATCCATATACTGGACTCTTCCCCATATCGAATGATATCGTGCTAAAAATTCCGCTAACGACTCGGTGCTCGCCTTTCTCACGTATAAGTACTCTTGCATCCAATCGTTGTCGTCCATCCTATACGAATTTTTAAACACATATGCACACGCGTCTTATTCTTTCCGATTTTTCCACAGGCACTCGCAAAGGGGAGGACATTCTAAAGCAACCTAGTTATTAATCAATTTAGCAATTTTCATCTCAAAACATCACAACTCATAAACAACTTAAAAGAAATTCTCAACACTTTGATAACTCTAACGTCACTTTAACTTGAAAAACTTTTAGAAAATAAGACATACCTGGTTGCCGGATGAGATGGAGGATAACTTGGTGTGGTTTACTGATTCAAATAAGTCTAGGAATTAAATCTAGACTCAATTTATCAATGAATAACAGACTTCAGAGCAATCAAAACCTTGCTCTGATACCAACCTGTCACGCCCCGACTCTCGAGGTGCGACTTACGAATAACAACAAAACCTAAACAACTAACAATCAACTCAAATAAGGGGAGCATGCTCGGGGAAAATGATAATGAAAGATAGGCAATCGAATTAGGCTTCCAAAAACATAACGAAGTAATATCCGAGCATCTCAAATCACTTATGACGGAATGTAAATAAGTAATTCATACTGATAGGGATAGGATTCCAGCAAATACGAGAATGCAACATACACCAAGTCAAGAGAATCAGATTCAACAAAAGGTTTTAAAGTCAACGAGCCCATCGCTCAGAAGTATAAGTCAAGAAGTTAAGAATTTAACAAGTTTTCGAAATCATCGAGCACAACATTCGGAACCAAAAACATAAGTATCAAAGTATTAGCATTAACAGACATCAATTCAAAAGGGTTGCAGCGAAAACTTGCATCAAAACCCAACATCTGCACGTATGAAGACGTACAAATGCCAATCTGATATTCAACTCGACTCAATCAAAAGAACCACACCACACCACCAAGTATCCATGCCATCGCTATCCAGTCAACCTGCATGTTTAGAAACACACGCAGGGCTGAGTACTTCGTACTCTGTGAACACAAGCCAAAATATTTGAATAAAGATGCTTTTTAAGGCTATAACAATTGAACCTGCCTTCCCGAACATCACAAGTACTTAAGCAGTTAAAAACAGTTTTACTTGTGCATGTTAAAAACATTTTCTTAAAACAGACTGCGCAGTCAAATATAACATATAATATAACAGTATGCATCATCTATCACAAACAATTTTACTGTGCCGAGAAGTAGGCCTCCTTCTCGAACACTGTGACCGGCCTAACTGAAGCAAGGCTCACAGTCACCTCAACATTTAACATACCACACGTGGGTTTCCTGCCTTTCACAGGATAATAACATCTTCACATAAACAGATGATAACACATACCAACTTTAATAAAAACGGCAAGCCAATCGCATTTAAAATCATATCCTAATACTCAATAGCATAACTATTTCTCATCGATAGTTTTGGTTCAGAAAAGCCCACCTGACTTTCTAAGATTCTAGCTAGGCGGTTTAAGGGCTAGTTGTCCTTGCTTAGTGATCCGTCCGGCTCGATCCTTCACAGTTGGACATCGATAAAGGAAAAATAAGATACGCAAAAGACGGACACAAAGGTGTTGGACTCAACTGAAGGACTTCTTGAGTCGTTTCTCTATTCGCTTTAATTTTTCTAAAGGATCTCGCTTTCTCGTTTTTAAACTATTAACTCTACTTGAATTGGTTAATATTACTAATCAACGTCTTAACATTTTCTCACTTTAACGACGTCCATTTACATTCTATTATTCAATTTTCTTTCTAAAACTTAATTACTTCTTGACTTAATACATCAATAGCTCCATCATCTTGCACACAAATAATTTAGTAATTATTCACGCCACAATTAACAACATGCATTTAAACACTTATTCAATCATATAATGAATTCAAACAAATCAAACATACTTCAAGCACATTAATATTTATTCAATTTAAATATTAGAACTTAATTTGATTATGCATTTTTTTTCTTAATTTATAGACAACGCTTTGTTCTCATTTCGTTATCTTATGAAGCACTTTATAGTTTTTACTCAATTAAAACCATTTCTTTTTAATTATTGATAAACTCTTATGAAATTGGAATTTCTTATTCACTTCTAACTCGACTCTTATTTCAATTATTATTTCTCCAATTATTAACTCTACAATTTTTCTCGGTTTATTTTTAATTCGCATGGTTTGAAAACAACTCACTTAATTAATTTCTTTCAAAGCCGTTACTCGACATCTTATTCCATTATCAATTCTTTGATTAACTATATGAGTATTTAAACTTATTTTGCCTATCATCTTTTCTCAATTTTGATTAAAACTTCTTTTCACTTCTTATCGATTAATTCTTTTAAACTCGGTTTTCTCAATTCTTGCTTATTTATTTAATAAATTCTTCTTTTTTGTTCTTAACTTTTAAACCACTTTCTTACTTAATAATTTTCTTTATTATTCAAGAAACATTTTTATAAAAACTAGTTCATTTTATTAGTTAAATTACAAAATATCTTTTTGACTTAGTTTATTAAAATTCAAATCTTCAAGTTTTAATCTAAGAAAATTTATTAAGCATATCTTTTATGCATTTTTTGTCACGCCCCCAAATCCCGAGGGACGGTAGAAGCCGGGGTGCGACTGGGGTTGGATTAAAGAAGCGGGGAAGAAGGGGGCTAACTGACTAAACATACATGATAAACATCGATAGACTATGAACAAGACTTTAATATGAAAAAGGAAGAGTTAATCCCTAAGGATTACTCGACAAGAGTACAAAAGAACCTAAGTTCATATGTACAGACGTAGACTACTGAATATTATTTCAAAGTACAACTCAAAAGGAAATCAAAGTTTGGCAGCGGAAGGGGTTCTACTAATCATCCTATCTTCTAACTCAACAGCAACCGTCGCCGCTCACCGTCGCTTCCACCTGCACATTTAGAAAGCAATGCAGGGCTAAGTACAAACGTACTTAGTGGGCACGATGCCGAAAACATACTTATAAATATAGATAAATATGGCATATCATAAGCGTAGCACACGGGGTTTTATTGAAAGAATCCGTGTCTACTAAACATTTTCTGACTTTTTCTCATAAATCACTTGGCCAAGTATTTTTAGGTATGCTATGTTCAATCTTGACCTCTACTAATTCACCGTGGCTGGCTACCCCTCAACAGGATACCACATACACCACAGGTTACAAAGTGCACTAACTCTGGAAAGCACTTAGCAGCTAACTCAGAGCCGATCGTTAGTTAATCTAAAAATAGACTAACTCTAAATGTCTGGAAAATCCGAAGGTTAACTCAGAAATCTGGAAAACACGAATGTTAACTCAGATAGGTACAAGAGAACTCACATAGAAACTTAAAACAGTTCATGCCATATTATCACTTTGAAAACACAAATATCAAAGCAATAAATAATATTTTCGAGTTGTGGAAAAACCCACATTTTATTTGATATAGATAAAAGCCCACCTTGTAAATACAGAACTTATACGTAAAAGCGTCCAACTTCGGATCTTTCGTCTTTTCTTTACAGTTGGCTTCCTCCTTCATCGTAAAAAGAACATACTTAAAAGCGGTTCGTAACAGATACTCGAAGAAAGAGAATCGAAGAGAGATTTAGTTATTTTATTCTTTTGGCATTTGCACGCTTACTAGATTCGTTTTACTAAAACGGAAAACGAGACTCGTACTAATCTTGTTTAGAACTCGGAAGATTTCATACTCGACTCTCGAGTCAGTAGATAAGGTAGTCAATGTCTTAATACGACTTTAAAGATTATAAGAAACTAAGTTGGAAAGAACCAACTTAGGCGATTTTCATTTATAACTTACTTTACGACTTATGAATATTTCTCGTTCATTACTTCTTTAAAGAAAAGATAAGATATAAGATACGATCTCGACTGGTTTTCATCATTAAAGGTCTGATCCTTGACTCTAGGGTCAGATAGAAGGTATCCGTTAGATAAAACGGCTTAAACGATCAAAAGAAACTAAGTTGTGAACTAAACAACTTAGAAAACAAGAAACTGAAATTTCTACTGCACGGTCCAGTAACTCTGGAGGCTGTCCAGAACAGAGGACTTGGAAACAGGGGGTGAACCCTGTACCACTAGAAAGCTTAGGAAGTCTAGTTTCTGCTCCAATTTACGGATCACCAATCCGATAAACGAGCCGGAAGTTATTACAGTTTCCGGCAGGGGTCGCAAAACTGCCGTGAAACCCTAGCTTATTGATAAGTTCGCCGTTTAACGTTTTAGGTTCGTTTTAAATCCTCGTATTCAATTTTTTTAGAAACTGAACTCTCAAGGCAGTTATCACGTTCCTCCGTACGTGTCAAACTCCTTCTCATTTACGCAAAGGCACGACGTTCTAACGTCGGATTTCAACTATCAATTACTATACCAACAAAGAAATTCCAAACGTTTTCTAGTTCCCGATTATCACTTTAACCCATATTATATGAACTCGGATGCTTACGATGTCAACTAGAAAGATGTTCCAAATTTCATTATAAACAATAATATCAAGTTAAAATTTTCATCCGACTTCCTGATTATTAGTTACAACTAGATATTCGTCTCTTACGCGATCTTTAAAAGTCGTCGGTTTTCGTTCAAATTTTACGACGTTAATCTACGTCTAATAGGGATCTTTTTCATGCATGCTAACATGTCTTAACATCTTTATAACTCAGTTTATATAGTGATCTTTTTCTCTTACATTCCATTAAACATTTTTAGAAAATTACCAATAAATTCCTATTATCGATTAACATGATTTGTAACAATATTCCACTAACAATTCATCATTTTTATCTAACATGCATAAACTCCTAATTATCTTATAAATTTTCTGATTTCATACATACTTTAAGGGGATGATTTTCTTTTCAAAATAACAACATTTATTTACTAAACATACTCTTATATCACCAATTAAACAATTGAAATTCTATTATTACTTAACATGCAAAAACCCCTAATTCCATACTTCAAACCCTAACTAAATTTCATAATAGCATGGGGCTTTCAATCCCTTTTCATCTCATACACTAATTAAACCTCTACTAAGCATGAATTCATGATCAAAAGAAGAAAAACTAAAATCCTACAATTTCCCAAAAAAAAATTCTGCATTCACACAAAAGTTAGGTTTCATATTTTTGATCATTTTCAATCCATAAATATCATACCTAGCATATCTAATTACACTATTTCAAGATCAATTCTTCCATTCCAACTTCTAAAAAAAATCGAACAAGAAGAAGAAGAAAAGAAAAAGAAACTAAATGGATAGGATTGTAGAGAATGAAAATACCTTAAGTTTTAATGAAGGAAGGTATGGAATTGAATGGATGGATGGATGGTTTGTGTGAGTTCTTCAAGCTCTTAAGAGTTTTCTTCAATGGAGGATTGAAGTGATGAAGAAGATGAAGTTGAGGGAGAGAGGGAGAGAGTGGCCGAGAGATAGGGAGAGAGAGAGTGATGGAAAAGGTTTGTTCAAGTTGTGGGATGATTAGTGTTGACCATGCATATAGGTAGGCTTAGGTGTCATTAAATTAAGTAATGACAAGCATGCAAGCTTCCACCTAAAGGAATGAGGTGGCACGGCTGCATGCAGAAATTTTGAAGGTTTTACGGGTTTTTCCGGCGTGATCCGACGTTACGGAAAAACGAACGACGAAAAAACGTTGTTCGATACAAAAATCGCCGCGATTCGATTTGACTTACAAATTCTAACGTACAACTTAATTAGAAAATAAATTTATAAAATTTATTTTGACAAAAACTCGGGGCGACAAATCCGAGTTCCGTCCGAAAAAACGTAAAAACAAATTTTCTCGACGTGTTCGTATTTGCGATTTTGTAAACGTAAAAATTAGACAAATTTTCCTTTCCAAAATTACAAACTAAAACTTTTCGTACGTGCTAACCCCTAATACAGTAGTCGTATAGCCGACTTCTGTAATTTATTTTTATTAACGGGTTCGACCGTTAGCTTTAGAATTAATAAATTGTAAACTTAGGCGTGCAAAGCCATCTATTTGGTTAACTTTAAATATTAGTACGCAAGGATTTTACGGGGCATTACATTTTTCCATTCTCAATTACTTTAAAAACTTTTTGACTTCATTCTTTTTATTATAAAAATTTCTATCCTTTATCCATAATTTAAACTAGTATTTATACACACATTATAACATCTAAACATCCAATCTTCTCTATATTATCACATTTTAATTTCTTTAAAATCTTAATCATGCAATTCCATTTTCTTAACTTAACAACATGTATGATTATATCAACATATCAAACAATCATTTCATGATCAAAACATCACTCAATTCATCAACAAAATCAACAAGATAAATCATTCTTTTCTTCCCCAAAAACACACGGCATACATGCATCTTTTTATGCATTTTATTTCCCAATTTTTCATGTATATAATCTCATTCTCAACATGATAAAAATACTAAATCAAGCATCAAAATATCAATAACTCAAAGGATTCACATTTTCCTATTTTTCTTATTATTTTCGGCACTCACTAGATTTTTAGGGTTTTAATTTCTTTTTCTACTCTTAATTCACCGATTAAATTCTAATGTTCGATTCTCCTAACGATTTCTTCTCACTCGATTTTCACAAACATAACCTAAGTTTGCCTAAACATAAATAATTATCATGCATGCATGTTTTCTTTCTTTTAGGACTTAGAGATATACATATATACAATTAATCAAATGAATAATCATACTTTGAAAATTAAAAAGGGATTTCTTCTCTTGGCTTCTTGGGATCGAATGGAAGGGAATTTGAGCTTCAAAACTTGAACTTTAATAGAAGGAAGAACTCTTCTTGAATCCTCAAAGAAAAGATTAACATAAAGATTAATCATCCATCTCTTTTAGGGCTTAAGAGCCAAAATGAAGAAAATGGAGGATGATTATTGAATTTAAATCCAAGAACTTGAAGGATTACTACCTTTTTCTTGAAGATAAGGATGAACTAGATGGAGGATGAGGTTCTTCACTTAATTTCCATGGATGATAAGCTTGAATTCAAGGTTGCATGGAAGAAAATCAAAATGAATGTGTGCGCGTGTGTGATTGCCGTGAGTGAGGGAGAGAGTAGAGAGGGTTTTCTTTGTTTTTCTTGCTTGCTTGGGAGAGAGAGTTCAAAAGAGAAAGAGATGGAATGTAAGTGAATGAATTCTTCTTTCTTTGTATAAGTGCATGGATTTGAATTCCAACATAAGGAATAAGCATGATGATGTTTTGGTGTTGGAACTGGCATCAAGACATGGATGGATGGTTTGATGTGATCTTGATTGCATGCAACCTTTGATTACACAATTTACTAAGTATTTTGCTCATTTCTAGAGAATAAACATGATGACATCTAAGTATAGTCTTGAAGATAGGTGTGGAGAGAGATTAGGGAGAGAGGTGGTGGTGAGAGGGAGAGAGGGAGAGTGACACTTGTCCTCGTCGTGTCGTTACGGGTATTAATTATCCGGTCGTAAAGGTTTTTCGGATAAAACGATTCGTATTAATTCACTTATGCTATAAATGAGTCTAACCTCTTCTCGTCTCATTTCCGACACTAAACATCTCAATCCTAATTCACACTTCGATTAAAAGATTAACGAATTCGATCATTTAGTCTTTTAAATCTCAAAGGAATTTAGTCGGCTTATTAATCCGTTTATTAATCCTTTAAAAATGAATTCCTCATTACTCTTCTCAATTCTCGGATGAGCTCTTAACCTATCTCGGTGACCTTAGAAGCAATTCTAGGTTCAAAGATTCTAATTCAACTCTATTCTAAGTTCATCGGTGTAAATGAATTTCTCGGCGATCATCATTATTCTATCTCAATTAAACAAATTCTTCGGGATTTTTGAAAATTAATCTTATACTCATTTTCATATAAACAACTCAACAAGCATATCACATCATCATCATTTCAAGAAATAGAACAGATAAATTCACACAAAACTCACAAAGCATTCTAAACGTTTTACTCATTTCTCTTCGTTTAGAAAAGAAAATTTTTATTCCTAAATTCTCATCTTTTAACTTACTCGGTTAGTTATACGCTCTTTAAAGCTATAAAAGCTCGGGGTATCACATCCTCACCCTCTTAAAAACAAATTCGTCCCGAAATTTACTGACCTTAAGAAAATAACTCGGGATACTTTGCTTTCATCTTTTCTTCGAGTTCCCAAGTGGCTTCTTCGAGATCATGATAACACCATTTGACCTTCACTAAGGGAATCGATTTCGTTCTAAGCTGCTGGACTTTATAATCTAAAATCTCCTCGGGTTCCTCCCCGTAGCTTAGATCGGGTTTCATCTCGACATCTTCTTGGCGTATTACGTGCTTCGGATCGAAGACGTACTTTCTCAATTGCGACACGTGAAAAACGTTATGCAAACTTCCGAAACTAGGCGGTAACACTAAACGATACGATACGGATCCAATCCTCTCGAGGATCTCGTACGGTCCTATAAAACGAGGCTTAAGCTTTCCCTTAACTCCAAAACGATATACTCCTCTTGAAGGGGATACTTTCAAAAATACTTTATCTCCTTCCTCAAACTCCAACTTGGATCTTCGATTATCAGCATACAACTTTTGTCGACTCTGAGCTTCTTTAATCTTCTCGCGGATTTGACGCACAGACTCTATCATTTCCTCAATCGCTTCTGGCCCTAACACTTTCCTTTCACCCACTTCATTCCAATACAGCGGCGATCTACACTTCCTTCCATAAAGAGCTTCGTAAGGGGCCATTCCTATCGTATTTTGATAGCTGTTGTTGTATGCGAATTCAACAAGAGGTAATATTTTTTCCCATTCAACTCCTTTATCTAATAGGACGGCTCTCAACATATCTTCGAGAATTTAAATCGTTCGCTCGGACTGACCATCGGTTTGGGGATGATAAGCAGTGCTGAATTGCAACTGAGTTCCGAACTCTTTGTGGAAACTTTCCCAAAAACGGGCTGTGAACTTCGAGTCTCTATCAGATGTAATCGTCTTCGGCACTCCGTGCAACTTCACAATTTCTTTGATGTAGATCTTGGCTAACTTGGCTGATCCATAGGTGTGTGGAATAGGTATAAAATGAGCAGACTTAGTCAATCTATCCACTATCACCCATACTACTGTATTTCCTTTTCTTGATCTTGGTAATCCCGTTACAAAATCCATCGTGATTCCATCTCATTTCCATTCTGGGACTCGTAACGGTTGCAGAGGTCCATACGGTCTCTGATGTAAGGACTTCACTTGCTGGCAAGCTAGACATCTTTCAACAAACAATGCCACATCCATCTTCATTCCATTCCGCCAAAACTGTTTTCTTAAGTCTTGGTACATCTTTGTGCTGCCAGGGTGAGCTGTATACGGGGTTTCGTGAGCTTCACTCATTATTTCATTCTTTAACTTGTCATCCTTAGGCACACAAATTCTTCCTTGATATAACAATGCATTATCGCTTGATTCCGAAAAATCTTTAACTTCTCCACTTCTCACCTTCGTTCGTAGCTTCTTCATTTCTTTGTCTCTTCTTTGACCTTCTATGGTGCGGGTCTCAAGTCGGGCATTACTACCAAGGTAGCAATCATTTGGTCTACTGTCACTGGGGGTACGATTACTTCAATCCTCATCTTCGCAAATTCTTCAATCAGCTCGACTTCATTGGTTAAAAAGAATCCTAATTCGGCCCCATCCAAATTTTCCTTCTTTCTCCTTCTACTTAGCGCGTCAGCTACTACGTTCGCTTTACCGGGATGGTAAGATATCTTGCAATCATAATCTTTCACTAACTCGATCCATCTCCTCCGTCTCATGTTCAACTCCTTCTGCTCGAAGAAGTACTTTAGACTCTTGTGATCCGAGAATATTTCACACTTCGCTCCATAAAGGTAATGTCGCCATATCTTCAAAGCATGAACGACAGCTGCTAATTCCATGTCATGAGTTGGATACTTCTCCTTATGAGGTTTGAGTTGTCTGGAAGCATATGCAATCACTTTTCCATTTTGCATTAGCACGCATCCCAGTCCTTGAGCAGATGCGTCAGTATATACGATGTAATCTTTTTCTGGCTCGGGTAGGGCTAAAACTGGGGCTGTAGTCAATCTCGTCTTGAGTTCTTGAAAACTCTTTTCACACTCTTCCGTCCACCCGAACTTTGTCTCTTTCTTCAACAGGCTCGTCATCGGCTTCGCGATCTTAGAGAATCCTTTTATGAATCTCCGATAGTATCCTGCTAAACCAAGGAAACTACGGATTGTATGGACTGACGTCGGGGATTTCCATTCTTGCACAGCTTTTACCTTCTCCATATCTACTTTGATTCCTTCGGACGAGACAACATGTTCTAAGAAATTTACTTCCTTCAGCCAAAACTCACACTTACTGAATTTGGCATACAGCTTTTCCGCTCTAAGCGTTTCCAACACAATTCTTAAATGTTCCTCGTGCTCAGCTTCACTTCTTGAATACACCAAAATATCGTCTATAAAGACAATCACGAACTTATCCAAATATTCGTGAAAAACTCTATTCATCATATCCATAAACACTGCCGGGGCATTTGTTAATCCAAATGGCATTACTATGAATTCATAATGTCCACATCTCGTTCTAAAAGCAGTCTTTGGAATATCTTCATGCTTGATCTTCAGTTGATGGTATCCAGACTTTAAATCAATCTTGGAGAAAACACCGGCTCCTTTTAGCTGGTCAAACAAATCATCTATCCTTGGCAAAGGGTATTTGTTCTTTAGCGTAATCTTGTTTAGCTCTCGGTAGTCTATGCACATCTTCAAGCTACCGTCTTTCTTCTTCAAAAATAATATTGGAGCACCCCAAGGCGATACACTTTGTCGAATATAGCCTAAGTCCAATAATTCTTGCAATTGGATCTTCAACTCTTGAAGTTCCTTTGGAGCCATTCTATACGGGGCCTTGGATATTGGGGCTGATTCGGGTTCTAAATCGATTGAAAGCTCTAATTGACGATCAGGGGGTAAGCCTGGTAACACTTCTGGAAACACGTCCTTGAATTCTCTCACGATTGGAACATCATCGATACTCAATCCTTGATTCTCGTACTTATTCAGATAGACTAGATACACTTGTATACCTCTCTTCCGCATCAATCTTTGCACTTTCATGGCTGAAATTATCGGCACGCTCTTCTTCACTCTCTTTTCCACTCCGAAATCTATGGTTGACTCTTCTCCAGGGGGTTTAAACGATATTTTCCTCAAATCGTATCGAATCGTCGCAAAGTTCTCGGTTAGCCAATCCATTCCTAGGATTATATCAACGTCACGCATCTGGATCACATTCAGGGATTTCGCGACTAACTTACGATTTCCGACCTAAAATTCTAAATTAGAGCAAACACGCGAAATTAACGCAGACTTTCCTAAAGGGGTTGCGACACTAAGCATCTGGTTCGATTCTTCTACTTCCAATTCTAGGTTCTCTACGCAAATGCTAGATATAAACGAATGCGATGCTCCCGTATCGAACAAAATAATAATAGGTATGTTATTAAGCTTTCCCATACCTGTCAAATTTCCTTTCTCCTTCTCCAGCGGCTTCTGCTCAATCGCGTACGTTCTTTGGAAATGCGGAGGTTCTTGCTGAGGAGGTTGCTGCTTTGGCTGCGGCGGCTTACGTTGGCGCGGGACAAACTTTTGCAGAGGAGTTGCCTCAATAGCTTTCATCTGCGACGACTGGAACTTGTTCGGTCTTCCGCCTCTAAACCCTTGTTGCTTACTCGGGCACTGGTTCGAAAAATGACCAGGTTGACCACTAGTGTAGCAAACATTACTTCCACTCTTACAAACGCCTTGGTGCATTTTACCACAGTTCGCACAAGGAGGGAATCCTAAAGGTCCTATGGGTAGGTTGCCTCGGTTGATCTGGGAGTTTTTCCCTTCTGGGGCCGCTGTTGGCTTTTTCCTTGCCACTGCTTCTTGTTTGGGTGGTTTCCACCATTCCACTTTCGCTTCCTCTTTCCATACTGGCCGAACTGGGATTGTTGAGTAGATACAGTCATTATTGTCTGGCTTTGAGGTTGAGGATTCGCTGGGGGATGCGATCCTTTCTCCGGTTGCATTGCTAACTCCATATCTAGGGCTCGATTTAAAGCTTCAGCATAAGTTAAACTACTTTGACTAGCGAGAACCACTCGAATGTCTTGCCTTAGTCCTGCTCGGAACAATTCGCACATCTTCTCATTGGTATCGACCATATCGGGCGCAAATCGGGCTAACTCGCAAAATTCTCGGTCATACTTAGCTACGGACTTTTTTCCTTGCTTCAAACTGGTAAATTCGTTGGATTTCTGCTTACGATAACTTCTTGGCACGAACTTTTCGTACAAGGCTTCCTTAAATTGATCCCACGTTAACTCTTCACGCTATTCGGGAGAATACATTCTCTGTTTCGCTTTTCACCAATAATCGGTTGTTCCTTTCAACTGGTACGTCATGCATTCCAAACGCTCACGATCCGAACAACGAAGAAAACGGAAAATTCGCTCCAGAGAACGAATCCAGTCTTCGGCATCAGCCGGACTGCCTTTACCATCAAACGTTGGGGGATTTTATCGGAGAAAAAGCTCTTCGACTCGCCTTTCATTTGGAGGGGGCGGAGTAGGATCACGCTGTCCTTCCGGCTTATCTTCTGGAATTCTGACATTTCTGCATCTTGGCGGCATTCTAAAAATTATAACAAGGAAAACTTTAACCACTCTAGATCTTTAGTTCACTAGGAACCTTTCTCGATTCTGAACACATTTCTCTTTGGGGAGGAATACGATTCTCGATTGGTACTTAAATAATTAAAAACAATCAAGAATTTTCTCATATAATTCATTACTTCAACTTCTTATATATATATGCATCTCATTCAGTTTCTAGTAATCGTAAAACAGTCATATCATCATCATATATTCTCAACATAATCAATCATAATCACAAAATAAAATTTCATCACTTCATACTCATATACTCAATTTAATTTAATAACTCAGGAAATTCAAATTTCAATTCAAAAAGAACTCAATGTCTCAATTTCAAATCGCCCGGCGGCGGCCTTTTAGAGGACTTATAACAATAGGGAATTACTTGAAAAATTTCCCTTCTTCCTAATCAAATTATGCAAGTCTGAACCACAAATTACATCATAACTGAAAAATATAAAAGAGTTTGTCTCTCTAACACACTCGAATCAAAAGTACTTAAATTCAACAGCTTTCTTAAAACACTCTTACACGCAGGAATCATCCTCGCTTGGCCCATTATCATCGTATTGTTCTGCTCCGGGGTCTACTCCATAGTGCTCTATGGGTTCTTCATCTTCCTCGGGGTCCTCTTCTTCTTCCGCTTCTTCCTCAAGCATCTGACCTTCAAACTGCCCATCGTCCTCCTCGACGTTGTCGTCCGCGATGGCGAAAGACTCGCGCTCAGCTTCTCTCAAGGCTTCCTCGCAGTCTTCCAAGGTATAGTTCATCGCAGCTAGCTCAGATTCAACCCATGGCGGGGTATTGGGATTCTCTTCTTGGTGAAGGTAAGGAACTACATTAGTGGGGACGCCAATTTGAGAGTTGTGCTCGTTTTCTAGCCTTGTTGGGGAGATAGATGTACGAGCAAAATAGGCAAGAAAGACATTGCTGGGTAGGGTTTGGAGATATCCTTTTCCTACTGTCGCTGCGTCAGTTGGCTCACTTTCATTTTCGATGTCGTTGCCTGAACGGGCTGGTCTAGAGGATTCTGCTTCAGGATGACTTGAAAAAGTTACTTGCTGATGATGCATATAAGCAGCAATTTGGTCTTTATTCGTAGAAGAATCTCCATTGCATCCACTCGACTGCAATGTTGGTAAATCAGACAAAGCAAAGGAATCAAAAGATTAAATTAAGGGCACACTACTTACAAATGAATAATCTAAGTGGGGATTCCGAGATTCAAGAACAGTTCGTGGCGGCGAGTTGATTTGAAGGGAGACAGTTTTACTTGGAGGAATTGATGGAGGAGCACGAACAATGTCATTTAGCAAGTTTGGAGTATCATCATCATATGGTTCTGGCAGAGGAGCGCCATAAGACATGAAACGGGCTGAAATCGCGGAGATAAACGCATTCACATCGCCGTATAAAGTTCGGTCGAAGTAGCGGTAGCCTAGAAATCGAGGGACAATACAAGCTGCCCATTCCTTCCATTCATGCGGTAGAGCTTGGATTAGATGCGTCATGCCTTCCAACGGTCCTATGTCCATATACTGGACTCTTCTCCATATCGAATGACATCATGCTAAAAATTCCGCTAACGACTCGGTGCTCGCCTTTCTCACGTATAAGTACTCTTGCATCCAATCGTTGTCGTCCATCCTATACGAATTTTTAAACACATAAGCACACGCGTCTTATTCTTTCCGATTTTTCCACACGCACTCGCAAAGGGGAGGACATTCTAAAGCAACCTAGTTATTAATCAATTTAGCAATTTTCATCTCAAAACATCACAACTCATAAACAACTTAAAAGAAATTCTCAACACTTTGATAACTCTAACATCACTTTAACTTGAAAAACTTTTAGAAAATAAGACATACCTGGTTGCCGGATGAGATGGAGGATAACTTGGTGTGGTTTACTGATTCAAATAAGTCTAGGAATTAAATCTAGACTCAGTTTATCAAAGAATAACAGACTTCAGAGCAATCAAAACCTTGCTTTGATACCAACCTGTCACGCCCCGACTCTCGAGGTGCGACTTACGAATAACAACAAAACCTAAACAACTAACAATCAACTCAAATAAGGGGAACATGCTCGGGGAAAATGATAATGAAAGATAAGGCAATCGAATTAGGCTTTTAAAAACATAACGAAGTAATATCCGAGCATCTCAAATCACTTATGACGGAATGTAAATAAGTAATTCATGCTGATAGGGATAGGATTCCAACAAATACGAGAATGCAACATACACCAAGTCAAGAGAATCAGATTCAACAAAAGGTTTTAAAGTCAACGAGCCCATCGCTCGGAAGTATAAGTCAAGAAGTTAAGAATTTAACAAGTTTTCGAAATCATCGAGCACAACACTCGGAACCAAAAACATAAGTATCAAAGTATTAGCATTAACAGACATCGATTCAAAAGGGTTGCAGCGGAAACTTGCATCAAAACCCAACATCTGCACGTATGAAGACGTACAAATGCCAATCTGATATTCAACTCGACTCAATCAAAAGAACCACACCACACCACCAAGTATCCATGCCATCGCTATCCAGTCAACCTGCATGTTTAGAAACACACGCAGGGCTGAGTACTTCGTACTCAGTGAACACAAGCCAAAATATTTGAATAAAGATGCTTTTTAAAGCTATAACAATTGAACCTGTCTTCCCGAACATCACAAGTACTTAAGCAGTTAAAAACAGTTTTACTTGTGCAAGTTAAAAACATTTTCTTAAAACAAACTGCGCAGTCAAATATAACATATAATATAACAGTATGCATCATCTGTCACAAACAATTTTACTGTGCCGAGAAGTAGGCCTCCTTCTCGAACACTGTGACCGGCCTAACTGAAGCAAGGCTCACAGTCACCTCAACATTTAACATACCACACGTGGGTTTCCTGCCTTTCACAGGATAATAACATCTTCACATAAACAGATGATAACACATACCAACTTTAATAAAAACGGCAAGTCAATCGCATTTAAAATCATATCCTAATACTCAATAGCATAACTAATTCTCATCGATAGTTTTGGTTCAGAAAAGCCCACCTGATTTCCGAAGATTCTAGCTAGGCAGTTTAAGGGCTATTTGTCCTTGCTTAGTGATCCATCCGACTCGATCCTTCACAGTTCGACATCGATAAAGGAAAAATAAGATACGCAAAAGACGGACACAAAGGTGTTGGACTCAACTGAAGAACTTCTACTTGAGTCGTTTCTCTCTTCGCTTTAATTTTTCTAAAGGATCTCGCGTTCTCGTTTTTAAACTATTAACTCTACTTGAATTGGTTAATATTACTAATCAACGTCTTAACATTTTCTCACTTTAACGACGTCCATTTACATTCTATTATTCGATTTTCTTTCTAAAACTTAATTACTTCTTGACTTAATACATCAATAGCTCCATCATCTTGCACACAAATAATTTAGTAATTATTCACGCCACAATTAACATCATGCATTTAAACACTTATTCAATCATATAATGAATTCAAACAAATCAAACATACTTCAAGCACATTAATATTTATTCAATTTAAATATTAGAACTTAATTTGATTATGCATTTTTTTTCTTAATTTATAGACAACGCTTTGTTCTCATTTCGTTATCTTATGAAGCACTTTATAGTTTTTACTCAATTAAAACCATTTCTTTTTAATTATTGATAAACTCTTATGAAATTGGAATTTCTTATTCACTTCTAACTCGACTATTATTTCAATTATTATTTCTCCAATTATTAACTCGACAATTCTTCTCGGTTTATTTTTAATTCGCATGGTTTGAAAACAACTCAGTTAATTAATTTCTTTCAAAGCCGTTACTCGACATCTTATTCCATTATCAATTCTTTGATTAACTATATGATTATTTAAACTTATTTCGCCTATCATCTTTTCTCAATTTTGATTAAAACTTCTTTTCACTTCTTATCGATTAATTCTTTTAAACTCGGTTTTCTCAATTCTTGCTTATTTATTTAATAAATTCTTCTTTTTTGTTCTTAAGTTTTAAACCACTTTCTTACTTAATAATTTTCTTTATTATTCAAGAAACATTTTTATAAAAACTAGTTCATTTTATTAGTTAAATTACAAAATATCTTTTTAACTTAGTTTATTAAAATTCAAATCTTCAAGTTTTAATCTAAGAAAATTTATTAAGCATATCTTTTATGCATTTTTCCATTCTCAATTACTTTAAAAACTTTTAGACTTCATTCTTTTTATTATAAAAATTTCTATCCTTCATCCATAATTTAAACTAGTATTTATACACACATTATAACATCTAAACATCCAATCTTCTCTATATTATCACATTTTAATTTCTTTAAAATCTTAATCATGCAATTCCATTTTCTTAACTTAACAACATGTATGATTACATCAACATATCAAACAATCATTTCATGATCAAAACATCACTCAATTCATCAACAAAATCAACAAGATAAATCCTTCTTTTCTTCCCCAAAAACACACGGCATACATGCATCTTTTTATGCATTTTATTTCCCAATTTTTCATGTATATAATCTCATTCTCAACATGATAAAAATACTAAATCAAGCATCAAAATATCAATAACTCAAAGGATTCACATTTTCCTATTTTTCTTATTATTTTCGGCAATCACTAGATTTTTAGGGTTTTAATTTCTTTTTCTACTCTTAATTCACCGATTAAATTCTAATGTTCGATTCTCCTAACAATTTCTTCTCACTCGATTTTCACAAGCATAACCTAAGTTTGCCTAAACATAAATAAATATCATGCATGCATGTTTTCTTTCTTTTAGGACTTAGAGATATACATATATACAATTAATCAAATGAATAATCATACTTTGAAAATTAAAAAGGGATTTCTTCTCTTGGCTTCTTGGGATCGAATGGAAGGGAATTTGAGCTTCAAAACTTGAACTTGAATAGAAGGAAGAACTCTTCTTGAATCCTCAAAGAAAAGATTAACATAAAGATTAATCATCCATCTCTTTTAGGGCTTAAGAGCCAAAATGAAGAAAATGGAGGATGATTATTGAATTTAAATCCAAGAACTTGAAGGATTACTACCTTTTTCTTGAAGATAAGGATGAACTAGATGGAGGATGAGGTTCTTCACTTCATTTCCATGGATGATAAGCTTGAATTCAAGGTTGCATGGAAGAAAATCAAAATGAATGTGTGTGTGTGTGTGATTGCCGTGAGTGAGGGAGAGAGTAGAGAGGGTTTTCTTTGTTTTTCTTGCTTGCTTGGGAGAGAGGGTTCAAAAGAGAGAGAGATGGAATGTAAGTGAATGAATTCTTCTTTCTTTGTATAAGTGCATAGATTTGAATTGCAACATAAGGAATAAGAATGATGATGTTTTGGTGTTGGAAATCGCATCAAGACATAGATGGATGGTTTGATGTGATGTTGATTGCATGCAAACTTTGATTACACGATTTACTAAGTATTTTGCTCATTTCTAGAGAATAAACATGATGACATCTAAGTATAGTCTTGAAGATAGGTGTGGAGAGAGATTAGGGAGAGAGGTGGCGGTGAGAGGGAGAGAGGGAGAGTGACACTTGTCCTCGTCGTGTCGTTACGGGTATTAATTTTCCGATCGTAAAGGTTTTTCGGATAAAATGATTCGTATTAATTCACTTATGCTATAAACGAGTCTAACCTCTTCTCGTCTCATTTCTGACACTAAACATCTCAATCCTAATTCACACTTCGATTAAAAGATTAACGAATTCGATCATTTAGTCTTTTAAATCTCAAAAGAATTTAGTCGGCTTATTAATCCGTTTATTAATCCTTTAAAGATGAATTCCTCATTACTCTTCTCAATTCTCAGATGAGCTCTTACCCTATCTCAGTGACCTTAGAAGCAATTCTAGGTTCAAAGATTCTAATTCAACTCTATTCTAAGTTCATCGGTGTAAATGAATTTCTCGGCGATCATCATTATTCTATCTCAATTAAACAAATTTTTCGGGATTTTTGAAAATTAATCTTATACTCATTTTCATATAAACAACTCAACAAGCATATCACATCATCATCATCTCAAGAAATAAAACAGATAAATTCACACAAAACTCACAAAGCATTCTAAACGTTTTACTCATTTCTCTTCGTTTAGAAAAGATATAAAAGCTCGGGGTATCACAGCCGCTCTCGTCACTCAACCTGCACATTTTATAAAACATATGCAGGGCTAAGTACAAAAGCACTTAGTGGGCTTTTCCTTATTCGTTCGTCAATCAATAACAATCATTATTATCAAAATGGTTTTCCTTATTCGACTTTTCTATCGGCTTTTAATCTCGATTATCCGTCTCTTATCAAAATTCGAACCTTCTTAGAATTCGTTCAAATTTTACGGTTACGATCATTAACTAACAAGACTATCATAGGTTCGAATCACAAACCTAAATCATTATCTATTCTCGACTTATCGACGATTCTTCGTCTCTTAGCGAAAATCCTACGTTCTCCATTTTCGTTCAAATTTTACAACATCGATCATTATCTATCAAGAATCACTAATATGCAAACCATATACTCATATCATTAACGAATCTTGACTTATCGATGGATTTCCGTCTCTTACGTTTTTCATTTTATTTTTAGAAAAATCTCAATAAATTATATTATCATCTATATACGTATTACATCTCATTTCCATTAACAATTCATGCATATCATAACATCTTCTACATTAAATCATCCATTCTTCATCTCTTACACTTTTATTTTTATTTTTAGAAAATTTTAATTCAATTCATGTGATCATCTAACATCACATAGAACATAATTCCATCAATTAAACATCAAGAAAATCGAACCACATAAAACCCCTAAAATTCCATAAAATTTCGGTAATAACCTAATTAAGGGGGGAGGATGATTCCTTTGATTTCAATCCATAAAACCTAATTCTAAACATACTATATCATGTATTAAACAAGGTTCATCATGTGTCACAACCCCAAATCTCAAAGGACGGCAAAGCCGGGGTGCGACCAGGGGTTGGATTAAAGAAGCGGGGAAGAAGGGGGATAAATGAATAAACAAACACATAAACAACTAAATAACAACTGATATCTATGAACCAACTTCATTAAATGAAAGAGAGTCGATCTCAAAGGATCGTTCAACAGAATTTTTCTCCAAAACAAACTAAGTTTAAAGTATGCAACTTAGACCAAAGAGTTTATACATCAAAAAGGAATATGGTTCGCAGCGGAAAAAACGTAGAACTCAAAACAACTGTTCTTCTTTCCTAACACGACCCCTTTACTCAACCTCCTCCGCTTACGTCTCTCAACCTGCACATTTTAAAAAATAACATGCAGGGCTAAGTACATAAAGCACTTAGTGGGCACAATGCCGAAAACATATCATAATAATATTGATTATTAGGCATCTCAACAAGTAGCGCATCGGGGTTTTTCATCAAAGGCCCGTGCCTACTAAAACATTTTATCTTTTCACAATACATGGCTTGCGCAAGCACTTTTTAGATATTACGTTCAATTTTCCCAACTTCTGTTTCAACGCCGGGGAAGAGTTAACTTCTTCTGCGAACGTTCAACTCACCGCGGCATGGCTACCCCTCAACAGGGTACCACACACTCCGGCTACCGTGTACACTTAACTCTGGAAAACCCCGTACGGTTAACTTAGAGTCCGATCGATTTAGTTAATCTAAGTTGACTAACTCAGAAAGGCACAAACAAACTCACATAAAACAAATCATTTCATGCCTCGATAATCATTTCAAATCACAGTTATCAAAGCTGTAAATAAATATTTTGGAGCATTGCTCATTTTGTTTTTATAAAGAAAGCCCACCTCAACCGTTTACAGAACAAACTTTTAACCTTCGGTCATCCGTCCTGTCTTCAACTCAGACCTCCTCCTTTTATCGCAAATTAATCAACTTTAGTAAATGGTCGTGTCGATAAAGGAAAAGGAACTTGAATTCGGTTTAAGTCTTTTAGGCCTTTGCACGCTTAACTAGATACTTTTGATTAATCAAGAAACGAGACTAGAATACGTCTCGATCGGAACTAACTCGGATCCTTTCTCGACACTTAGGTCAGTAACTAATAAGAGTCGATAACTTATAATGACTTGAAAGTTCAAAAGGAATCAAGTTGAAAAGAATTCAACTTAAGAAATTAGGTTTTAGAAATTTCCTGCACAAGGCAGTAGTTCTGGAGCTTTTCCAGAACAGAGACTTTCGAAACAGGGCACTTTCCCTGTACGAAAAGAAAGCTACGGAAGTCTAGTTTACTCTCCAATTTACGGATCTCGATTTCGTTAAGCGAGCTAAGAGTTATGACAATTTCCGTAAAAGGTCGCAGAACTGCCCGAACTAACCCTAGGGCTCGATAAAACTCGACGTAATATTTCTCTATGTTCGATAAATGCTACGCCACTTTATACTCACGAAATTTTACTTATACGGCAGTCAACATACTTAGTCATTAGTCGAGAATACTTCATCTTTTCCCGTTTAATAATACTACAACACATTTCTCGTTGTTTTACTAGTCGATTTCTAAACAAATTTTATTTCATTTCCAACTTAATCAATTAACTTATAACTTATAATTCATTTCATATCCTTATCATTATCTAACTCTTATACACATTACTACTCATTAACTAATTAAATTAAATTAAGAATTAACCTTTTACACTTAATATTAATCAATTAATTCATTAAATAAAATTCCAATTTTCATGAATAAAATATCATTATTTTTATTTAATTTAATTTAATATTATTTAATATTATTATAATATTTTATTTTATTAAAATTATTATTATTATTATTATTTTATTTTTAATAAATTTCGAATTTAATTAATTAATTTATTTATTTTATCATTAATTTTGATCATATTCAAATCTTCATGTTCTTGGCCTAGAACACCTAGAACACACACTAAAATCCTATGAGCTAATTTCTATTGATTTTTATGTATAATTCATTTATTTCATCCATTTCTCAATTTCACACCTTATAATTAATCATCAATTTAACTAGTACTAAGTTATAACATAATCTAACATCATAAATTAAAACATAAAATCAAACCCTAATCCTACTAAATTTTCGGTGTTCATCATTATTCAAGGGGGTTGATATCTATTCGATTATTAACCATAGAAATCCAATTCTATGCATAAATATCCAATTAATTAAACTTAGAACATCATAAAAAAAAAATTCAATAAGGGCTGCAAATTTCGAAATTTACTTAGAATCAAAGGAAATGAATTGAAGAGGAAGCTCTTACCTTAACAAATATGCAATCGGAATTGAAATCGATCGGCTAACGAACAAGTTATGGAACTTGAGAGCTTGAAGAAACTTCAACAATGGTGAGAGGATGGTGGCTGGTTTGGAGAAGAAATGAAGGAGAAAAAATAGGGTAGAGGTGATATTTATAGTAAAAGTAAGTAGGTTTAAGTTAGTAAATATCTAGATATTAACTTTAAATCTAATTTTCCGGATCTAACACTGTAAACTAAAAACTAACAATTACTTTATTAGACGGACACATTTTTGTCAAAAATGGATACTACCATTAGTTCCGGAATATTTTACTTAGTCGGAAAGGATAATTCGTTTTCCGAAATCCAATAAAAAGTCGGGACTTCACAGTCCAAAATTCGTCCGAAAAAATAATTAAAACTGATTTTTCCTAACTTACTTGTATCGTGAAAATAGTGAATGTAAAGTTCGACGCCTTTTCGATCTGAGTTTTCTAATGAAAAAGTTTTCGTACGCAGAAATCCTAATACAGTAGTCGTTTAACCGACTTTTGGAATTTATTTTTAAAAACGGATTTCACCGTTGGTCTTAGAATTGAAATTCATTATTTTAGGCGTGCAAAGCCATATTTAATTATTAAATTTTTATTTTATGACGGAAGAGAAATCCGGGGTATTACATCCTACCCCTCTAATGAAAAATTTCGTCCCGAATTTTGCTTATCTTCTTTAAACTGTTCGGGGTACTTCTTCCTTAACTCTTCTTCGAGTTCTCATGTGGCTTCTTCTTGCTCGTGGTGATCTTATAACAGTTTTACTAATCGTATCGACTTACCTCTTAACTTCCGCATTCTCCGATTCGAGATCGATGGTGGTCCATTTTCATAATTTATAACTTAAATCAGAATGAAGAACTACGTCTTGCCGATGAATCACGCGTTTAGAATCGAACACGTACTTTCTCAATGAGATACACAAATATAGTAAACATTCCATAGACTTGGCGACACGGCCAATCTATACACATAGAATTATTTCTTCGAGATATCTACTAATCATATATAGCTTTGTCGAAACTTATACTTGACACGATTTTATTCAAATTATCCTTAGAAGGATAATCATGAGGAAAATCTTGTCCTCATTCTCTAAGTTTAAGTCGGACTCAAGAACAACGTCTTGTTGGTTAATTTCGTGCTTAGGGTCAAAGACATACTTTAGCAATTGCGATACGTGGGAAACGTTATGGACACTATCCAGACTTGGCGGTAAAGCCAATCTATAAGCAACAGGTCCTATCCTCTCCAAAATCTTATAAGGACCTATAAATCTGGGTTTAAGCTTACCATTCTCACCAAATCTAACGATTCCTTTAGACGGGGAAATCTTAAGGAAAACCTTATCTCCGATTTCAAAACTTAAATCTGATCGATGCACATCGGTATAGGACTTTTGTCTACTCTGGGCTTCTTTCATTCGGACTCGAATGTGTCGAATGATCTCAACCATCTCGTTGATTGCATCTGGTTCTAAACTTTTCCTTTCACCTATTTCTTCCCAGTAAAGTGGTGACCTATACTTTCGTCCGTATAATGCCTCATAAGGCGCCATTCCTATGGTGGCTTGGTAACTGTTGTTGTATGCGATTTCGACCAACGGTAAAAGATTATCTCGGTTTGCACTTTGGTCTAATATTATCGTTCTCAACATATCTACGAGTATTCGAATCGTTCTCTCGAATTCTCCATCCGTTTGGAGGGGCGAGAAACGGTACTAAAATTAAGTCCAGTACCTAATCCCTTCTGTATAGAGATCCAAAATCTCGAAGTAAGTTTGGCATTTCTATCAAACGTTATTGATGTTGGTATTTCGTGCAGACGTACAATCTCACGAACACATATCTGCGCTAGCCTTAAATCTTGACACATTTTCGTACTTCCTTGGTGTGCTGTATATGACATATCGTGAGCTTTACTTATGATATCGTTTCTTAATTCGTCATTATTAGGGATACAAATCCTTATCTTAAATATGATCGCATTATCTGGTGCTTCGGGATAATCGTCCGGTTTATCCGTTCTTATCTTAAGTTGAAGCTTTTCGATTGACTCGTCCTTTCTCTGGGCACTAATGATTCGCTATCGTAAGTCTGGGGTATTTACGAGTATGACTATTTGGCTTGTTATCGTCTCAGGGGTATCGAGTACTTCTAAGTCCATTTTCTCGAACTCTCGTACAAGAGTTTCTTTTTCGACAAAGAGACATCCTAAATTGGTTGGAGTCTTTCAATTTAACGCGTCTGCTACCACGTTTGCCTTTACGGGGTGATAGTTAATTCCATCATCATAATCCTTTACTAATTCGAGCCATCTTCTTTGCCTCATATTCAATTCCTTTTTACTTGAAAAGAAAATATTTCAAACTCTTGTGATTCGTAAAAGTCTCAACCCTTACACCATAGAGGTGATGTTTCCAAATTTTCACGCATGCACAACGGCTGCTAATTCTAAATCATGGGTTGGATAATTGACTTCATGGGATCTATGTTGTCGTGAAGCGTAGGCTATCACCTTTTCTCCTTACATCGAAACACATCCTAATCCTTTTTTCGACACGTTAGTATATATTATGTATTCCCTATTTGCTTTCGGAAGGCTAAGACTGGTGCGCTGGTCAACTTTTCCTTAAGCTTCTAAATTTATTTCGCACTCATCAGTCCACTTGCACTTGTTTTCCCTTTCCGGAGTAGGTGCATCATCGATCTAATAATTTGTAGAAAATCTTTAAATAAAACGTGTATAATAGCCGACTAAACCTAAGAAACTCGTAATCTCGTTTGGATTCATTGGCAATTTCCAATCGCGTAATGCCTCTACAATGGCAGGATCCACTGTGATACCTTCCGTTGATACTATATGTCCAAGAAACATCACTTCCTTCAACCAAAACTCGCACTTACTGAACTTGGCATAATGTTTCTCGGCTCTAAGCGTTTCTAACACTATTCTTAAGTGTTCCTCGTGTTCCTTCTCAATTTTGGAGTAAATGAGAATGTCGTCGATGAATACTAAGACGAATTTATCTAAGTATGGGTGGAAGTTTCTATTCATGAGATCCATGAATACTGCGGGGCATTTGTCAAACCAATTGGCATAACTAGGAATGCATGATGGCCATATCTGATTTAGGAAGCTGTCTTAGGTATATCTTTAGGTTTTAAATGTTAACTAATGGTATCCAAACCTTAAGTCTATCTCCGAAAATATACATGTTGCTTTGAGTTTATCGAATAGGTCTTCTATCCCTGGCAAAGGATATTTATTCTTGAGGGTGATCTCGCTAAACTCTCGACAGTCTATGCATATCCTCATAGAACCATCCTTTTTCCTAACGAACAAAACAGGTGCTCCTTATGGTGAAACGCTTGGTCTAATGAAACCAAAATCTAACAACTCTTGCAGTTGGATCATAAGTTCTTCTGGCTCTTCGGCGCTATGCTCCATACAGAATGGCGCAGGTAATAGATAATCAATCCATCCCATGGATTATATCTACGTCAAAAATTTTCATTTCGTACAGATTGCTCACTATGATCTTAAAAAGATCCTAAGTCAAATTCTTTACTCGAGCAAAACTAAGGAAGTGTCGATAATCTCTCCTAAGACGTGGTTATTCGCATTTCGTGATTAGCGCGCTCTGGTTGTACTTCTGTAGTGTTAACAGGCTCTAGAAATAAACGAATGTAAAGCTCTGGTATGAAGCAAAATTTTTGACAGGGTACTTAAGAAGTTCGTCCTAAACCTACCGAATTTCCTTTGCCCTTATTGTGTACTTCTTGCCTAATCATGAATGCCCTGACACTATGTTGCTGTTGATACTGCTGCTGCTACTGTGCCTGAATTACCCTCAAAGGTTGAGGCTGACCATACTGGTTCTGTCCTACCGCTTGTAACGGTTTCGGGCAATCCTTCTTAATGTGTCCCTTCTGTCCATAGTTAAAGCAAACACCAGAGTTTGCTTGACAGACACCGCAGTGTATCCTATTATACTTAGGACAGGTAGGAACGTAATCCTTCCTCGATTATTCCCTTGTACCTTCTGTCCTGACTGGTTGTTCCCTCGCCATGGCTTCTTACCATTATCCTTATGGAAATGGTCTCGATTCTAAGTCTGGGTTGGGGCTGGTGCGGGTGTTATGTCTTTCTTATTATTAGGCACTACTGCCTCCATTTCTAAGGCTCGCCATAGTATCTCCGTGTAGCTCAGTCTTCCATGACTGGCTAATACTATACCTATCTCATGCTTAAGTCTCCCACGGAACTTCCTTGCGATCTTTTTTTCTCGGTATCTACCTGAGCAGGCGCATACCTTGACAACTCACAGAACTTTGCGTCGTATTCTATGACCGTCATCCTTCCTTGTTTCAAGTTGTAAAACTTAGCTTCTTTCTGCGCTTTATAAGTCTTAAGTACGTATTAATCGTATAATGCCTTCTTGAATTCGTCCTATGTAAAACGAGCTAATTGCTCCGTTGGTATAACCTTTTGCCTAGCCTCCCACCAGTAGCCAGCTGGTCCGGAGAGCTGAAATGCGACACATAACAGTTGTTCCTCATCCGAACATCTAAGGAATTTTAAGATTTTTCACTATGGATCGCACCTAAATCTCAGCGTCGTTTGGGTTACTGGTTCCATTAAAAAAAATGGGTGGGTTTCGTTTGAGGAAAAGATCCTTGATATCATGACAAAGTGGTGGTGGAGATAGTGATGGTGTAGGTGGAGGGGTTTTATGACGTTCTTACTCTTCTTCCCTTCCATTCTGAGCTTGACGTCTACCACGTCCCCTAGGCCTACCGGGCCCTCTTCGGTTGTTTGCTACTCTCGGCGGCATTATGAAACTATAGAAACGAGAATTCTTATTAGTATCTTTGCCTTAAACCTTTACTTTAAAGTTTCTTCCAACTTTACGCAAGTTTTACGGAAGGAAAATCGATAACGGTATAGATACGGTTTCTATGGACCTCTTTCAACTTCACACGTTAAATAAGTGCAACCGACTACTCATGGTACGAAACAAACGTTCACTGGATCATAACTCACTCACGGTCTATATATATACACGTCGAATGTGTACTGTTTTGCCTCCAACGAGGACTTATACCAAAACTAGACTTTGGCTAGTCTGAATTAGGCTAACTGTCTATCTACGTATAGAACGCTCCTACCGGATGCATTCCGGTACCTATACAAGGTACTAGAACCGAAACAATTCGTAAGATATCATATTCGTGGAAGTACTACCAAAAAGAAGTATACTGATCCGATCTATAAACAAAAACATCTTAAAACTACTATCGCTTTTATGATCGACTACTCACAAAGCTGCAGTCGAGTCCTCACTGCCTTTCAAAACAGAAACCTCCTCAGGATCCTTCATAGAATCCTCCTTTGAGTCTGCTCCAAAAACTGACGCAAGTATTTGGTGAACCTCTGTCGCAGTGCTGTCCATTGGCACTAGAGGTGGTGGCGGTGGTACTTTTGGAACGATCCTTTCTAAGTGCAGAACTAAGTTGGCAAAACTGGTTGATATAGTCCGTTTCTTAGGAGAAAAATAGGTGTTTATAGTGCGAACCAAGCACGTACGCCTCTGGGAACGGGACCCCTAATGGTCCTGCCTCAAACGGTTCCCTAACTCTGGTCCAATACCGAGCTAAGTCTGACGTCAATCTTACCTCCTTAACAAGGCTGACTCTTGGGAGAAATTTATCGAGTGGAAATAGTACAGGTGGTAACTCTAGCAACTTGGCAGACACTGGGTCCATGTCGGAGAGTGACTTTGGTTCTGGATCATTCGGAATGTAGTGGTAAGGGTAATGGTGTAGTATAGAAATAAATACAATGCTTTGACTCTGTAGGTATTATGTCTGGATTGCTAAAGCGAATCCTTCAAAGTCTCCTGCGAGTTCTACAGCGTCTCTCATTAAAGTGAGATAGTACCAGGCGGTGTCGTTCACCTATCCTTGCCATACATCGGTAGTCGCCCGATAAGGTTTTTCATAGTTTTCCGTTCATCAACAGAATACCAAGCGGGGTAATAGTGCGAAGTGAAGTTATCAATAAGCCGTCCTATGTTATGGTCTGGGTTGTCCGTGTAGGTATAGTACTCATGTACAATCTACCCTACGATAGAACGCTCTCTTAGAGATACAGTTGTCCATGGTCCAACACGTCTAACAGTCATTCTAGAAGGTTCGAAGAAAACATGGAGCAGTGACTGGTAGGATATTAACACCTCTTAAGAAATTTCCTAATTTATAAAATAGAATAATTCCATATTCCATTGTGACATCTTAGTTTCCTATCGGAATAATCTCACATCCATACTTAACCTCTTAATCACCTTACAAAGATTTAGCTTATCTTAAGCATTTAGCAATTTTAGGAAATTGCACTCAAACAAAGAAAATTTCCAAGATTTTCTTTCCAATCTTTAACTTAGACTTCTTGGTTTCCCTCAAGAAAACTCCTAACCGATAAACACATATCGTTCTCATCATTAGAAAATATTTTTGATGCCACATTAAAGTGGAAACCGTATTAATATAACTCTTCTCGACACTTGTATCTCGTACTTATCATGTCGTTCGATTGCTAATTGAAATAAATTCCAAAGAGAACGGAATAATAGTTGGAGAATAAATTTAGAACATAAGTTCTAGTCGTTGTGGGAATCGAATGATCGTTGGAAATTAACTAAAATTCGTATTCGAATCTTAACAATTAAAACAGATCTCTTATTGAAGTTCTAACGAAGCGAACTCCAACTGAAAAACGAGTTCGTTCATGTCACCTATGCATATGTGACATTCGTCTTTAAAAGTCCTTCTCCTTTCACGATCTCCTTTCGAAATCATTTGAAACCAACGCTTCTTAAAACGTCTATGTTATCAAGGAATCTTAGAGCAATAGTCTAAGTTCTCATAGAATCGGGAGGAGCCTTAGAGCAACGGTCTAAGTTCTCATTTCAAAATACTTTTCAAAATAAAGAAATTATAACTCAAATAATTTCACGTAATTCACCAAGTACTCATATTTTCATTTAATTCACACTTGGCATACTTGATTCACAAATCAATCACATGCTATGTTCCACAATTCTTTCCATGAAATCTATTCATACTCACAAACCCTTTTTTTCTTTCCTTGCTCGGTTGAGTCGACGAAGCGGGAGATTGAGTGATTACTTATACTATTAGACTTAGTGATACGACCTAAGACTTAGTGATACGACCTAACTTACTTGAAATGAAAAGACTCAAGTGTAGAGCATACGCAAATGCTCTATCACACTACTTGAAGGAAGACTTGTATACATAGCAGAAATGATTGCTCTGATACCACTCTGTCACAACCCCAAATCCCGAAGGACGGCAAAGCCGGGGTGCGACCAGGTGTTGGATTAAAGAAGCGGGGAAGAAGGGGGATAAATGAATAAACAAACATATAAACAACTAAATAACAACTGATATCTATGAACCAACTTCATTAAATGAAAGAGAGTCGATCTCAAAGGATCGTTCCACAGAATTTTTCTCCAAAACAAACTAAGTTTAAAGTATGCAACTTAGACCAAAGAGTTTATACATCAAAAAGGAATATGGTTCGCAGCGGAAAAACGTAGAACTCAAAACAACTATTCTTCTTTCCTAACGCGACCCCTTTACTCAACCTCCTCCGCTTCCGTCTCTCAACCTGCACATTTTAAAAAATAACATGCAGGGCTAAGTAAATAAAGCACTTAGTGGGCAATACATGGCTTGCGCAAGCACTTTTCAGATATTACGTTCAATTTGCCCAACTTCAGTTTCAACGCCGGGGAAGAGTTAACTTCTTCCGCGAACGTTCAACTCACCGCGGCATGGCTACCCCTCAACAGGGTACCACACACTCCGGCTACCGTGTACACTTAACTCTGGAAAACCCCGTATGGTTAACTCAGAGTCCGATCGATTTAGTTAATCCCAGTTGACTAACTCAGAAAGGCACAAAAAAACTCACATAAAACAAATCATTTCATGCCTCGATAATCATTTCAAATCACAGTTATGAAAGCTGTAAATAAATATTTTAGAGCATTGCTCATTTTGTTTTTATAAAGAAAACCCACCTCAACCGTTTACAGAACAAACTTTTAACCTTCGGTCTTCCATCCTGTCTTCAACTCCGACCTCCTCCTTTTATCGCAAATTAATCAACTTTAGTAAATGGTCGTGTCGATAAAAGAAAAGGAACTTGAATTCGGTTTAAGTCTTTTAGGCCTTTGCACGCTTAACTAGATACTTTTGATTAATCAAGGAACGAGACTAGAATACGTCTCGCACTTAACTAGATACTTTTGATTAATCAAGGAACGAGACTAGAATACGTCTCGATCAGAACTAACTCGGATCCTTTCTTGACACTTAGGTCAGTAACTAATGAGAGTCGATAACTTATAACGACTTGAAAGTTCAAAAGGAATCAAGTTGAAAAGAATTCAACTTAAGAAATTAGGTTTTAGAAATTTCCTGCACAGCGCAGTAGTTCTGGTGCTTTCCCAGAACAGAGATATTCGAAACAGGGGACTTGCCCTGTACCAAAAGAAAGCTACGGAAGTCTAGTTTACTCTCCAATTTACGGATCTCGATTTCGTTAAGCGAGCTAAAAGTTATGACAATTTCCGTAAAAGGTCGCAGAACTGCCCGAACTAACCCTAGGGCTCGATAAAACTCGACGTAATATTTCTCTATGTTCGATAAATGCTACGCCACTTTATACTCACGAAATTTTACTTATACGGCAGTCAACATACTTAGTCATTAGTCGAGAATACTTCATCTTTTCCCGTTTTGATAAGAGACGAAGATGTAGTGATAAGTCGAGGCTCGATAACGTTTTGATAATATGTTTTGCATGTTAAGAATGCTCGTTAGATAATAATCGTTGTCGTAAAATTTGAATGAAAACGGAGAACGTAAAATTTTACGTAAGAGACTAAGAACTCGATTTAAGTTGAGTTTAGGTAATGAATTGAAGTGATGATATGTATAATAATGAATCTCATTAGATGATGATTGATGACGTAAAATTTGAACGAAATCCGATAACTTTTGAAATCTCGTAAGAGACGAACAAGTGGACGTAATTAATAATCGAGAAGTCGAGTAAGAATTCTAACTTGATAATAATGTTTATAATGGACTAAGGTACAACTTTGTAGTTGAAGACGTGAGCTTTCGAGTTATTATAATACGAGTTGTAGTTATAGTCGAGAACTAGAAACGAGAAATTGTTAACTTGATTTTGGTTTAGTAAATGGTAGTTGAAACGACGAGGTGTGATCTTCGTAGTTATAAACGAGTTTTGAGAAGGAGTTCTTCACGTACGGGAGTACGTGTTGACTGCCTTGAGAGTGAAATTTCATGAGAAATCAAGTACGAGAACTTAGAACGAACTTAGGAAGTTATACATCGATTCCATCGAGCATTTAGGGTTAGCCGCGGCAGTTTTGCGACCCTTTCCGGAAACTGTAATATCTCTTAGCTCGTTTATCGGATTTGAGATCCATAAATTGGACCGTAAACTAGACTCTTCAAGATTTCTAACGGTATAGGGCTCATCCCCTGTTTCCAATTCCTCTGTTCTGGGCAGTCCCCAGAACTACTGTATTGCGCAGTGAAATTCCAGGATTAGTTTTCCTAAGTTGTTTTCTTCGCAACTTAGTTTCTTTCGATCGTTCAAGCCGTGATGAGATAACGATTGCCTTCTTCCTACTGACCTCAGCGTTAAGTATGGAGCCTTGAGTGCTAATCGAGACTAGTTCGTATTTCGTATCCGTTAAGTAAAAAAATTTTAGTTAAGCGTGAAAATGCCTAAATCGTCTAAAGAACTAAAACTTAATTTCTAAGTTGATTTCCTTTCCAACTTAGTTCCTTTTGATCTTTTAAGTCGTAATGAGCTATCGACTATCTTCTCTACTGACCTAAGAGTCGAGTATGAGACCTTTCGAGTTCTAAATGAGATTTATTCAAGTCTCGTTCCCATTTAAACTAAAAAGAAACTAGTAGCGTGCAAAAGCCTAAAGAAACAAAATGACTAAAACCTAATTCGAATTTCCATATTCGATTATCTTATACGACCGAATTTAAAGTGTGATTATTTTACGATGAAGGAGGAAGCCAGCACTAAGGAAAGGACGGAAGAACCGAAGAACGGAAACCCGTTTAGTTGTTCTGTATCATCGAGGTGGGCTTTTATATATAAAACAAAACGAGCAATGCTCTAAAACCTTTCTTTATCGCTTTGATATCTGTGTTTTCAAGTGATAATCATGGCATAAACTGTTTAAATATTTTATGTGAGTTCTCTTGTACCTATCTGAGTTAACATTCGTGTTTTCCAGATTTTTGAGTTAACCGCTAGGATTGTTAACTATCGATCGGCTCTGAGTTAGCTATTAAGTGCTTTCCAGAGTTTGTGCACTTTGTAGTCTATGGTGTATGTGGTATCCTGTTGAGAGGTAACCAGCCACGGTGAATGAGAATTGGTCAAGATTTGAACGTAACATACTAGAAAAATGCTTGTACAAGCTACTTTATACAAATGAGTCAGAAAATGTTTAGTAGACACGGGCCCTTTTCAATAAAACCCCGATGTGCTACAAATTATGAAATGCCTGATTATTTATACTTATGATTATGTTTTCGGCAACGTGCCCACTAAGTACTTTTGTACTTAGCCCTGCATATGTTTTCTAAATGTGCAGGTTGAAGCGATGGAAGTGGCGAGGGTTGAATAAAATTGTCTTAGGAAGACTTTAGTTAGTATGAATCACATTTCCGCTGCAAAACTTTAGTATTTTTATGAACATATATGTAATCGCTATAGACTAAGATCTGTCTTATAACTTAGTTTATCTACCGTGTACTTTCAGTCGTGTAATCCTTTGAGTTTAACTCTTCCTTTATGTACACAAAGCCTTGTTCATAGTATGTATGATGTCTCTTATGTATGATTAGTTCAGTCAATCCCCTTCTTCCCCGCTTCTTTAATCCAATCCCAGTCGCACCCCGGCTTCTGCCGTCCCTCGGGATTTGGGGCTGTGACACTTATTTTTGGAGATGTTATTGTATTTGATACAACATATAGAACAAACAAGTATAACTTGATCTGTGCTCCATTTTTTGGAGTTAATAATCATCATAAGAATGTTAAGTTTGGTTGTGCATTCATATTCAATGAGACGATTGAGACATTTTTGTGGTTATTTGAGACATTCAAGAAAAGCATGAGAGGGAAAACTCCATCATCTTCATTTACGGATCAGGATTTGGCAATGATAAGAGCCATTGAGAAGGTGTTTACATAGACAAGACATAGACTATACATTTGGCATTTATACCAAAATGCACAAACACATTTAGGGAAGCTGAAAAGTGACAAACCTTTTAAAGATTCATTTCAGAAATACATAAATGGCTGCATAACTGCAGATGAATTTGAAGAGTTTTGGATGACAATGGTCTGACAGTATGAATTAGAAAACAACTCATAGATGCAAAAGTTGTATGAGTTGAGAGAAAAGTGGTCAAATGCATTCAACAAAGAATACTTTTCAGCAGGGATTCTTTCATCATAGTGGAGTGAAAGTACAAACCAAACTATAGGCATCAAAGCAAAGAAAACAACCATGTTGACTGAGTTCTATCGTATATTCAACAAAACAGTCAAGCGGTGGAGAAACAATGAATTGAGTGATGAATTTCAATGTTCAAGATCAACCTGCATCAGTATTAACAATGTGTGGAATGATGAAACATGTTGTTGAGGTATATACACTAACCCTTTATAGATAATTTGAGAACCAGTTCTTCAAATCTCTTTCTCATTCGTTTTTACTTTTAAGTGTTGAATATGATTTCAAGTTATATGAAGTCAGTGATAATGAGGATAAATACAAAGTCAGCTTTTATGTAGTTGATCCCCTAATAACTTGCAATTGCAAGATGTTTGAGGAATCTGAAATCTTATGCAGTCATTCTTTGAGGATATTGCTAGATTGCTACATAAGCAAAAGGGGGACTAAAAATGCAAAAGAAGCAAAGTGGGATAAAAACTTTCGAACAACAAAAGAAAAGTTTTTGACCTTGAAGGCATGAAATGATGAGAAGTTACTTGAAACTCATTATACAAATAGAGGAAAATGACAAGGAAAAGACAATTTTTCAAGATGCTTTACAAGCTACGAGGTCAGCAGCACTTGCTGATTTGAGTACTGCAATGTTAGAAAGAAATGAGAGTGAGGAGGATGTGGGATCAGTTGGATCGGGTATCAGTGTGAGAGATCCTAAGAAAACAGTAACAAAGGGACGGAAGCAAAGAATAAAAGGACAACTGGAGAAAAATAGAAAGAAGAAAAGGAAAAGTTCTGGAGAATCAATTTTAATTAAACCAAATGAGTTTGGTTCAAAAACTCCAAATCCACATCTGTTTTAGAATGATTGATTGACAACATTTTGATTCATAGGTAGAATTTCTCAATTTTAATTATAAATTGATTTCATTATATCATTGATATGTTACATCATATAGTCCTCTTATGTGTGTGCTAATCTCACTTAAATATACTATACAGGGGACTGATTTCAAAGAGAGTAGAAATCAAGATGCATGAAGGCAAGATAATCTAAAGCTTTATGAAAATTGTTATCAGTAACACAACATGATTTATTGAATTGTTGAGAATTCAAAGCTACCATTTCTACATTTGAAACATTTGGTTTCTGCATAATGTCATTTAATTTGTTTTAGATTGTTTGAATATTCTTGCACTTAGTTGGAACATCTCATAATTTATTGTAGATTCAATTTTTTATTTTGAAATACGATATTTATGTATTAAATCATCTATCCAACATGAACTAATAGTCATCTTGCATATTTTTCAATATCATATATGTTCTCACATTATAGTAATGTTTTAATGACTAAAAGTAATAATTGTTGTGAAAAAAAGTTATTGTTTGTAAACATTACTTTTCTTCAGAAAAGGTGTAACTTTTGTTCATAATTATACTTACTTTTCAATAAACTCACTTCATTCTTCAAAAATATATCCTAATTATTAAAATTAAAAGAATTAATGAATTTAAAATTATATAACAATTAATTAATTATTATCATTCTTCAAAAATTAATTAACTATTGTCATCTAGAAATGTTTACCAATAAAGTATTTCCTGTCGTTGAGAGAAGTAATTATTGTTACAGAGATTAATATTTTGAAATTAATAATTTTTATCATGCCAAAGTTTACCTTCGTTAACAATAGTTTAGACTTTCGTAAACCGTTGAAGTAATCATTATTGATGCAAAAGTAATTATTAATACAAAGAAACGCAATGTTTTACAATCATTACTTTGTGATACCCCGAGTTTTTAAACCTTTAGAAAGCGTTTAATTAACCGAGTGAGTTAAAAGATGAGAATTTAGGAGTAAAATTTTTCTTTTCTAATCGAAGAGAATTGAGTAAAACGTTTAAATTGCTTTGTGAGTTTTGTGTGAAATTATCTGCTTTATTTATCTGACATGATAATGATGTGATGTGCTTGTTGAATTATTTGTATGAAGATGAGTATGAGATTAATTTCTAAAATAATTCCGAGAAGTTTGCTTAATTGAATTAGCATAATTTCAATCGCCGAGAAATATATTTATACCGATGAGCTTAGAATAGAATTGAATTAGAATCTTCGAACTTAGAATTTCTTTTAAGATCACTGAGATAGGGTAAGAACTTATCAGAGATTTTAGAAGAGTAATAAGGAGTTAATCTTTAAAGGATTAATAAACGGATTAAGAAGCCGACTAATTTTTCCTTTAAGATTTAAAGGACTAAATAATCGAACTCGTTAATCTTATAATTGAGACGTGAAATACGATTGAGATGCTTAATGTCAATAGTGAGACGAGAAGAGGTTAGACCCGTTAATAGCATAAAAAGAAATTAATACGAATCGTTTTATCCGGAAAACCTTTACGACCGAGTAATTAACACTCGTAGCGACACGACGAAGACACGTGTCACTCACCTCTCTCCCTCTCACGCCACCTCACTCATCCTCTCACATCACTCCTCAATTTCCAATGTTAATTATCATGATTATGTCTTCAACAAGATCTTACCAAAATATTGCATGCAAACTACATCACATCATTCATCCATCAATCACTTTAACAAATACAACTTCCAACATTTCACTTTATTCCTTTTGTTGGATTTCAAATTCCTACATCTAAGACAAGAAAGAAAACTTAGTCATCTACACTCCAACTCTCTCTCATTCGATCTCTCCCTCTCTCAAGACAACAAAAGAAAAGCTCTCAATCTCTCCATCTCTCCCTCACTCTCGGCATTCTCTCTCTCCCCCTCATACTTCAATTTTTCTTTACATGCAACTATGTATTCAAGCTCCTCATCCATGGAAATGAAGTAGAAAGTATCATCCTCCATTCATTCCATCCATATTCTCAAGAAAAGGTAATAATCTTTCAAGTTCTTGAGATTAAATTCAATATTCATCCAACAATTTCTTCATTTTGATTCTTAAACCAAAAAAGGAATGGATGACTAATTTCATGTTATTCTTTTTGAGGATTCAAGAAGACTTCTTTCTTCCTTCAAATCCAAGCTTTGAAGCTTCATTTTCCATCCATTTCCAATTCCAAGAGCCAAGGAGAAGAATTCCATTTAAATTAAATTATGAAATTCATTTGTATATCTCTAAGTCCTAAAAGAATGAACTATGCATGCATGCTATTTAATTTATGTTTAGGCAAACTTAGGATGTGCATGTGATAATCGAGTGAGAAGAAATCGTTAGGAGAATCGAGCAATAGTTTTAATCGGTGAATTAAGAGAAGAAAAAGAATTTAAAACCCTAAAGAATTAATAAATGCCGAAAATTATAAGAAAAATAGGAAAAATATGAATTCTTTGAGATATTGATATTTTGATACTTGATTTGTTATCTTTATCATGTTGTGAATGAGATTATATGCATGAAAAATTGAGAAATAAATTATACAAATAAATGTGTGTGTGCCGTGTATTTTTGGAAGAAATGGAGTATTTATTTTGTTGATTTTGTTGATGAATTGAGTGATGTTTTGATCAATGAGATGATTGTATGTTATGTTAATATAATTGTAAATGTGTTTAAGTTAAGAAAATGAGATTGCATGTTGAAGTTTTTAAAGAAATTAAATGAGAAAATATAGAAAAGATTGAATGTTTAAATGTTACAATGTATGTATGATTATTAGTTAAATCATAAGTAAAGATAGAAGTTTTGTAACAAAAGATTAGAATTTTAAAAGCTTTTAATTGATTAAAAGATGAAAAATGCATAAAAGATATGTTAATAAATTTTCTTGTATTAAAAATTAAAGACTTGAATTTTTACTAAAACTACAACAAAAAGATCTTTTATAATTTAACTAATAAAATAAACTAGTTAATGAAAATGTTTGTTAAAAGATAAAAGAATTATTAAGTAAGAAATGGCTTAAAGATTAAAGACAAGAAAAGAAGAAATTATTAAAAAGAATGAATAAAAAAAAAAAAAGGAAGTTTTAAATCGAGTAAAGAAAAGATGCTAGACGAGTTAAGATAGATACTCGTATAAGCTAATCAAGAAAATGATAATGATAGAATAAAATATCGAGTAATAAAGTTGAAAGAAGTTAATTAAATAATTAATTGAGTACGTTGTTTTCAACCAAACAAATTAAGAATAAACCGAGATAAATCACCGAGTAATTAATTAGAAAAACAATAATCGTGTTAAGAAATGAGAATCGATTTAAAAATAAATAAGAAAGATAGAGTAAATAGTTGAGCCTTCATTAAAAGAAATGCATAATCGAATTAAATCTTAAGATCTAAATTGAATGAATGTTAATGTGTCTTGAAGTATGTATGATTTATTTGATTTTATTATATGATTGAATAAATGTTTATATGCATGACATTTGTTATGATGATAAGGTTAATTAAATTATCTTGTATGCAAATGGTTGAATGATTGATTGATAAGTCGAGAATCAAATGAAATCTTTGAAAGAAAACTCGAGTAATAGAATGTAGACAATGACGTTATTAACTAGATCGAGAAAAGCGTTAAGCCGTCGATTAATAATATTAACCAATTCAAGTAGAGTTAATGTTTTAAAGACAAGAACGCGAGATCCCTTAGAAAGGTTAAGAGAGGAGAGAATCGACTCAAATAGAAGTCCTTCAGTTAAAGTCCAACGCCTTTGTGTCCGTCGTTCATGTATCTTATTTTTCCTATCGATGTCGATGTGAAGGATCGAGCCAGACGGATCTCTAAGCGAGGATAAATAGCCCTAAACCACCTAGCTAATTCTTCGGAAGTCAGGTGGGCTTTTCTGAACCAAAAATTATCGATGAAAATTAGTTATGTTATTAAGTATTATGATATGTTTTCAAATGTGATTGACTTGCCGTTTTTATTAAAGTTTGGTATGTGTTATCATCTATTTATATGGAGATATTATTATCCTGTGAAAAGCAGGAACCCACGTGTGGTATATGTTGAGGTGACTGTGAGCCTTGCTTCGGTTAGGCCGGTCACAGTGCTCGAGAAGGAGGCCTACTTCTCGGCACAGTGAAATTGTTCGTGATAGATGATACATACTGTTATATTATAGGATATTTGACTGCGCAGTCTGTTTAAAAGAAAATGTTTTTAACATGCACAAGTAAACTGTTTTAAAACTGCTTATATACTTGTGATGTTCGGCAAGACAAGTTCAATTATTATAGCTTTAAGAAGCATCTTTATTCAAATGTTTTGGCTTGTGTTCACTGAGTACGAAGTACTCAGTCCTGCGTGTGTTTCTAAACATGCAGGTTGACTGGATGGCGATGGCATGGATATTTGGTGGTGTGGTTTGGTTCCTTTGGTTGAGTCTAGTTGGATATCAGACTGGCATTTGTACGTCTTCATACGTGCAAATGTTGGGTATTGATGCAAGTTTCCGCTGCAACCCTTTGAAATTGATGTCTGTTGATGGAAATACTTTGATACTTATGTTTTTGTTTCCGAGTATTGTACTCGATGATTTTGAAAACTTGTTAACTTCTTAAACTACTTGATTTGTACTCCCGAGCGATGGGCTCGTTGACTTGAATTGTTGTTGAATATGATCCTCTTAACCTGGTATATATATATATTTGGGCGTATTCTCTTTTTGGAACCCTATCCTTGTCAGCATGAAATACTTATTCATATTCTTGTTATATGTAGTTTTGAGATGCTCGGATATTACTTCATTGTGTTTTCGGATGCCTAATTCGATTGTTTACCTTTCATTATCATTTTCCCTGAGCATGTTCCCCTTATTTGAGTTGTTTGTTAGTTGTTTAGGTTATGTTGTTATTCGTAAGTCGCACCTCGAGAGTCGGGGCGTGACAGGTTGGTATCAGAGCATGGCTTTTTGATTTGCTCTGAAGTCTGTTATTCTTTGATAAGTCGAGTCTAGATTTAATTCCTAGACTTATTTGAGTCAGTAAACCAAACCAAGTTATCCTCCATCTCATCCGGCAACCAGGTATGTCTTATTTTCTAAAAGTTTTCCTTTCAAGTTAAAGTTATGTTTAAGTTATTAAAGTGTTGAGAATTTTCTTTAAGTTGTTTATTGCGTTATGAAATTTTGAGATGAAATTGTTAAGCTGATTAATAACTAGATTGCTTTGGAATGTCCTTCCCTTTGCGAGTGCGTGTGAAAAGATCGGAAAGAATAAGGCGTGTGTGCGATTGGTTACGTGATTTGGAATTGCCCGAAAATCCCTCTTTGGAATGCAGAAATGAGTATGTAGTGGAATTTGTAATACGTTAGATTAATTGTTTCGTGTGCTTATGCGTTTAAAATTCGTATAGGATGGACGACAACGATTGGATGGAAGAATACTTGTACGTAAGGAAGATGAACAACGAATCGTTAGCAGAATTTCTAGCACGATATCATAAGATTTGGGAAAAAGTCCAGTATAAGGACATAGGACCGTTAGAAGGCATGACACATCTAATCCAAGCTCTACCACAAGAATGGGCGGAATGGGCAGCTTATCTTGTCCCTCGTTTTATAGGCTACCGTTACTTCGACCGAACCCTTTACGGCGATGTGAATGCTTTTATCTCCACAATTTCAGCCCGTTTTATGTCTTATGGTGCTCCTCCGCCCGAACCATATGATGATGATACTTCAAGTCTGCCAAATGAAACTGTTCATGCTCCTCCATCAATTCCTCCAGGCGAGCCTGTTTCCCTCCAAATCAATTCGCCACCACGAACTGTTCTTGAACCTCAAGATTCCTACTCAGATTATCCCTTTGTAAGTGGTGTGCTCTTAATTCAACCTTTTTGATTCCTTTACTTTGTCTGACTTACCAACATTGCAGCCGAGTGGATGCAATGGAAATCCTCTATCAATTGAAGACCAGTTTGTTGCTTATATGTGCCGTCAGCAAGTAACCTTTTCAAGTCATCCTAAAGAAGAATTCTCTAGACAAATTTGTTCAGACGACGACGTTGAGAATGAAAGTGAGCCAATTGATGAAGCGACTGTAGAAAAAGGATATCTTCAGACTCTACCCAGCAATGTCTTTCCTACACCTATCTCTCCAGCAAGGCCAGACGACTCCCAAATTGGCGTCTCCATCGATGTAGCTCTCCACCGTCACCAAGACAAGAATCCTAATACCCAGCCATGGATCGAATCCGAGTTAGCTGCGATGATCTATACCTTGGAAGACTGCGAGGAAGCCTTGAGAGAAGCTGAGCGCGAGTGTTTCGCCATCGAGGATGACAACATCGAAGAAGATGACGTGCTGTTTGAAGGTCAAATGCTTGAAGAGGAAGAAGAAGAGGAAGAAGAGGACCCCGAGGAGGATGAAGAACCCATAGAGCATTATGGAGTAGATTCCGAAGCAGAGCAGTACGATGATAATGGGCCAAGCGAAGATGATTCCTGTGTGTAGGAGCGTTTCAAGAAAGTTGTTGAACCTAAGGGCTTTTAGTTCGAGTGTGTTAAAGAGATGAACTGTTTTATGTTTTTAATTATGTTGTAATCTGTGATGAAAACTTGCATAATTTGGTCAGGAAAAAGGGAAATTTTCTCAAGTAATTCCCTAATTGTTATAAGTCCTTAAGAAGGCCGCCGTCGAGCGAATTGAAGTTGAATTATTAAGTTCTATTGAATTGAAATTGAATTTTCTGAGTTATCAAATTGAGTATGTGAGTATGAAGTGATGATAATTTATTCTGTGATTATGATTGATTGATTGATTTGAGAATATATGATGAAGATATGAATGTTTGATGACTATTAAAACTGAATAAGATGCATGTATATGTAAGAAGTTGAAATAATGAATTGTTGAGAAAGTTCTTAATTGTTTCTAATTATCTAAGTACCGATCGAGAATCGTTTTCCTCCCAAAAGAGAAATGTGTTCAGAGTCGAGAAAGGTTCCCTGTGAGCTAAAAATCCAGAGTGGTTAAAGTTTTCCTTGTTAAAATTTCTTTAGAATGCCGCCAAGACGCAGAAACGTCAGAATTCCAGAAGGTAATCCAGAAGGGCAGCGTGATCCTACTCCACCCCCTCAAAATGAAAGACAAGTCGAAGAGCTTTTTCTTCGACAAAATCCCCCAACGTTTGACGGTAAAGGCAGTCCGGCTGATGCCGAAGACTGGATTCGTTCTTTGGAGCGAATTTTTCGTTTCCTCCGTTGTTCCGATCGCGAGCGTTTGGAATGCATGGCGTACCAGTTAGAAGGGACAGCCGATTACTGGTGGGAAGCGAAACAGAGGATGTATTCTCCCGAAGAACGTGAAGAGTTATCTTGGGATCAATTCAAGGAAGCGTTGTACGAAAAGTTCGTGCCAAGAAGTGACCGAAAGCCGAAGTCCAACGAGTTTACCAATCTGAAGCAAAGGAGAAGATCTGTAGCTGAGTATGACCGAGAATTTTGCGAGTTAGCCCGATTTGCGCCCGATATGGTCGATACCGATGAGAAGATGTGCGAGTTGTTCAGAGCAGGACTTAGGCAAGATATTCGAGTGGTTCTCGCCAGTCAAAGTGGTTTGACTTATGCTGAAGCTTTAAACCGAGCTTTGGACATGGAATTAGCAATGCAACCGGAAAAAGGATCGCAACCCCCAGCGAATACCCAACCTTAAAGCCAGATGATCATGACCACGTCTGCTCAACAACCCCAGTTCGGCCAATTCAGAAAGAGGAAAGGAAAGTGGAATAGTGGAAATCAACCAAGCAAGAAGCAGTGGCAAGGAAAGAGCCAACCGCAGCCCTAGAAGGGAAAGGCACTGCAGATGAATCGAGGCAACCTACCCATCGGACCTTTAGGATTCCCTCCCTGTGCGAAATGCGGAAAGATGCACCAAGGCGTTTGTAAGAGCGGGAGTAACGTTTGCTACACTTGTGGTCAACCTGGTCATTTCTCAAACCAGTGCCCAAGTAAGCAACAAGGGTTTAGAAGCGGAAGACCAAACCAATTCCAGCCGTCGCAAATGAAAGTCATCGAGGCAGCTCCTCTGCAAAAGTTCGTTCCGCGCCAACGTAAGCCGCCGCAGCCTAGGCAGCAACCTCCTCAGCAAGAACCACCGCTTTTCCAAAGAACGTACGCGATTGAGCAGAAGCCGCAGGAGAAGGAGAAAGGAAATCTGGCAGGTATGGGAAAGCTTAATAGCATACCTGTAATTGTTTTGTTCGATACCGGAGCTTCGCATTCGTTTATATCTAGTATCTGCGTAGAGAACCTAGAACTAGAAGTAGAAGAATCGAATCAAATGCTTAGTGTCGCAACCCCTTTAGGAAAGTCTGCGTTAGTTTCGTGTGTTTGCTCGAATCTAGAATTTGAAGTCGGAAACTGTGAGTTAGTTGTGAAATCCCTGAATGTGATCCAGATGCGTGACGTTGATATAATCCTAGGAATGGATTGGCTAACCGAGAATTTTGCGACGATCCAATGCGACTTGAGGCAAATATCGTCTAAAACCCCTGGAGAAGAGTCAACCATAGATTTCGGAGTAGAAAAGAGAGTGAAGAAGAGCGTACCGATAATTTCAGCCATGAAAGCACAAAGTTTGATGCGGAAGAAAGGTACCCAAGCGTACTTAGTCTATCTGAATAAGGACGAGAATCATGAGTTGAGTATCGATGATGTTAGAGCGGAAAAGCTGTATGCCAAATTCAGTAAGTGTGAATTTTGGTTAAAGGAAGTAAATTTCTTAGGACATGTCGTTTCGTCCGAAGGAATCAAAGTGGATATGGAGAAGGTGAAGGCTATGCAAGAATGGAAGTCCCCGACGTCAGTGCATGAAATCCGTAGTTTCCTTGGTTTGGCAGGATACTACCGGAGATTCATTGAAGGATTCTCTAAAAGCGCGAAGTCGATGACGAGCCTGTTGAAGAAAGAGACGAAGTTCACGTGGACGGAAGAGTGTGAGAAAAGTTTTCAAGAACTCAGGACGAGATTGACGACAGCCCCAGTTCTAGCCCTACCCGAGCCAGATAAAGATTATATTGTTTATACCGATGCATCTGCTCAAGGACTAGGATGTGTGCTAATGCAAAATGGAAAAGTGATTGCATATGCTTCCAGGCAACTCAAACCTCATGAAGAAAAGTATCCAACCCATGACCTGGAATTAGCAACCGTCGTTCATGCTTTAAAGATATGGCGACATTACCTTTATGGAGCGAAGTGTGAAATATTCTCAGATCACAAGAGCCTGAAGTACTTCTTCGAGCAGAATGAGTTGAACATGAGACAAAGGAGATGGCTTGAGCTAGTAAAAGACTACGACTGCAAGATATCTTACCATCCTGGTAAAGCGAATGTAGTAGCTGACGCGTTAATTAGAAGAAGAAGGAAGGAAAGTTCAAATAGTACCAAGTTAGGATTCCTTTTAACCGACGAAGTCGAGCTGATGGAAGAATTTGCGAAGATGAAGATTGAAGTAATCGTACCGCCAGCGACAGTAGATCAAGTGATTGCTACCTTGATAGTAGTGCCTGACTTGAGAACCCGTATCGTAGAAGGCCAGAGAAGAGACGAAGAAATGGAAAAGTTACGAAGGAAGGTGAGAAGTGGAGAAGTTAAAGATTTTTCAGAATCGAGCGATAATGCGTTGTTGTATCAAGGAAGAATTTGCGTGCCTAATGACGACAAGTTGAAGAACGAAATAATGAGTGAAGCTCATGAAACCCCGTATACAGCTCACCCCGGCAGCACGAAGATGTACCAAGACTTAAGGAAACAGTTTTGGTGGAATGGAATGAAGATGGATGTGGCATTGTTCGTTGAAAGATGTTTAGCTTGCCAGCAAGTGAAGTCCTTACATCAAAGACCGTACGGACCTCTGAAAGATGGAGTTAAGGGAAAGCTTAGACCTCGTTTTATAGGACCATACGAGATCCTTGAGAGGATTGGATCCGTATCGTATCGTTTAGCGTTACCGCCTAATTTCGGAAGTTCGCATAACGTGTTTCATGTATCGCAATTGAGAAAGTACGTCTTCGATCCGAAGCATGTAATACGCCAAGAAGATGTCGAGATGAAGCCCGATCTAAGCTACGAGGAGAAACCCGAAGAGATTTTAGACCATAAAGTCCAGCAGCTTAGAACAAAATCGTTTCTCTTAGTAAAAGTCAAATGGTGTCATCATGATCTTAAAGAAGCCACTTGGGAACTCGAAGAAAAGATGAAAGCAAAGTATCCCGAGTTATTTTCTTAAGGTCAGTAAATTTCGGGACGAAATTTTTTTTAAGAGGGTGAGGATGTGATACCCCGAGTTTTTAAACCTTTAGAAAGAGTTTAATTAACCGAGTGAGTTAAAAGATGAGAATTTAGGAGTAAAATTTTTCTTTTCTAATCGAAGAGAATTGAGTAAAACGTTTAAATTACTTTGTGAGTTTTGTGTGAAATTATCTGCTTTATTTATCTGAGATGATAATGATGTGATATGCTTGTTGAATTATTTGTATGAAGATGAGTATGAGATTAATTTCTAAAATAATTTCGAGAAGTTTGCTTAATTGAATTAGCATAATTTCAATCGCCGAGAAATATATTTATACCGATGAACTTAGAATAGAATTGAATTAGAATCTTCGAACTTAGAATTTCTTTTAAGATTACTGAGATAGGGTAAGAACTTATCCGAGATTTGAGAAGAGTAATAAGGAGTTAATCTTTAAAGGATTAATAAACGGATTAAGAAGCCGACTAATTTTTCCTTTAAGATTTAAAGGACTAAATAATCGAACTCGTTAATCTTATAATTGAGACGTGAAATACGATTGAGATGCTTAATGTCAATAGTGAGACGAGAAGAGGTTAGACCCGTTAATAGCATAAAAAGGAATTAATACGAATCGTTTTATCCGGAAAACCTTTACGACCGGGTAATTAACACCCGTAGCGACACGACGAAGACACGTGTCACTCACCTCTCTCCCTCTCACGCCACCTCACTCATCCTCTCACATCACTCCTCAATTTCCAATGTTAATTATCATGATTATGTCTTCAACAAGATCTTACCAAAATATTGCATGCAAACTACATCACATCATTCATCCATCAATCACTTTAACAAATACAACTTCCAACATTTCACTTTATTCCTTTTGTTGGATTTCAAATTCCTACATCTAAGACAAGAAAGAAAACTTAGTCATCTACACTCCAACTCTCTCTCATTCGATCTCTCCCTCTCTCAAGACAACAAAAGAAAAACTCTCAATCTCTCCATCTCTCCCTCACTCTCGGCATTCTCTCTCTCCCCCTCATACTTCAATTTTTCTTTACATGCAACTATGTATTCAAGCTCCTCATCCATGGAAATGAAGTAGAAAGTATCATCCTCCATTCATTCCATCCATATTCTCAAGAAAAGGTAATAATCTTTCAAGTTCTTGAGATTAAATTCAATATTCATCCAACAATTTCTTCATTTTGATTCTTAAACCCAAAAAGGAATGGATGACTAATTTCATGTTATTCTTTTTGAGGATTCAAGAAGACTTCTTTCTTCCTTCAAATCCAAGCTTTGAAGCTTCATTTTCCATCCATTTCCAATTCCAAGAGCCAAGGAGAAGAATTCCATTTAAATTAAAGTATGAAATTCATTTGTTTAGTTGTAAATGTGTATATCTCTAAGTCCTAAAAGAAAGAACTATGCATGCATGCTATTTAATTTATGTTTAGGCAAACTTAGGATGTGCATGTGATAATCGAGTGAGAAGAAATCGTTAGGAGAATCGAGCAATAGTTTTAATCGGTGAATTAAGAGAAGAAAAAGAATTTAAAACCCTAAAGAATTAATAAATGCCGAAAATTATAAGAAAAATAGGAAAAATATGAATTCTTTGAGATATTGATATTTTGATACTTGATTTGTTATCTTTATCATGTTGTGAATGAGATTATATGCATGAAAATTTGAGAAATAAATTATACAAATAAATGTGTGTGTGTCGTGTATTTTTGGAAGAAATGGAGTATTTATTTTGTTGATTTTGTTGATAAATTGAGTGATATTTTGATCAATGAGATGATTGTATGTTATCTTAATATAATTGTACATGTGTTTAAGTTAAGAAAATGAGATTGCATGTTGAAGTTTTTAAAGAAATTAAATGTGAAAATATAGAAAAGATTGAATGTTTAAATGTTACAATGTATGTATGATTATTAGTTAAATCATAAGTAAAGATAGAAGTTTTGTAACAAAAGATTAGAATTTTAAAAGCTTTTAATTGATTAAAAGATGAAAAATGCATAAAAGATATGTTAATAAATTTTCTTGTATTAAAAATTAAGGACTTGAATTTTTACTAAAACTACAACAAAAAGATCTTTTATAATTTAACTAATAAAATAAACTAGTTAATGAAAATGTTTGTTAAAAGATAAAAGAATAATTAAGTAAGAAATGGCTTAAAGATTAAAGACAAGAAAAGAAGAAATTATTAAAAAGAATGAATAAAAAAAAAAAAAAGGAAGTTTTAAATCGAGTAAAGAAAAGATGCTAGACGAGTTAAGATAGATACTCGTATAAGCTAATCAAGAAAATGATAATGATAGAATAAAATATCGAGTAATAAAGTTGAAAGAAGTTAATTAAATAATTAATTGAGTACGTTGTTTTCAACCAAACAAATTAAGAATAAACCGAGATAAATTACCGAGTAATTAATTAGAAAAATAATAATCGAGTTACGAAATGAGAATCGATTTAAAAATAAATAAGAAAGATAGAGTAAATAGTTGAGCCTTCATAAAAAGAAATGCATAATCGAATTAAATCTTAAAATCTAAATTGAATGAATGTTAATGTGTCTTGAATTATGTATGATTTATTTGATTTTATTATATGATTGAATAAATGTTTATATGCATGACATCTGTTATGATGATAAGGTTAATTAAATTATCTTGTATGCAAATGGTTGAATGATTGATTGATAAGTCGAGAATCAAATGAAATCTTTGAAAGAAAACTCGAGTAATAGAATGTAGACAATGACGTTATTAACTAGATCGAGAAAAGCGTTAAGCCGTCGATTAATAGTATTAACCAATTCAAGTAGAGTTAATGTTTTAAAGACAAGAATGCGAGATCCCTTAGAAAGGTTAAGCAAGGAGAGAATCGACTCAAATAGAAGTCCTTCAGTTAAAGTCCAACGCCTTTGTGTCCGTCGTTCATGTATCTTATTTTTCCTATCGATGTCGATGTGAAGGATCGAGCCGGACGGATCTCTAAGCGAGGACAAATAGCCCTAAACAACCTAGCTAATTCTTCGGAAGTCAGGTGGGCTTTTCTGAATCAAAAACTATCGATGAAAATTAGTTATGTTATTAAGTATTATGATATGTTTTCAAATGTGATTGACTTGCCGTTTTTATTGAAGTTTGGTATGTGTTATCATCTATTTATATGGAGATGTTATTATCCTGTGAAAAGCAGGAACCCACGTGTGGTATATGTTGAGGTGACTGTGAGCCTTGCTTCGGTTAGGCCGGTCACAGTACTCGAGAAGGAGGCCTACTTCTCGACACAGTGAAATTTTTCGTGATAGATGATACATACTGTTATATTATATGATATTTGACTGCGCAGTCTGTTTAAAAGAAAATGTTTTTAACATGCACAAGTAAACTGTTTTAAAACTGCTTATATACTTGTGATGTTCGGCAAGACAAATTCAATTATTATAGCTTTAAGAAGCATCTTTATTCAAATGTTTTGGCTTGTGTTCACTGAGTACGAAGTACTAAGCCCTGCGTGTGTTTCTAAACATGCAGGTTGACTGGATGGCGATGGCATGGATATTTTGTGGTGTGGTTTGGTTCCTTTGGTTGAGTCTAGTTGGATATCAGACTGGCATTTGTACGTCTTCATACGTGCAAATGTTGGGTATTGATGCAAGTTTCCGCTGCAACCCTTTGAAATTGATGTCTGTTGATGCAAATACTTTGATACTTATGTTTTTGTTTCCGAGTATTGTACTCGATGATTTTGAAAATTTGTTAACTTCTTAAACTACTTGATTTGTACTCCCGAGCGATGGGCTCGTTGACTTGAATTGTTGTTGAATATGATCCTCTTAACCTGGTATATATTTGGGCGTATTCTCTTTTTGGAACCCTATCCTTGTCAGCATGAAATACTTATTCATATTCTTGTTATATGTAGTTTTGAGATGCTCGGATATTACTTCATTGTGTTTTCGGTTGCCTCATTCGATTGTTTACCTTTCATTATCGTTTTCCCCGAGCATGTTCCCTTTATTTGAGTTGTTTGTTAGTTGTTTAGGTGATGTTGTTATTCGTAAGTCGCACCTCGAGAGTCGGGGCGTGACATACTTATACTAACGAAAAAGCTTACTTTAGTTCACAACAAGTTTTACTTTTAAACATCAAAAGTTCTACTTTTAGTCAACCGTTAAAGTAATTATTGTCGTTGAAAAAATAAACATTATCAATAATTAACATAAAGTTTGACAATCATTACGTTTCATCATGATAGTGTCTAATTTTGATCATGTCAATAATACTTCTCTGATTATATAGAGCATGCAACCTATGCACATTCAATTTCTGCTCCGATTTGACGGTGGAGTCTTCACCTCTGAATTTGCAGCCCCACCTTTGATCCGATTACTAATATAAAAATGATTATAGGGGCAATATTTTATATTCTTCGGGTCCCTGCTCAAATCTTGACAGAAGAAGAAGTGGAAAAAAAAAAACAAAGAAGCAAACAAAAAAAGAAGAGGTAAAAATAGCAGTGTGTGGTGTCCATAACACATGAATGGGGACATGTTCAAGCACAACATGCAACTCCGCCTTCGGCTCTGATTTTACGGCTACGCCTTCAGCTCCGATTTTACGGCTCCACCTTCGCTCCGATTACTAATATAAGGATAATCATTGGGCAAAAATTTGGATTTTTTGGCTCACTCCGAGGCCTTCGGCTCCCCTTGCTCGAATCTTGACTAGAGAATATGCGACAAACAGAAAAAATGAGGAGGCAAACAAAAAAATGAGGAGGCAAACAAAAAAATGAAGAGGTAAACAAAAAGTTTAAGTTGTCGTGAACAAAAGTAAACATTATCGTGAAGAAAAGTAATATTTTAGAAAAATTAGTTTTCATCTTGTTAATGATTACATTTCATTGTGACAATAATTACTTGAGCAAATAACTAAAAGTATAAGTTATCGTGAAAAAAAAGTAAACATTATCGTGAAGAAAAGTAATATTTTAGAAAAATTACTTTTCATCTTGTCAATGATTACATTTCATTACGGTAATAATTACTCGAGCAAATAACTAAAAGTATAAGTTGCCGTCAACAAAAGTAAACATTATTGTGAAGAAAAGTAATATTTTAGAAAAATTATTTTCCATCTTGTCAATGATTACATCATATTTCTTTAATATCAATAAACGCGCAAAATAAAAAAATTTATGCAAAAGAAATTTGTTATTTAATTCAGTAATAAATATTATTATTAATACTAGTAATACTTTGAATAAACCATCGAGTTATTATGATTATATATATATATATATACACACACACTAGAGAAATAAATAATAACCCGACTTGGAGTTTTCCAATATATGAGGGCACAACGGAAGTTAATAAGCAACCTTAACCGGTAACCTGTCAAAAACTTTATATATATTTCAAAGGCACAGAGGCTAACAATTAAATGAACGACATTTGATAATAATGACATCAAAACATCATATCTATGTATAGAAAGTTAAGTCCGTACAAAAATATAACCATCAAGTTTTAGAGTTATAATCGACCTATCCGAGGCACAGCTCGTATCTACACATATGATAAGCAAAATATATAAGTTCGGTCATAGCCGACATCAAAATGCAAAAGTCATAAACTAATATATAAGGTCTCAGCCCACCAAAATCAAAAGAAACTAAGCAAGTTAGTAGCAAGTGATTTTTACCGAAAATAATAATTATACTTCATCAAAAACTAGTGAGAATGGAGAATGTGGTGCCACGTGTCTGCCGTCTCGCTGCCAACTCCTTAGCCTGCAAAAGAAATATAAAACAATAGGGTGTGAGTATGCAAGCACACTCAGTGGGGTAAATGCTGCAAGCATTTATAACCAATTGTGTAATGAATCATAACATAATGAACCCTTCTTTTCACTTAGCTGATTGTGAGACTAGTCTCGGTCCCTCGTGCACCTGACCCTCGTGGGCCATCAGCTCATTTTGACCCCTCATGGATCTGACCCCTCGTGGGCCACATTAGCTCATATGAATGACGCACGACACAACAATGATTATAACCATATAACACTACGCTTACAGATAAAGTAAACCCCACCTTAAATGATTCAATTCAAACCTCTTGGAACTAGCTCCGGTTGTCCTTCCTCGAGCTTGAAATGCGCCGCTCCTAGCACTTGAAACACTTTCAAATTTGGACGTTACTTTCTTCTTTAATAAGATCTACTTTACTCTAAACAATATTTTAATATTAACATTTTTATTCGTTAGACTAAATCTTCTATTCACTTGAAAAGCTTAAGGATATTTGACAAATTAGAAGCCTCTAAAAGCTTATATTTTACAAATTATAAACCATCGTTCTATTATGAATATAAGGTATACAATCTAACTTTATTATAATCATCTATTCTAATTATCCAAGTAAAGTCGGTCAAGAACATAATAATTTTAAGAACATTATAAGCTAACGATTATAATTATTTAGTTAAAGCTTAGAGACGAGCTCCTTATATTATTTACACGAGTATTATGCCTTAATAAATATAGTAACAAAAAGCAAGCTAATCATCAAAAATAAAAAGTAAAAACCAAAATAAGCATAATATGTTAAATCTCATATTTAACACATATGGAGCTACTTCTCGACGTCTATTCCGGCTAAATCGACCTTCGATTTTCCGGAAGAGAAAGTATGGTTGAAATATCTACTGCAGGAACTACAAAAGCCCTAAACTTATTCCCCTTCACGGTATCAATTTGATGCCGGAAAATCGACTCGAAAACGCACAGAAATTTCCACGCACAAACCCAACACCCTAACTTAATCAGCTCATAACTCCTTCGTTCGGTGTCGGATTGACAATCCAAAGGTACCGTTGGAAAGTCAACGACGATAGCTTTCTAATGGTACATAATTCGATAGGGTTTGATGCAAAAAAGAACATATGAAAATTGGTCTGGAAGACACGACCCTGTTGCTGTAAAAAATAGGGGCAAAAATATTAATAAAGAAACATGGCAGCAGCCACCAAGTTGCCGCCTCCGCCGCCGGAACTACTGTTCCGGTAACCCTACCCCCTTGTCTCATACAAACATACCACTAACATCTATACTCAAGTCAACCATGAGAGCAAGAGAAGAAAAAGAGTGCAAAATTCTAAGTAATTCAACAATCAAATTCAAAGAATACCAGAAAATAATTAGATGAGATTGTTACCTTAATTTGCTGCTGGAAATTGAAGAGAGGGAAGACTGAGAGAAGAGGGAAGAACGCAGTGAAAGAGGCAGAGAAAGGAGAGTTTCTTGTATATTCTAGTGTAGGAGATTTTTATCCTTATATGGACTAAAGAAAATCTTATTTCTTTATTACTTTTCTAGAAAAATCTTGGATATTCTTGTAATACCTGGTATTTCTGCTCCGATGAAAAATAAAAATTTTCTAAGAAGTTAATTAAAATTTTGGCTTTGCACGCCAAAGTTCCCGATTTTCAATTCTAAGACTAACGGTGAAATCCGTTATTAAAAATAAATTCCGGAAATTAGTGAAACGAATATTGTATTAGGGTTTTCGCGGACGAAAACTTTTTAATTCTAGAACTAAAATCGGGCAACCGTCTGATTTTTACATTCACGAAATCGCGATACGAGTTCGCCCGAGAAAGTTCGTTTTTATGATTATTTCGGACGAAATTCGAACTGTGACGTCCCTAAAATCCGACTATATTCTTGTATCTGCATAATTTTTCATAAAAAGGAAATCATTGCGCAAATAATTTCACATAGGATAGTACTTGTACTATCGCATAATCACATAAAGTATAAAAAGAAAATTATACTTCTGTCAAAATTCTTATTTTAAAACACAACTCATCCTCATTCTCAATTTTTATTGAATACTTGCTCATAAAATTTCTTATTTAAAAGAAATCACATCATAAAATTCTTTCCTTTTCCTCGTTGAGTCGACGTAGCGGGCGGTTGAGTTGACATCTACGTTCTCAATCTTAGTATTGTAGTCTAACTCTCACCTTATACTTGGAAAGACGACTCCGATCTAGAGTACATACAAATACTCTGTTCTACGACTCGAAAGAAGACTCCACATAGAGTACGGATGAATACTCTATACTATCACTCGAAGGAAGACTTGTATACGAATACCACTTGGTGATATTACTGGAAGGAATGACTCGTATTAGAAAAAGATGACTCATACTACTTTGTGGTATTACTAAAAGAACGACTCATACTAGGGAAGTGACTTATGACCAGAGCAGAAAACGAACTTCTGCTCAGGTACCACTTTGTGGTAGTACTAAAAGAATAACTCATACTAGGGAAGTGACTCGAACTAGAAGATTGACTCATAGTCAGAGCAAGAGACGAACCTCTGCTCTGATACCACTCTGTCACAGCCCCAAATCCCGAGGGACGGCCGAAGCCGGGGTGCGACTGGGGTTGGATTAAAGAAGCGGGGAAGAAGGGGGTTAACTGACTAACATACATGAAAGACATCAACCAATCAATGAACAAGACTTGAATATAACAAGAAAGAGTTAATCACGAGTGATTACTCGACAAAAGTATACGGAAGAACTAAGTTTCAGTTTATAGACTTAAACTACAGAGTTTTGTTCAATAAACAAGTTCTCAAAAGACTTAGAGTTTGGCAGCGGAAGAGTCCTAACTAAGCATCCTATCCTTTCAACTCAACTTCAACCGTTGCCGCTCACGTCGCTTCAACCTGCACATTTAGAAAACAATGCAGGGCTAAGTACAAAAGTACTTAGTGGGCACGGTGCCGAAATCATAATCATAAGTATAGATAATATGGCATCTCATAATTTGTAGCACATCGGGGATTTTATTGAAAGGAACCCGTGTCTACTAAACATTTTCTAACTCTTTTCTCAAATTAGCTTGCAAGCATTTTTCTGGTATGTTACATTCAATCTTGACCCAAACTCATTCACCGTGGCTGGTACCCCTCAACAGGATATCACATACACCACAGGTTACAAAGTGCACTAACTCTGGAAAGCACTTAGCAGCTAACTCAGAGCCGATCATTAGTTAACCTAGTTAGATTAACTCTAAATCTGGAAAACACGAATGTTAACTCAGATAGGTACAAGAGAACTCACATAAAACGTAAAACAGTTCATGCCATAATATCACTTTGAAAATACAGATATCAAAGCGATAAAGAAAGATTTTCCGAGCATTGCTCATTTTATTTTTATATATAAAAGCCCACCTCGTAATACAGAACTAAAAGCAATAGCTTCCTAACTTCGGATCTTCCGTCCTTTCTTTACAGCTGGCTTCCTCCTTCATTGTAAAATATAATCGATCAAAGAAAATCGAAAAAGGTTTTAGTCGTTTCATTCTTCAGGCATTTGCACGCTTACTAGATTCATTTTACTTAAATGGGAACGAGACTCGTACAAATCCCGTTTAGAACTCGAAAGGTCTCATACTCGACTCTTACGTCAGTAGAGAAGGTAGTCGATAGCTTAATATGACTTAAAAGACCATAACAAACTAAGTTGGAAAGAATCAACTTAGGAAAAATAAGTTTTAGTTCTTTATACGGCTTAAACAATTTCTCGCTTAACTAAACTTCTTTACTTGAACGGATAAGAGATGGGGTCTCGTCAAATTTGGCACTCAAGGCTCCTTTCTTGACTCTAGGATCAGTAGGAAGATATTCGTTAGTTATTACGGCTTAGACGATCGAAAGGAAACTAAGTTGCGAACGAAACAACTTAGAAGAAGGAAAACTGAAATTTCACTGCGCAATACAGAAACTCTGGGGACTTCCCAGAACAGGAGATCTCTAAAAAGGGGATGAGCCCTGTACCGTTGGAAATTTTGGGATGTCTAGTTTACGCTCCAATTTACGGATCGCAAATCCGATAAACGAGCTAAAAGTTATTACAGTTTCCGGCGAGGGTCGCAAAACTACCGCGATAACCCTAGATGCTCAATAGAAACGACGTGTAACGTCTTAGGTTCGTTCTAAGTTCTCGTATTCGATTTCTTATGAAACTTGACCCTCAAGGCAGTCAACACGTACCCCTGTACGTGATGAACTCCTTCTCAAAACTCGTCCAATAGCACGACGTTCTAAACGTCGGCTTTCAACTAACATGTACTATACCAACAAGTTATCAATTTCCCGTTCTAGTTCTCGACTATCACTATATCTCATATTATATTAGCTCGAAAGCTCAAGACATCAACTACAAATTTATTCCCAAGTCCATCATAAATGATATTATCAAGTTAGAATTTCCATTTGACTTCTCGGTTATTAGTTACGACTAGTGGTTTGTCTCTTACACAATTTTCAAAGTTGTCGGCTTTCGTTCAAATTTTACGTCATTAAACAACATCTAACTAGAATCACTTTCATGCATATAATCACTTCACATCAACACTATATTTCATCTTACGACGAGTTCTTCGTCTCTTACATCCCACCAAATAATTTTAGAAAATTCTCAAATAAATTCCTATCATCAATTAATACCAATTACAACCTTATTCCATCAACAAATCAACAATTAAAACAACTACAAGAAAACCCCTAATTTCATCCTCATTTTCGGTTTTAATACATAGGTTAAGAGGGTGTTTTTCTTCATCAATTAACATCATTTAACTCTTAATCATCCTATTATAACATCAATTAATCAATTCAAGTCCAATTACACATCAACATGCAAAAATCCCCAATTTCAAACCCTAAACCCTAAATCGATTTGAAACAAACAAAGGGCTTTCGATTTCTCTTGGTTCTAATCACTAATTAAACACTTTCTAAGCATGAATTTAACATCAATTGAAGAATTCCAAAAACCTACACAATAGCCCTAAATTTCGGTTTTGACATAGAGTTAGGGCTTTTGATTTTTCTTCAATTTTAACCCTAGAATTCATATTCAAACACAACTAATTAAACTAATCAAAGATCCAAACATCTAGTTCTTCACCCCTCAATTTTTATCAAAAGAAAATAAAAAGGAGAGGATGTTGGATGGAGAGAAACATAGAAGTGGTGAATACCTTGATTTTTACTAAAGGAAATAATAAGTTTTTGATGGATATGAAAGAGAGCTTGTATGATTTTCTTCTTCAAGAGTTTGGAGATTCAACAATGGTGGAAGAAGAAGATGGGAGAGAAGGAGAGAGGGAGAGCTGCCGATTTTGTTGATTAGGGAGGAGATGTGATTTTGTTGATGCAACATAGCTATATATATATTAGGTTAAAGTGAATAGTGCATAGTGTTTGAATAGTAGTAGGTATATAAAATAATATTACATGGAAGAAATAAGCTATAATGCTAAAAATGGGAGAGAAAAATCGGTTATGAGAGGGAAGGGAGGAAAAATATGCGCTTTTCCGACGCGATACGACGTTACGGAAATCGGACGACGAAAAACGTAGCTCGACGCAAAATCGTCACGATCCGATTTGTCCAAAAAATTCTAACGAATAAAACTTAATTGAAAAAAATAAGATTTATAAAAATTAATTCCGACAAAAACTCGGGACGACACAGTCCGAGTTTCGTCCAGAAAATCATAAAAACGAACTTTCTCGGGCGAGTTCGTATCGCGATTTCGTGAATGTAAAAATCAGACGGTTTTCCGTTCTGAGTTCACGAACTAAAAATTTTTCGTACGCGCTAACCCTAAATACGGTAGTCGTCTAGCTGACTTCCGTAATTTATTTTCAGAGACGGAATCGACCGTTAGTCTTAGAATTTAAAAATCGTAAACTTAGGCGTGCAAAGCCATTTATTTTATTAACATTAAATTTTTGAGATCGTAAGGAATTTCCGGGGCATTACATCCTACCCCCCTTACAAAAAATTTCGTCCCGAAATTTGCATACCTTCTGCAAAAAGATGAGGATATCGCTCCTTCATCTTCTCCTCGAGTTCCCACGTGGCTTCTTCTTGCCCGTGGTGGTTCCATAGCACTTTAACGATCGGAATCGATTTGGTTCTTAACTCTTGGACTTTTCTATCCAGAATCGATATCGGCTTCTCTTCATAGCTTAGGTCAGATTCAAGAACTACGTCTTGCTGACTAATGACGTGCTTAGGATCGTAAACATATTTTCTCAACTGAAAAACATGAAAAACGTTGTGAACGCTTCCTAGACTTGGCGGCAAGGCCAATCTATAAGCGACGGGTCCTATTCTCTCGAGGATTTCATAAGGTCCTATAAACCTGGGTCTTAGCTTACCCTTGACTCCGAATCTAACGATTCCTTTGGTCGGTGATATCTTAATGAAAACCTTATCTCCTATTTCAAACTCAAGATTGGTTCGACGATCATCGGCATAAGACTTCTGTCGGCTCTGGGCTTCTTTCATTCTATCACGAATCTGCCGAACTATCTCAATCATCTCATTATTTGCATCTGGGCCTAGGTTCTTTCTTTCACCTACTTCGTCTCAATAAAGCGGTGATCTACATTTCCTTCCATACAAAGCCTCAAACGGCGCCATTCCTATCGTGGCCTGATAGCTGTTGTTGTAAGCGAATTCGACTAAGTGTAGAATTTCTTCCCAATTCGCGCTTCGGTCTAAAACCACTGTTCTTAACATGTCGACTAAAATCTGAATCGTCCTCTCTGACTGCCCATCTGTCTGTAGGTGAAACGCTGTACTGAAATTAAGCTCTGTCCCCAATTCTTTCTGCATCGTAATCCAAAATCTTGAGGTAAATTTGGCGTCTCTATCTGATACTATGACCCTTGGTACTCCATGCAGACGTACAATCTCTCTGACATACAACTGCACTAGTTTCTCTGATCCATAGGTAATCTTAATCGGTAACAAGTGCGCTGACTTCGTAAGTCTATCTATTATTACCCAAATTGTTGTGTTTCCTCTTCTCGACTTAGGCAAGCCTGTGACAAAATCCATAGCTATGCCTTCCCATTTCCATTCTGGGACATCCAATGGTTGTAGCAATCCATATGGTCGTCGGTGTAAAGCCTTGACTTGCTGACATGCTAGGCATCTTTCTACAAACGAGGCAACGTCTCGTTTCATTCCATTCCACCAAAAGTTTCTTCTCAAATCTTGGTACATTTTCGTACTTCCTGGATGTGCTGTGTAAGGCGTATCATGAGCCTCACTCAAGATCTCGTTCTTCAGTTCGCTGTCGTCATCAGGAATACAAATTCTGCCTTCAAAAAGTATCGCATTGTCTGGTGCTTCGGAAAATCCTTCTGGCTTATCTGTTCTTATCTTTAATCGCAACTTTTCCATTGACTCGTCCTTCCTCTGAGCGTTGATGATTCTTTCTCTTAAATCTGGCGTAGCTTCTAATGCTGCGATCTGACTTGTTATCGTAGCTGGCGTGTCAAGCACTCTGATATCCATCTTTTCAAATTCTCGTACTAAAGTTCCTTCTTCTACAAAAAGGCATTCTAACTTCGTTGGAGCCTTGCGACTCAATGCGTCTGCTACCACATTAGCCTTTCCTGGATGATAGTTGATTCCGCAGTCATAATCCTTGACTAATTCCAACCATCTTCTTTGTCTCATGTTCAGTTCTTTTTGCTCGAAAAAGTACTTCAGGCTCTTGTGATCGGTTAATATCTCAACTCTCACACCATAGAGATGGTGTCTCCAAATCTTTAACGCATGCACTACGGCTGCGAGTTCTAAGTCGTGGGTTGGGTACTCAACTTCGTGAGGTCGAAGTTGTCGTGAAGCATAAGCTATCACTCGTCCATCTTGCATTAAGACACAACCTAATCCATTTTTCGATGCATCGGTGTAAACCACATACTCTTTGTTTGTGTCTGGAAGTGCTAGTACTGGCGCTGTGGTTAACTTCTCCTTAAGAGTTTGGAAAACCACACACTCGTCCATCCATTTAAATTTGGTATCCTTCCTGAGTAGCTGCGTCATCGGGCGAGCGATCGTAGAGAATCCCTCAATAAACCTTATGTAGTAACCGGCTAATCTCAAGAAACTCCTGATCTCATTCTGACTCGTTGGTGATTTCCAGTTGTGTACTGCTTCTACTTTGGCTGGGTCCACTTTGATTCCTTCCGCCGACACTATATGTCCAAGGAACATAACTTCCTTCAGCCAAAATTCGCATTTACTGAATTTGGCGTAGAGTTTCTCGGCTCTTAGTGTCTCCAACACTATCCGTAGATGTTCCTCGTGCTCCGTCTCATTCTTAGAGTAAACGAGGATGTCGTCGATGAATACTAAAACGAATTTGTCCAAGTAGGGGTGGAAGACTCTATTCATCAGATCCATGAATACGGCTGGAGCGTTGGTTAAACCAAATGGCATTACTAAAAATTCGTAATGGCCATATCGGGTTCTAAAAGCGGTCTTCGGTACGTCTTCAGGTTTAATCTTGATTTGATGGTACCCTGACCTTAAATCTATCTTGGAGAAGACTCCTGCACCCTTGAGCTGATCGAACAAATCCTCGATCCTCGGCAAAGGATATTTGTTCTTGAGTGTGATCTTGTTCAGTTCTCGGTAATCGATGCACATTCTCATTGATCCGTCCTTTTTCCTAACGAATAACACGGGTGCTCCCCAAGGTGAGACGCTTGGCCTAATAAAACCAAGGTCTAGCAGTTCTTGTAGCTGGATTTTGAGCTCTTCCAATTCTTTCGGTGCCATCCTATATGGGGCTTTAGACTTAGGGGCTGCTCCTGGTTCCAAGTCGATCGTGAAGTCCACATGACGATCTGGTGGCAATCCTGGTAACACTTCTGGAAAGACATCTTCGTATTCATTCACAACTTTTACGTCTCGGATGGTCTTCTCGGCTCCTGGCTCTCCGACTAGGTACACAAGATAAGCTGTGGTACCTTTCTTCTTTATGAGTTTCGTTGCTTGAAGGGCTGATATAATCGGTACGCCTCTTCTCATTGAAATTCCGTGGAATTCGGTTGGTTCTTTTCCCGGCGGTTGAAAAGAGATTTTTCTCTCGTTGCAGAGAATTGTGGCGTAATTCTCTGACAACCAATCCATTCCTAGGATTATATCTACGTCCCACATTATCATAACATTTAAGTTGTTCGCTATAACCTTATGAGTTCCGATTTCTAGTTCTAGGTTAGAGCAAACATGAGTAGAAGTAGTGATCTCTCCTGAAGGTGTGGTTACTCTCATAGGGTGTTCAGCTCTTACAGGCCTGATGTCTAAGTTATCGGAACACGAGCCAGCAATGAAAGAATGCGATGCGCCAGTATCAAACAGTATCTTAATGGGAGTGTTGTGGAGTTTTCCCATACCTGCGAGATTGCTTTTTCCTTTGCGCTGACCACCCAGTTTGATAGCGCATGCCCTCGCATCCTGTTGCTGCTGTGCATACTGCTGAAACTGCTGCTGGTTCATTGGCGGCTGCTGCTGCTGTGCTTGGATGGCTTGGAGAGGTACTGCTTGTAGCGGCTTCGGGCAGTCCTTTTTCATGTGCCCCTTCTGTCCACAGTTGAAACAGTTAGGGGTGCCTATCTGGCAGACTCCAGGATGGGCTCTGTTGCACTTCGGGCAGATGGGGATGGAAACCCTCCCTAGGTTATTCGCTCCCTGGTTGAAGTTTATCTGTTTCCCCTGCGGCTGGTTCTGTTGATTGTTGCCCTTCCACGGCGAGTTCTGCTTATTCCCCTGAATAAACAGCCCCGATTGGTTGTTTCCCTGCCATGGCCTCTTGTTGCTGTTGTTATTGTTGTTGTTGTTGCCAGGCTGTTGATATCCCTGCTGGTTTCCCTTCCTCTGACCTCCTTGGTTGTTATAACCCTGATTGTAGCCTCCGCTACCTCCTCCGTTCCATTTTCTCTTATCCTGGTAGTTGCTACTATTGCTGTTGTAGTAGCCTCGGTTCTGATTCTGCGCTGGTGCTGACGCAGTTGGTACAATCTTCTTCTCATCAGGCACGACGGCCTCCATTTCCAGTGCTCTTCCCAAAATATCTGTATAGCCTAGTCCTCCATGACTAGCTAAAGCGATTCCTAGCTCATGTCATGAACCCCCTTGAAATTTCTTGGATAACTTCTCCTTAGTATCGACCAATGTCGGCGCATACCTTGACAGTTCACAAAACTTGACATCATATTCAGTCACGGTTAGCTTTCCTTGCTTCAGATTATAAAACTTGGCTTCCTTCTGTGCCCTATACGTTTTGGGGACGTACTTGTCAAAGAAGATCTCCTTAAACTCTTTCCATGAAAAACGAGCCAGATGCTCTGCAGGTATCACCTTCTGTCTTGTGTCCCAACAGTAATCTGCCGATCTCGTCAGTTGGAATGCGACACAAAGCATTCTCTCCTCATCAGTGCATCTGAGGAGCTTGAAAATCTTCTCAGTGGATCTCACCCATAGCTCAGCATCGCTAGGGCTACCAGTTCCATTGAACATTGGAGGGTTTCTCTTGAGAAAGAGATCCTCAATATCTCTACGGGGCGGTGGTGGAGGTGGTGGTGATGGGGGTGGTGATGGGGAGGGAGATGGGGGTGGAGATGGGGGCGGGGTAGCATTCTACTCATACTCCTATTCTCTGTTGTTTTCCGGCTGACGTCTACCACGTCCTCTCGGCCTTCCACGTCCTCGACCTCTCCTGTTGTTAACGTTTCTCGGCGGCATTTTCTTTGGTCTAAGGAAAATTGAAATTCTCATTAGTTCTTTTCTGTTAATTACACTTAGCACTTACTAGCTCGTTGTCAACTGAATTAAGCTCACAAAACAACATATCGAACATAACTTTGATATTATTTCATTAATCTTTTAACTTTCGAGTTAAACTCAATTTCTCGATACACAAGTTCATTTGACATTCTGATTTTAATTACTCAATTCATAAGAAACTTTTTCTTGATTAAAAACCCTCTTCTTGGGTCATGTATATATATATACATCAAAAAGAATATTAGTTCTGCCTCCAAAAAGGACTTATACAAAAAGGTTAGACTACTACTAGTCTAAACTAGGCTGACTGCCTACTATTTACCGGGTGCACTAAGAAGTTGCAACTCCGTATCTACTAAAGTACTGGAACGGAAACGATTCATAAAATTTCGTATCCGCTAGAGTACTATAAAAACTAACTAGTTACTGATCCGACTCTATACAGGACAAAGAGCTACTACTACTACTACTGATATTTACCAGCGTCTACAACGCTCTGCTCAACTAAACTGCAGTCGAGTCCAAAAACTACCCCCTATGGTCGGCAAAAACCCTCCGGGTCCTCCTCCGGATCCTCGTCCGGGTCCTTCTCCTCGGACTCTGAACCAAAAACAAGTTGTAGTGCCTCGTCCACCCTCAGAGTAGAACCGTCGTCAAGTGTAAGCAGGGTGGGCGAGGGTGCCTCTGAAACCGTCTCCTCCAGGTCGGAAACCAAGTAGTCCTCGCTGACCTCTATCACACGCTTCTTCAGGGGAAGAAGGTGCTTGGGAACTGAATCTGAACCTGACTCGAAGTCCTCTCTAGAACGGACCCTGGACGGTCCCGCCTCCATCCGCTCTCTGACTATTCACCACTTCGTACAGATCTCCTCGAGCGGCGTGAGTGGAGAAGGTAACTCTAACAAGGCGGCAAGCTCCGCGTCGGTCTCTCGGTGGTCTGGCTCCTCTCTGTACAGTCTCGTCTCCAACGGTCCCCTGACTCTAACACAGACGTCTGGCACAAAAGGTGAAGACAACCCTAACAGCGTGGCTGTCTCAGCGTCAACCTCCACGAATCCCGGCCCTGGGATCAACTCCTCGATCTGCTGACCGACTGGTGGTGACTCAGGTGTAACTGCTGTCGCCTCGTCTTCCTCCACCTGTCCTAACTCTGCACCCTCCTCTAACTGCCCGGACTCTGCGTCCTCCTCTAACTGCTCGGACTCTGTGTCCTCCTCTAACTACTCGGGCTCTGCATCCTCCTCCTCACTCGGTACACCGTCTGGTGGCAACTCCAATAGGGCGACAAGCTCTGGGTCTAAGTCGAGGTGCTCTGGCTCTGTCTCTGCTGGAAACTGACTGTAGGGAAGGTGTGGCTCTAATGGGAGGGGAAGCATGAATCTGCTCTCGAAGAACCTCTTGTGTATACACAGGGCAAATCCGGCATAGTTGCCGGTCGGCTCAGTGTCGTCACCGAAAATCCCTAAGAAGTACCACGCTGCACGGTGTGCCCAACAGCGCCACTCGTCCGGTAGGTGAACAATCAGGTCGAAAATGGCCTGACTATCCCAGATCAAGTGTCGCACTGGGTAGTAAACTGAAGAAAAGTTACTAACAATTTGTCCTACGTCCTCCTCTCCGTAGTCTACCTCGAACTTGTAGTACTCATCCTGCAGCATGTCTACTATAGTGCACTCGCATGAGGCCAAAGGCTGGCTCTTCCGAGCCGTAACACGAGTCCTAGCCATCCTACAAAAGTTTTAAGGAAACACGGATCACTAACAGGTAGGAAAAAAAAATAACTTATCTCAACGAAAAACTTAAATTACAAAATGAATATTCCTTATTCAATTGTAACTTCATCACCTAAGTCAACCACTTATCAAGACTTCTAACAATTCAAGAAATTGCACTTAATCAACATATATAATTAAAAGAAATCAAGATTTTATTTCCATTCTTTATTTACCAAATTTTTCTATTCAATTTAATTCTTTATTTCTTTCTCAACACATTTTTTTTAACGACTCTCATTTATTAAAACAAAGTACATTTACTTCGTTCATGTTACTTATTCAAAAGTAACATCCATTTACAAAAGAATTTGTCGTTTACGACTCTTGATATTCATCCTAGTTGTAGTCATCGCTCAAGACGAAATATGAAATTAAATTCCAAAAGAAAAATGGGATATAACTTAAGAATAATTTTCTGGAAAACTAAGTTCCAGTTGTCGTCGCTAAAATCGGGCGATCGATGGAAAAAATTTTAATCGAGCTTCGTGCTCGACTTCTAATAATCTATGCGATTTTTTTTTCTTCGTAGAGTTTGATCGGGGCGAACCCTATAGAAACACGAAACGAGAAGAAAAAGAATGACGTGACACGAATGACGTGACACGAATGACGTCCTTAACATTGCTTACACGGAAGCAACGTTCACTTATCTCATTTAGCTTTGATTCCATTTACTCGATCTTCGTTGTCTCGTTCATATCTTTCTTAACTCGAAGCCGACAGCTTCTCAAACGTCTAATCGCTCCCTTCGTTTACTAACACGATTTATCGAATCACTTTTATTTCTTTTTCCTCGCAGGAAATTCTTAGAAAATAAGTTCGACTTTGCCGAATCTTTATTCATGTCACTTAACGCACGTGACATTTATCAGTAGAAGTCCTTGTCGCGCTGGGGATCTTCTTTCAAAATCATTTCGTAACAACGTTTCTTAAAAACGTCTAAATTCTCGAAGAACCGGAAAGATCTTAGGTTTCAAGTCTACGTTCTTATTGAACCGGGAAAAATCCCTAAAATCCAACTATATTCTTGTATCCGCATAATTTTTCATAAAAAGGAAATCATTGCGCAAATAATTTCACATAGGATAGTACTTGTACTATCGCATAATCACATAAAGTATAAAAAGAAAATTATACTTCTGTCAAAATTCTTATTTTAAATCACAACTCATCCTCATTCTCAATTTTTATTGAATACTTGCTCATAAAATTTCTTATTTAAAAGAAATCACATCATAAAATTCTTTCCTTTTCCTCGTTGAGTCGACGTAGCAGGCGGTTGAGTTGACATCTACGTTCTCAATCTTAGTATTGTAGTCTAACTCTCACCTTATACTTGGAAAGACGACTCCGATCTAGAGTACATACAAATACTCTGTTCTATGACTCGAAAGAAGACTCGATATAGAGTACGGATGAATACTCTATACTATCACTCGAAGGAAGACTTGTATACGAATACCACTTGGTGATATTACTAGAAGGAATGAATCGTATTAGAAAAAGATGACTCATACTACTATGTGGTATTACTAAAAGAACGACTCATACTAGGGAAGTGACTTATGACCAGAGCAGAAAACGAACTTCTGCTCAGGTACCACTTTGTGGTAGTACTAAAAGAATAACTCATACTAGGGAAGTGACTCGAACTAGAAGATTGACTCATAGTCAGAGCAAGAGACGAACCTCTGCTCTAATACCACTCTGTCACAACCCCAAATCCCGAGGGATAGCCGAAGCCAGGGTGCGACTGGGGTTGGATTAAAGAAGCGGAAAAGAAGGGGGCTAATTGACTAACATACATGAAAGACATCAACCAATCAATGAACAAGACTTGAATATAACAAGAAAGAGTTAATCACGAGTGATTACTCGACAAAAGTATACGGAAGAACTAAGTTCCAGTTTGCAGACTTAAACTACAGAGTTTTGTTCAATAAACAAGTTCTCAAAAGACTTAGAGTTTGGCAGTGGAAGAGTCCTAACTAAGCATCCTATCCTTTCAACTCAACTTCAACCGTTGCCGCTCACGTCGCTTCAACCTGCACATTTAGAAAACAATGCAGGGCTAAGTACAAAAGTACTTAGTGGGCACGGTGCCGAAATCATAATCATAAGTATAGATAATATGGCATCTCATAATTTGTAGCACATCGGGGGTTTTATTGAAAGGAACTCTTTTCTCAAATTAGCTTGCAAGCATTTTTCTGGTATGTTACGTTCAATCTTGACCCAAACTCATTCACCGTGGCTGGTACCCCTCAACAGGATATCACATACACCACAGGTTACAAAGTGTACTAACTCTGGAAAGCACTTAGCAGCTAACTCAGAGCCAATCGTTAGTTAACCTAGTTAGATTAACTCTAAATCTGGAAAACACGAATGTTAACTCAGATAGGTACAAGAGAACTCACATAAAATGTAAAACAGTTCATGCCATAATATCACTTTGAAAACACAGATATCAAAGCGATAAAGAAAGATTTTCCGAGCATTGCTCATTTTATTTTTATATATAAAAGCCCACCTCGTAATACAGAACTAAAAGCAATAGCTTCCAAACTTCGGATCTTCCGTCCTTTCTTTACAGCTGGCTTCCTCCTTCATCGTAAAATAATAATACTTAAACTTGGGTCGTAAAATATAATCGATCAAAGAAAATCGAAAAAGGTTTTAGTCGTTTCATTCTTCAGGCATTTGCACGCTTACTAGATTCATTTTACTTAAACGGGAACGAGACTCGTACAAATCCCGTTTAGAACTTGAAAGGTCTCATAATCGACTCTTACGTCAGTAGAAAAGGTAGTCGATAGCTTAATACGACTTAAAAGACCATAAGAATCTAAGTTGGAAAGAATCAACTTAGGAAAAATAAGTTTTAGTTCTTTATACGGCTTAAACAATTTCTCGCTTAACTAAACTTCTTTACTTGAACGGATAAGAGATGGGGTCTCGTCTCATTTGGCACTCAAGGCTCCTTTCTTGACTCTAGGGTCAGTAGGAAGATATTTGTTAGTTATTACGGCTTAGACGATCGAAAGGAAACTAAGTTGCGAATGAAACAACTTAGAAGAAGGAAAACTGAAATTTCACTGCGCAATACAGAAACTCTGGGGACTGCCCAGAACAGGGGATCTCGAAATAGGATATGAACCCTGTACCGTTGGAAAGTTTGGGATGTCTAGTTTACGCTTCAATTTACAGATCACAAATCCGATAAACGAGCTAAAAGTTATTACAGTTTCCGGCGAGGGTCGCAAAACTACCGCGATAACCCTAGATGCTCAATAGAAACGACGTGTAACGTCTTAGGTTCGTTCTAAGTTCTCGTATTCGATTTCTTATGAAACTTGACCCTCAAGGCAGTCAACACGTACCCCTGTACGTGATGAACTCCTTCTCAAAACTCGTCCAATAGCACGACGTTCTAAACGTCGGCTTTCAACTAACATGTACTATACCAACAAGTTATCAATTTCCCGTTCTAGTTCTCGACTATCACTATATCTCATATTATATTAGCTCGAAAGCTCATGACATCAACTACAAATTTATTCCCAAGTCCATCATAAACGATATTATCAAGTTAGAATTTCCATTTGACTTCTCGGTTATTAGTTACGACTAGTGGTTTGTCTCTTACACAATTTTCAAAGTTGTCGGATTTCGTTCAAATTTTACGTCATTAAACAACATCTAACTAGAATCACTTTCATGCATATAATCACTTCACATCAACACTATATTTCATCTTACGACGAGTTCTTCGTCTCTTACATCCCACCAAATAATTTTAGAAAATTCTCAAATAAATTCCTATCATCAATTAATACCAATTACAACCTTATTCCATCAACAAATCAAACAACTACAAGAAAACCCCTAATTTCATCCTCATTTTCGGTTTTAATACATAGGTTAAGAGGGTGTTTTTCTTCATCAATTAACATCATTTAACTCTTAATCATCCTATTATAACATCAATTAATCAATTCAAGTCCAATTACACATCAACATGCAAAAATCCCCAATTTCAAACCCTAAACCCTAAATCGATTTGAAACAAACAAAGGGCTTTCGATTTCTCTTGGTTCTAATCACTAATTAAACACTTTCTAAGCATGAATTTAACATCAATTGAAGAATTCCAAAAACCTACACAATAGCCCTAAATTTCGGTTTTGACATAGAGTTAGGGCTTTTGATTTTTCTTCAATTTTAACCCTAGAATTCATATTCAAACACAACTAATTAAACTAATCAAAAATCCAAACATCTAGTTCTTCACCCCTCAATTTTTATCAAAAGAAAATAAAAAGGAGAGGATGTTGGATGGACAGAAACATAGAAGAGGTGAATACCTTGATTTTTACTAAAGGAAATAATAAGTTTTTGATGGATGAACGAGGGCTTGTGTGATTTTCTTCTTCAAGAGTTTGGAGATTCAACAATGGTGGAAGAAGAAGATGGGAGAGAGGGAGAGAGGGAGAGCTGCTGATTTTGTTGATGAGGGAGGAGATGTGATTTTGTTGATGCAACATAGCTATATATATATTAGGTTAAAGTGAATAGTGCATAGTGTTTGAATAGTAGTAGGTATATAAAATAATACTACATGGAAGAAATAAGCTATAATGCTAAAAATGGAAGAGAAAAATCGGTTATGAGAGGGAAGGGAGGAAAAATACGCGCGTTTCCGACGCAATACGACGCTACGGAAATCGGACGACGAAAAACGTAGCTCGACGCAAAATCATCACGATCCGATTTGTCCAAATAATTCTAACGAATAAAACTTAATTGAAAAAAATAAGATTTATAAAAATTAATTCCGACAAAAACTCGGGATGACACAGTCCGAGTTCCGTCCGGAAAATCATAAAAATGAACTTTCTCGGGCGAGTTCGTATCGCGATTTCGTGAATGTAAAAATCAGACGGTTTTCCGTTCTGAGTTCACGAACTAAAATTTTTCGTACGCGCTAACCCTAAATACGGTAGTCGTCTAGCTGACTTCCATAATTTATTTTCAGAGACGGAATCGACCGTTAGTCTTAGAATTTAAAAATCGTAAACTTAGGCGTGCAAAACCATTTATTTTATTAACATTACATTTTTGAGATCGTAAGGAATTTCTGGGGCATTACAGTTAAATTAAATATTACCAATGTTATCATCTATCTCCCTTCTCTCTCTCAACACTCATGCAGCCACACACACATACTTCATCTCTCCCAAATTGTTTTCTTTCATTTTCCATTGATGAACTAGAAGCTCTTGGCAAGGAATTTCATCCTACTTTGATTATCATCCATCAATTTCCAATTCCAATTACATAAAACTCAAGGTATTCTTCATAGCTATTAATCTATCCAAGTAGAAATTTATTCCTTTATTTTTGAGTGTGGACCGATTTTTATTAATGAAGTAGGATGATGTTTTAAGTTTAATTTCTTGTTAATAGATGAATAGAATTGATTCCCTATGGTTTAATTGAAGAAACAAATCAAGAACCCTAATTCTAGGGTGTGACCGAAATTTAGGGCATTTTGTTAGGATGATTTAATTCTCAAATTCATTGGATAATATATGTTGTAGTGGTATTAGAATTGGTTTAATGGATTGAATTGAGGAAGAAAATCATTTCCCCTAATTAATTGTAAGAACCGATTTTCATTGAGGATTAAGGGGTTTGGTATAGTTTGATTCTAATGATGTTATTAATGATGGATTAGTGTTATAATTGAAGTTAGATGATTATAAGATTTAATTGGAATTTTCTAAAATTATAATGTAAAGTGTAAGAGACGGAAATTAGGAAATAAATCGAACTTGGTTAATGTTTTGAGGTAATGTTATACGTATTAATGAATCATATCATTAGGAGAACGAATTTGTAGTTGGCGACATGTTAATCCGAGTTATGAAATGATAGGTATTAATTGAAATCCAGATGTTAAGTTGTGAAACGAGAACTTGATTGGTATAGTAATTGTATAGTTCGAACGATGAGGTTTTGATCGTCGTATTTTATAACCGAGAATTGAAAAGGAGTTCACCACGTATGGAAATACGTGTTGACTGCCTTGAGTCAGTAATTTCGTGTGAAAAACAGGGGAATAACACAAAACGAACCTAGGAAGTCGTGCGCCGAGTTATCGAGCCCTAGGGTTAAACTCGGACTGTTTTGCGACGTTTCACGGAAACTGTCATAACTCCTAGCTCGCTTAAATAAATCAAGATCCGTAAATTGAAGAGTAAACTAGACATCCGTGGCTTTCTTTTGGTACAGGGTACGTCCCCTGTTTCGAAATCTCCTCTTACTGACCTGTACAGTGAATTTCCAAAACTCATTTTCACAAATTGAATTCTTTTCAACTTAACTCCTTAAGACCTTTTAAGTCGTTATGAGTTATCGACTACCATTATTAACCGACCTCAGTGTTGAGTAAGAAACCGAGCAAGTGCTAAACGAGATGTGTTCGAGTCTCGTTCCCGTTTAACTAAAAGAAACTAGTTAAGCGTGCAAATGCCTAAAGCTTAAGAACTTAAAAGATTAATTCGATTTCAGTTTTGAATTCCATTTTCTTCTATCGACTCAACAACTTATCGTTGTTTTATTATTTACGTTCAAAGAAGGAGGACGTCGAGGTTAGAAGACAGGACGGAAGATCAGAGACGGAAGCACGTGTTACAGTTCTGTAAACGAACGAGGTGGGCTTTTCAAAAGTGTATCAATTACTGCCTTATTTATATGCGAGCGTTGCTCGAAGGTGTTTACGTTTTCCTTTAATAAATGAGTATTAAAGTATTTATATGCGAGCGTTGCTCGAAAGTGGTTACGTATTGCTTTAATAAGTGAGTATTAAAGATCTATCAGTGCTTAAATGATTTGTTTATGTGAATTCTATTATGTCTCTCTGAGTTAGCCCTCAGGTGCTAACCAGAGTATTGGATTCTGAGATAGCCCTCAGGCTGCTATCCAGATAATTCCAACTAAACGATCAGATTCTGAGATAGCCCACAGGTGCTATCCAGGGGGACAGTTTTTTAGTTAGCCCACAGGTGCTTTCCAGACGATCGGATGTGAGTTTAAAACCCACAGTGTGTCATTTAGAAATTAAGTGTTCAGGAGTAAAGGTTTTATTCAAATGTTTATGAAATGACGCATAATTAAATCAATACTCTTGTGAGTTGATTTCGGCAATGTGCCCACTAAGTACTTTTATACTTAGCTCTCCATGTTTGTTTTTTTTGAATGTGCAGGTTGAGTGACGAAGGCGGAGGAGGTTGAGGAAAGGTCGTAATTAAGGACGCAAAGATTAATTGAGCCTCGATAACACATTTTATATGTGTTATCATTTCTACGTTTTTTCGCTGCCAATTCTGCAAACTAGTTTCAGTTAGTATATAACTTTAGAACTAAGTTTCATTCCTTGAACTTAGTCTCTTCTAAGAACAGTTATGTCGAGTGATCCTTTATTTATAATTTATTAATCATATTTTTGTTATTTAGCTTATTTCCACTTAATTCTAGAATTTTCCATAACATTCATTTCCTTAATCACATTTACTTATTAATTATAAACTTCACATGTTTACTATGGTGCATCCTCGCTCTAAGTCAGACAACCTGTAAAACATTTAAAATCAAATCCGTTAGTTTTCAAGGATTTTAACAAAATACTGAATTATTATATATATATATATAAACATATAAATAAATTCAAAAAGTGCGTGGTATTAGAAATTTCTTGAGCAAATAACTAAAAGTATAAGTTGTCGTGAACAAAAGTAAATATTATCGTGAAGAAAAGTAATATTTTTGAAAAATTACTTTTCATCTTGTCAATGATTACATTCCATTGCGACAATAATTACCTTACAAAATAACTAAAAGTATAAGTTGTCGTGAACAAAAATAAACATTATCATGAAGAAAAGTAATATTTTTGGCAAAGTTACTTTTCATCTTGTCAATGATTACATTTCATTGCGACAATAATTACTTTAAAAAATAACTAATAGTACTGTTTCTTGTGAACAAAATTAATAACGAATAGGCAAATAAAAAAATAAAGTGACAAACAAGATATGAATGGGGACATGTGCATCTAAACAATGTAGGTAAACATTATCGTGAAATGAATAATTAATTAGTTGCAGATTTGAAATTATATTTTTAGCAAGAGTGAATTCTTTCGTTTTACTTTTTAAACGTTGGAATAAATATGAATGCTCACCCTAATAAAAAAATCTTAATCTGTAATACCCCGGATATTTCTTCCGTCGTTAAAATAAAAATTTAATTATTAATTAAGGCTTTGCACGCCTAAGTTAAGGATTTTCGATTCTAAGACTAACGGTGAAATCCGTTTCTGAAAATAAATTCCAGAAGTCGGTCGAACGACTATTGTATTAGAGTTTTGGCGTCCGATAAAATTTTCGTTCGAAAACTCAGATCGAAAAACCGTCAGACTTTACATTCACTTTTTCTTCGATACGAGTTCACCGGAGAAAGTCAGTTTTTATTATTTTTCCGGGCGAATTTTGGACTGTCTTATCCCGAGTTTTCATCGGATTTTGAAAAACGAATTACGCTTTCCGAGTAAGTGATTTATTTCTAATCTAGCGGTCGAATTAGATTTCGTCAAAAACATAACCGTCTAGGGTTTTAATTTCTCGATTTTATAAACATCGTATTAGACCCGTAAAACGAGATTTTTCGACTAAAAATCTAGCCTAAACCGCCTATGTTGTGTAGTCATCACCTAGATTTTTATTTTCTTACTTTATGTACAAATATCACACCATGACTCACCACCATGACTCACCATCTATTCTCTTCCATTACTTTACACCTTAGTCATCCAACACCTCATCATCTTCTTCTCCATTACCCCAAAAACCGCCCCTTCCCCCCCCCCCCCTCTCTCCTCATACTCCATTGAAGCTCTTTCAAGGTTCTTCAAGAATTCATCATCTTAGATCATTCATCATCCAACAAAAATCAATTCTAATTACATATCCATCAAGGTAATCATCTAATCTATCATTCTATCCATTTAGAATTTCATTTCCTTTATTTTTGAGGTGACCGAAAAATTATAGGAATGTAGTAGGATGTTCTAAGTTTAATTTCATGTTATTTTATGGCTTGGGAATGGATTGTCATGGTTGGAATTCAATTAGAAATCAAATCCCCTATGTTTATATATGGACCGAAAATAATGAAGGGTAGTAGTATGATGATCTAAGCTTGGTTAATTAAATGATTATGCATAGAAATGGATTAGTAGATGGTTAGATGCAAAGAGAAATCATCTCCCCTAAAATAATGAAGAAACCGAAAATTAAGGCTAGGGTTTGAGATTTTAGAAATTTATTTATGATGTTAGAAATATTAGATTATGATGTAACTTAGTATTGGATGAATTGGTGATTAATTGTGAAGTTTAGTATCAATAATTAATGAAATAAGACAAGTATGTGCGTAATTGGAAATTTTAGTAAGTAGTAGATGAAAATGATAATGATTTGTATTAGTATAGTAGTTGATGAGGTAATATAAGTTGTAAAAATATGAACTAGAAGTTGAGGATGGAATCGAAATTGAAATGAAATTTGGTGTAGTACATGATTAGTTGAAAGACGAGGAAATATACGTCGAGTTTTTAATCGAGAAATGTGAAGGAGTTTGTCATAAAAGATTGTACATGTTGACTGCCTTGAGATGGAATTTTCGTGAGAATAAAAGTGGTATATCATTAGTCGAACCTAGGAAATCGTGCGTCGAGTTATCGAACACCTAGGGTTTCGCGGACTGTTTTGCGACCTTTTACGGAAACTGTCATAACTTTCTACTCGCTTAACGAAATTGAGATCCGTAAATTGGACAATTAACTAGACATCCGTAGCTTTCTTTTAGTATAAATTTCATCCCCTGTTTCGCAGGAAACTGTTCTGTATAAACTTCAGAACTTCTGCTTGGTGCAGAAACTTTCTTAAGTCTAAATTCTTAAGTTGAAACTTTTTTAACTTCGTTCCTTGTGAACTCCTAAGTCGTTATAAGTTACCGACTCCCGTTATTAACTGACCTAAGTGTCGAGTAATGAGCCGAGTCAGTTTCTAAAACGAGAATTGATCGAGTCTCGTTTCCTTTGATAATCAAAAGAATGTAGTTAAGTGCAAAGGCCTAAAAGTCTAAAACAAATTCGATTTTCTTTTTCCTTTATTGTCTCGACCGCTTATTAAAGTGTTACTATTTTGCATTCAAAGGAGGAAGTCGAGTTTAGAAGACAGGACGGAAAACCAGAGACGGAAGCTCGTATTATAGTTCTGTAATCTTTTAAGGTGGGCTTTTCTATATACGAAATAAAATTAGCGATGCTCGAAAAATCTTTATTTACAGCTTTGAAATATTTGTTTTATGTGAGTTCTCTTGTTGCCTTTCTCAGTAGCCGACTGCTATCCAGAATTATTAGTTAGCCGACTGCTAACTAAATCGATCGGACTCTGAGTTAGCCGACTGCTTTCCAGAGTTAGTGTACACGGTAGCCGGTGTGTGTGGTATCCTATTGAGGGGTAGCCAGCCGCGGTGAAAATTATTGGGCAAGTTGAACGTAACATCTATCAGAAAAATGCTTGATCAAGCTATGTTGTGAAAATGAGAAAGAAAATGTTTAGTAGACACGGGCATTTTATTGAAAAACCCCGATGTGCTATTTAATGAGATGCCTGATTTATCTATACTCGTAATATATGTTTTCGGCAAAGTGTCCACTAAGTATGTTTATACTCAGCCCTGCATGTGTTTTCTAAATGTGCAGGTTGAGTGACGGGAGCGGCGGAGGTTGAGTAGGATTGTGAATAAGAGAAGAACTGTAGTTTTTGAGTTCTATGTTTCCGCTGCCAAACTCCAAACTCTTTGTTTTTGTTGTTTTATAAACCTTTTAGTCTAAGTTCTTTACTTTTTAACTTAGTTTCTTTTTGAGAACCTTGTCGAGTGATCCTTCGAGATCAACTCTTTCTACTTCAATAAAGTCTTGTTCATAGAAGTTATTCTGTTATTAATGTCTGTTCATTCTTATTTATTCCCCTTCTTCTCCGCTTCTTTACTCCAATCCCTAGTCGCACCCCAGTTTTGCCGTCCCTCGGGATTTGGGGCTGTGACATAATCAATAGAAAATAAAACGGAAAATAATTTACATTTAGTATTATATTTATAAACAAACTAAAAAAATTTAGCAAGTTTATTCAATGGGTTCACTAAGTATCTCATAAGGATTCGTTAAGCATCTTAAAATAATATTGATAAATATTTTATGCTAATATAGTGGATTAATATAGAGTAATTTGGGAAAGTATTTATTATTGCTGACAAAAGTAATTATTGAAGTAAAGAAATATAATATTTTGAAAAATTACTTTACTGAACAAAAATATTTAGTTTTCTGCACAACAATATTTACTACATACATATAAAGAGAAGATAAATAAGAGATTGATTAAAACTGTACATTAAAACTATACATTCATCATAAGTGCTTCAAAACTGTACTTTAAAATCTTTCATTACAGGGACAACATATAAGCAACATGACAAATCAGAATACAAATCCTACATAGTATCTGGGATAAACAAGAAAAATTAATACTAAGTATCATTCAAAAACATCAATGTAGCAAAAACATAACTGAAACAGTAACTACATTATTTGATCCTTTTGGCATATCGACGTATATGAGCAAGAATCGAGTCTTTGCAATGATTGACAAAAGATAAAATTATTCTCGAACAATAACGATCTCTCAGTTTTCTTCTTTCAATAGCCTACAACAAATTAATTCAAATATTAATAACTAGTAGTTTTGCATAATCTTAATAGAAAAATGGTACAGAAAAATAACAATATTTCAATGTTTACTATCCAAACAGAATCATATAAAATGTCAAACAAATAACATAACATATCTAAACACATATAACTATAGAAATAAAGACTATTCATCCAAAAACCAAATAATAAACTACCTGTGTGAGAGATCTTCAAGCATGTATGGTTGACCTTGAAAATTTTTCATGTGGTGCATAAGGTAGACACCACAGTCAACATTGATACTTTTTCATGCCAAAGCAACCTCTTCCACAGGAAATGATGCATAATCAGAAGCTCGAGGATGTTCCATGTCTTGAAGAAATGTCGAGAATTATTTCTGCATTAAAGAAACAATTTATCAGCACTTTGACTTGTATATAAAGTACAGAAAACGTGCTTTGAATATAAAGAATACCAAAATCTGCACCATCTTCCAACGACTGCTATCAAGAAAATTATCCATTTTATTGTCAAGATAATGGATCTTAGACTGATTAAAGTCTATGGCAAGTGCTACAAAGTTCTTATCAAAGCAAATTAGGATCATGAGCTGTTATAAAGAACAAAAAAAAATTAACACAAACAAATAAATGCAATAAAACCTGTTTTATATAAAATTTGAATTATTTTTGTAATGCCCCGGAAATTTCGTACGATCGCAAAATTTTTAAAGTTAATAATAATAATGGCTTTGCATGCCTAAGTTTACGATTTTGAATTCTAAGACTAACGGTCGAATCCGTTTCCGAAAAATAAATTACGGAAGTCAACTAGACGACTACTGTATTTAGGTTTAGCGCGTACGAAAAATTTTTACTTCAAACTCAGAACGGAAAACCGTCTGATTTTTACATTCACGAAATCGCGATACGAGCTCGCCCGAGAAAGTTTGTTTTTATGATTTTTTGGACGAAACTCGGACTGTGTCGTCCCGAGTTTTTGCCGGAATTAATTTTATAAATTTTATTTTCTGATTAAGTTTTATACGTTAGAATTTTTGGACGAATCGGATCGTGACGATTTTGTGCCGAGATACGTTTTTCGTCGTTCGATTTCCGTAATGTCGTATCGCGTCGGAAAAGCGCGTATTTTCCCTCCCTTCCCTCTCATAGCTGACCTCTCTCTCTCACTTTAGCAAGATATTTCATTTTTTTATATAGTTTTTACTTTTCACCTACTACTACTATTACTATTCACCCTTTACACCTATTATACCTTATAACATATGTTATATCAAATTAAACCATCCTCACTCCTTCCCTCCCTCTCTTACACGGCAGCCTTCCCTCTCTCTCTCCCATTCTTCTTCTTCCTCCATTGTTGAAGAAAGCTCCAAGTTCTTGAAGAAGATTTCACACAAGTCATCATCCAACCATCAAAACCTATTACTTCGTTTGTTAATCCTCAAGGTATTCATCTCCTCTTTAATTCTATCCATCCATCATCCATTTCTTTTTATTTTTTTCTTTGGATCGAAAATTGGGGAAAAATGAACTAGGTGTTTTGATCTTCGATTAGTGAAATTAGTTGTGATTGGATGTGAAATCTAGGATCAAAATTGGAAGAAAATCAAAAGCCCTAACTTCTATGTAATACCGAAATTTTAGGGTTCTTGGTAGGATTTTTGGAATTCTTCATTTGATGTTAAATTCATGCTTAGGAGGTGTTTAATTAGTGATTAGAACCAAGAGAAATCGAAAGCCCTTTGTTTGATTGAAATCGATTTAGGGTTTAGGGTTTGAAATTGGGGTTTTTGCTTTTTAATGTGTAATTGAATTTCAATTGATTAATTGAGGATATAATAGTATGATTAATGAATAAATGGTGTTAATTGATGAAGAAAAACACCCTCTTAATCTATGTATTAAAACCGAAATTTATTAGACATTTAGGGGTTTTCATGTGTTTGATTTAGATGATGTTTGGTTGATGGAATAAGGTTGTAATTGTTATTAATTGTTGATGGGAATTTATTTGAGAATTTTCTAAAATTATTTTGTGGGATGTAAGAGACGAAGAACTCGTCGTAAGTTGAAATATAGTGTTGATGTGAAGTGATTATATGCATGAAAGTGATTCTAGTTAGATGTTGTTTAATGACGTAAAATTTGAACGAAATCCGACAACTTTGAAAATTGCGTAAGAGACGAACAATTAGACGTAACTAATAACCGAGAAGTCGAATGAGAATTCTAACTTGATATTATTGTTTATGATGGACTTTAGAATAACTTTGTAGTTGACGTCTGAGCTTCCGAGCTAATATAATATGAGTTATAGTGATAGTCGAGAACTAGAAGGGGAAATTGATAACTTGTTGGTTTATTACATGTTAGTTGAAAGCCGACGTTTAGAGCGTCGTGCTATTGGACGAGTTTTGAAAAGGAGTTCATCATGTACGGGGGTACGTGTTGACTGCCTTGAGGGTCAAGTTTCATAAGAAATCGAATACGAGAACTTAGAACAAACCTAAGAAGCTATACGTTGATTCTATCGAGCAACTAGGGTTAGCGCGGCAGTTTTGCGACCCTTTCCGGAAACTGTAATAACTTCTAGCTCTTTTATCGGATTTGCGATCCATAAATTGGAGTGTAAACTAGACATCCCAAACTTTCCAACGGTACAGGGCTCATCCCCTGTTTCCAGATCCCCTGTTCTGGGCGGTCCCCAGAGTTACTGTAATGCGCAGTGAAACTTCAGTTTTCATTCTCCTAAGTTGTTTCGTTCGCAACTTAGTTTCTTTCGATCGTTTAAGCCGTAATAACTAACGACTATCTTCCTACTGACCCTAGAGTCAAGAAAGGAGCCTTGAGTGCTAACCGAGACGAGTTGGTACCTCTTATCCGTTCAAGTAAAGAAGTTTAGTTAAGCGAGAAATTGCATAAGTCGTATAATGAAGTAAAACGTAATTTTCCTAAGTTGATTTCTTTTCCAACTTAGTTCCTTTTGATCTTTTAAGTCGTATTAAGCTATCGACTACCCTCTCTACTGACCTATGAGTCGAGTATGAGACCTTTCGAGTTCTAAATGGGATTTGTACGAGTCTCATTCCCGCTTAAGTAAAATGAATCTAGTAAGCGTGCAAATGCCTAAAGAATGAAACGACTAAAACCTTTTTCGAGTTTCTTTGATCGATTATCTTTTACGAATCGATTTTAAGTATTATTATTTTACGATGAAGGAGGAAGCCAGCAGTAAAGAAAGGACGGAAGATCCGAAGATTGGAAGCTAGTACTTCTTAGTTCTGTATTTACGAGGTGGGCTTTTATATACAAAATAAAACGAGCAATGCTCGAAAAATCTTTCTTTATCGCTTTGATATCTGTGTTTTCAAAGTGATAATTATGGCATGAACTGTTTTACGTTTTATGTGAGTTCTCTTGTACCTATCTGAGTTAACATTCGTGTTTTCCAGATTTAGAGTTAATCTAACTAGGTTAACTAACGATCGGCTCTGAGTTAGCTGCTAAGTGCTTTCCAGAGTTAGTGCACTTTGTAACCTGTGGTGTATGTGATATCCTGTTGAGGGGTACCAGCCACAGTGAATGAGATTTGGTCAAGATTGAACGTAACATACCAGAAAAATGCTTGCAAGCTAATTTGAGAAAAGAGTCAGAAAATGTTTAGTAGACATGGGTTCTTTTCAATAAAACCCCGATGTGCAACAATTATGAAATGCCATATTTATCTATACTTATGATTATGATTTCGGCATCGTGCCCACTAAGTACGTTTGTACTTAGCCCGGCATTGTTTTCTAAATGTGCAGGTTGAAGCGACGTGAGCGGCAACGGTTGAAGTTGAGTTGAAAAGATAGGATGCTTTAGTTAGGACTCTTCCGCTGCCAAACTCTAAGTCTTTTGAGAACCTGTCTATTGAACAAAACTTTGTAGTATAAGTCTATAAACTTGAACTTAGTTACTATCCTGTACTTTTGTCGAGTAATCACTCGTGATTAACTCTTTCTTTGTTATATTCAAGTCTTGTTCATTGATTGTTTGATGTCTTTTATGTATATTAGTCAGTTAGCCCCCTTCTTCCCCGCTTCTTTAATCCAACCCCAGTCGCACCCCGGCTTTGGCCGTCCCTCGGGATTTGGGGCTGTGACAATTTTACTTACAAAAGCTACTGTTTTCAAATTGGCCAATTGCACCATCTGTTGCAATGAAAAATGCCAACAGCTTTGCACACTATAACCGAGTTCATCGAGATCACTGTTCGGGAGTTAATCATTTTCTCAACATAAGGCTACAAAAAAATAATGAGCAGACAAATAATGTCACAACCCGACTTCTAGGGTATTGAAACGACTAGAATGCAAGGGCAAGTGAGATGGAACAACTAAACTTTAACTCAATAAACATGCTCGATGAAAAAGAATTCAATTCAACAAAGGATTCATAATTACAACAAGGTGGATTTGTAATCAATTATTCTCAAATGAATGAATAACCAAGCAAAGTCAAATATCGAATCCAACAAAGGAATTAGGTTTGGTGATTAACAAGTATTGCATTCAGAAGTGGCCATCTTTTAGTTTTAATAATCAAGTGGTGGTTAAAGGAATACGAGGAATCGTTAGAAAATTTTATCAACGTTTAAAAATAGAATTCAGAAAGGATTTAAGGTTTATTTCAACACATGGACTCTTTGTCAAGAATTCGAGCATGCAAACAAACATATCAGAACAACGGTGTTGCAGCGGAATTTAAACAAACGACATCATATCCCAAGGATATATGTATGAAGACACATAACCTCAAGCCAAACATTCAATATGGAATTAATTTAACAACAAGCCGCCCAAGCACACCGCAACCTCCTCATCCAAACTAACCTGCACGTTTTAGAAATAACATGCAAGGCGTGTACTCTGTGGACATATGCCGAAAACATTTTGAAAAGTTGCTCGATAGAGCTATATAATTTAAACTTGCCTCTTTTGCTGCATCACAAGGGTTAGATATATAATTATTTTAAAAGAGTTTACCACTTGTGACAATCATAAGCATATTTTTGTTTTGTAAATCGTCTGCGCAGACTAAGTTTATATCTTAGGTATGAATCAATCTATAGCTTATCTTCTTGTGGTGTCGAAAAGAAGGCCTCCTCCTCGAACACAGTGACCGGCCCAACCGAAGCAAGCTCACAGTCACCTTAATGCATGCATCGTCCCGTATTTTACAGGACTTTTATCCCGTGCGTCCACGGGGCTTGTAATAACATCAACATGTGGATGATTTTGCATACCAAAACATTTAAAACATTTAGGCAAGTCAATCAATTTGAAAAGCGCACGTAATACATAATTAGTAAACACATTCATCATTTAGTTTTAGTTCAGAAAGCCCACCTGGAAGTGGCGTAATTCAATCTATCTCTTTTATTTCGCTGCTTCTACCTCTTGTCTTCACTCGAACCTTTCAAAATAATATTTAATGAGGACAAGTTCGAGAAACAATGAATACTTGTCTCGTTACTTGAACTTCTACATGATTCGGGTTTGAGATTCTCGGTTTATCTACTCGTAAACGCTCGGGCACTTAAATTCTACCCAAGTCCTAAACTTTAAATATTCCTTAAGGAAAGAATAACTTATAACTTAGTGAAATTGTTTACTATTAATTTCATTAATCAATTCATTTCAAAAAAATTCAAGAAATATGCTTAATCATGCATTCATAACATGTCATTACTCATACACAACATATACATGACACATGATTATTCATGCAACACTTGTATAAATATTCAATTTATATCCTATTATTTTGTTCGACTCTTTAGCTCGGACTTTTAGTTCTTGTTTTCTTATGGAATTAACTTTATTCTACTTAGAAAAATTTAAGGATTCTAAATATACTTTTTATTTTTGAATTTGAGATTTTATTTGACTTTTATCGAGTCGACGCTCAACACGTTTTCCAAGTTAAATATATAAACATGCTCCAAATATTCTCAAATTTATACACCTTATCTAAAATAGTTTCAAATGAATAAATATGCATTCGATTATATTTTTGGACATGTCAATCGAGAATATATTATTTATTCTTATTAATTTCTAATATTCATCTCTTTTACTAATAAGGGTTCGTCTTTGCTCGATTTCACTTCTAATATCCTTAATTTAATCATTTAAACTCTTCTAATCCTTTAACTTAACTAATTTTATTTATTTTCGGATTATTAAACTTTATTTATTGATTTTATTATTTCTTTCATAACTTGGTCACATGAACTCCAAATTAGGTGATTCAAGTGGCTATCTTACTTGTTTTAATCTCATCTTTACATTAATAACGTCCATTACAACTTTTACTTAGCCAAAATTTTACAGTTTTTATTTTTAAATTACAGCACTACTTTATCTTCTTTATTCTTAATTGTTTTCAATATTTTGTCACGCCCCCAAATCCCGAGGGACGACAGAAGCCGGGGTGCGACTGGGGTTGGATTAAAGAAGCGGGGAAGAAGGGGGCTAACTAACTAAACATACATGATAAAAATCGAAAGACTATGAACAAGACTTTAATATAAAAGAGGAAGAGTTAATCCTTAAGGATTACTGGACAAGAGTACAAAAGAATCTAAGTTCATATGTACAGACGTAGACTACTGAATATTGTTTCAAAGTACAACTCAAAAGGAAATCAAAGTTTGGCAGCGGAAGGGGTTCTACTAATCATCCTATCTTCTAACTCAACACCAACCGTCGCCGCTCACCGTCGCTTCAACCTGCACATTTAGAAAGCAATGCAGGGCTAAGTACAAACGTACTTAGTGGGCACGATGCCGAAAATATACTTATAAATATAGATAAATATGGCATATCATAAGCGTAGCACACCGGGTTTTATTGAAAGAATCCGTGTCTACTAAACATTTTCTGACTTTTTCTCATAAATCACTTGGCCAAGTATTTTTAGGTATGCTATGTTCAATCTTGACCTCTACTAATTCACCGTGGCTGGCTACCCCTCAACAGGATACCACATACACCACAAGTTACAAAGTGCACTAACTCTGGAAAGCACTTAGCAGCTAACTCAGAGCCGATCGTTAGTTAATCTAAAAATAGACTAACTCTAAAAGTCTGGAAAACCCGAAGGTTAACTCAGAAATCTGGAAAACACGAATGTTAACTCAGATAGGTACAAGAGAACTCACATAAAATAGTTGAAACAGTTTATGCCATATTATCACTTTGAAAACACAGATATCAAAGCAATAAATAATACTTTCGAGTTGTGGAAAAACCCACATTTTATTTGATATAGATAAAAGCCCACCTTGTAAATACAGAACTTATACGTAAAAGCGTCCAACTTCGGATCTTTCGTCCTTTCTTTACAGTTGGCTTCTTCCTTCATCGTAAAAAGAACATATTTAAAAGCGGTTCGTAAAAGATACGCGAAGAAAGAGAATCGAAGAGAGATTTAGTTATTTTATTCTTTTGGCATTTGCACGCTTACTAGATTCGTTTTACTAAAACGGGAAACGAGACTCGTACTAATCTTGTTTAGAACTCGGAAGATTTCATACTCGACTCTCGAGTCAGTAGATAAGGTAGTCGATGTCTTAATACGACTTTAAAGATTATAAGAAACTAAGTTGGATAGAACCAACTTAGGCGATTTTCATTTATAGCTCACTTTACGGCTTATGAATATTTCTCGTTCATTACTTCTTTAAAGAAAAGATAAGATATAAGATACGATCTCGACTGGTTTTCATCATTAAAGGTCTGGTCCTTGACTCTAGGGTCAGATAGAAGGTATCCGTTAGATAAGATGGCTTAAACGATCAAAATAAACTAAGTTGTGAACTAAACAACTTAGAAAACAAGAAACTGAAATTTCTACTGCACAGTCCAGTAACTCTGGAGGCTGTCCAGAACAGAGGACTTGGAAACAGGGGCTGAGCCCTATACCACTAGAAAGCTTAGGAAGTCTAGTTTCTGCTCCAATTTACGGATCACAAATCCGATAAACGAGCCGGAAGTTATTACAATTTCCGGCAGGGGTCGCAAAACTGCCGTGAAACCCTAGCTTATTAATAAGTTCGCCGTATAACGTTTTAGGTTCGTTTTAAATCCTCGTATTCAACTTTTTAGAAACTGAACTCTCAAGGCAGTCATCACATACCTCCGTACGTGACAAACTCCTTCTCAACTTGCTCAAAGGCACGACGTTCTAACGTCGGATTTCAACTATCATGTACTATACCAACAAAGAAATTTCAAACATGTTCTAATTCCCGATTATCACTTTAACCCATATTATAAGAACTCGGATGCTTACGATGTCAACTAGAAAGAGGTTCCAAATTCCATTATAAACAATAATATCAAGTTAAAATTTTCATCCGACTTCCCGTTTATTAGTTACAACTAGATATTCGTCTCTTACGCGATCTTTAAAAGTCGTCGGTTTTCGTTCAAATTTTACGACGTTAATCTACGTCTAATAGGAATCGTTTTCATTCATGCTAACATGTCTTAATATCTTTAGAACTTAGTTTATATAGTGATCTTTGTCTCTTACATTCCATTAAACATTTTTAGAAAATTACCAATTAATTCCTATTATCGATTAACATGATTTGTAACAATATTCCACTAACAAATCATCATTTATATCTAACATGCATAAACTCCTAATTATCTTATAAATTTTCTGATTTCATACATACTTTAAGGGGATGATTTTCTTTTCAAATTAACAATATTTATTTACTAAACATACTCTTATATCACCAATTAAACAATTGCAATTCTATTATCACTTAACATCCCAAAAACCCCTAATTTCATACTTCAAACCCTAATTAAATTTCATAACAATATAGGGCTTTCAATCCCTTTTCATCTCATACACTAATTAAACCTCTACTAAGCATGAATTTACAAACAAAAGAAGAAAAACTAAAAACCTACAACTTCCCAAAAAAATTCTGCATTCATACAAAAGTTAGGTTTCATATTTTTGATCATTTTCAATCCATAAATATCATACCTAGCATATCTAATTACACTATTTCAAGATCAATTCTTTCATTCCAACTTCTAAAAAAAATTGAACAAGAAGAAGAAGAAAAGAAAAAGAAACTAAATGGATAGGATTGTAGAGGATGAAAATACCTTAAGTTTTAATGAAGGAAGGTATGGAATTGAATGGATGGATGGATGGTTTGTGTGAGTTCTTCAAGCTCTTAAGAGTGTTCTTCAATGGAGGATTGAAGTGATGAAGAAGATGAAGTTGAGGGAGAGAGGGAGAGAGTGGCCGAGAGAGAGAGTGGAGAGAGAGAGAGATGAAAAAGTTTTGTTCAAAGTGGGATGACTAATGTTGACCATGCATATAGGTAGACTTAGGTGTCATTAAATTAAGTGATGACAAGCATGCATGTCTTCCACTAGAAGGGGTGAGGTGGCGGCATGCATGCAGAAATTTTGAAAGTTTTACGGGTTTTTCCGGCGTGATCCGACGTTACGGAAAAACGAACGACGAAAAATGTTGTTCGGTGCAAAGATCGTCGCGATTCGATTTGACTGACAAATTCTAACGTACAAATTAATTAGAAAATAAATTTATAAAATTTATTTTGACAAAAACTCGGGACGACAAATCCGAGTTCCGTCCGGAAAACGTAAAAACAAATTTTCTCGACGTGTTCGTATTTGCGATTTTGTAAACGTAAAAATTAGACAAATTTTCCTTTCCGAAATTACAAACTAACTTTTCGTACGTGCTAACCCCTAATACGATAGTCGTCTAGCCGACTTCTGTAATTTATTTTTATTAACGGGTTCGACCGTTAGCTTTAGAATTAAGAAATTGTAAACTTAGGCGTGCAAAGCCATCTATTTGGTTAACTTTAAATATTAGTACACAAGGATTTTACAGGGCATTACATATTTCTACTTATTATTATACTTAGAATTACTCAAATTGAGTTCTTATAACATTAATTTATTCAATTCCTCTTAAAAACATAGGTTCCTAATTTATTTGATATTTTTCAGATTTTATTATTATTAATAAATCTTACTTAATTTCATTATTTTAATAGCTTTATTTTACTTATAACTCTATTTAATTTCGTATTGTCATAGAAATAAAATTCCTAACTTATTTCTTCATACTTCTTGAATATCTATACTTCTTTAACTTATGGATTTATTTCTTTTAATTAATAGAAATTCTTTTCATAACATATTCTTATTTTTATTTTTAATTCATCATATATAATAACTATGTTAAGAACTATATCTTATATTTTTAAACATTAATTTCAATATTATCAAGTTTTTCTCATACAATTTCTTAGCTTTAATTTATTTATCTAGTCATATTCTATCATGCATGGATCATAAATTTTTATCCTCAAAATAATCATACAAATCATATAGCAACTTTTTAAATTTTACTATTCATCATCTTCTCTAAGTGATCATTTTCATTAACATGCTTATTTTCTTGTCTAGTTCATCAATTCATGCTCAAATATCATTACTTCTATCATCAAGATCATAGAATCAACAAAAGCATGCAAAACCCTAATTCTTGATAACTTTCGATTTCAACATGAATCTTTCCTTCATGAATTTTTCTTCATTATTTCATCATACTAACATTTCTAAACACATGATCGTCCATAATATCAAGATCAAAACTTAAAATCATGAAATTCTATCAAAACCCTAACCTACGGTTTTTATATATATACATGCATAGCTTAAATTTTTTCTTCATTCTTTCCTAATGCATAGATGGCATATATGATCATGAAGATAATACTCAAGAATCAAAGCTTAATGTTTCATAAACTTCATGCAGAAAATTTCAACTTTCCTAGGGCATAAAAGCATGAAAATCGTATTGATAGAGATAGAACCTTGCTCCTTTGGCTTGCTCGATTATGCTAGACTCTATTCCACGCAACTCTAGCTCCTTTCCTAAGCTTGGAATGAAGGAAATATGAAGAAAAGGGCTGCTGAATTTTCTAGGCAATTTCTGCATTTTCTGGGCAGATTTTTGGAGAAGAAAAGTTGATGGAAAGAGAGAAGAGATGGAAGATGTTGTGTATGTGTTGGTGTGAATTATGCGGAGGTCTTGGGGGTTATTTATAGGTGCAAATGAGAGAGAAAACCATGAAATACTTGGAGGCTAAAGAAGAGTGAAGTTCCCTTCCTATCTTTGAGAATTAGCTTGGTAAGTGAGAGTGGGCAAAGTGAGAGTGGGCAAGGGAAAATAAGGAATTAAACATGTGGGAATTATGGCTTGTGAGGGCCGACATTTTATGTGTAAGAGGGCCGACATGGCTGAGAGAGAAAGAGGAGAGAAATGGAGGATTTTATCTGGTAATAATTCCCAGTAGAAAAATTTTTACGGTATAAAATATCCCCAATAAAAATATCCATCTTTTTTATCTTGAGAATTCACTCTCGACACTTTTCCGACATCCAAATTCATCCTACTTTGCATCATTATTCATGAATTAATTTATAGATTCAAAAAACCTAAGTTTCGAATCAAAATTCCAAGAAACGAAGAAAGTCGTAAAAACTGTCGTTATGTAATAGTAGGTTTTCTAATAAAATGCATACTCGACTTATATGGTTTGAGAAAATTCTCAACCTAGCATCAAAGGTCTTAGAATAAATTCTAGAGTCTAATGACACTGACTAGACTAAATTCGGAGTTCGGTGACCGGGGTTAACTTTTCCGGGTCAAAGTTACTATTCACTAAAAAGTCAACTATGTCGGAAATTTCTAAAACTCATACTCATGCTAAATATCATATTCTCATACTCATAGAAAACTTTCACATCTTCGTTTCGAGTTGCTGAAACGAGAAAAAATATGACTTTACCCTTAGGGGTATTTTGGTCATTTTGTAAGAAAATTTATTCTCGAAAATTTTTATCACACACAATCATACACAATAACATTTAGGAAGCACTTACTCACACATAATCACAGTTAGGACGATTAATTATGCTCAGGAAAAATCGGGTTATTACAAATAATTATTAAATAATTAAGAAATGAAGTAAGAACAAAAATAGAAATTAAACTTTAAAAGATAAAATTTATAACATACCGAGTGCTGAGTGTTGAAATAGAAAACTCTTATATCAGATGCATGTATGAAAGATTGATACTTAACTGATTTGTTAAGAATCAATGCTCAAGCATCAACCACGCTATTCTCAAGAAAACATCCATCATTCAGAGATTTCATGCCTTGGATATTTATATAAAATGTCACAGCCCCAACTCCCGAAGGACGGCAAAGCCGGGGTGCGACTAGGGATTGGAATAAAGCAACAGAAAAGAAGGGGGATAAATGAATAAAAACACATTAACTTAACACTAATTACGATGAACTTGAATAAATGAGAGTCGATCTTGAAGGATCGCTCGTCAAACTGTATACAGGGAAAGCTAGGTTTAAAGTAGTAACAATTTAAACCGAAAGGATTTACATAAATAAGGGAACTGAGTTTAATTAATGAAAGAAAGAGTTGATCACGAAGGATCACTCGACATAACTGTTCTTAGAAGAGACTAAGTTCAAGGAATGAAACTTAGTTCTAAAGTTATATACTAACTGAAACTAGTTTACAGAATTGGCAGCGGAAAATGTAGAAAAAATGATAACACATATCGAATGTGAAATCGAGGTTCAACTAAACTTCTTTCCTGAGAAAAGACCTTTACTCAACCTCCTCCGCCTTCGTCACTCAACCTGCACATTCAAAGAAAACAAACATGCAGGGCTAAGTACAAAAGTACTTAGTGGGCACAATGCCGAAAACAACTCACAAGAGTTTTTATTATAAATTAATCATGCATCTTTTCATAAACACTTGTATAAAACTTTTACTGACATATATACATTAAATTTCTGAATGACACACTGTGGGTTTTAAACTCACATCCGATCGTCTGGAAAGCACCTGAGGGCTAACTCAGAAATTGTCCCTCTGGATAGCACCTGTGGGCTATCTCAGAATCTGATCGTTTAGTTGGAATTATCTGGATAGCAGCCTGAGGGCTATCTCAGAATCCAATACTCTGGTTAGCACATGAGGGCTAACGCAGAGAGACATAATAGAATTCACATAAACAATTCATTAAAGCACTGATAGAACTTTAATACTCACTTATTAAAACAATACGTAATCACTTTCGAGCAACGCTCGCATATAAATAAGGCAGTAATTGATACACTTTCGAAAAGCCCACCTCAATCGTTTTACTGAACAATAACACGTGCTTCCGTCCTGTCTTCTAATCTCGACGTCTTTCTTCTTTGAACGTAAATAATAAAACAACGATAAGTTGTTGAGTTGATAGAAGAAAATGGGATTCGAAACTGAAATCGAATTAATCTTTTAAGTTCTTAAGCTTTAGGCATTTCCACGTTAAACTAGCTTCTTTAATTAAACGGGAACGAGACTCGAACACATCTCGTTTAGCACTTGCTCGGTTCTTACTCGACACTGAGGTCGGTTAATAATGATAGTCGATAGCTTATAACGACTTAGAAGATCAAAAGAAATCAAGTTGAGAAGAATTCAACTTAGGAAACTAGATTCTTAACATTACTGTACAGATCAGTAAGTTCACCCAGAACAGGGGATTTCGAAACAGAGGATGTTCCCTATGCCAAAAGAAAGCCACGGATGTCTAGTTTACTCTCTAATTTACGGATCTCAATTTCGTTAAGCGAGCTAGGAGTTATGATAGTTTCCGTGAAACGTCGCAAAACAGTCCGAGTTTAACCCTAGGCTCAATAACTCGGCGCACGACTTCCTAGGTTCGATTTATGTTAATCTTCTGTTTTTCACACGAAATTTATACCTCAAGGCAGTCAACACTTAACCTCATACGCGATGAACTCCATTTCATTTCTCGATTACTAATAAGACGATTAAAACCTCGTCATTAAAAACTAGTCAATTACTATACCAAAGTAAGTTCATTTCTCGTCTCCACCCTCGATTACAACTATCACTTAATATTTAACAACTCGGACGCGAATATCGTCAACTACAAAGTTGTTCATTTATCACCAACGATCATTAATATCAAATTAGAAACCTCATTCGACTTTTCTATCCTTACTTAGGCTCGTTGCTTCGATTCTTACCAAAATTCCAATGTTATCGGAATTCGTTCAATTTCTATAATATGATTCCTCATCTATCGAGATTCAATAATACGTATCTCATATCTTCAATTTGTTACTAAATCTCGACTTATTAATGATTCTTCGTCTCTTATGTTTTTTATTATATTTTTAGAAAATTCCAATTAAATTGTATAATGATTCATCATCATACTACATCTCATTTCCATTATCATTTCCAAAAAATCACATCAATTACTACACCAATTCCTCATTGATTTCAATTACTACTTACTACATTTTCCCAATTCACACATACTTAATCTATTTCTCCAATTATCGATTTCAAACCTCATAATCGATCACCAATTTCATCAATTACTAGATTATAACATCATCTAATACCTCCAACATCATAAATTGACATTCAAACTCAAACCCTAACCTAAAAATTCGGTCACCAACAAATTGATAGGGAATTCCATTTCTTCTTGCATGAAACACTAATTCAACCCGTCTTAAGCTTAATTAACCAATCAATTTAGGATTTGAAACATCCTACCTCATTCCCCCAATTTTCGGTCTTCATTAATATAAGGGGTTTTCGATTTTTCTCATCAATTCATCTATAGGAATCAATTTCTATCCATCTAATAACAAGGATTAAACTTAAATCATCCTACCTATCAACCATAAATTTTCGGTCAAACAAGAAATTTAAGAATTAAACTTCTACTTGGATAGAATGGTAGAGGAGACAATTACCTTCAATAATATGTGAAAGAATTAAAGGTTTGATGGATGATGAGCAAGATTGGTGAAGAAATCTTTGCAAAAGCTTGAAGAACACCCATGGAGGTTTACAATGGAGGGGGGGCGGTTTCTTAGTGATGGAAATGAAGAAGATGATGACTTGATTAATGGAATAGTGATGACTAAGGGGTTAAGTAATAGTGTCCACTTAGGTGTCCAATATTTTATAATATAAGGTAGTGAGTCATAAGTGTTAAATGGTATAATAATCAAAATCCTAAAGTTGAGAGAGATATAGTCGGTCATGGCATAAAATAATTAGGAGGAATACGTGTTTTTCCGGCGCGATACGACGTTATAAAAATTGCGTAAATATAAACGTATTCGGCACGTTTTCGGCGAATTCCAATTTAACCAATAAATCCGGAATATTTTTCTTACTCGGAAAATAATATTTAAAACCTAAATCCCGACAAAACCTCGGGACGTCACATGTCACAGCCCCAAATCCCGAGGGACGACAAAAGCCGGAGTGCGACTGGGGTTGGATTAAAGAAGCGGGGAAGAAGGGGGCTAACTGACTAAACATACATGAAAGGCATCAATAAACCATGAACAAGACTTGAATATAAATAAGAAAGAGTTAATCGCTACGGATTACTCGACAAAAGTACACAGTAGAAACTAAGTTCATATTTACAGACTTAAACTACAGTGTATTGTTCAAAGGTACATATCAAAAGGACTGAGAGTTCTGCAGCGGAAGAGTTCTAACTAAAGCATCCTATCTTTCAACTCAACATCAACCGTCGCCGCTCACCGTCGCTTCAACCTGCACATTTAGAAAACAATGCAGGGCTAAGTACAAAAAGTACTTGTGGGCACGATGCCGAAATCATAATCATAAGTATAGATAAATATGGCATTTCATAATTGTAGCGCATCGGGGTTTTATTTAAAAGAGGCCAGTGTCTACCAAACATTTTCTGACTGATTTTCACAATTTACTCGGCCGAGTATTTTCTGGTATGCTATGTTCAATCTTGACCAATTCTCATTCACCGTGGCTGGTATCCCTCAACAGGATATCACATACACCACAAGTTACAAAGTGCACTAACTCTGGAAAGCACTTAGCAGCTAACTCAGAGCCGATCGTTAGTTAACCTAGTCAGATTAACGCTAAATCTGGAAAACACGAATGTTGACTCAGATAGGTACAAGAGAACTCACATAAAACATAAAACAGTTCATGCCATAATATCACTTTGAAAACACAGATATCAAAGCGATAAAGAAAGATTTTCCGAGCATTGCTCGTTTTATTTTGTATATAAAAGCCCACCTCGATATACAGAACTAAAAGCAATAGCTTCCAAACTTCGGATCTTCCGTCCTTTCTCTACAGTTGGCTTCCTCCTTCATCGTAAAATAATAATACTTAAAAACGGGTCGTAAAAGATAATCGATCAAAGAGAATCGAAATAAGTTTTTGTCGTTTCATTGTTTAGGCATTTGCACGCTTACTAGATTCATTTTACTTAAACGGGAACGAAACTCGTTCAAATCCCGTTTAGAACTCGAAAGGTCTCATACTCGATTCTTAGGTCAGTAGAGAGGGTAGTCGATAGCTCGATACGACTTAAATGATCATAAGGATCTAAGTTGGAAAGAATCAACTTAGGAGAATTACATTTTAGTTCATTAAAAGACTTATGAAATTTCTCGCTTACTACTTCTTTATTTGAACAGATAAGAGATGAGATCTCGACTGGTTTTATCACTCAAGGCTCCATACTTGACTCTAGGGTCAGTAGGAAGATATTCGTTAGCTATTACGGCTTAAACGATCGAAAGAAACTAAAATATGAACTAAACAACTTAGAAGAATGGAAACTGGAATTTTACTGCGCAATACAGTGACTCTGGAGGCTGTCCAGAACAGGAGATTTGGAAACAGGGGATGAGCCCTGTACCATTGGAAAGTTTGGGACGTCTAGTTTACGCTCCAATTTACGGATCACAAATCCGATAAACGAGCTAAAAGTTATTACAGTTTCCGGCGAGGGTCGCAAAACTGCCGCGAAAAACCCTAGTTGCTCAGAAGATTCGACGTATAACGTCTTAGGTTCGTTCTAAGCTCTCGTATTAGATTTCTTTAGAAACTGGACCCTCAAGGCAGTCATCACGTATTCCCGTACGTGACGAACTCCTTCTCAAAACTCGCTCAATAGCACGACGTTCTAGACGTCGGCTTTCAACTAACAATTACTAAACCAACAATTTATGAAATTCGCGTTCTAGTTCTCGACTATAACTATAGCTCATATTATAAAAGCTCGAAAGCTCATGATGCCAACTACAAAGTTGTTCTCAAGTCCATCATAGACAATAATATCAAATTAGAATTCTTATTCGACTTCTCGGTTATTAGTTACGTCTAGTTGTTCGTCTCTTATGAAATTTTCAAAGTTGTCGGATTCCGTTCAAATTTCACGACATTAAACTACATCTAACGTGAATCACTTCCATGCATAAAATTATTTCATAACATCATTATATTTCAACTTATGACGAGTTCTTCGTCTCTTACATTACATAAAATATTTTTAGAAAATTCTCAATTAAATTCTATTATCAACTAACATCATTTGCAATATAATTCCATCATCAATTCATCATTTAAATTCAACACATGGAAACCCCTAATTCTACTATAAATTTCGGTATTTATATATATATTAAGAGAGTGATTTTCTTCTCCAATTAACATCATTTACTCATTAATCATCCTACTATAACATTAATTAATCAATTGCAATCCAATTTCAAACTAACATGCATAAATCCCCAAATTCATACTCAAACCCTAATCGAATTTTCACAAAACATGGGGCTTTCGATTCCTCTTTGTTCTAATCACTAAGCATCTCTTAAGCATGATTTTATCATTAATTGAAGAAATCCAAAAATCCTACAAAAACCTAAAAATTTCGGTATTTAACAAGAGATTAGGGTTCTTGGTTTTGTTCAATTCTAAACCCTAATTAACCTATCTAACATATCCAATTTCATTAATCCAAGATCGAATCATCTATTTCAAAACTCCAATTTTCGATCACAAGAAAAAAAAATGAAAAGAAGAAGATGATGGATGGATAGAAGTTTAGAGGGGAGAATTACCTTGCTAATTAACAAAGGAAGAACGAAGTTTGAATGGAAGGATGAGGACTTGTGTGATTTTCTTCTTCAAGATCTTCAATGGAGGAAAAGAAATGAAGAACTAGAGTGAGGGAGGAGAGGCTGCCGATTGGGGAGGGAAAAGGAGGAGATGGAATGATTTAATTTGTTAACTTAGGTTGTAAGGTATGATTTAACTAATAAAACACAAAAATCTAACTAAAGTGAGGGGATGATGTTGGTCATGAGGGAGAGGGAGAGGGAAATACGCGCTTTTCCGGCGCAATCCGATGTTACGGAAAACGTTCGACGAAAAACGTTGCTCGGTACAAAATCGTCGCGATCCGATTCGACCTAAAATTTTAACGTACGAAACTTTATCGGAAAAATAAATTTATAAAATTTATTTTGACAAAAACTCGGGACGACACAGTCCGAGTTTCGTCCGGAAAATCATAAAAACGAACTTTCTTGGGCGAGTTCGTATCGCGATTTCGTGAATGTAAAAATCAGATGGTTTTTCGTTCTGAGTTCACGAATTAAAAACTTTTCGTACGCGCTAACCCTAAATACAGTAGTCGTCTAGCTGACTTCCGTAATTTATTTTCAGAAACGGATTCGACCGTTAGTCTTAGAATTCAAAATCGTAAACTTAGGCGTGCAAAGCCATCTATTTAATTAACTTTAAAATTTTAAGATCGTAAGGAATTTACGGGGCATTACATCCTACCCCCCTTACGAAAAATTTCGTCCCGAAATTTGCATACCTTCTGCAAAAAGATGAGGATATCGCTCCTTCATCTTCTCCTCGAGTTCCCACGTGGCTTTTTCTTGCCCGTGGTGGTTCCAAAGCACTTTAACGATCGGTATAGATTTGGTTCTTAATTCTTGAACTTTTCTATCCAAAATCGATATCGGCTTCTCTTCATAGCTTAGGTCAGATTCAAGAACTACGTCTTGCAGACTAATGACATGCTTAGGATCGTAAACATATTTTCTCAATTGAGAAACGTGAAAAACGTTATGAACGCTTCCTAGACTTGGCGGCAAGGCCAATCTATAAGTTACGGGTCCTATTCTCTCGAGGATTTCATAAGGTCCTATAAACCTGGGTCTTAGCTTACCCTTAACTCCGAACCTAAGGATTCCTTTGGTCGGGGATATCTTAAGAAAAACTTTATCTCCTATTCCAAACTCAAGATTGGTTCGGCGATCGTCGGCATAAGATTTCTGTCGGCTCTGGGCCTCTTTCATTCTATCTCGGATCTGTCGAACTATTTCAATCATCTCATTGATCGCATCTGGGCCTAGGTTCTTTCTCTCACCTACGTCGTCCCAATAAAGCGGCGATCTACATTTCCTCCCATACAAAGCCTCAAACGGCGCCATTCATATCGTGGCCTGATAGCTGTTGTTATAAGCGAATTCAACTAAGTGTAGAATTTCTTCCCAATTCGCTCCTCGTTCCAAAACTACTGTCCTCAACATGTCGACCAAAATCTGAATCGTTCTCTCTCACTGTCCATCTGTCTGTGGGTGAAATGTTGTACTGAAATTAAGCTCTGTTCCCAACTCTTTCTGCATCGTAATCCAAAATCTCGAGGTGAATTTAGCATCTCTATATGATACTATGACCTTTGGTAGTCCATGCAGACGTACAATCTCTCTGATATATAACTGAGCTAGTTTCTCTGATCCGTACGTAATCTTAATCGGTAAGAAGTGAGCTGACTTTGTAAGCCTATCTATTATCACCCAATTGCTGTGTTTCCTCTTCTCGACTTAGGCAAGTCTGTGACAAAGTCCATAGCTATGCCTTCCCATTTCCAATCTGGGACATCCAACGGTGGTCGCAATCCATACGGTCGTCGGTGTAAAGCCTTGACTTGCTGACATACTAGGCATCTTTCTACAAACGAGGCAACGTCTCGTTTCATTCCATTCCACCAAAAGTTTCTTCTCAAATCTTTGTACATTTTCGTACTTCCTGGGTGTGCTGTGTAAGGCGTATCGTGAGCCTCACTCAAGATCTCGTTCTTCAATTCGTTTTTGTCGTCAGGAATACAAATCCTGCCTTCATAAAGTATCGCATTGTCAGGTGCTTCAGAATATCCTTCTGGTTTGTCTGTTCTTATCCTCACTCGCAAATTTTCCATTGACTCGTCTTTTCTTTGAGCACTAATGATTCATTCTCTCAAATCTGGTGTAGCTTCTAATGCTGCGATCTGACTTGCTATCGTAGCTGGCGTGTCAAGCACTCTGATATCCATCTTCTCGAATTCTCGTACTAAAGTTCCTTCTTCTACAAAAAGGCATCCTAACTTCGTTGGAGCCTTGCGACTCAATGCGTCTGCTACCACATTAGCCTTTCTTGGATGGTAGTTAATTCCACAGTCATAATCTTTGACTAATTCGAGCCATCTTCTTTGTCTCATGTTCAGTTCTTTTTGCTCGAAAAAGTACTTCAGGCTCTTGTGATCGGTAAATATCTCAACTCTTACACCATAGAGATGGTGTCTCCAAATCTTCAAGGCACGCACCACGGCTGCGAGTTCTAAATCGTGGGTCGGGTACTCAACTTCGTGAGGTCGAAGTTGTCGTGAAGCATAAGCTATCACTCGTCCGTCTTGCATCAAGACATAACCAAATCCATTTTTTGATGCATCAGTGTAAACCACATACTCTTTGTTCGTGTCTGGAAGTGCTAGTACTGGCACCGTGGTTAACTTCTCCTTAAGAGTTTGGAAACTCTTCTCACACTCATCTGTCCACTTAAATTTGGTATCCTTCCTGAGTAGCTGCATCATCGGGCGAGCGATCGTAGAGAATCCCTCAATAAATCTTCTGTAATAACCGGCTAATCCCAAGAAACTTCTGATCTCATTCTGACTTGTTGGCGACTTCCAGTTGTGCAGTGCTTCTACCTTGGCTGGATCCACCTTGATTCCTTCTGCCGATACTATGTGCCCAAGGAACATTACTTCCTTCAGCCAAAATTCGCATTTACTGAATTTGGCGTAGAGTTTCTCGGCTCTTAGTGTTTCCAACACTATCCGTAGATGTTCCTCATGCTCCGTCTCATTCTTAGAGTAAACGAGGATATCGTCGATGAATACTAAAACGAATTTGTCCAAGTAGGGGTGGAAAACTCTATTCATCAGATCCATGAATACAGCTGGAGCGTTGGTCAAACCAAATGGCATTACTAGAAATTCGTAATGGCCATATCGGGTTCTAAAAGCGGTCTTCGGTACGTCTTCAAGTTTGATCTTGAGTTGATGGTACCCTGACCTCAAATCTATCTTGGAGAAGACTCCTGCACCCTTGAGCTGATCGAACAGATCCTTGATCCTTGGCAAAGGATATTTGTTCTTGAGCGTTATCTTGTTCAGTTCTCGGTAATCGATGCACATTCTCATCGATCCGTCCTTTTTCCTAACAAAAAGCACGGGTGCTCCCCAAGGTGAGACGCTTGGCCTGATAAAACCAAGGTCTAGTAATTCTTGTAACTGGATTTTGAGCTCTTCCAGTTCCTTTGGTGCCATCCTGTATGGGGCTTTAGACTTAGGTGCGGCTCCTAGTTCTTAATCGATCGTAAAGTCCACATGGCGATCTGGTGGCAATCCTGGCAGCACTTCTGGAAAAATATCTTCATATTCATTCACGACTTTTACGTCCTGAATGGTCTTCTCGGCTCCTGGCTCTCCGACTAGGTACACAAGATAAGCTGTGGTACCTTTCTTCTTCATAAGTTTCGTGGCTTGAAGGGCTGATATAATTGGTACGCCTCTACCCATTGAAATTCTGTGGAATTCGGTCAGTTCTTTACCCGGTGGCTGAAAAGAGATTTTTCTCTCGTTGCAGAGAATTGTGGCGTAATTCTCTGACAACCAATCCATTCCTAGGATTATATCTACGTCCCACATTATCATAACATTTAAGTTGTTCGCTATAACCTTATGAGTTCCGATTTCTAGTTCTAGGTTAGAGCAAACGTGAGTAGAAGTAGTAATCTCTCCTGAAGGTGTGGCTACTCTCATAGATTGTGCAGCTCTTACAGGTCTGATGTCTAAGTTATCGGCACACGAGCCAGCAATGAAAGAATGCGATGCGCCAGTATCAAACAGTGTCTTAATTGGGATGTTTTGGAGTTTTCCCATACCTGCTAGATTGCCTTTTCCTTTGCGCTGACCACCCTGTTTGATAGCGCATGCCCTCGCATTCTGTTGCTGCTGTGCATGCTGCTGAAACTACTGTTGGTTCATGGGCGGCTGCTGCAGCTGTGCTTGGATGGCTCGGAGGGGGTACTGCTTGAAGTGGTTTAGGGCAGTCCTTTTTCATGTGCCCCTTCTGTCCACAGTTGAAACAGTTGGGGGTGCCTATCTGGCAGACTCCAGGATGGGCTCGGTTGCACTTTGGGCAGACAGGGATGGTAACCCTCCCTGGGTTATTCGCTCCCTGGTTAAAGTTCCTTTGTTGCCCTTGCGGCTGGTTCAGCTGATTGTTTCCCTTCCACGGCAAGTTCTGCTTGTTCCCCTGAATGAACAACCCCGATTGGTTGTTTCCCTGCCATGGCCTTTTGTTGTTGTTGTTGTTGTTGTTGTTCCTGTTCTGCCCAGGCTGCTGATAGCCCTTTCTCTGACCTCCCTAGTTGTTGAAACCCTGACTGTAGCCTCCGCTACCTCCTCCGTTCCATTTCCTCTTCCCCTGGTAGTTGCTACTATTGTTGTTGTAGTAGCCTCGGTTCTGACCCTGCACTGGTGCTGATGCAGTCGGTACAATTTTCTTCTCATCAGGCACGACGGCCTCCATTTCCAGTGATCTTTCCAGTATGTCCGTATAGCCTAGTCCTCCATGACTAGCCAAAGCGATTCCCAATTCATGTCGTAAACCTCCCTGAAATTTCTTAGATAGCTTCTCCTCGGTGTCAACCAATACTGGCGCATACCTTGATAGCTCGCAGAACTTGGCATCATATTTCGTCACAGTCAGCTTTCCCTGCTTCAGATTATAAAACTCGGCTTCCTTCTGTGCCCTATACGTCTTGGGGACGTACTTGTCAAAGAAGATTTCCTTAAACTCTTCCCATGAAAATCGAGCCAGATGCTCTGCGGGTATCACTTTCTGTCTCGCTTCCCACCAGTAATCTGCTGATCCCGTCAATTGGAATGCGACACAAAGCATTCTCTCCTGATCAGTGCATCTGAGGAGCTTGAAGATTTTCTCAGTAGATCTCACCCATAGCTCAGCATCGCTAGGGCTACCAGTTCCATTGAACATTGGAGGGTTCCTTTTGATGAAGAGATCCTCAATATCTCTACGGGGCGGTGGTGGAGGTGGTGGTGATGGGGATGGAGATGGGGATGGGGTGGCATTCTGTTCATATTCCTGTTCTTGGTTGTTTTTCGGCTGACGTCTACCACGTCCTCTAGGCCTTCCAGGTCCTCGACCTCTTCTGTTGTTAACATTTCTCGGCGGCATTTTCTTTAGTCTAAGGAAAAATTGAAAATTCTCATTAGTTTTCTTCTGTTAATTACACTTGGTACTTACTTGCTCGTTCTCAACTTAATCAAGTTCATGGAACAACATATCGAACATAGCTTCGATATTATTTAATTAATCTTTTAACTTTCGAGTTAAACTCATTTCCTCGTTACACGAGTTCATTTGACATTCTGATTTTAATTACTCAATTCATAAGAAATTTTGCTTGATTAAAAATCCTCTTCACGGGTCATGTATATATATATACATCAAAAAGAATATTAATTCTGCCTCCAACGAGGACTTATACAAAAAGGGTTAGACTACTATTAGTCTTAACTAGGTTGACTGCCTACTATTTACCGGTGCACTAACAAGCTGCACTCCGTACCTACTAGAAGTACTAGAACGGAAACGATTCATAAAATTTCATATCCGCTAGAGTACTACAAAATCTAACTAGGTACTAATCCGACTCTATACAGGACAAAGAGCTACTACTACTACTGATATTTACCCGCGTCTACAACGCACTGCTCAACTAAACTGCAGTCGGGTCCAAAAATTACCCCCTATGATCTGCAAAAATCCTAACAACCCTCCTCTGGGTCCTCCTCCGGATCCTCCTCAGGGTCCTCCTCCGGATCCTCCTCCGGGTCCTCCTCCTCGGACTCTGAACAAAAAACCAGCTGAAGTGCCTCGTCCACCCTCAGAGTAGAACCGTCAGAAAGTGTAAGCAAGGTGGGTGAGGGTGCCTCTGAAACGGTCTCCTCCAAGTCGGAAACCAAGTAGTCCTCGCTGAACTCTACTGCACGCTTCTTCAGGGGAAGAAGGTGCTCGGGAACTGAACCTGAACCCGACTCGAACTCCTCCCTAGAACGGACCCTGGACGGTCCTGCCTCCATCTGCTCTCGTACTACTCCCCACTTCGCACAGATCTCCTCGAGTGGCATAAGTGGAGAAGGCAGCTCTAACATGGCGGCGAGCTCCGCGTCGATCTCTCGGTGGTCTGGCCCCTCCCTGTACAGTCTCGTCTCTAACGGTCCCCTGACCCTAACACAAACGTCTGGCACAAAAGGTGAAGACAACCCCAACAACGCGGCTGTCTCAGCGTCAACCTCCACGAATCCCGGCCCTGGGATCAACTCCTCGATCTGCTGTCCCACTGGTGGCGACTCTGGTGTAACTACTGTCTCCTCGTCCTCCTCTAGCTGCTCTAACTTAGCGTCAGACTCCTCAACCAGTACACCGTCTGGTGGAAACTCCAACAGGGCAGAGTACTCAGGGTCTAAGTTAAGCTGCTCAAGCTCCGTCTCGGCTGGAAAGTGACTGTAGGGAAGGTGCGGCTCAAAAGGGACTGGGAACATAAACCTGCCCTCGAAGAACCTCCTGTGTACGAACAGGGCAAATCCGGCGTAGTTGCCGGTCAGCTCAGTGTCGTCGCCTAGGATCCCTAAAAAGTACCACGCTACCCGGTGCGCCCATCCGCGCCACTCCTCCAGTAAGTGTACGATTAGGTCTGTGATTGCATGACTCTCCCGGATCAAGTGTCGTACTGGGTAGTAGGCTGAAGAAAAGTTGCTGACAATCTGTCCTACGTCTTCCTCTCCATAGTCTACCTCAAACTCATAGTACTCGTCCTGCAACATGTCAACAGGTAGGGAAAAAATAACTTATCTCAACGAAAACATAAATTACAAAATGAATATCCCTTATTCAATTGTAACATCATCACTTAAGTCAACCACTTATCGAGACTTCTAGCAATTCAAGAAATCTCAACAACATATATTTATACATTCATAAAATTAAAGATTTTATTTTCATCCTTTTATTTCACCACATTATTACTCATTTTAATTCTTCTTTTATTTCTCAACTCATTAATTCTTAACGACTTTCACTTATTAAAACGAAGTATATTTACTTCGTTCATGTTACTTATTCAAAAGTAACATCCATTTACAAAAGAATTTGTCGTTTACGACTCTTGATATTCGTACTAGTTGTAGTCGTCGCTCAAGACGAAATATGGAATTAAATTCCATAAGAAAAATGAAATATAACTTAAGAATAACTTTCTGGAAAACTAAGTTCGAGTTATCGTCGCTAGAATCGGGCGATCGATGGAAAAATTAATCAAGCTTCGCGCTCGACTCCTAATAATCTCTACGATTTTTCTTTATATAGTTCTATCAAGGTGAACCCTTTTGAAACACGAAACGAGTAGAAAAAAGAAATGACGTGTCACGAACTGACGTCATTTACATTACTTACACGCAAGTAATGTTCACTTATTTCGCTTAACTTTGATTCCAAGTTACTCGATCTCCGTTGTTTCGTTCATATATTTCTTAACTCGAAGCCGAAAGCTTCTCAAACGGCTACTCGCTCCCTTCGATTACTAACATGATTTATTGAATTATTTTTATTCATTTTCCTCGCAGGAAATTTTCAGAAAACAAGTTCGACTTTGCCGAACCTTTATTCATGTCACTAAACGCACGTGACGTTCATCAGTAGAAGTCCTTCTCGCGTTGGGGATCTCCTTCCGAAATCATTTCAAGACAACGTTTCTTAAAAATGTCTAAGTTCTCGAAGAACCGGAAAATTCTTAGGTTTCAAGTCTATGTTCTCATTGAACCGGGAAAAATCCCTAAAATCCGGCTACATTCTCTTATCCGCATAATTTTTCATAAAAGGAGATTATCGCGCAATAATTTCACATAAGATAGTACTTGTACTATCGCATACTCATATAAAGTATAAAAATCATACTTCTGTAAAATTCTTATTTTTAAAACACATCTCATTCTCATTCTCAATCTTTATTGAATACTTGTTCAATAAATTTCTTATTTAAAAGAAATCTCATCATAAAATTATTTCCTTTTCCTCGTTGAGTCGACGTAGCGGGCGGTTAAGTTGACATCTATGTTCTCAATCTTAGTATTATAGTCTAACTCTTATCTTATACTTGGAAAGACGACTCTGATCCAGAGTATACACAAATATCGTGTCTTATGACTCGAAAGAAGACTCGATATAGAGTACGAATGAATACTCTATTCTATTACTCGAAGGAAGACTTGCATAAAAATACCACTCTGTGATATTACTTAAAAGAATGACTCGTATTAGAAAAAGATGACTTATAACTACAGTAAACATCAACCGTCGCCGCTCACCGTCGCTTCAACCTGCACATTTAGAAAACAATGCAGGGCTAATTACAAAAAGTACTTAGTGGGCACGATGCCAAAATCATAATCATAAGTATAGATAAATATGGCATTTCATAATTGTAGCACATCGCGGTTTTATTTAAAAGAGGCCCGTGTCTACCAAACATTTTCTGACTGATTTTCACAATTTACTCGGCCGAGTATTTTCTGGTATGCTATGTTCAATCTTGACCAATTCTCATTCACCGTGGCTGGTATCCCTCAACAGGATATCACATACACCACAAGTTACAAAGTGCACTAACTCTGGAAAGCACTTAGCAGCTAACTCAGAGCCGATCGTTAGTTAACCTAGTTAGATTAACTCTAAATCTGGAAAACACGAATGTTGACTCAGATAGGTACAAGAGAACTCATATAAAACATAAAACAGTTCATGCCATAATATCACTTTGAAAACACAGATATCAAAGCGATAAAGAAAGATTTTCCGAGCATTGCTCGTTTTATTTTGTATATAAATGCCCACCTCGATATACAGAACTAAAAGCAATAGCTTCCAAACTTCGGATCTTCCGTCCTTTCTCTACAGTTGGCTTCCTCCTTCATCGTAAAATAATAATACTTAAAAATGGGTCGTAAAAGATAATCGATCAAAGAGACTTAAATAGAGAGGGTAGTCGATAGCTCGATACGACTTAAATGATCATAAGGATCTAAGTTGGAAAGAATCAACTTAGGAGAATTACGTTTTAGTTCATTAAAAGACTTATGAAATTTCTCGCTTACTACTTCTTTATTTGAACAGATAAGAGATGAGATCTCGACTGGTTTTATCACTCAAGGCTCCATACTTGACTCTAGGGTCAGTAGGAAGATATTCATTAGCTATTACGGCTTAAACGATCGAAAGAAACTAAGTTATGAACTAAACAAATTAGAAGAATGGAAACTGGAATTTTACTGCGCAATACAGTGACTCTGGAGGCTGTCCAGAACAGGGGATTTTGAACCAGGGGATGAGCCCTGTACCATTGGAAAGTTTGGGATGTCTAGTTTCTGCTCCAATTTACGGATCACAAATCCGATAAACAAGCTAAAAGTTATTACAGTTTCCGGCGAGGGTCGCAAAACTGCCGCGAAAAACCCTAGTTGCTCAAAAGATTCGACGTATAACGTCTTAGGTTCGTTCTAAGCTCTCGTATTCGATTTCTTTAGAAACTGGACCCTCAAGGCAGTCATCACGTATTCCCATACGTGACGAACTCCTTCTCAAAACTCGCTCAATAGCACGACGTTCTAGACGTCGGCTTTCAACTAACAATTACTAAACCAACAATTTATGAAATTTGCGTTCTAGTTCTCGACTATAACTATAGCTCATATTATAAAAGCTCGAAAGCTCATGACGTCAACTACAAAGTTGTTCTCAAGTCCATCATAGACAATAATATCAAATTAGAATTCTCATTCGACTTTTCGATTATTAGTTACGTCTAATTGTTCGTCAGTTATGAAATTTTCAAAGTTGTCGGATTCCGTTCAAATTTCACGACATTAAACTACATCTAACGTGAATCACTTCCATGCATAAAATTATTTCATAACATCATTGTATTTAAACTTATGACGAGTTCTTCGTCTCTTACATTACATAAAATATTTTTAGAAAATTCTCAATTAAATTCTATTATCAACTAACATCATTTGCAACATAATTCCATCATCAATTCATCATTTAAATTCAACACATGGAAATCCCTAATTCTACTATAAATTTCGTTATTTATATATGTATTAAGAGAGTGATTTTCTTCTCCAATTAACATCATTTACTCATTAATCATCCTACTATAACATTAATTAATCAATTGCAATCCAATTTCAAACTAACATGCATAAATCCCCAAATTCATACTCAAACCCTAATCGAATTTTCACAAAACATGGGGCTTTCGATTCCTCTTCGTTCTAATCACTAATTAAGCATCTCTTAAGCATGATTTTATCATTATTTGAAGAAATCCAAAAATCCTACAAAAACCTAAAAATTTCGGTATTTAACAAGAGATTAGAGTTCTTGGTTTTGTTCAATTCTAAACCCTAATTAACCTATCTAACATATCCAATTTCATTAATCCAAGATCGAATCATCTATTTCAAAACTCCAATTTTCGATCACAAGAAAAAAAAAATGAAAAGAAGAAGATGATGGATGGATAGAAGTTTAGAGGGGAGAATTACCTTGCTAATTAACAAAGGAAGAATGAAGTTTGAATGGAAGGATGAGGACTTGTGTGATTTTCTTCTTCAAGATCTTCAATGGAGGAAAAGAAATGAAGAACTAGAGTGAGGGAGGGGAGGCTGCCGATTGGGGAGGGAAAAGGAGGAGATGGAATGATTTAATTTGTTAACTTAGGTTATAAGGTATGATAGGTTTAAAGTAGTGAATAGTTCTACCTTAGGTGTCACATATTTAACTAATAAAACACAAAAATCTAACTAAAGTGAGGGGATGATGTCGGTCATGAGGGAGAGGGAGAGGGAAATACGCGCTTTTTCGGTGCGATCCGATGATACGAAAAACGTTTGACGAAAAACGTTGCTCGGTACAAAAACGTCGCGATCCGATTCGACCTAAAATTTTAACGTACGAAACTTAATCGGAAAAATAAATTTATAAAATTTATTTTGACAAAAACTCGGGACGACACAGTCCGAGTTTCGTCCGGAAAATCATAAAAATGAACTTTCTCGGGCGAGTTCGTATCGCGATTTCGTGAATGTAAAAATCAGACGGTTTTCCGTTCTGAGTTCACGAACTAAAAACTTTTCGTACGGGCTAACTCTAAATACAGTAGTCGTCTAGCTGACTTCCGTAATTTATTTTCAGAAACGGATTCGACCGTTAGTCTTAGAATTCCAAATCGTAAACTTAGGCGTGCAAAGCCATTTATTTAATTAACTTTAAAATTTTAAGATCGTAAGGAATTTACGGGGCATTACATCACAGTCCGAGTTTCGTCCGGAAAAATCATAAAAACGAACTTTCTCGGGCGAACTCGTATCGCAATTTCGTGAATGTAAAAATCAGACGGTTTCCCGATCTGAGTTCTAGAATTTAAATTTTTATCGCCCGTTAAAACCCTAATACACTAGTCGTTCCTCTAACTTCTGGAATTTATTTTCTGAAACGGATTTCACCGTTGGTCTTAGAATTGCAAATCGGGATCTAAGGCGTGCAAAGCCATAATTATTATTAACTTTAAATTTTTAACGCAGAAGAAATTTTCCGGGGTATTACATCCTACTCCCCTTACGAAAAATTTCGTCCCGAAATTTTCTTACCTCCTTCGCAAAAAGTTCCCACGTAGCTTCCTCTTGCCCGTGGTAATTCCAGAATACTTTACTGATCGTATCGACTTATTTCTTAACTATCGCACCTTTCGATTCCGGATTGATTGCGTTCTTTGGTTATAACTTATATCGAAAATCAAGAACTATGTCTTGCTGATGAATCACGCGTTTAGAGTCGAACACGTACCAAGCTTAGTCACCACTTTGATATTTGTTTTCTACTTTATGCTAAAATATCACACTTGTGACTCACCTTCTTAATTCTTCTATTTTAATAACATCTAGTAGTATAAATACATGTCATACCTCACAATTTTCTTCCTTTCTTCCCTCACTTGTGCCGCCAATATACTCTCTCTCGCTCATTTCTTTATTTTGTTCTTCTTTTTTTCATCAATCTTCATCTAGTTCATCAAGTGGAATCATCATACTTTGTTCATCCTTCCATCAATCCTAAATCCAAGTTTATATCTAGCAAGGTAATGATCTTAGCTCCCTTTCCATCCAAGTAAAATTCTTTCCTTTGATTCTTGGTATTTTCGAAAGTTATAGGAATTTTAGGATTTATGATTCAAGTTTATTTTCATGGTTATTTAATACATAGAAATGGATTTCATGGTTGAAATCAAGAAGGGATTAAATCCCCTAATTATTCTATTAAGGACCGAAATCTCAAGAGAGATGGAGGATGATGTTTTAAGTTTAGTTTCTTGGATATTTATGCATAGAAATGAAATTCTATGGTTAAGAATTAAAGAGAAATTAAACCCCTTAATTATAGATGAAAACCGAAAAAAAGGGTTAGGATTTGAGTTTTTATAATTTTAATTTATGATGTTAGATTGTGGTATAATTTAGTATTAGTTGATTTGGTGATTAATTATAAAGTAAGATATTAAGAAGGAATGAAATAAATTGAATATGCATAAAAATCGATGGAAATAAGTTCATGAGGGTTTAGTGTGTGTTCTAGGTGTTCTTGGTGTTCTTGGCCAAGAACATGAAGATTTGAAGATGATTAAAATTAATTATAAAATAAATTAATTAATTATTTAATTAATTAATTAATTAATTCGAAATTAAATAATAATAAAATAAAATTTAAAATAATAATATTAAATAAAAAAAAGAAAGTTTATATTTTTATTCATGGAAATATGGAATTAAAATTAATGAGTTAAGATGATCAATATTAAGTGTAAAGAAAGAAATAATAAATGAAGGTTAATACGTATTTGAACTGAATTAGTTGATGATTAATGATATACAAGAGAGTTAGTTGATGATGATGATGATGATGTGAGTTGAATTATGAAATGAAAGTTAGAAGATTAAGTTGAAAATGAAATGAAATTGGTTTAGTAATTGATTAGTGAAACAACGAGGAAGTGTTTGTCGTCTTATTAAACCGGGAAAGGAGGAAGTATTCTCAATTAATGAATTAGTATGATGACTATCCTAAGAGTAAAATTTCGTGAGTATAAAGTGGTGTAGAATTGATCGAACATAGAGAATTATACGTCGAGTTTTACGAGCCCCAGGGTTACACTCGGGCAGTTTTGCGATCTCTTACGGAAACTGTCATAACTCTTAGCTCGCTTAACGAAATCGAGATCCGTAAATTGGAGAGTAAACTAGACATCCGTGGCTTTCGTTTGGTACCAAGTACATCCACTGTTTCAAAATCCCCTGTTCTGTAAAAATCTACTGATCTGTGCAGAAGTTTCCAAAACCTAGTTTCTTAAGTTGAGTTCTTTTTAACTTGATTTCTTTTGATCTTAAAAGTCGTTATAAGCTATCGGCTTCCATTAATTACTGACCTAAGTGTCGAGTAAGGAACCAAGCAAGTTCTAAACGAGAAGTGTTTAAGTCTCGTTTCTTTTTTATAAAAAGAAGAATTTAGTTAGCGTGCAAAGGCTTAGAAGATTAAAAATGATTTCGATATTCCTTTTCTTTTATCGTCTCGACCACTTATCGAAGTTTTATTATTTGCAATAAAAGGCGGAAGTCGACATCAAGGATAGGACGGAAGATCAAAGATGGAAGCTCGTGTTAGTTCTGTAATCGTTTGAGGTGGGCTTTTATATATAAAACAAAACGAGCAATGCTCTAAAACCTTTCTTTATCGCTTTGATATCCGTGTTTTCAAAGTGATAATTATGGCATGAACTGTTTTATGTTTTATGTGAGTTCTCTTGTACCTATCTGAGTTAACATTCGTGTTTTCCAGAATTTATGAGTTAACCGCTAGGATTGTTAACTATCGATCGGCTCTGAGTTAGCTATTAAGCGCTTTCCAGAGTTAGTGCACTTTGTAGCCTGTGGTGTATGTGGTATCCTGTTGAGGGGTAACCAGCCACGGTGAATGAGAATTGGTCAAGATTTGAACGTAACATCTATAAAATAAGTGCTTGATCAAGCCAAATTGTGAAAATGAGTCAGACAATGTTTTAGTAGACACGGGCTATATTAATAAAACCCCGGTGTGCTACAAATTATGAAATGCCAAATTATCTATACTTATGTTTATAATTTTTCGGCAACGTGCCCACTAAGTACTTTCGTACTTAGCCCTGCATATGTTTTCTAAATGTGCAGGTTGAAGCGACGAGAGCGGCGGTGGTTGAAGTTGAGTCGAGTTGTTAAGAAGTTAGGAATGCTTTAGCTTATGACCTACTTTCCGCTGCAAAACTCTAGACCTTTTGTCGTTATGTACTTTGGGTGAATCACTGTAGTTTAAGTCTGTAATCTTTAACTTAGATGCTTTCAAGTACTTCTGTCGAGTAATCCTTCGTGATTAACTCTTCCTTTTAATAGTAAAGTCTTGTTCATCGAATGTATGATGTCATTTATATATGTTTAATTAGTCAGCCCCCTTCTTCCTCGCTTCTTTAATCCAATCCCAGTCGCACCCCGGCTTCTACCGTCCCTCGGGATTTGGGGCTGTGACATATACGTAAGACTTTCGTATTCTCGAAACTTCTTTCTTCAATCTTCATACATCTTCGTACTCCCTTAGTAAACGGTTTATGGCGTGTCGTGAGCCTCACTCATGATATCGTTCTTCAATTCATCGTCGTCAGGATACAAAGTCTATCTTAAATACGATCGCATTACCTGGTGCTTTGGAATAATCGTCAGGTTATCCGTTCTTACCCTTAGTCGTAGCTTCTTGATCAACTCGTCCTTTCTCTGAGCACTTATGATTATCTTTCGTAAGCTTGGTGTAGCTATGAGTGCTACTATTCGGCTGGTTATCGTTTTTAGGTGAATCGAGCACCTCTAAATCTATCGTCTTGAATTCTCGTATAAGTGCTTCTTCCTCGATAAGAGACATCTGAATTTTGTTGGAGTATTGCGACTCGTCACATCTGCTATGACGTTAACCCTTTCTGAATGGTAATTGATACCACAATCATAATTTTCCATCCTATGGATTATATCAAACGTTTCATTAACACTTACGTTAAGCCTACGATTTAGAAGAAATATTGTTACGAAGTCAGAGCCCACTCACGGGGTCTTATATACATATATGTCGAACGAGTACTGGTTTGCCCCTAACGAGGACTTATACAAAAATTACTACTAGTCTGAAATAAGCCAACCCTTTGCCTAGTGACCCTTGCCCTTGTCTTGTGCTTCTGGCCCATTCACAAATGCCCATGCATTCTGCTCTCGTTGTTGTTGTAGTTGTTGTCGTTGCGGCTGTGGCTGAGCTTGCATAGCTCTCAAGGTTAGCAACGGTTTCGGACAATTTCTTCTCGCGTGTCCCTGTTGTCCACAGTTATAACAACCGTCGAAGTTCACCAAACAGTTACCAAAGTGCATTTTGTTACACTTAGGGCAGGTAGGAATAGTGATTCATTCTTGGTGATTGTCTGTCTGCTGTCCCTGCCGCTGTCCGTGTCGGTTATTCTGATTCGGCTACTGAAAGTCATGCTGATTTCCACCCTAGTTTTCTCCTTCTCTTTTCCTTTTACCTTTATGGTTGCAGCTATGGTTGTTGGAATGGTCTGGAGTTGGTATCTGGGTTAGTGCTGATACGGGCGCTACAATCTCTCGTTCATCCGTCACAACTGCCTCCATTTCTAAGGCTCGTGCTAGTAGGTCTGTATAGCTTAGTCCTCCATGGCTGGCCAATGCCAATCCTAGTTCGTGTCTAAGTCCCCCACGGAACTTCTTTGCCATCTTCTCGTCGGTATCTACCTGTTCGGGTGCATACCTTGACAACTCACAAAAGGTTGCATCGTACTCAGTCACTGTCATCTTCCCTTGTTTCAGACTGTACAACTCCGCTTCCTTCCTTGCTCTATAGGTTTTAGGGATGTACTTGTCGCAAAATGCTTTCCTTAAACTCATCCCAAGTAAACTGAGCCAAATGCTCTGTCGGAATGACCTTCTGTCTAGCTTCCCACCAATTATCAGCTTGTCCGTCGAGTTGAAACGCAACACATGAGAGGCGCTCCTCGTCCGTACATTTGAGAAGTTTAAAAATCTTTTCTGTAGGTCTTACCCAAAGCTCAGTATCGCTCGGGTTTCCTGATCCAGTAAAGATAGTTGATTTCTTTTGAGGAATAGATACTCTATGTCACGATGTCGTGGTGGTGGAGGTGGAGGGGTTTCCAGACGTTCCTGATCTTCCTCCCTCTCATGATGTCTATGATCTCTTCCTAGTCCTACAGGCCGACCACGTCCTCTTCCTCTGTTATTCGCAACTCTTGGCGGCATTTTGAAACTTAAGAAATAAAAAATTCTTGTCAATTCCGCGCCTTAAGCACTCATCCATTTAATAAGAAATTAACTTATCTTAATCATCTAGTAATTACCTCAAATTGCAAACAAACTCTTAACGGTTCTTAGCTTATCTTAACCATCTCAACTTATCTTTATCGTCTTAACGTACACTTAATCATCTTAGCTTAGACTTCTTAGCTTTCTTGAAGAGAGACTCTTATCGGTTCTTCAATATTAAAACAAGTCAACTCCAAAGAGACTTGTTCATGTCACTTATACTTATGTGACATTCGTTTATAAAAGACTTGTCGTTCTCGTCACCTAATACTCGTATTCGTCGTATTCTTCGTTCAATTATGAAGTATAAAATAAATTCCAAAAGAAAGTGGAATAATAACTAAGGAATAACTTTTAGAACACAAGTTCTAGTCATCGTCGGAATCGAGTGATCGTTGGAATTTATCTATGATTTCCGTATTCGATTCTTAATAATAAAACGAATCTCTTATTGGAGTTATAACGGAGCGAACTCCCATCGAAAGACGACTTCATTCGTGTTACTTGTACAGAAGTAACACTTGTTTCTTCATTCTCTTTGATTCCCTTTATTCTGTCCTCTTCGTCTCGATCGTATCTTTCTGGTTTCGAAGCCAACGCTTCTCAAATGTCAAATCGTTTCTTTAGTTCACTTAATACGGAATTAAATTACCTTATCATTACTTATACTATTTCCTCGAAGGAAATTCTCATCGGCTCTTAATTATAAAACAACGTTTGACTCCGCCGAGTCTTTGCTCATGTCACTTCACGCACGCGACATTCGTCTTTAAAAGTCCTTCTCGTTTCACGATCTTGTTTCGAAATCATTTAAAACCAACACTGCTTAAAACGTCTATGTTCTCAGGGAGTCTTAGAGCAACAGTCTAAGTTCTCATATCAACAAAACTGATGGTCCCGAAACGAGTTCTGGTGTATGGGGGGGGAGGAATACACCAGATGCAACTTTTTAAAATAACCCCCTAAAAATATCTCAACCGAGTAAGGAAGCTCAGTTGGAATCACAACCGAGTAAGAAACACTCGGTTGGAAGTGATGTGCTGTGCGGAATGTGGTGGAAAAATAACTCATTAAAATTAACTCACGCTTTTATGCACGGTTGGTCAAGAACCAAGACAGTTGAGAATGCTAAGATGCAATTTGCATGCTCGTTAGTTGGTCAGTTGAATATGCAGGAAATAAGTGAAAAATAAACTCAAGCACACAGAAATTTACATGGTTCGGGGAAACCTCCTACGTCCATGGGGAGTTGTGAGTCCACACAACTCTGTTCAAGTTCTTCTGGACAAACCACTCAGCTTACGCGAGCTGAGCAACCGTTAAGGATAAGTTTGTGGGTACTTATCAACCTTACAGTTTAGTTTTCGGGTACTAAACATCCTATCTACTCAATTCCGGGAAGAGTAGGGCCCTAACACTCCTTTTGAGAGGAAGTGTGAAAAAGATGGGTTTCAACTAAAAGCTCGAACACGAAGTGAGCTATGATCTAACACTCTACGAACTCTCACTAAGTGATGTTCTCAAGGTTCGATCTAAAGACACAGAAACTAACTCTAGAACTCTCAACAAGTGATGTTCTAAAGGAATAAATGCAGTTCAGCTCGTGAAGAATTTTTCTCTTTCTTTCGCTCTCTGGTTTCTTCTCGCGTGTGTGTCTTCTATCTTCTCTGAATGAATGAAGGCCTCTATTTATAGGCGGAGAGTGTCAACTGGCCGTTGGAGGAGCTGTTGATCTCTGTTCTTTGATAGCGATGGCTTGTCTCTCATCTCTGCAAACTTTCCCGATATGGCATCTGTGCTCTTCTGCTTTCCATCTAAGACAACCTTGTGTTGGGCCAAATGGGGTAATGACTGAACGGTCAAACCCTCACGTGACTTCCTTTTTGAAATTCAAATCTTAACAACAGACTTCCAACAAGGAGTGGTCGGTTAAGACTTTCGATCTTCAACTAGCTTGTTCTTCAGCTGATGTTCTATCTGACTGCTGACAGTTGAACTCTCAGCTGACTTCTACTTCATGCTGTTGATCTTCTGGGTTGAGTTATACAACTGATGTTCTGAAACTGAACGCTCAGTTGTCTTCCTTGTATCTTCTCCCTTTTTGAATTCACATGGAATGAACGCTCAGTTATGTTCCTCACAACTGGTGTTCTATCTGTTTAGTGTAACTTCCCCCTTTCTCAATGCTTCATATGATGAACGCTCAGTTGTCTTCTTTACAACTGATGTTCTATCTGAGTGAAGCCTTGTTGCTGTCTTCAGCTGGAGTCCTGTAAAGATAAAATCTTAACAATGCTCAAACAACGAGCCTAACTACTGACATTAGGAACTGGCAACATCTACTTGGTTGGGGTCAGTTGGTTTTGGAATCAATCAAAACTTTTACTTAAATTTCCCAACAATTTCCCCCTTTTTGATGATGCCAAAACCCCTTATAAGAATTCTAAAACCCTTATAGATCACAACTAATCTAGATCTAACTGACTTATCTAAAATCTCAGCTGAAATTCTAGACTGTCTATAAGATGAAAACATCAAAGAGTTAGCACAGTTATAACATGGTATTGAACTAACTTTTTGATTCAGAGCTTGGACAATGAGAGATTGTTCATCAAGGTGAATCTTATAACTGGATAGTTTTCAGAAACTATCTGAGCTAAAATTCTATCTGAGCTAAAATTCTAGCCCATACTTACTAAAAATCCTAACAAAAATTTCCCTCTTGGCAGGTGACTCCTTGGAAATGTCCACTCCATGCTCCTTGCAAACCTGCCTCGCCTCAGCTGCAATCTTCGTGCGGTTCGGGTTGTGAGAGTCTGGGAGAAGAGGAGGCCGATAAGTAACCCTTTTAGGAACTGGAACTGTGTTCAAGTCCAGCTTGGATTCAATCATAGCCCGCCTGAACTGGCTGAACATGCCCGGATCCCCTGAGTGTAACTTAGTCAGCGCTTCCTTGAACGCTTTCCTCGGGTCGTCAGTAGAAGTCGTTCACGAACTCCTGCTTGAACAGCTCCCACTCTTCATTCCACTCGGTCGGCATCCACTTGTCAACATGCCTAAACCGACTCTCGACCTTGGACTTTGCTGGCAACCTTTGTTGCTTCAATCGAGCTTCCGCCTTTGATTGATGTTTGTTGATTCAGCGTCGGCTGCGGGAGGCAACATTGCGGTCCAAATTCTGGGACATTTTCTTCAGCTCTTCTTCGAACTGGTTCACCCTCCTTGCCTGGCTGGCGGCGAACTTCCTTATCCAGCTCGGGTTCATATAATCTTTCTCCTCTACATCCATAGCCTTAGCAGCTGCGATGCACTCTTCGGTTGTGATACCGTCGAGTTCCGAATCTAGCTCGGCTGCTATCTCGGCTATGGAGTTGTAGGAAACTCCAAACTTCTCTGCCAGCTCCAAGTCTTTTGACATTTCAGCTCCACCGACTTCGGTTGACTTGGGAGCGGCCTTCTTTGTCTTCTTCCTCAGCTAAGATTTTGCTGCAGCTGGCACTTCTTCTTCGGCTTGGGTCTCTTTTTCGCCCTGCACCCCAACATCCGCCTCCTTCTCTTCCCCCTTTTTGGCATCAGCAACAAGGTTTGCTACTGAACCATCCAGAGAGGTGAGTTGATCATCGGCTAGTTGAAGGCAGTTGAAGAGTTCATCGACAGCGCACTCAAGCTCTACCTTCTTCGCTAGATCCGAGTCCTGGCGCTCTTGTTCGGCTTTCTTTAAAGCAGAGAGGTTCTCGATGACCTCAGTTTGAAAAGCCACGAACTCAGCCCATCGCGACTCGAATTGAGACTCCCATTCAACATCTTTGGTTTGCTGGGACTTGGCAAAATTGGAGTCGGCCAAGGATTTGAAGACGTTCAGCTCCGACTTCAATCCCAACAGAGTGGATTTTAACTCTGACATTTCTTGACTGGTGGAGGAGGAGAATTCTTCCAGCTTGGTCTTCATTGCAACATTCTCCTCCACCAGTTGCTGATTCTTCACTTCTTGCGCTTCCAACACCCTCAGGTGGTCATCTTTTTGTTGCTAAAGGTTGGCAAGCAGTTCAGTCCTCAGCTGGTTGACCCTCTCAGCTACCAGCTCACATATTTCTTGAGTTGTGGGAGCATGCTGATCAACTGGAGGGGCTTGTGCAATTAGAGCTAGAGGCTCAACTGTGACCATGGCTTGTCGGTTGGCCAGGTACAACTTCAGTTCTTCTTCTTCTTCCTTCGCTGCTGCGGCGGCTGCATCCACATCCTCAAGGAAGTCAGCTGACTTGATCAACATGCTGTCGAGGAAGTCGATGCATCCTGTCCAGCTGCTTCCCTGGTGTCTGTCCCTTCAGCTCGGCTCTGGTCCAGCCGACGAGTGAGCAGCGCAATCCGGTTGTTGTAAGCCACTTCAAGGTTGGAGTAGTTGAAGTAGGCTCGGATACGGGACTCATCTAACTTCAGCCTGTCCCAGCTCTGCACCCTGATCGTATCTTCTTTGACGTACCAATGGCTGAAGATCAGGTGGAATTGGTACAAGAGCTCGGTTCCCAGAGTGGCAAAGACTGGCATGTTGCGAGCTTCAGGGAACATGCCTAGCAGCTTTTGGAAGCAGTAGGCCACCCTGCCCTCGTGCTCCAGAGCAACTGCCTGAAGGTCCTCTGCTTCATTTATTGGGGAGGGAGAAATATCATATGGCAGAGGTTCAAAAGGTTCATCGATGTTGGCTAAAGAGTCGGCCGCAACATCGGCATCGAGCTGGGAGCTCGGAATATCGGATTCGGTTGGGAGGGGGGTTTCAATTGTTTCCTCAACATTTGCCGAAGAAGCGGTCACAATGTTGGCATCGAGCAGGGTGCTCGGAACATTTGGTTGTGGAAGGGTTGAAAGAGCAAGAGGCTCTGGGGGCGGTACGACATGAACTCCTGCCGTGGGGGAGGTTGGGGTGTCGTCAAGGTCCTCAGATGAGAAAGAAGCGTCTGACGTCACATCCGTCTCCATTCCCTCAGCCTCGTCAACTCCGGCTGCGCGAGGGACGATCTCAAAAGTGGCAGCCTCAGCTGAGCGGCTCGACTCAGATGGCTCTTCAGCATGTGCCGACTCAACTGGAGCTTTCTCCTTAGCTGGCATTCCCTCCTCAGCTGGCGCAGACTCGACCGGTGCCTCCTCCTCAGCTGGAGCTTGCTCCTCAGCTGGCTCAGCTGGCTCAACAGCTGGCTCTTCAACCACAACCTTCTTCTTGATTTTCACCCTCAACTTTTTCTTGGAGGGCTCCTCAGCTGACTCCTTCTCCAACTCAGCTCATCGGCGTGCAACTTTGGATTTGGCGGGGCGAGCAGCAGCTGATTCCCCTTCAGCTGTAGACTCAGCAGTCTTTCCAACCACCTTCTTCTCCTTCAGAGTATACACACTCCTGAGCACCTCATGTGCCTTCTTAGCTGTCGGGAACAACAACAACTTCTTGAATGGCGTCTCTTCACAGTCCTCCCAGACCATGTTGTGATCCTTGGTCGCAAGCCGGATCAGGGCTGAGATCTTGCAGCCGAAGTTGAGCGTCTCTTTCACACTCAACAGCTTCTCTCCAGACTCAGTTGTCTAGGAGATCTTTGACTTCTCCACCATCAACTGGTTCAGGAAGTATTGGAACCAGTTGATCTAGTGTTGGTGCTCCAAGGCCACCAACTGCTTCAACTTGGGTCGGCTGATGTCGCCGAAAGCACCACTGTAACCGAACACCACCTTAGAAACTACATCGAATAGCAGGCGATGTTCTGGCTTCAACTTCGTCCTCTGCATGTTGCTTCTCAACCTCTCCGGCTTGATCAGAGCATTCTGAAGAAACTCATCCGCCTGCTCGTCGGTTATGTTCTCTAGAAACTCCGTGGCGGTGTGGTTGACGGGGATGATGTGGCGGAGGGCATCGGAAATATTGATGGGGAAGGTGACACGGCGAATGGTCCTTGCCGGAACGTCGCGTTGGCGGCAGGAGACCTCTGTAGTCACTCCGTCCCTGCTGTCAATGGATGCTTGCAGGTTGACGTAGAATTCCCCGACTTGTCGCCTGAGCAAGTGGGAGGGCAAAGCTTGGCCCATTCGAGAAGGCCATTCTATCTGAGAGTATTGGCGAGGGGGGCCAACACCGGCAACTCCAAATCCTCGTCGGAGAGGATCTGTTCGAAATGGATCTTCGACACCAGCATGTCGAACGATTCTTCGTAAGAGGTAGGGACAAGGGAAGATCCGGAAGAAGCCATTTTCTTGCTTTTGGGGGCCATTTATGATCACTGCAAAGGTATTTATAGGAAGAAGTAAGGGAAATCTTTTGCAGAAAATAGTTAGACAAAAACTTGGGAGACGATGAACAGTTATTATAGATAGATACGAATGAGGAAGGTAAGAGATCACTTCCTGATTTTCCGATATATATAGGTTTTTGACTTGATTGATATCGACGGCTGGGGTTAAATGGCGCGAATCCATCAACGGCTGAGATCACGCGACTGTTGACTATCTTTGACTTGACGTCATGCAACGAGTTCCAACCAGCGCGTGAGAAGGTGTACAGTTTATCTTGTCAGCCCAGTCGCACTATAAAGTAGGCTATGGATGTTCAGCCGTACTTTACATTTAATGCTACATGATGGCTATTTTAATGTAACTGACTATCTCATGAATGTTTGAATTTATTTCAAACATTCTCATTTTAGAACATAACACCTTCAGCCATAAATGTTACCTGCCAGCTAATGTCGGAATCAGCTGTGTTCCCATGTTGCGCCATACCATCAGCTAACTCGAGTTCGTCTGTTCAGCTGACGTCTGATTCTTTCGGTTGGCAATCTGCATCTGATCGGCATACCATCAGCTGACTCAAGTTCGTCTGTTCAGCTGACGTCTGATGTCTTCAGTTGGCGATCCGCATCTGAGATTCCCCCTTCATCTAAGCTTCCCCCTCAGATGGATATCTATCTCTTCACCTCAGTTGACTCCTCATCTGATGGATCCAACAATCCAAGGAGGTCACATAGCATCTTGAACCGTGCTTCAGCTAGAGGTTTGGTGAAGATATCAGCTCTCTAAATCTCAGTTGGAATCTTCTCCATGGATACATCCTTCTTCTCAATATGATCTCAGATAAAATGATGTCGGATGTCTATATGCTTTGTCCGAGAGTGATGAATAGGATTCAAAGAGATAGCAATGGCACTTGAGCTATCGCAATGAATGGGAACCTGTCCAGTTGAGACTTCATAATCTCTTAGCTGTTGCTTGAGCCATAACACTCGCATGCAACAGCTTCCGGCAGCCATATATTCTAACTCGGTTGTAGAAGTCGCAACACATGCTTGTTTCTTGGAGAACCACAAAACTAGCTTGCTTCCCATGAACTGACAATGTCCAGATGTGGACTTCCTGTCCAACCGATCTCCTGCTAGATCTCCGGTCAGTTGGATACCACAACCCAACATTAACAGTTCCCTTCAGATACTTGATGATGTTCTTTGCTGCCAACATGTGTGCTTCCCTGGGTTAAACTTGGAACCGAGCACACACTCCAACTGCGTATGATATGTCTGGCCGCCTGGCAGTTAGATATAGCAAAGAACCGATGATCCCTCTATACTTACTGGCATCTACAAGTTTTCCTTCAGTTCCAGGTTCAATCTTCCAGTTAGTATTCATTGGGATCCTTGTACTCTTGCTTGTCTGCAATCCGAACTTGGTGATGAGCTCCTTAGTATATTTGGAGTGATTGATGAAAATCCCTTCTGGAGACTGCTTCACTTGTAATCCAAGAAAATAATTCATCTCGCCCATCATCGACATCTCGAACTTCTCCTTCATGAGATTTGAGAATTTTTCACATAGTTCCTCTGACTTAGAACCGAATATGATGTCGTCGACGTAGATTTGCACAACAAGTATATCATCTCCAACTTTGATGGTGAACAGTGTTTTGTCAACTGACCCTCGTTTGAACCCCGAGTTCAGAAGAAAACCACAAAGAGTGTCATACCAAGCCCTTGGTGCTTGTTTCAGTCCATAGATTGCTTTCTTCAACTTGTACACTCTTCCATCTCCAGTCTCAAAACCTGGAGGTTGTTCAACATATATATCTTCCATGATATCTCCGTTGAGGAATGCACACTTCACATCCATCTGATAGACCTTGAAGTTGTGAAATGCGGCATAGGCTAGAAAGATTCGGATGGTTTCCAACCTTGCAACCGGTGCGAAGGAGTCCTCGAAATCAATTCCTTCTTGTTGGCAATATCCCTGAGCTACCAACCTTGCCTTATTCCTCATTATGATTCCAATGGCGTCTCTCTTGTTTTTGAAAATCCACTTCAATCCAATAACCTTAACACCATTTGGTCTTTCTACCAACTCCCATACACAGTTGCGTAGAAACTCATTCAGTTCTTCTTGCATGGCTGTTGTCCAGTGAACACAGTTGAGAGCTTCCACAACGTTCTTCAGTTCTGGCACATCAGCTACAAAGCAAGAAATCATGGCAACATCTCCAGCTTGCTCGAACTCCTCTAGAACTGCCAACTCCTCAGCATATTGAGCATAAGTGTTGGAGTCTTCCTCGATTGAGTCTGGATTTGCAACTCGGCTCCTTGTACGCACACCTTCGGTTGGATCTCCGATGATGTTGTCAGGGGAATGATCTTCATACCATCTTCGGTTGCATCTTCCTTCTTCTTCCAACTGTGGTTGTTTCATGATCTGAGCTGTGGAAGATGCTGGACTTTTCTGAGCTGGTGATTTATCAGTTGTTGAGTCTGGATCCTCAACATTGATAACATTTCGAACCGGGCTCAGTTGGGCTTCGGATGCTGATGCAGTTGGAGGGGCATCAGCTGGAGTTCCCCCTTGAGATGAGCTGGGGTCCTCGCATTCATCTTCAGAGTATGGATCCTCATCCTCAGTTGCCTAAACCAGTGGTTCAGCTAGATTCTTTTGCCTTAGAATCTGAGATCTTGTGAGGGCTGGTGGAACTTGTGGATCAGCCTGTTGTCCTTTAGCCTGTTCCCTGCACTCAAAAGTAGATTCATCAAAACTAACATGAGGTTGTTATCTCCACAACACGAGAGCTATTGTTGAAAACTCTATAGGCCTTGATCCGAGCAGCATATCCAAGGAATATGCCTTTCGAAGCCTTGGCATCAAAAGTTTTCAACTGAGTCTTTACATTGTTGTGAATATAACACTTTGAACCAAAAATGCGAAAATAAGAAATATCTGGCTTCCTGCGTCTCTGATGCGTCTTCGACTTTTGGGCCGTTTGGCCCTATTTTTCATGTCTTTTTGTGTCGTTAGAGTCTATCCAGGGGAAGGAAACTATTGTTCGAAGGAAGGAAGCTCAGTCTAGGTCAAACAGAGGAAAGGTGGTCAGAATGAGCAGAGCTGGAGTGAATCCAGTCGGTTGCAAGAACTACGCAAAGGAGTATGCAGGGCAGGAGATGAATTGAAGCGAGAGACGAGGTTGAAAGGAGGAGTCCAAGTGAACTCTAAAGCTAAGTTGCTGTTCATCATTCGCATTCGAGGTATTAACGCAATGCACCCAACAACAAAGAAGATCTTGCAGCTGCCTTGCCTACGAGGAAATCAACCATGAAGTATGCAACCAGTTTGACCACTGCAAAGATTTCCAGTCTGTAGCCAAAGCTCAAGAAGGAAAGCCGCGTGGAGAGGATTCGCCAATATCTGCCAAGCATTCATGAAAGGAAGGATTTGGAGGTCAGCGCCCTACCTTAAATAATCAAATCAATCGAAGATCGCCAATCATCCATCCAACCAATCGCAGATATTCAAAATCTCGCTCAACATGGAAACTGCCAATCATGCCATTTCAATCCACCCGCCTAGGGTTTTGCCACTACCACTGCATGCTATAAAAGTCCAGCTAAGGGGGCTGGCACAATGTTGGAGAATTTATCAGCCTACAGTTCTTAGTCCGAAGAAACACTTTTATATTTTATGCTCAAAACAATCTTTACCTGCTTTTGTTTATATTCCGCTGTGAAGAACAAATCCAAGGCTGCTGCCTTAGGTACTTTTAATTCGAGTATTTCATATTTCTTTTATTAATGCGTTCTTTTGCGTTTATTATTATATATTCAATTATGTGTGAGTAGTTTACCTGGTGAGATTTGGGTAAGGGAAATGATTGACTGTTGACATGTGAAATATTCGTGAGGCAATTGTGCCATCGGTTGAGTCCAGTAGTTCCGGAAGGACTGGAGCAGAACTCATGGGCTGTTCCAATCTAACGGGTAATCTCCGTTCAGTTGGAGCTGTACCATGTCAAGCAAAGGCAGGGCATGGCAAACGGCAGCGTTTGAGGTGCCAGGATCGAGTAGCTAAGCAACACCTGGCATGGTGCTGTAGATCTGGATGGTGAGGATTGGACAAGGGGATACTGCGTCCTTCTTCAGTCTTGGGCTTATCTAACAATCACCCATAAACTGTGACGAGGCATCAAGCCATGGTTATCGACCAAAGGACTCATCTCGCGTATCGTAGGCATTGCAATGATCGGTTGGACGTGGTCCCAGAAATAAGTATCCCGCGAGTGGTGTCTACTCTGTAGGTGCGGACATGGGAAGTTTGGAAGAGAAGGTTGATGAGGGTCATACTTGGAGAGATCCAGTATGACTATTATCTAAGGAGGAGTGAAGCATGGCCTTGTGACCGGGGTGAAGCGTGACCTTCGGACCAAGACGACAACATGGGATTCAACCATCCCAAGTGTGGAGTATGAACTCTTGAAACGCCCCAATGTCTTTGGGCCACGCCTTGAGTTTATACGAAGCATGGACGGATTCTTAGTGTGCCCATGACCGAATTTACATGTCAACGATGATCACGACCTACCCCAAATCTTACCCCCTTTTATATTTGATTTCCGTCTATTTTATTGTGCAGATACACAGATTGAGATAGTGACAACTCGATTTGTATACTGAAGAGTAAGGTGGTTCATCACTCTCCGTGGGATCGACCTTAGCTTGCCGCTAAGACTAACCAATCCGGTAATGGGCATAGGAGCGTGTACTGTCCGTCTGGGGCATACACAGGTATTTTGATCGTACCATACGACGTGTGCGTGTCAAAATTGGCACCGTTGCCGGGGAGTGACGCACAACAATTTTACTCTTCTCATTCCATCTTCCACTATTAGTGTATGCGTGGAACTCGTCGAGTACAAAGAGCATTAACTTTTGATCCAGATATTGAACGAACTGAACTACGACTACGCGCACTTGCACGAATAGCGAGACGTGACGCTATGGTCGACCAACTATAGCAGCCGCAGACCCTCAAGCAGTTGGCTTACCCAACTAATCTGAACCTCAGGCCGAACGGGATCACCTTACCGACGAACCCCTTCGCACTTGAACGGTTTGACTTGAAACCTGCATTAATACAGGTCTTACCGAAATTTAATGGATATCCAGGAGACGACCCGCATACCCATCTCCAGGATTTCGAAATGACAGTGATGCATCAGTCCAATGAGAATCAGCAAGAATATGTAAAACTGGTTCTTTTTCCATTCTCATTAGTGGACAGCGCAAGGAGATGGCTGTACAATCTGCCCCAAGGAAGCGTTACCACTTGGGCAGAAATGCAGCAGAGTTTCTTGGAAGAATTTTTTCCAGCTACAAGAGTTGAAAGGATGCGATGGGACATCCGAAACATTAAGCAAGACGGACTGGAAACTTTTTATGAGTATTGGACTCGTTTCAAACGGTTGTTAAGCAACTATCCTCACCATCAGATTACTCCAAAAGATCAAGTGGAAAGCTTCGTGAAGGGCATGTGGAGGAGCAATCGAGGACTGGTATTGGCTGCATGCAACAGATTACTGAGCAAAACACCTCAAGAGATTTTAAAACTCTTGGGAACGATGGCAGAAGAATCCAGAGATGATGGACATGACAGAAGCAGAGAGATACCGGAGAGAGGAGAGGAAAAAGATAAGCTAACAAATCTGGAAAAGAAGATGAAGGAAATAAAGACATTACTGAGTGGTCTGACCATGCAGAAGAAGGTCAGACAGTGTGGCCTATGCGATGCGGTGGGGCATCAATCTGAAAATTGCCCCAACTTTGGTGAAGATATAATGGACGTAAATTCCATGGGGGGAAATGAAGGATTTCAGAGGAAACATGACCCGTTTTCAAATATGTATAACAGAGGATGGAGGGATCATCCTAACTTTAGATGGAAACAGGATGGTCAACCACAACAGAATGGTGCAGGTCTACCGGGATCATCTCAACCATTTGCCCAGCACCAACCACAAGGACAATATCAGGGAGGCCCACCACAACAACACCACTACCAGCCCCAACAGCAACAGGTGTATCAACCACCTCATCAGAGGAGAGCACCATGGGAAGAGGACATGGAGAGCATGGCTAAGGAAAGTGAGAAGTTTCGCAATGAAATCTGAGCTGGTATGAATCAAACCAACGTGCAGATTGGTCATCTGGCGAAGGCGTTGGCAAAAGTAGAAGAAAATACAGGGAAACTCCCATCTCAAGGGATAAATCATAAGGAACAGGCACAAGCAATAATCACAGAGGTGGATGATGAGCAAGATGAAAAAATTTTGGCAGAGGCAGAAGTTAACCGGCAAAGAGAGGAGGGGACCAGCAACAAAGTTTTAGGAGAAATAGGTGATGATGAGCAAACCGAACCTCCTTATCTGGGTAGACTTCGACAGAAAGCCAAGGAGAAAGAAGCCAATGATATGATAAAAATCTTTCGGAAGTTGGAACTTAGCCTACCCCTACTGGACGCAATTAAGCAAATCCCAAAGTATGCCAAGTTCCTTAAAGATCTTTGCTCGAGGAAGGTGAATATTGATGAAGATGTTCGATATGTCATGGGAGAAAGTGTGTCAGCCATCATACAGCAGAAACTGCCACCTAAGAAGAAAGACCCGGGAATGTTTACTATCCCATGCAACATCGCAGGGAGGAACATGGATAAAGCCATGATGGACTTGGGGGCATCTATAAATGTTATGCCCCTGGCAGTTTTCAACAGGCTCAACTTGGGGGAACTACGGAACACCCGAGTTGTCATACAACTAGCAGACAGGTCAAATGCGTATCCAGAGGGCGTGATCGAAGATGTGCTTATCAAAGTAGGAGAGCTAATTTTTCCTGCTGACTTCTACGTGTTGGATACCGGTTTGGAAGCAAAGGAGAACTCCATCCTGTTAGACAGACCGTTCATGATGACTGCAGGAACTAAATTGGACATGAAGATTGGAATTCTATCGTGTGAATTCGATGGTGTAGTAGAAGAATTCAGCATTTACGAAGCCATGAGACGGAAGCCTGATTTGGAATTTGTAGAGATGATTGACATATTCGAACCATTGGTACAAGAGCAGAACCCGTCATTCAGCTCAAGTGACATGACAGAAAGGGTTATACAAGCCGGTCTTACTGATTGAGATGCCGGACAAATAGAGGATCTCGAGATGAAGGAGACCACCATGGAGTTATATTCTTTAAAAGAAAGCACTCTGGAAGCAGCAGTAGAAGTTGACAGGAAGATTAAAGATATTATCTTGGAAGTGTACTCCATCGGAGGATCGGGGCAGGGCAAACCGGAGTTGTTCTCTCAGTATGGGGAACACGAGAAGCTGATGCCCTCGATTGTGCAAACCCCAGTTTTGGAATTAAAAAAGTTGCCAAAGCACTTGCAATATGCCTACTTGGGACCGGAGGAAACTCTTCCAGTGATTATCAGTTCTGATCTACCCTGGTGCAGGAAGAAAGACTGGTCAGAGTATTGAGAGAGAACAAGGAAGCCATTGGTTGGACCCTGGCAGATATAAAGGGAATCAGTCCAACAGAGTGTATGCATCATATATACTCGGAGGAAGGAGCACGACCAGTATGGGATTCGCAGAGGAAAATGAATCCTGTTATGAAGGAGGTGGTACTTAAGAAGATTCTAAAGCTTTTGGAGTTGGGTATAATCTACCCTATATCCGACAGTCAATGGGTCAGCCCGGTTCACGTCGTACCGAAGAAATCTGGAGTACAGGTTGTGGAGAATGACAAAGGCGAGCTTGTTCCAACAAGGCTACAAACTGGGTGGCGAGTCTGTATAGACTACCGGAAGTTGAACATGGTCACACGGAAGGACCATTTTCCATTGCCCTTTATCGACCAAATGCTGGAACGACTGGCTGGTAATGCCTATTACTGTTTCCTGGATGGATATTCAGGATATATGCAAATATTCGTAGCTCAAGAAGACCAAGAAAAGACCACGTTCACTTGTGTGTACGGGACGTTCGCATACCGAAGAATGCCGTCTTTGCAATGCACCTGGAACTTTCCAACGGTGCATGATGAGCATATTTTCAGATTTATTGGAAAACTGCATGGAGGTGTTCATGGATGATTTCACGGTATATGGTGATTCATTCGACACATGTCTTAATCATTTGGAGCTAGTGTTGAGAAGATGCGTGGAGAAAAGCCTGGTACTCAATTATGAGAAATGCCATTTTATGGTGAGAGAAGGCAACGTACTGGGCCCTGTCATATCAGAGAGGGGTATCGAAGTGGACAAGGCAAAGGTCAATTCCATCGCCAAGTTGCCATATCCAACTACGGTCAAGCACATACGGGCATTCCTTGGTCACGCAGGGTTTTACCGCAGATTCATTAAGGATTTTGCAAAGTTTGCTCAACCTATGACCCGTTTGCTGCAACAAGATGTACAGTTCGACTTTGATGACGACAGTAAGGAGGCATTTCTAAATTTACGGGATAAATTAGTATCAGCCCCTATCATTCAACCGCCAGATTGGGAGATACCATTCGAAATCATGTGTGATGCCAGCAACTACGCGGTTGGAGCAGTACTGGGACAGAAGAGAGGTAAGGAAAGCCACGTTATATATTACGCCACGTTATATATTCAAAATCTCGCTCAATATGGAAACTGCCAATCATGCCATTTCAATCCACCCTCCTAGGGTTTTGCCACTACCACTGCATGCTATAAAAGTCCAGCCAAGGGGGCTGGCACAATGTTGGAGAATTTATCAGCCTACAGTTCTTAGTCCGAAGAAACACTTTTATATTTTCTGCTCAAACAATCTTTACCTGTTTTTGTTTATATTCCGCTGTGAAGAACAAATCCAAGGCTGTTGCCTTAGGTACTTTTAATTCGAGTATTTCGTATTTCTTTTATTAATGCGTTCTTTTGCATTTATCATTATATATTCAATTATGTGTGAGTAGTTTACCTGGTGAGATTTGGGTAAGGGAAATGATTGACTGTTGACATGTGAAATATTCGTGAGGCACTTGTGCCATCGGTTGAGTCCAGTAGTTCCGGAAGGACTGGAGCAGAACTCATGGGCAGTTCCAATCTAACGGGTGATCTCCATTCGGTTGGAGCTGTACCATGTCAAGCAAAGGCAGGGCATGACAAATGGCAACGTTTGAGGTGCCAGGATCGAGTAGCTAAGCAGCACCTGGCATGGTGCTGTAGATCTGGATGGTGAGGATTGGACAAGGGGATACTGTGTCCTTCTTCAGTCTTGGGCTTCTCTAACAATCACCCATCAACTGTGACGAGGCATCAAGCCATGGTTATCGACCAAAGGACTCATCTCGCGTATCGTAGGCATTGCAATGACCGGTTGGACGTGGTCCCGGAAATGAGTATCCCGCGAGTGGTGTCTACTCTGTAGGTGCGGACATGGGAAGTTTGGAAGAAAAGGTTGATGAGGGTCATACTTGGAGAGATCGGGTATGACTATTATCTAAGGAGGAGTGAAGCACGGCCTTGTGACCGGGGTAAAGCGTGACCTTTGGACCAAGACGACAACAAGGGATTCAACCATCCCAAGTGTGGAGTATGAACTCTTGAAACGCCCCAATGTCTTTGGGCCATGCCTTGAGTTTATACGAAGCATGGACGGATTCTTAGTGTGCCCATGACCGAATTTACATGTCAACGATGATCACGACCTACCCCAAATCTTACCCCTTTTTATATTTGATTTCCGTCTATTTTATTGTGCAGATACACATATTGAGATAGTGACAACTCGATTTGTATACTGAAGAGTAAGGTGGTTCATCACTCTCCGTAGGATCGACCCTAGCTTGCCGCTAAGACTAACCAGTCCATTAGTGGGCATAGAAGCGTGTACTGTCCGTCTGGGGCATACACAGGTATTTTGATCGTACCATACGACGGGTGCGTGTCAGTCTCCATAGCTCGTATGGTGTCTTTTCCAACCGCTTGGTTAGAAGAGACCGGTTCTGGGTGTAGCATGCAGTGTTGATGGCCTCAGCCCAAAATCTCTTTGGTAGAGCTGAGCTGGTTAACATGGATGTAGCTTCATCCTTCAGCGTTCAGTTCCTTCGCTCACCTACTCCATTCTGTTGCGAAGTACGCGCAGCAGATGTTTGATGTGTAATTCCATGTTTCTCGCAGTACTCGATGATGGTCTCATTTAGAAACTCAGTTCCACGATCTGATCGGATAGAAATGATCTTCATCTCTTGTTGGTTCGATATCCGATCCATCAACTTGGGTAGCTCATCTCGGGTTTCACTCTTGTGGCGCATGAAAATGGTCCACGTATATCTTGAGTAGTCATCAGTTACAACCAGGGTGTACTCGTTACCATTCATGCTCTTTGGTGTAACTGGCCCGAAGAGATCCATGTGGATCAGCTGTAACACTCGTTCGGTTGAGGGATTTGTCTTCAACCGGAAGGAGGATCTAGCGAGCTTTCCCAACTGGCATGCACTGCAGATATGTGTTGTTGAAAACACTCGGTTTGGTATGCCTCTTGCATGTTCTTGTCTAGCAAGTCGGTTTATAGTCTTGAAATTCAGATGGTTGAGCCTTTTGTGCCACAGCCAGCTCACATCTGAACTGCTCTTTGATAACAGGCAGGTGTCAGGAAGACTACTATTCCAGTCAGCATAGTAGACATTTCCGGTTGGCGATCGATTTCCCAACATTATGACCTGCTTTAATCCGATGTTTTTAACCCTGCAACCCTGTGCATCAAACTTGACAGAGAAACCATTATCACAGAATTGGCTGATGGAGAGCAAGTTATGCTTCAATCCATCAACATAAGAAATATTAGAAATCGAAACATGATTGGTTTCAAGGGTACCGTAACCTCTAGTGTAACCTTTTGAGTTGTCACCAAAAGTAACTGATGGACCTTCTTTCTCCACGAAACTTCCAAGCAAATCCTTCAGATTTGTCATATGTTTCGAGCATCCACTGTCCATCACCCACACTGTTGCAGACGCTTTATTCCTGCTCGGCTGTTTCTCCTGTACCTGCAAAGAGAAACTCGCTTAGGTCCCCAATTTCAGTTGGGTCCTGGAGGGTTAGAACCAGTTCCCCCTGGAATTGTGCGTCGCTTTTCCCTGTATACTCGGATGGATTTACCATTCCAGATCACTTTTCCTTCATCATCCACTATAACAATACCTCGGTTATCCTTAGGCTTGTTGTTAGTAGTGATGTTCTGTTTCTTGGGAGGAGTTGGATTTCTCCCATTCTAAGCTTTCGGAGGAGAGGCTTTCCCCCTGTTTTGATGGTGATTCTTATCCTGTTGAATTTGTCTGTGAGGTCGGACGCCCTGTTGGAATCTTTGTGGCTGATTCTGATTCCAACTCCCGGAATGTTGTCTGTAGCTGTTCATGCCCTGTTGGTGGTTCATGTTGTGGCATGAATATCTCCAGCTGTTCGACCTGTTCCTTATCGGATGACTCGGTTGGAACCTTTGGTTGAACTAATGATGGAACCGCTGTTGATTCAGATGATTGAACCCTTGTCGGTTCTGCGGTCGGTTCCATTCTTTCTGAGTTTGACTCTGAGGTTGATGCAGAGGTCGGTTCTGATTCTAAGTTCGGTTGCGATTATGTCTTCGACGTCTCTGATTCCTCTTCTAATTTTTGGAAAATTCCCCCTCGGTTGATGTCCCAACCGATGGAACATTCTGTCCTCCATCTACTGCTCCTTTTCCCTTCTCAGTTGTAGTTCCCTTGGTCGGTTGAGCTTGCTGAGAGCTGGAGGTTGAATTACTTTGTGGTGACTCAGGTTCCACTGTGTTAGGTTCGAAAACCTTGACCTCAACAACTTTGATAAAGGTTGCTGGAGGAATTCCACTATCTTTTATCATATCATAACCGAGTTCTGACACGTCATCCATCTGTCTACTGTAACTGATAAGATTTTCGATGATCTTGGATGACTGATACAGCTTGATTAGATTGTCCTTCTCAGTTTGCAATTCCTTGAGGAGGATAGTTATCTACTCGGTTTGTCCATCTGACTTCTTTATCAGCTGGTCGATCTGAGTCTCTTGATTTTTCAACTGATCTTGCTGCTCCTTGATCTGCTTTGTCAACTCCTCATCAGTTGGAGCATTAATTCGGTTGACTGCATTCAGTTGACTCTTGAGATTCTCAATCTCCTCTGTTTGACTTTTGATCAGATCGTCCTTCATGGTTAAGGATTCTTCAAGTTTTGAGAACTGTTCTTGAAGACTCTTAAACTCATCCGATTGTTGATGAAGTTCCTCACTGAGTTCTTGAAAGTCACTCCAGGAGGGTTCCAACTCTTCATCCAGTGATTCCTGCATGTTAGAAATATTGGAAGAATTTAACTTAGCAGGATTAGAGTGTACCTCAGTATCATCCTGGTCGGTTTCAAGTGCCATGAGGCATTGATCCTGACTGGTAGCGTTGTTGGTGGAAGTCATCTCATCCTCATCTTCAGTGTCAGTGAAGATGTCCATGTCGTCAGCTGCTTCTTCAGCAACCATGGCCTTGTTCTTTCCAGCTTGTTTGGCCCTCAATGCTTCTCTCTCTTTCATCGAGAGATCTGGACAGTCAGCTTTGAAATGTCCCTCTTTGCCGCATTCAAAGCAGCCGTTGGTCACAGGCTTTGAACTGTCTCGAGTTCGGTTGGATTTGTAGAATCTTTTGTATTTCCCGAACCGAGTATCCATATCAGCTAGCTTCTTTGACAGGGCGGCTATGTTCTGTTGCAATTCCTCTCTGCTTGGCTCCTTTGCAGCTGTGTCTGCAAATCTTGTTGGCCTCGATGTTCTCAATTTGGAGTAGTCAGCTCGAAGCACTACTGATTTGGTGGCTGAAACAACATCCTCATGTCTACTCGTCTGAACCGAGGACTGAGATCTTCTTCGGTTCACCTTATACTCATTTCCCTTTAAAATTGAGAACAATCTTTCAATTCCCATTTCACCAAGGTCAGCTCGGCTCTCGTGGATATTGGTGAAGGTATCCCACTTAGCCGGTAGAGCTTGCAACACTTTGAGATTGATTTCTCTTAGTGTGTATTTTCCTCTTCGGATGGACTGGATTCTTCTGAGGATGTCCATAAACCGGAGCTCTAGCTGATCAATTGTTTCATCAGTTCTCAGACAAAAGTTGTCGAAGTCTTGGCATGCATGTGAGAATTTGTTCTCCTTCGTCTCGTCGCTTCCTTCACTCAGCGATGCCAAGATGTCCCACATCTCTTTGGCAGTCTCGCACTCATCTATCCAAGGGAGGTAATCTTGTCCAACAGTTGACATGATTGTGCTCTGAGCCCAGATGTCTAACTGGCTCACCTTGGCTTCCTCTGGAGTGTAGTCTTTCGGCTGCTTCTCCACAAACTCCACAACTGTATTCCATCGTTGGGATTTGTAGGAGTGCGAGCGATTCTCTCTTTGATGATGATCAGTTCGGACGAGAGTACTTGTTGCATCCTATGATGCTTCGACAGTAAGATCTTCTTCATCCGTGTCCTCCAGGATGTATAATTTACTACCGAGAACATGACCACGATCTTATCTTTGACGTCCATCTGCACACAATAGCAACAGAAATATGCAAGCAAATATGCACTAGCGTGATAAAGAGATCTGTTCAGTTGACCACTGAATAAAATACCTCGAATTCACACCTTGTGAAACAGAGTCAGTAGTCTTTTGAACCACTGCTCTGATACCACTTGATGGTCCCGAAACGAGTTCTGGTGTATGGAGGGGGGGGGGGGGAATACACCAGATGCAGCTTTTTAAAACAACCCCCTAAAAATATCTCAACCGAGTAAGGAAGCTCAGTTGGAATCACAACCGAGTAAGAAACACTCGGTTGGAAGTGATGTGCTGTGCGGAATGTGGTGGAAAAATAACTTGTTAAAATTAACTCACGTTTTCATGCACGGTTGGTCAAGAATCAAGACAGTTGAGAATGCTAAGATGCAGTTTGTATGCTGGTCAGTTGGTCAGTTGAATATGCAGGAAATAAGTGAAAAATAAACTCAAGCACATAGAAATTTACGTGGTTCGGAGAAACCTCCTACGTCCACGGGGAGTTGTGAGTCCACACAACTTTGTCCAAGTTCTTCTAGACAAACCACTCAGCTTACGCGGGCTGAGCAACCGTTAAGGATAAGTTTGCGGGTACTTATCAACCTTACAGTTTAGTTTTCGGGTACTAAACAACCTATCTACTCAATTCCGGGAAGAGTAGGGTCCTAACACTCCTTTTGAGAGGAAGTGTGAAAAAGATGGGTTCCAACTAAAAGCTCGAACACAAAGTGAGCTATGATCTAACACTCTACGAACTCTCACTAAGTGATGTTCTCAAGGTTCGATCTAAAGACACAGAAACTAAATCTAGAACTCTCAACAAGTGATGTTCTAAAGGAATAAATTCAGTTCAGCTCGTGAAGAATTTTGCTCTTTCTTTCGCTCTTTGGTTTCTTCTCGCGTGTGTGTCTTCTATCTTCTCTGAATGAATGAAGGCCTCTATATATAGGCAGAGAGCATCAACTATCCATTGGAGGAGTTGTTGATCTCTGTTCTTTGATAGCGATGGCTTGTCTCTCATCTCTGCAGACTTTCCCGATATGGCATATGTGCTCTTTTGCTTTCCATCTGAGACAACCTTGTGTTGGGCCAAATGGGGTAATGACTGAACGGTCAAACCCTCACGTGACTTCCTTTTTGAAATTCAAATCTTAACAACAACTTCTAACAAGGAGTGGTCGGTTAAGACTTTCGATCTTCAACTAGCTTGTTCTTCAGCTGATGTTCTATCTGACTGCTGACAGTTGAACTCTCAGCTGACTTCTACTTCATGCTGTTGATCTTCTGGGTTGAGTTATACAACTGATGTTCTGAAACTGAACGCTCAGTTGTCTTCCTTGTATCTTCTCCCTTTTTGAATTCACATGGAATGAACGCTCAGTTGTGTTCCTCACAACTGATGTTCTATCTATTGAGTGTAACTTCCCCCTTTCTCAATGCTTCATATGATGAACGCTCAGTTGTCTTCTTTACAACTGATGTTCTATCTGAGTGAAGCCTTGTTGCCGTCTTCAGTTGGAGTCCTGTAAAGATAAAATCTTAACAATGCTCAAACAGCGAGCCTAACTACTGACATTAGGAACTGGCAACATCTACTCGGTTGGGGTCAGTTGGTTTTGGAATCAATCAAAACTTTTACTTAAATTTCCCAACAAAAACATTTGAATTAAAGAAATTTATAACTCACATAATTTCACATATTTCACCAAGTATAGTACTCATATTTTTCACATAATTCATCCTTGCCACACTTGGTTCTCACAGAAGTATATTTAATACTTCAAATTTTCAAAAATAAAAATACTTTTAATAACTTTCTTTTCTTCCTTGGTTGAGTTGACGTAGCGGGAGGTTGAGTCGTTTACTACATTCTTAAGTTTAGTGATACAAACTAAACTTTACTTTCTCAATAGAAGACTCAGGTATAGAGTATATACAAATACTCTATCTTACTACTTGAATGAAATTCGTATACAGAGCAGGAACGATTGCTCTGTTATTACTCTGTGGTATCACTAGAAAAATAACCCAAGGTCAAAGTAGAAACGAATGCTCTAATACCATTCTGTCACAGCCCCAACTCCTGAAGGATGGCAAAGCCGGGGTGCGACTAGGGATTGGAATAAAGAAACAGAAAAGAAGGGGGATAAATGAATAAAAACACATTAACTTAACACTAATTACGATGAACTTGAATAAATGAGAGTCGATCTTGAAGGATCACTCGTCAAACTGTATACAGGGAAAGCTAGGTTTAAAGTAGTAACAATTTAAACCGAAAGGATTTACATAAATAAGGGAACTGACTTTAATTAATGAAAGAAAGAGTTGATCACGAAGGATCACTCGACATAACTGTTCTTAGAAGAGACTAAGTTCAAGGAATGAAACTTAGTTCTAAAGTTATATACTAACTAAAACTAGTTTACAAAATTGGCAGCGGAAAACGTAGAAAAAATGATAACACATATCGAATGTGAAATCGAGGCTCAACTAAACTTCTTTCCTGAGAAAAGACCTTTACTCAACCTCCTCTGCCTTCGTCACTCAACCTGCACATTCAAATAAAACAAACATGCAGGGCTAAGTACAAAAGTACTTAGTGGGCACAATGCTGAAAACAACTCACAGGAGTTTTTATTATAAATTAATCATGCATCTTTTCATAAACACTTGTATAAAACTTTTACTGACATATATACATTTAATTTCTGAATGACACACTGTGGGTTTTAAACTCACATACGATCGTCTGGAAAGTATCTGAGGGCTAACTCAGAAACTGTCCCTCTGGATAGCACCTATGGGCTATCTCAGAATCTGATTGTTTAGTTGGAATTATCGGGATAGCAGCCTGAGGGCTATCTCAGAATCCAATACTTTGGTTAGCACTTGAGGGCTAACGCAGAGAGACATAATAGAATTCACATAAACAATTCATTAAAGCACTGATAGAACTTTAATACTCACTTATTAAAACAATACGTAATCACTTTCGAGCAACGCTCGCATATAAATAAGGCAGTAACTGATACACTTTCGAAAAGCCCACCTCAATCGTTTTACAGAACAATAACACGTGCTTCCGTCTCTGATCTTCCGTCCTGTCTTCTAATCTCGACGTCCTCCTTCTTTGAACGTAAATAATAAAACAACGATAAGTTGTTGAGTTGATAGAAGAAAATGGGATTCGAAACTGAAATCGAATTAATCTTTTAAGTTCTTAAGCTTTAGGCATTTGCACGTTCTACTAGCTTCTTTAATTAAATGGGAACGAGACTCGAACACATCTCGTTTAGCACTTGCTCGGTTTCTTACTCGACACTGAGGTCGGTTAATAATGATAGTCGATAGCTTATAACGACTTAGAAGATCAAAAGAAATCAAGTTGAGAAGAATTCAACTTAGGAAACTAGATTCTTAACATTACTGTACAGATCAGTAAGTTCACCCAGAACAGGGGATTTCGAAACAGGGGATGTGCCCTATACAAAAAGAAAGCCACGGATGTCTAGTTTACTCTCCAATTTACGGATCTCGATTTCGTTAAGCGAGCTAAGAGTTATAACAGTTTCCGTGAAACGTCGCAAAACAGTCCGAGTTTAACCCTAGGCTCGATAACTCAGCGCACGACTTCCTAGGTTCGATTTATGTTAATCTTCTGTTTTTCACACGAAATTTATACCTCAAGGCAGTCAACACTTAACCTCATACGCGATGAACTCCATTTCATTTCTTGATTACTAATAAGACGATTAAAACCTCGTCATTCAAAACTAGTCAATTACTATACCAAAGCAAGTTCATTTCTCGTCTCCACCCTCGATTACAACTATCACTTAATATTTAACAACTCGGACGTGAATATCGTCAACTACAAAGTTGTTCATTTATCACCAACGATCATTAATATCAAATTAGAAACCTCATTCGACTTTTGTATCCTTACTTAGGCTTGTTGCTTCGATTCTTACCAAAATTCCAATGTTATCAGAATTCGTTCAATTTCTACAATATGATTCCTCATCTATCGAGATTCAATAATACGTATCTCATATCTTCAATTCGTTACTAAATCTCGACTTATTAATGATTCTTCGTCTCTTATGTTTTTCATTATATTTTTAGAAAATTCCAATTAAATTGTATAATGATCCATCATCATACTACATCTCATTTCCATTATCATTTCCAACAAATCACATCAATTACTACACCAATTCCTCATTAATTTCAATTACTACTTACTACATTTTCCCAATTCACACATACTTAATCTATTTCTCCAATTATCGATTTCAAACCTCATAATCGATCACCAATTTCATCAATTACTAGATTATAACATCATCTAATACCTCCAACATCATAAATTGACATTCAAACTCAAACCCTAACCTAAAAATTCGGTCACCAACAAATTGATAGGGAATTCCATTTCTTCTTGCATGAAACACTAATTCAACCCGTCTTAAGCTTAATTAACCAATCAATTTAGGATTTGAAACATCCTACCTCATTCCCCCAATTTTCGGTCTTCATTAATATAAGGGGTTTTCGATTTTTCTCATCAATTCATCTATAGGAATCAATTTCTATCCATCTAATAACAAGGATTAAACTTAAATCATCCTACCTATCAACCATAAATTTTCGGTCAAACAAGAAAATTTAAGAATTAAACTTCTACTTGGATAGAAAGGTAGAGGAGACAATTACCTTCAATAATATGTGAAAGAATTAAAGGTTTGATGGATGATGAGCAAGATTGGTGAAGAAATCTTTGCAAAAGCTTGAAGAACACCCATGGAGGTTTACAATGGGGGAGGGGGGGGGGGCGGTTTCTTGGTGATGGAAATGAAGAAGATGATGACTTGATTAATGGAATAGTGATGACTAAGGGGTTAAGTAATAGTATCCACTTAGGTGTCCAATATTTTATAATATAAGGTAGTGAGTCATAAGTGTTAAATGGTATAATAATCAAAATCCTAAAGTTGAGAGAGATATAGTCGGTCATGGCATAAAATAATTAGGAGGAATACGCGTTTTTCCGGCGCGATACGACGTTATAAAAATCACGTAAATATAAATGTATTCGGCACGTTTTCGGCGAATTCCGATTTAACCAATAAATTCGGAATATTTTTCTTACTCGGAAAATAATATTTAAAACCTAAATTCCGACAAAACCTCGGGACGTCACAATCAGAGTTTCATCCGGAAAAATCATAAAAATGAACTTTCTCGGGCGAACTCATATCGCAATTTCGTGAATGTAAAAATCAGACGGTTTCCCGATCTGAGTTCTAGAATTTAAATTTTTATCGCCCGTGAAAACCCTAATACAGTAGACGTTCCTCTAACTTCTGGAATTTATTTTCTGAAACGGATTTCACCGTTGGTCTTAGAATTGACAATCGGGATCTAAGGCGTGTAAAGCCATAATTATTATTAACTTTAAATTTTTAACGCAGAAGAAATTTTCCGGGGTATTACATAAAAATTCCAGCAATGAAGAGAGTTATTGAATACATTGATCGTGCAAATTATTACTTATAATTAATAAACATATAAAGGTAAAACATAAATACTTTCATATGCATAAAGAAATAGACATAAAAAACATACGTCTTCGTTGGACGATGCTGATGGAAGCAGAGCAATGTCCTTTTCTCTCATGGATATTTCCTTAAAATATCTGACATTGTTTTGGATAAACCTCGACTTGAATGTACGCTTGCTTGTAGGTCAATCATCATCTGAATCCAATAGCATGGATCAATGACAGAAAAATTGGTGACTGCAACAAATAAAAAAAACAAAAAAAAAAAGAGTATTGTCGGAGATGTATTGCAAGAAAGAACAACAAAAAAATAATCAATATATGTAAGTAGAAAGCATACCCTCATGTGTCTTCGGCACTTTGTAATGAGTCCTCACATTATATTGCACTTCAAAATCATAAACATCTCTAAATTGGTTGCATCAATAATGTTATCAAGTTCAGAAGAGTTCACACTGTCACAGCCCCAAATCCCGAGGGACGACAAAAGTTGGGGTGCAACTAGGGGTTGGATTAAAGAAGCGGGGAAGAAGGGAGAATGAATAAGAATGAAAGAATAAACAGATATTAATAACAGAATGAATTACTATGAACGAGACTTTAATATATAAAAAGAAAAGAGTTAATCTCGAAGGATCACTCGACAAGGTTCTTAAACAAGACGCTGAGCTAATTGCACGGGGTTTAGACCCAATAGAAAGATACAATAACTTCAAAAAGAGATTGGCAGCGGAAAAACGTAAAGCTGAAAATAAGTTCTTATTCTAGTCATGACTTCTTAATTCAACATCAACCACCACCGCTCCCATCGCTCAACCTGCACATTTTATAAAACATATGCAGGGCTAAGTACAAAAGCACTTAGTGGGCACGTTTCCAAAAACATAATCATAAGTATAGATAATCAGGCATTTCAATTCTATAGCACATCGGGGTTTTTCAATAAATTTCCCGTGTCTACTAGACATTTTCTTTCTCATTTTCATAACTTAGCTTGTACAAGTATTTTTCATAGATGTTACGTTCAATCTTGACCATTCATTATCACCGCGGCAGGTCGTCCCCTCAACAGGGTTCCTTACTTCAACGGCTACTGTGTACACTTAACTTTGGAAAGTCCCTTTTGACTAACTCAAAGCCGATCGTTTAGTTAACCCCTTTTGGCTAACTCATAAGGTACAAGAGAACTCACATAAAAACAAATTGTTCATGCCATGATTATCACTTTGAAAACACGATTATCAAAGCGATAAAGAAAGGTTTTCGAGCATTGCTCATTTTGTTTCATATATAAAAGTCTACCTGACTGATTACAGAACTATTAAACGAGCTTCCATCTCTGGTCTTCCATCCTATCCGCAGTTCCAACTTCCTCCTTTTATCGTAAATAAACAGACTTAAGCAACTTGAACGCAATCGATAAAAGAAACAGGAAATCGAAACGGTTTTTAGTTCTTTAGGCATTTGCACTTTACTACTTCCTTTTGATTAACTAATAAACGAGACTTCGATCAATTCTAGTCTATAAACTGACTCGGAACACTGCTCGACAGTTAGGTCAGTAGGTAAAGGGGTGTCGATAACTTAGAACGACTTAAAAGTACACAAGGAACGAAGTTGAAAAGGATTCAACTTCGGAAACTAGACTTTGCATACTTACTGCTCAAGTCAGTAAGTTCATACAGAATAGAGCATACAAAAACAGGGGATAAATCTTATATCAAAAGAAAGGAACGGGTGTCTAGCTTACTCTCCAATTTACGGATCTCGATTTTGTTAAGCAAGCTAAAAGTTATGACAGTTTCCGTGAAACGTCGCAAAACAGTCGCGCGAAACCTTAATGCTCGACAAATCTCAACGCACGATTCCCTAGGTTCGATTAATGCTATTCCACTTTTATTTTCACGAAATTTTCGTCTTAATACAGTCAACATACAGTGTCCTTTAAACGGGTTCATATTCACGACTTTTGATTAACAAACGACGAGTGTTTCCTCATCATTTCCAACTAACCATTTACTATACCAAAACAAACTTCAATTTCTATTTCGTTTCGTTCATTCACTTCACGTTTCTTATCTATATTTCATAACGTCTCGTTTCTCAGATGGAAAAGTCGTTAACTACAATATTATTTGTTTATCAACCACAATTATTAATATTAAAAGGGATTTCCTTATTCGACTTTTCTACCGGCTCTTAAACTCGATTCTTCGTCTCTTATTCAAAATCAAAACTTCTTAGAATTCGTTGAAACTTTACGGTCACGATCATTAACTAACAAGATTATCAAAGGTTCGAATTACAATCCTAATTCATTATTCATGCTCGACTCATCGTCGGTTGTTCGTCTCTTAACAAAAATCTTACGTTCTCCGTTTTCGTTCAAATTTTACAACAACGATCATCATCTAACGAGCATCACTAATATGCAAACCATATTATCAAAACATTATCGAGCTTCAACTTAACGACGCGTTTTCGTCTCTTACATTTTTCAATTTATTTTTAGAAAAATCCCAATTAAATATATAATCATCCTCATACATCGTATATCTCATTTCTATTAATCAATCGAGCATATCATAACATTTACTATACTAAATCATGCATTCTTCCTCTCTTACCTTTCAACTTTTATTTTTAGAAAAATCTAAATTAATTCATATAGTCAATTAACAACATGTAGAACACTAATCTATCAATCAAACATCAAAGAAATCGAACTACGAAAAACCCCTAAAACCTAAGAAATTTTCGGTAATTAGAGAAAATAAAGGGGAGTGATTTTCTTCATGATTCGATCCGTAGAACTCGATTCTAAACGTACTAGAACATGAATCGAACAAGAATCAACATGTTTCTTAATCTCTTATGGTTCGAAAAAAATTAAAATGATGGAAAGGATTTGTGTTCGGTTTATATCGTAGAAGAAGTTCTCACCTTGCGGAATACGAACTCAGAAATGGAATTGATCGGTAGGTGGAAGACTTGAGTGCTTGAGAAAGCTTGAAGGTTGAAGCTTTAATGGAGGATTGGAGAAGAAAAATGAGAGAGAGAGAGGAGTGAAGGTGGCGGTTTTGGAGAGGGAAGAAGAGAGAGGTGGATGACTCACCTTATTAGATACATAAAGTGATAAAAATCTAACCAAAGAGGTGGTGAGTCGCTAAGGGCCGTTTGTTTGCGAAATTTTGACGGAAATATCTCATTTCTGGACTTTAAACGACGATTAAAAAGTCGAGAAATACTTTCTTAGATAGTTACGAATTCGACGAAATCTAATTCGTCCGTTAGATTGGAAATAAATCACGTACTCGGAAAACCTAATTCGTTTTTCAGAATCCGAGAAAAAGTCGGGATTAGACAGTCTAAAATTCGCCTGGAAAAATCATAAAAACTAACTTTCTCCGGTGAACTCGTATCGAAGAAAAAGTAAATGTAAATTCTGACGGTTTTTAATTCTGAGTTTTCGGACGAAAAATTTACCTGACGCGAAAACCCTAATACAGTAGTCGTTCGACCGACTTCTGAAATTTATTTTCTGAAACGGATTTCACTGTCAGTCTTAGAATCGAAAATCCTTAACTTAGACGTGCAAAGCCTTAATTAATAATTAACTTTTTATTTTTCGTCGGAAGAAAATATCCGGGGTATTACATTCTACCCCTCTAACAAAAAAATTTCGTTCCAAAATTTGCATATCTTCTTTAAACTGTTCGGGGTACTTCTTTCACATCTCTTCTTCGGGTTCTCACGTGGCTTTTTCTTGCCCGTGGTGACTTCATGTCACTTTTACTACTCGTACTGATTTGCTTCTTAACTTTCGCACCTTTTCGATTCAAGATCGATTACGGCCTTTCTTCATAATTTATAACTTAAATCGGGAATCAAGAACTATGTCTTGCTGGTAGATCACGTGTTTAGAAACGAACACGTATTTTCTCGAAGAGATACGCTAATATAATAAACATTCCATAGACTTGGTGACACGGCCAATCTATACACATTAAAACTATCTTTTTCAAGATATCAAATAATCACATAAATCTTTGTCTAAGCTTATACTTGACACGAATCTAATGATTCCCTTCAACGGAGAAATCTTAAGAAATTTTATCTCCCTTTTCGAAATTAAGTTCTGATCGGTGTAAACCACATAAGACTTTCGTCTTTTCTAAACTTCTTTCATTCAGACTCGAGTCTATCGAATGATCTCGATCATTTCACTGACCATATCTGGTCCTAGGTTCTTTTCTTTCCCCTACCTTATTGCGATAAGGCAGTATCTAAACTTCTTCCTATACAAGACCTCGTATGGTGCAATACTTATCGTAGCCTGATAACCATTATTATGAGCGAAATCGACCAACGACAAAACATTCTTCCATTTTGCACTTCAACCCAATACTATCGTTCTCAACATATCTACGAGTATTTAAATCATCCTTTCGGATTGTCCATCCGTTTAGGGGGGGTGAAAGGCGGTACTAAAATTAAGGTTGGTACTTAGCTTCTTCTACATAGTAGTCCAAACCTTGAAGTAAATTTAGCATCTCTATCAAACCTCATCGACTTTTGTATTCCGTGCAGACGTATAATCTTACAAACATACAACTAAGCTAACTTTCTAATCCAAAGGTAATTGGAATTGGTAGGAAGTGAATTGATTTTGTGAACCTATCAATCACCACCCAGATGGCAGTATTTCCTCTTCTAGGCTTTGGGCAAACCCGTCATAAAATCCATGGCTATATCATCCCACTTCTACGTTGGAATACTTAATAGTCGTAACATCCCTTGTGGTTATTGGCGTAAAGCTTTCACTTGTTGACAGGCCCAAAACATCTTTCTACAAACGAGGCAACGTCTTGTTTCAATCCGTTTTACCGGAAATTCTTTCTTAAATCTTAATACATATTTGTATTCTCTAGGTATGCTCTATGGCGTATCGTGAGCCTCACTTATGATATCGTTCTTTAATTCGCCGTTATTAGGATATAAGGTCTACCTTCAAATAAAATCGCATGATCTAGTGCTTTTAAAAAAAAAACCGTCTGGTTTATCCGTTCTTATCTTAAGCCGAAGCTTTTTGATCGACTCGTTCTTTCTCTTGGTACTAAAGATTCTTTCTTGTAAGCCTGGTGTAGCTTCGAGTGCTGCTATATGGTTTGTTATCGTTTCAAGTGCATCGAGCACTTCTAAGTCCATTCCTTCAATTTCTCTTACAAGAGCTTCCTCCTTAACAAAGAGACATCCTAACATTATTGGAGTCTTGCGACTCAGTGCGTCAGCTACCACATTTGCTTTTGACTAATTCGAGCCATCGTTTTTGTCTCATATTCAATTCCTTTTGCTCGAAGAAGTACTTTTAAACTCTTATGGTCCGTATAAATCTCAACCCTAACACTATAGAGATGGTGTCTCCAAATCTTCAGCGCATACACAACGGCTGCTACTTCTAAGTCGTGGGTTGGGTATTCAACCTTATGAGGTCGAAGTTCTCGTGAAGCATAAGTTATCACCTTTCCATCCTGCATCAAAACACAACCTAATCCGTTCTTTAAAGCATCTGTATAGACCACGTATTCCTTATTCGCTTCTGGCAGAGCCAACACTGGTGTTATGGTTAATTTCTCCTTGAGTGTCTGAAAACTCTTCTCGCATTCATCCATCCATTTATACTTGTTTTCCTTCCGAAGTAGTTGCGTCATAGGCCTAGCAATCGTTGGAAATCCTTCGATGAATCTTCTGTAATAACCGGCTAAACCTAAGAAACTCCTAATTTCGTTCGGACTTGTTGGCGATTTCCAATCGCGTACTGCCTCTACCTTGGCAGGATCTACCTTGATGCCTTCTGCTGATACGATGTGTCCAAGGAACATTACTTCCTTCAGTCATAACTCACACTTACTGAATTTGGCGTAAAGCTTCTCGGCTCTAAGCGGTTCTAAAACTATTCTTAAGTGTTCCTTATGTTCTTCCTCATTCTTGGAGTAAATGAGAATGTCGTCGATGAATACTAAAACAAATTTGTCTAAGTATGGGTGGAAAAATTCAGTTCATGAGATCCATGAATACTACGGGAGCGTTAGTCAAACTAAATGGCATAACTTAGGAATTCTTAATGGCCATATCTGGTTCGATAAGTAGTCTTAGGTATGTCCTCGGGTTTAATTTTCAATTGATGAAACCCGGATCTTAAATCTATTTTTTTTTTTTTGAAAAGACTTCTGTGCCCGTAAGTTGATCAAAAAAGTCTTCTATCCTTGGCAAAGGATACTTATTCTTAAGGGTAATCTTATTTAATTCACGATAGTCTATGCACATTCTCATAGAACCATCCTTCTTTCTGACAAACAAAACTGGTGCTCCCCAAGGTGAAACACTCGGTCTAAAGAATCCAAGGTCTAACAATTCTTGCAGCTGGATCCTAAGCTCTTCTAGTTCTTTCGGTGCATACTACATATAGAATGGCATAGTTAATAGATAATCAATCCATCCAATGGATTTTATCTATGTTGAACATTTTATTACGTTCCGATTGCTTGCTATGATCTTGAAAAGACCCTAAGTTAAATTCTATGTTCGAGCAAAACTAGGGGAGTGACAATAATTCCTTCTAAGGCGTGGTTATTCTTATTTCATGATTGGCACGCTCTAGTTCTACTTTTATAGTGTCGACAGGCACTAGAATAATGAATGTAAGGTTCTGGTATGAGATAGATTAATGGCAAGGTAATTAAAAAGTTTGTCCTATACCTGCCAACTTTCCTTTGTCATTATTGCCCGCATCTTGTTCGATCGCGAATGCCCTAACATTCTGTTGCTGTTGATACTGCTGCTGCGTCGTCTGCTGTAGCGGTTGTGCCTGAATTGCCCTCAAAGGTTGGGGCTGACCATACTGATTCGATCCTACTGGTTGCATCGGTTTTGGGCAATTTCTTTTCACGTGTCCTTTCTGTCCACATTTAAAGCAAGCACCAGAGTTTGCTTGACAGACACCATAGTGCATTTTATTACACTTGGGATAGGTAGGAATGGTAGTTCTTCCTTGGTTGTTTCCTCCTCGGTTATTCCTTTGTTGCCCTTGTGACTGACCTTGTTGATTATTTCCTTCCCATGATCCCGTTTGATTATTTCCTTATGGTTTATTCCCTTGCCATGGCTTCTTACCGTAGTTGTAATTCTGGTTAGGCTGCTGAAAGCCTTGCTGATTTCTTCTCTGGTTCTCAAAGCAGCCACTATTATTTTCTCCTTCCCTTTTCCGTTTTTCTTTATAGTTGTTATTATTGTTGGAAAGGTTTTGAATTGGAGCCTGGGTTGGTGTTCCTATGGATGTTATACTCTTTCTTTTATCCGGCACAACTGCCTCTATTTCTAGGACTCGTCCTAGTATTTCCGTATAGCTCAGTCCCTCGTGACTGGCTAATGCTACTCCTAATTTATGTTTAAGTTCTCCACGAAACTTCTTTGCTATTTCCTCTTCGGTATCCCATTGATCGGATGCATACTTATCATAAAATGCCTCTTTAAATTCTTCCCAAGTAATTAGAGCCATTTGCTCTGCCAGCATAACTTTCTGCCTAGCCTTCCACCAATAATCAGCTGGTCCGGCTAGTTGAAACGCAACACATGAAAGGCGCTCCTTATCAGTATATCCTAGAAGCTTAAAGATTCTTTCTATAGATAGTACTCAAAGCTCAGCATCGCTTGGATTACTGGATCCATTAAAAACAAGTGGATTTCTTTTGAAGAATAAATCCTCAATGTTACGACGGGGTGGTGGTGGAGGTGGTGATAGTGATGGTGGTGGAGGGGTATTATGGTGTTCCTGTTCTTCCTCCCTGTCATTCTGCGATGGACGTCTACCACGTCCCCTGGGCCTACCAGGTCTTCCTCGATTGTTTACTAGTCTTGGCGGAATATTTTCTTTTGAAACTATAAGAACAAAACTCTTATTAGCACCTTACTTTTACGCCTTCTTTTACTTACTAACCCTTTTCCTAACTTAAACAAGTTCATGGAAAAGAAAACTGATAATAGCTTTGGTACTTTAGCTCTTTAAACTTTTAACTTCTCGGTTAAACTGAAATATTCATCTAATACTTTTCTTCTAATCGCGCTTCGAAGAAACTTTTCACAAGATTTAAGCCCACTCTCGGGTCATCATATATATATTATATACACATCAAAAAGAATATTAGTTTTGCCTCCAACGAGGACTTACACAAAAGGTTAGACTACGACTAGTCTAAACTAAGCTAACTGCCTATCTATGAACCGGGTGCACTTACAAGTTGCATCTCCGTATAACCTGGGAGTACAAGAATGGAAACGATCCCAAAAAAACTTCGTATCCGCGAAGAGTACTACGAAAGGATGGTTACTGATCCGACTATTTACAAGACAAAAAGTGCTTCTGCTACTACTATACGTCTAAGACGCCCTGCTCAACAAGCTACTGTCGAGTCACTACTGCCCTCTACGGCCTACAATTCCTCGGGGTCCTCCTCAGGGTTCTCCTCTGAATCTGAATCAAAGATGAGCTGAAGTGCCTCGTCAACCCTCAATGTGGTGCCGTCCAAAAGTACAAGTGGTGGTGGTGCAGATATCTCTGAAACGGTTCTCTCGGAGTCTGAAACCAAGTAGTCCAAATTGGTCTCTACTGTCCTCTTCTTCAGAGGCAGCAGGTGTTTGGGAGGTGAACTAGATTCGTATTCCTCTGTGGAACGGACCCTGGATGGTCCTGCCTCAAACTCTCCTCGGACCCTCGCCAACTCTGCACAAATCTCCTCGAGTGGTCTAAATGAGAATGGAAATTCTATCATAGTAGCAAGCTCTGTGCCGATCTGTAGGTATCCTGCCTCTGGAACTAACTCCTCACTGGGTGAAAGGACTAGTGGCAATTCTAACTGTGCGGCCATCTCTGGATCCATGTTTAAAGACTCTGCCTCTGGCTCTGAAAAATGACGGTAGGGGTGGTGCTCCTGAATGGGAATTGACATTATGAATCTGCTCTGAAAGAAACGCTCGTGTATGGCGAGAGCGAATCCTGAGAAATCTCCTATCGGCTCAGTGTCATAGCCAAACAGTGCAAGGAAGTACCAAGACACATCATGTGCCCATCCGCGCCACTCGTCTAGTAGTCGAACAATCAAACCTGCTATAGCCTGACGCTCTGTAATACTGTGTCGGGTTGCATGGTAAACTGCTGAAAAGTTACTAACTATCTATCCAATGTCGTTATTTGGGTCTACCTCGAAATCTCGATACTCATCCAGTATCTCATCTGCCCAAGTACGCTGTAGCGGGGATTGATTCTCCTGAGTCATGTCACTACTAGAAGCCATCCTGTAAGGTTTTTAAGAAACACGGATCAGTAACTGGTAGGATGATAACTTATCTTAAGAAAATTCTTAAATTTACAATTAGAATATTCCATTATTCAAAATTAAAATACTTAACCACTTAATCTCAGCTTATCTTATTCATCTAGCAATTCCAAGAAATTGCACTCAAACAATCATATATATAAAAAAAATTCACGATTTTACTTTCATTCTTTTGCTTATTATTCTTTTACTTTCTTACTTTATTTCTTCCTTGAAGAAAATTTCTTAACGATTTCTTTCCAATCTTTAACTTAGACTTCGTAGTTTCTCTTAAGAAAACTCCTAACCGATAAACGCATATCGTTCTCATCATTAGAAAGAAATATTCTTAAATGCCACATTAATGTGGATATAAACTCCTCTCAATACTTGAACCTTGTACTTATCGTATTCTTCATTTATTTAATAATTGTGAAATAAATTCCAAGAAAACGGAATATAAGTTGGAGAATAACTTTAGAACACAAGTTCTAGTCGTCGTTGGAATCGAACAATCGCTGGAGATTAGCTAAAATTCGTACTCGATTCTTAACAATTACATCAAATCTTTCCTTGAAGTTCTAACGAGGCGAACTCCAACGAGTCTGTTGTTCATGTCACTTTACGCAGGTGACATTCATTTATTTGCTTTGATTCCCTTCATTCTGTCCTTTCCGATCCGATCGCCTCTTGGAAATTTTGGAACTAACGCTTCTTAGAACGTCTATATTCTCAAAGAATCGGGAAGGCCTTAAAATTCTTCTAAATGCTCATGCCAAACAAGCATCTTGAATAATAAAAGAAATTATAACTCATATAATTTCACATACTTTTGCATAGAATAGCATTTATGCTTTCACATAGTTCACGTAATTCACAAAGTATAACTTTATACTTTAAATCAAATCATACTTGGCATACTTAATCTCAAGTTCTTGCATACTTATTTGCAAATTCTTGCATATTTATTCTCAATCATACTTTCATACTCAATTCTCAAATTTCTTCTTGCATACTTTAATAAAAAATTTCTTTAAAAGAAATCATACTTCTGAAATTCTTTCCTTACTTTTCTTCTTTGATTGAGTCGATGTAGCGGGTGGTTGAGTTGTCATCTATACTCTTATACTTTAGTATTACGACTTAACTTTACTTGAAAGAAGACTCGGGTATAGAGTATATACAAATACTCTATCTTACTACTTGATAGAAATTCGTATGCAGAGCAGAAACGATTGCTCTGATACCACTCTGTGGTATCACTAGAATAAAAAATAACTTACGACCAGAGCAGAACCGACTGCTCTGATACCACTCTGTCACAGCCCCATATCCCGAGGGACGGTAAAAGTCGGGGTGCGACTAGAGGTTGGATTAAATAAGAGGGGAAAAAGGGGGAATGAATAAGAATGAAAGAATAAACAGATATTAATAACAGAATGAATTACTATCAACGAGACTTTAATATATAAAAAGAAAAGAGTTGACCTCGAAGGATCACTCAACAAGGTTCTTAAACAAGACACTGAGCTAATTGCATGGGGTTTAGACCCAACAGAAAGATACAATAACTTCAAAAAGAGATTGGCAGCGGAAAAACGTAAAAGCTGAAAACAAGTTCTTATTCTAGTCATAACTTCTTAATTCAACATCAACCACCACCGCTCCCGTCGCTCAACCTGCACATTTTTATAAAACATATGTAGGGCTAAGTACAAAAGCACTTAGTGGGCACGTTTCCGAAAACATAATCATAAGTATAGATAATCAGTCATTTCAATTCTGTAGCACATCGGGGTTTTTCAATAAATTTCCCGTGTCTACTAAACATTTTCTTTCTCATTTTCATAACTTAGCTTGTACAAGCATTTTTAATAGATGTTACGTTCAATCTTGACCATTCATTATCACCGCGGCAGGTCGTCCCCTCAACAGGGTTCCATACTTCAACGGCTACTGTGTACACTTAACTTTGGAAAGTCCCTTTTGACTAACTCAAAGCCGATCGTTTAGTTAACCCCTTTTGGCTAACTAATAAGGTACAAGAGAACTCACATAAAAAAAAGTAGTTCATGCCATGATTATCACTTTGAAAACACGATTATCAAAGCGATAAAGAAAGGTTTTCGAGCATTGCTCATTTTGTTTCATATATAAAAGCCCACCTGACTGATTACAGAACTATTAAACGAGCTTCCGTCTCTGGTCTTCCGTCCTATCCTCAGTGCCGACTTCCTCCTTTTATCGTAAATAAACAGACCTAAGCAACTTGAACACAATCGATAAAAGAAACAGGAAATCGAAACGGTTTTTAGTTCTTTAGGCATTTGCACTTTACTACTTCCTTTTGATTAACTAATAAACGAGACTTCGATCAATTCTCATCTATAAACTGACTGGGAACACTGCTCGACACTTAGTTCAGTAGGTAAAGCGGTGTCGATAACTTAGAACGACTTAAAAGTTCATAAGGAATGAAGTTGAAAAGGATTCAACTTCGGAAACTAGACTTTGGATACTTACTACTCAAGTCAGTAAGTTCATACAGAATAGAGCATACAAAAACAGGGGATAAATCTTATATCAAAAGAAAGGAACGGGTGTCTAGCTTACTCTCCAATTTACGGATCTCGATTTCGTTAAGCAAGCTAAAAGTTATGACAGTTTCCGTGAAACGTCGCAAAACAGTCGCGCGAAACCTTAATGCTCGACAAATCTCAACGCACGATTCCCTAGGTTCGATTAATGCTATTCCACTTTTATTTTCACGAAATTTTCGTCTTAATACAGTCAACATACAGTGTCCTTTAAACGGGTTCATATTCACGACTTTTGATTAACAAACGACGAGTGTTTCCTCATCATTTCCAACTAACCATTTACTATACCAAAACAAACTTCAATTTCTATTTCGTTTCGTTCATTCACTTCACGTTTCTTATCTATATTTCATAACGTCTCGTTTCTCGGATAGAAAAGTCGTTAACTACAATATTGTTCGTTTATCAACCACAATCATTAATATTAAAAGGGATTTCCTTATTCGACTTTTCTACCGGCTCTTAAACTCGATTCTTCGTCTCTTATTCAAAATCGAAACTGCTTAGATTTCGTTGAAAATTTACGGTCACGATCATTAACTAACAAGATTATCAAAGGTTTGAATTACAATCCTAATTCATTATTCATGCTCGACTTATCGTCGGTTGTTCGTCTCTTAACAAAAATCTTACGTTCTCCGTTTTCGTTCAAATTTTACAACAACGATCATCATCTAACGAGCATCACTAATATGCAAACCATATTATCAAAACATTATCGAGCTTCAACTTAACGACACGTTTTCGTCTCTTACATTTTTCAATTTATTTTTAGAAAAATCTCAATTAAATATATAAGCATCCTCATACATCGTATATCTCATTTCTATTAATCAATCGAGCATATCATAACATTTACTATACTAAATCATGCATTCTTCCTCTCTTACCTTTCAACTTTTATTTTTAGAAAAATCTAAATTTATTCATATAGTCAATTAACAACATGTAGAACACTAATCTATCAAACAAACATCAAAGAAATCGAACTACGAAAAACCCCTAAAACTTAAGAAATTTTCGGTAATTAGAGAAAATAAAGGGGAGTGATTTTCTTCATGATTCGATCCGTAGAACTTGATTCTAAACATACTAGAATATGAATCGAACATGAATCAACATGCTTCTTAATCTCTTATGGTTCGAAAAAAATGAAAATGATGGAAAGGATTTGTGTTCGGTTTATATCGTAGAAGAAGTTCTCACCTTGCGGAATACGAACTCAGAAATGGAATTGATCGGTAGGTGGAAGACTTGAGTGCTTGACAAAGCTTGAAGATTGAAGCTTTAATGGAGGATTGGAGAAGAAAAATGAGAGAGAGAGGAGTGAAGGTGGTGGTTTTGGAGAGGGAAGAAGAGAGAGGTGGATGACTCACCTTATTAGATACATAAAGTGATAAAAATCTAACTAAAGAGGTGGTGAGTCGCTAAGGGCCGTTTGTTTGAGAAATTTTGACAGAAATATCTCGTTTCCGAACTTTAAACGACGATTAAAAAGTCGAGAAATACTTTCTTAGATAGTTACGAATTCGACGAAATCTAATTCGTCCGTTAGATTGGAAATAAATCACGTACTCGGAAAACCTAATTCGTTTTTCAAAATCCGAGAAAAAGTCGGGATTAGACAGTCTAAAATTCGCCCGGAAAAATCATAAAAACTAACTTTCTCCGGTGAACTCATATCGAAGAAAAAGTGAATGTAAATTCTGACGGTTTTTAATTCTGAGTTTTCGGATGAAAAATTTACCTGACGCGAAAACCCTAATACAGTAGTCGTTCGACCGACTTCTAGAATTTATTTTCTGAAACGGATTTCACCGTCAGTCTTAGAATCAAAAATCCTTAACTTAGGCGTGCAAAGCCTTAATTAATAATTAACTTTTTATTTTTCGTCGGAAGAAAATATCCGGGGTATTACACACACGATCACTTGCACCTTGCTCTGGTTTTTCAGGTTCAACATACTTCATAGCTAAATTCGAACAGTGATATAAATATAAGTTGTAAAAAATAATACTACAAAATATAGTAAAGAAGTATATAATACTAGATATTGAAGAGAAATCAGAGTTTGAATAAGTGCATAAATGATACTTTTCTTAAATGTAATGATTACTTCTATCATACATAATTGTTACATTTCATAATTTACTATTATAAAAATTATAATAAAATAAAAGAACAAAACAAAGGTTTAAAAACCAGATTTAATATAATAAAATACCTTTCTCTGTATTATGGACTTCAGAAACAAACATGAAATGAACTCTTGCTGAGAGAAATTGTTATTTCGTAACATTTTACCACATTATGACATGGTAACCCTATCACGAAATTATCATTTCGTACCCCACCGCCGTGACGTTGGTGGTGACAGTGGCAAAATTGGAGGCAGAAGGTGTTACGTTGGGTACAAAATTGCATATTCGTAATCGCCGCCGTGACAATTCCTTGTTCCCTTCCGTGTGAATTCCCCAACGGCAAATTCAAAACTTGTGGAGCTCTTTCTATTCTGTCTCTCGAGCCCCAAAGTGGTACGCTGGTAACACTTGGTACAAATTCAACTTGCTAAAAATAGATATGAGAGCGGAGAGTGAATGTAAAGGTAGGTGAGAAAAGTCAAAAGTAAGGATAAAAAGGTCCAAAAAAGCAAATATTGGCTGGTATTTGTCCAAACTAAGTTTTTTTGATAGTTTTTGTACTTTTATAGGTCTTCACTCTTTAATACTATAGCAAGTGGCTCTCACAATTTGCAGAAAGTTTTAAGCATGCTCTGAAGCTAGCATATTTGCACATTGTATCGGCTTGCTGTTGATGAAAAATCGGATATCCAAAAAGGTACGTAGAGCTAGACTATCTTCATTTTATTGACGATCTTAAATGATTTAATAGCTCATGAGTTTCTTGTAAGACCTAGTAGCCATAATGCAAAATAAAAAAAAAAAATTGAAAAGCTTGAAGCCGAAGGGAGAAAAGTGTCATGTGAAGCATATGGGTTTATTGTAATACCCCGATATTTTCTCCGTCACTTAAAATAAAAATTTATAAGAAATTAAGGCTTTTCACGCCTAAGCTCTCGATTTTTAATTCTAAGACTAACGGTGAAATCCATTATTAAAAATAATTTCCGGAAGTCAGTGAAACGAATACTGTATTAGGGTTTTCGCGGACGAAAACTTTTTAGTACCAGACTCAGATCAGGAAACCGTTTGATTTTTACATTCACGAATTTTCGATACGAGTTCGCCCGAGAAAGTTCGTTTTTATGATTTTTCCGGACGAATTTTGGACTGTGACATCCCGACTTTTTCTCGGATTTTGAAAAACGAAGTAGGTTTTCCGAGTACGTAAATTATTTACAATCTAACGGACGAATTAGATTTCGTCAATTCCGAAACTAACTAGAAAAGTATTTCTCGACTTTTAAAACGGCCTTTAAGAGCCGGAAACGAGTTTTTTCGTTAAAAATTTCCCTCACTAAACGCTCCTTAACGACTCATCATTACTTGTTAGATATTTCCATTAGCTTTATGAGTCACCATTGTGACTCATCACCTCTCTCCCTCACCTCCTAATACCGCCATCACCCTCACACACACATACACTCATTTCTTCTTCAATTCTTCCATTGGAGATACAAGTTCAAGCTCTTCCAAGATCGATAACTTTTCCGTCTACCGATCAAATTCCAATCCGAGTTCATAAGACGAAAGGTAAGAGCTTCGTCTCTAGTTTGAACCGAACAAATCTCCTTTTCCCTTTCTTTTATTTTTTTTGAAAATTAGGGAATGGATTAGCATGTGATTTCTTGTTCGATACATGTTCTAGGATGTTTAGAATCGAGTTCTATGGACCAAATCATGAAGAAAAATCAAGAACCCTAACCCCTAATTAGTACCGAAAATTTTCAGATTTGGAGCTTTTGATTCGTGCTCGATTTCTTTGTCGATTGAATGTTAGATTAGTATTTCTTATGTTGTTAATTGATCGTATGAATTGTTTTAGATTTTTCTAAAAATAAAATCCAAAACCTAAGAGACGAACAAGGCTCGATTTAGGTTAGTAAATGTTAAGATATGCTCGATTGTTTAATGGAAATGAATTATATGATGCATGAGGACGAATATATATTAATTTGAGAATTTTCTAAAAATAAAATGAAAAGTGTAAGAGACGAAGATGTGGTGATAAGTTGAGGCTCGATAACATTTTGATAATATGATTTGCATGTTAGTAATGCTTGATAGATGATAATCGTTGTCGTAAAATTTAAACAAAAACGGAGAATGTAGAATTTTACGTAAGAGACGAACGACGATCGATAAGTCAAGAATAAATGATGATATGAGGATATGAACTACGTATTTATGATTCTTGATAGATGATGAATAATGTTGTAAAGTTTGAACGAATTCTAATGATGTCGGATATTTCGTAAGAGATGAAACGTCGAGAATAAGTAACGATAGAAAAGTCGATTAATGGTTTTAATTGGATATTGATGATTATTAATGATTAAGGAACGACTTTGTAGTTGACGACATGTTCGTCCGAGCTATGAAAAGATAAGTTGTAGCTATAATCGAGAAGTAGAAACAAGAAGTTAGGAAATTGAACGAGACTTGAAATGGTTTAGTAATTGTATAGTTTGAACGACGAGGTGTGGATCGTCGTGGTTATAAACGAGAAATGAAAAGGGGTCTATCACGTATAATGATACGAGGTGATTGCTTTGGGTCAGTTTTTGTGCGAAAATAAAAGTGTTTAAGCTTTAATCGAACCTAGAAAAGCGTGCGTCGATTTTATCGAGCATTAGGGTTCACTCGGCAGTTTTTGCAACGTTTCACAGAAACTGTCATATCTCCTAGCTCGCTTAACGAAATTGAGGTCCGTAAATTGAAGAGTAAACTAGACATCCGAGCCTTTCTTTTGGTACAGGGCACTTCCCCTGTTTCGAAATCCCCTGTTCTGTATGATGGTTACTGACCTGTACAGTAAATTTCAAAACTCGTTTTCTTAAGTTGAATTCTTTTCAACATAATCTCTTATGATCCTTTAAGTCGATATAAGCTATCGACTATCATTAATGACTGACCCCAGTGTCAAGTAATAACCCGGGCGAGTTTTAAACGAGAAGTGTTCGAGTCTCGTTCTAGATTAACTAAAAGAATCTAGTTAAGTGTGCAAATGCCTAAAGTTTAAGAACTTAAATGATTAATTCGATTTCAGTTTCGAATTCCATTTTCTTCTATCGACTCGACAACTTATCATTGTTTTATTACTTGCGTTCAAAGGAGGAGATCGAGAATAGAAGACAGGACGGAAGACGGAAGTACGTGTTATAGTTCTGTAAACGTTCGATGTGGGCTTTCTAAAATAAAAAACTCCGATGAATGCCATTACTTATGAAGTAATATTATGTGAGCGTTGCTCGAAAGTGTTTACGTATTGTTGATAAGTGTGTAATAAAGTATCTATCTGAGCATAAATAAATTGTTATGTGAAATTTCTTATGCTTCTCTGAGTTAGCCCTCAGAGTGCTAACCAGAGTATTGGATTCTGAGTTAGCCCTCAGAGTGCTAACCAGATATTCCAACTAAACGATCAGATTCGGAGATAGCCCACAGAGTGCTATCTAGAGGGACAAATTCTGAGTTAGCCCACAGAGTGCTTTCCAGACAATCGGATGTGAGTTAAAACTCACAGTATGTTATCGAGAATTAAATGAACAGCAGTATAAGTTATACAAGGGTTTATGAAAAGATGTATGATTAATTTATAATAAAACTCTTGTGAGTTGTTTTCAGCAATGTGCCCACTAAGTACTTTTGTACTTAGCCCTGCATGTTTGTTTTTGAATGTGCAGGTTGAGTGACGAAGGCGGAGGAGGTTGAGTAAAGGTCGTATTTAAGAAGTAAAGTTCAGTTGAGCCTCGATTTCACATTCGATATGTGTTATCATTTTTCTACGTTTTCCGCTGCCAAACTGCGAACTAGTTTCAGTTAGTGTATAACTTTAGATCTAAGTTTCTTTCTTTGAACTTAGTCTCTTTTAAGAACAGCTATGTTGAGTGATCCTTCGTGATCGACTCTTTCTTTCATTAAATAAAGTCGGTTCTTTTATTATTGTAAATCCTTTCGGTTTAAGTTATTCATACTTCGAACTTAGTTTCTTTTGAGAACAACTTTGTCGAGCAATCTTTCAAGATTGACTCCCTTTTTATTCAATGAAGTCAAGTTCTTAGTAATTTCTGTAACAGTTGTCTGTTTATTCATTCATATCCCCCTTCTTTCCCGCTTCTTAAATCCAATCCCTAGTCGCACCTCGGCTTGGCCGTCCCTCGGGATTTGGGGTTGTGACAGAATGGTATCAGAGCATTCGTTCCTGCTCTGACCGTGAGTTATTTTTCTAGTGATACCACAGAGTGATATCCGAGCCATCGTTTCTGCTCTGTATATGAATTTCTTTCAAGTAGTAAGATAGAGTATTTGTATATACTCTACACCTGAGTCTTCTGTTGAGAAAGTAAAGTTTAGTTTGATTCACTAAACTTAAGAGTGTAGTAAACGACTCAACCTCCCGCTACGTCAACTCAACCAAAGAGGAAAACAAAGGTATGAAAAAGTGTTTTAAATGTTGAAAGTTTGAAAGTATTAAATACACTTCTGTTGTGAATTAAGTGTGCCAGTATGAACTATATGAAAGAATAAAAGATATACTTTGTGGGAGTATGTGAAATTATGTGAGTTATAATTTCTTTAATTGAAATTTGATTGGCATAAGAACTTAGACTGTTGCTCTAAGATTCTTCCCAATTCATTGAGAACATAGACTTTGAACCTAAGGCTTTTCTCGATTCCTCGAGAACTTAGACGTTTTGAGAAAACGTTAGTTCAAATGATTTCGAAAGGAGATCCACAAAACAGGAAGAACTTCTACAGATGAATGCCACGTGCGTATAGTGACATGAACAAAGACTCGGCAAAGTCGATCTTTGTTTTAAGAGCCGATAAGATTTTCCTCAGAGAAAATAAAATTAGTAATAAAAGATCAGTTAATTCTGTAAACAAAAGAAACGATTAGACGTTTGAGAAGCATTGGCTTCGAAATAAGAAAGATACGATCGGGACGAAGAGGAAAGAATAAAGGGAATCAAAGAGAATGAAGAAACAAGTGTTACTTCCGTACTAGTAACACAAATGAAGTCGTCTTTCAATAGGAGTTCGCTCCGTTATAACTCCAAGAGGAGATCCATTTTATTATTAAGAATCCAGTACGAAAATTTTAGCTAATTTCCAATGATCGCTCGATTCCGACGACGATTAAAACTTGTGTTCTAAAAGTTATTCCTTAGTTGATATCCCACTTTCTTTTGGAATTTTATTTCATACATCGTAATTGAATGAAGAATACGACGAATACGAGCATTAGGTGACGAGAACGACAAGTCTTTTATAAACGAATGTTGCATAAGTATAAGTGACATGAACAAGTCTCTTTGGAGTTGACTTGTTTTAATATCGAAGAACCGTTAAGAGTTTGTTTGCAATTTGAGAAAAAAAAATGCTAGATGATTAAGATAAGATAATTCCTTAGTGAATGGATGAGTGCTTAAGGCACGGAATTGACAAGAATTTTTGGTTTCCTTAAGTTTCAAAATGCCGCCAAGAGTTGCGAATAATAGAGAAAGAGGACGCGGTGGGCCTGGAGGACCGGGAAGAGATCATAGACATCATGAGAGGGAGGAAGATCAAGGACATCAGGAAAACCCTCCACCTCCACCACCACTACGTCGTGACATAGAGCATCTATTCCTCAAAAGAAATCCACCTGTCTTTAATGGATCAGGAAACCCAAGCGATGCTGAACTTTGGGTAAGCGCTATAGAAAGAATTTTTAAACTTCTCAAATGTACGGATGAGGAGCGCCTCTCATGTGTTGCATTTTAACTCGACGGACCAGCTGATTTTTGGTGGGAAGCTAGACAGAAGGTCATTCCGACAGAGCATTTGGCTCAGTTTACTTGGCATGAGTTTAAGGAAGCATTTTGCGACAAGTACATCCCTAAAACCTATAGAGCAAGGAAGAAAGCGGAGTTCTACAGTCTGAAACAAGGGAAGATGACAGTGACTGAGTACGATGCAACCTTTTGTGAATTGTCAAGGTATGCACCCGATCAGGTAGATACCGATGAGAAGATGGCAAAGAAGTTCCGTAGGGGACTTAGGCATGAACTAGGAGTGGCACTAGCCAGCCATGGAGGACTAAGCTATACAGATATACTAGGACGAGCCTTAGAAATGGAGGCAGTTGTGCCAGATGAACGAGAAATTGTAGTGACTGTATCAGCACTAACCCAGGCTCCAACCTAAAACCATTCCAACAATAGTAACAACAACCCTAAAGGAAAAAGGAAATGGAAAGGAGGAAACCAGGGTGGAAATCAGCGTGGCTTTCAGCAGCTGAATCAGAATGACCCACAAGGACAGTGGCAGGGACAACAAGCAGATAATGACCAAGGATGAATCACAGTTTCTAACTGCCCTAAGTGTAACAAAATGCACTTTGGTAACTATTTGGTGAACTTTGACGGTTGTTATAATTGTGTTTTGAAGGGACACGTGAGAAGAAATTGTCTGAAACCGTTGCTAACCTTGAGAGCTATGCAAGCTCAGCCACAGCCGCAACAACAACAACTTCAACAGCAACGAGAGCAGAATGCATGGGCATTTGTGAATGGGCTAGAAGCACAGGACAAGGGCAAGGGTCACTAGGCAAATAGTTGGCTTATTTCAGACTAGTAGTATTTTTGTATAAGTCCTCGTTAGGGGCAAACCAGTACTCATTCGACATATATGTATATATGACCCCGCGAGTGGGCTCTGACTTCGTAACAATATTTCCTCTAAATCGTAGGCTTATCGTAAGTGTTAATGAAACGTTTGATATAATCCATAGGATGGAAAATTATGATTGTGGTATCAATTACCATTCAGAAAGGGTTAACGTCATAGCAGATGCGACGAGTCGCAATACTCCAACTAAGTTCGGATGTCTCTTTATCGAGGAAGAAACACTTATACGAGAATTCGAGATAATAGATTTAGAGGTGCTCGATACACCTAAAATCGACAACCAGCCGAATAGTAGCACTCATAGCTACACCAGGCTTACGAAAGATAATCATAAGTGCCCATAGAAAGGACAAGTCGATCAAGCTTTGACTTAAGATAAGAACGGATAAACCTGACGATTATTCCAAAGTACTAGATGATACGATCGTATTTAAGATAGACTTTGTATCCTGACGACGACGAATTGAAGAATGATATCATGAGTGAGGCTCACGATACACCATAAACCGCTTACCCAGGAAGTACGAAGATGTATGAAGATTGAAGAAAGAAGTTTCGAGAAAACGAAAGTCTTACGTATATGCGACAATCAGAATTTAATTTGAAAAAAAAGATAAAGTTTTCTTTAAGATTTCTCCATTAAAAGAATCATTTGATTCATGTTAAGTATAAGCTTAAATGAAGCTTATTATGAGTATCAGATATCTCGGGAAAGATGAATTTGAAATGACGTATAGATTGGCCGTGTTGCCAAGTCTATGAAATGTTATTATATTTGCGTACCTCGTATGAGAAAGTACGTGTTCGATTCTAAACGCATGATTCTTCAGCAAGACTTAGTTCTTGATTTTCGATATAAGTTATGGAGAAAGAATGCAAACGATTTTGGATCGAAAAGTGCGAGAGTTAAGAAGTAAGTCGACACGATCAGTTAAGTGTTCTGGAACTACCACGGGCAAGAGGAAGCTACGAGGGAGCTTTTGTGAAGGAGGGAAGCAAATTTCGGGATGAAATTTTTCGTTAGAGGGGTAGAATGTAATACCCCGATATTTTCTCCGTCGCTTAAAATAAAAAATTTATAAGAAATTAAGGCTTTGCACGCCTAAGCTCCCGATTTTCAATTCTAAGACTAACGGTGAAATCCGTTATTAAAAATAATTTCCGGAAGTCAGTGAAACGAATACTGTATGAGGGTTTTCGCGGACGAAAACTTTTTAGTACGAGAACTCAGATCGGGAAACCGTCTGATTTTTACATTCACAAATTTTTGATACGAGTTCGCCCGAGAAAGTTCGTTTTTATGATTTTTCCGGACCAATTTTGGACTGTGACGTCCCGACTTTTTCTCTGATTTTGAAGAACGAATTAGGTTTTCCGAGTACATAAATTATTTACAATCTAACAGACGAATTAGATTTCGTCAATTTCGTAACTAACTAGAAAAGTATTTCTCGACTTTTAAAATAGCGTTTAAGAGCCGGAAACGAGTTTATTCGTTAAAAATTTCCCTCACCAAACGCTCGTTAATGACTCACCATTACTTGTTAGATATTTCCATTAGCTTTATGAGTCACCATTGTGACTCATCACCTCTCTCCCTCACCTCCTAATACCGCCATCACCCTCACACACACATACACTCATTTATTCTTCAATTCCTCAATTGGAGATACAAGTTCAAGCTCTTCCAAGATCGATAACTTTTCCGTCTACCGATCAAATTCCAATCCGAGTTCATAAGACGAAAGGTAAGAGCTTCGTCTCTAGTTTGAACCGAACAAATTTCCTTTTCCCTCTCTTTTATTTTTTTCGAAAATTAGGGAATGGATTAGCATGTGATTTCTTGTTCGATACATGTTCTAGGATGTTTAGAATCGAGTTCTATGGACCAAATCATGAAGAAAAATCAAGAACCCTAACCCCTAATTAGTACCGAAAATTTTCAGATTTGGGGCTTTTGATTCGTGCTCGATTTCTTTGTCGATTGAATGTTAGATTAGTGTTTCTTATGTTGTTAATTGATCGTATGAATTGTTTTAGATTTTTCTAAAAATAAAATCCAAAACCTAAGAGACGAACAAGGCTCGATTTAGGTTAGTAAATGTTAAGATATGCTCGATTGTTTAATGGAAATGAATTATACGATGCATGAGGACGAATATATATTAATTTGAGAATTTTCTAAAAATAAAATGAAAAGTGTAAGAGACGAAGATGTGGTGATAAGTTGAGGCTCGATAACATTTTGATAATATGATTTGCATGTTAGTAATGCTTGATAGATGATAATCGTTGTCGTAAAATTTGAACGAAAACAAAAGTGTTTAAGCTTTAATCGAACCTAGAAAAGTGTGCGTCGATTTTATCGAGCATTAGGGTTCACTCGGCAGTTTTTGCGACGTTTCACGGAAACTATCATATCTTCTAGCTCGCTTAACGAAATTGAGGTCCGTAAATTGAAGAGTAAACTAGACATCCGAGGCTTTCTTTTGGTACAGGGCACGTCCCTTGTTTCGAAATTCCATGTTCTGTATGATGGTTACTGTACCCTGTACAGTAATTTTCAAAACTCGTTTTCTTAAGTTGAATTCTTTTCAACCTAATCTCTTATGATCCTTTAAGTCGATATAAGCTTTCGAATATCATTAATGATTGACCTCAGTGTCGAGTAATAACCTGGGCGAGTTTTAAACGAGAAGTGTTCGAGTCTCGTTCTAGAGTAACTAAAAGAATCTAGTTAAGCGTGCAAATGCCTAAAGTTTAAGAACTTAAATGATTAATTCGATTTCAGTTCCGAATTTCATTTTCTTCTATCGACTCGACAACTTATCGTTGTTTTATTACTTGCATTCAAAGGAGGAGATCGAGAATAGAAGACAAGACGGAAGACGGAAGTACGTGTTATAGTTCTGTAAACGTTCGAGGTGGGCTTTCTAAAATCAAAAACTCCGATGAATGCCATTACTTATGAAGTAATATTATGTGAGCGTTGCTCGAAAGTGTTTACGTATTGTTGATAAGTGTGTATTAAAGTATCTATCTGAGCATAAATAAATTATTATGTGAAATTTCTTATGCTTCTCTGAGTTAGCCCTCAGAGTGCTAACCAGAGTATTGGATTCTGAGTTAGCCCTCAGAGTGCTAACCAGATATTCCAGCTAAACGATCAGATTCGGAGATAGCCCACAGAGTGCTATCTAGAGGGACAGATTCTGAGTTAGCCCACAGAGTGCTTTCCAGACGATCAGATGTGAGTTAAAACTCACAGTATGTTATCCAGAATTAAATGAACAGCAGTATAAGTTATACAAGGGTTTATGAAAAGATGTATGATTAATTTATAATAAAACTCTTGTGAGTTGTTTTCGGCAATGTGCCCCCTAAGTACTTTTGTACTTAGCCCTGCATGTTTGTTTTTGAATGTGCTAGTTGAGTGACGAAGGCGGAGGAGATTGAGTAAAGGTCGTATTTAAGAAGTAAAGTTCAGTTGAGCCTCGATTTCACATTCGATATGTGTTATCATTTTTCTACGTTTTTCCGCTGTAAAACTGCGAACTAGTTTCAGTTAGTGTATATCTTTAGATTTAAGAACAGCTATGTTGAGTGATCCTTCGTGATCGACTCTTTCTTTCATTAAATAAAGTCGGTTCTTCTATTATTGTAAATCCTTTCGGTTTAAGTTATTCATACTTCGAACTTAGTTTCTTTTGAGAACAACTTTGTCGAGCAATTTTTCAAGATTGACTCCCTTTTTATTCAATGAAGTCAAGTTCTTAGTAATTTCTGTAACAGTTGTCTGTTTATTCATTCATATCCCCCTTCTTTCCCGCTTCTTTAATCCAATCCCTAGTCGCACTCTGGCTTGGCCATCCCTCGGGGTTTGGGGCTGTGACATTTATATATCTGTTCATGCAAGCTTGAGCATCTACGAAGTGATGCAATCACTTGAAATTATAGCGTAAAAGTAGTTGATAATAAAGTATGTAGTTGAAATTATAACAATCAAAGTTGGTCAATTGGACTCATTTCTTTTCGGTGCGCACATTAAAAGTAAGAGAATATTAGATGTAAATGGTGTGTTTAGTGTAGTTGGTATAAAATATTTTATTGTTAATATAAAATTGATTGAGATAGTGTTTTTTCATTGTTCTCTAAAAAGAATTTGTTTAGTGTAGTTGGTATAAAATATTTTATTGTTGATAATAAAGTATGTAGTTGATATATAATATTTTATTGTTGATAATAAAATAATATTTGCCAAAAAAAGAAACGAGTCCAGTTGAGTGAGACGCTTATAAAGGAATACGAGTCAAGTTGCAATAATTCGTATGTGAAATTTAATTAAAAAATGGTAATATGAATTTATTTAAATAAGTAATTATTATATTACTTAATCATTATCATTATATTACTAAAAGGAAAATGATTCTTGCTTTGAAAAAATCCTACGTGGCACCCCTTATATTCCTCCATTCATATTTATCTAAATTCTCAAATTTTTAAATTTTTAAATGTAAAATAATAGATTTTAAATATTTATACTAAAATCTTGTGTCCCACATCGGTTTCTCAATGAAATTTCACCTATTAAAAAGCCTATAAATACCTAGAATTAATGTGTATTTTCTCATGTTTTGCTCCACCAGTTTTATTTGGCCAATTTATTTATTTATCGACCAAATAAATAACTATATTTTATAGTTTAATTTAATTTAATTTAATTTGATCAATTTATTAATTGGCCGAATAGATAATTACTTTTTGTAGGAGTTTTATTTAGCCAATTTATTTATAAATTGGACGAATAAATAACTGCTATATTTTTATAGCTTAAGTTATTTTACTTTGGTCAAATTATTATTTGGTCGAATAGATAATTATTTTTATTAGGAAACCGATTTATTAGTTGACAGAATAAATGATTTCAAAATAGTTTGGATAATTTATTGGTTGACCGAATTAAATTTGGAAATAGTCTAATATTTTTTTATTTAATTTGATAAAAAAATAAATAATTTCTAATTTGTCAATTAATTAGGTAGACAGGCCAATTTCCACTTGACGGGTACCTCAACTCGGGATCCCACGTGACACATTTTCATTCTTTTGCTTATTAATTTTAAAAGTTTCATTTTATTCATTTTTTCATGTATTTTCTAAAATCTAGAATCGTCATAAATTGTGCATTTATAAATCAAAATCGTGGTTAACGGGTCAATTCTAACTTGCAACCGTGGCGGTAGACGAGCCAATTCCTAACCGACACTCGAGAAATTTTTTATTTTTTGCTGTTTTCCTTATGTATTTTCTGAAATCTATAATCGTCATCCATGAAATAATTTTTACGTTATTTGTAGTTGGGTTTCCAACTTTGCATAATTTATAATTTTTATTAACGAATATTACTATACGATAAGGACGATTAACGAATAGTACAATCATTATTTTTATTAAATTTTTTTATCTATATAAATTCTAAATAAATTTTATAAATTATGCACTTATAAATGACAGTCGTGGTCAACGGGCCAGTTCCGATGTAGAATTGTGGCGGTAGACTAATATACGGATTTTTTCAGAATGGAACACAAATGACTAATTTTTTAATCGGATTTTAAACAAGTACGAGTATATAAATTTCAAACAAATTTGAATAATTCTAGACACATCATCTCAAATTGTTTTATTAATCGTCTCCGTTGGAAAACGTAGAATATGTAGGAAAATTGACAGAAAAATTACTAACGATTTATAAACGAGTCAATTCCGACCAAGAATCAAGAATCGTGCACGTAGATGGGCCAATTCAGTATTTGCAGGACAATTTTTTTTTAATAATATATTATTGACTAAATAATTTTATGAATCATAATCATTCCACATAAAATTTTGTAAAAAGGCTAAACTACCAACTAAATAGTGAAACAATTATTGAAGTTCTATTCTCAGTTAAAAAAATTATTCTCGAAGCTGGTAAAAAAGAAAACGAATGTCATCATTTATTTTTCTATGAATATATTTTGAAGATGATTATTTATATAATACTACAATTTATAATTAAATTCTTATTTATTAAATATTGTGTGAATATTTTTGGAATATAGTTATGTACATAATTAAATATTAATTTTAGGTAAAAAAAAAATAAATGTCATCATTAATTTTTTTGTGATTATATTTGGAAGATGATTATTTATATAATTTAAAATTAGTATTGTAGTCAATAGGCCGGTTCCAGGTCGGAACCATCGGGGTAGATGGGATGATTGTGAAGCGGTGGTTTAACTTATTTTTTTTTATTAATCTTGTGTTGAATTCATAATGTGGGGTATTGTAATGCCCCAATTTTCATAAATAAAAAGGAGACGTTATCCTTCTTACATTAATCATTACTTTACAGCGGAAGACTGAAATAAATAACATTTATTAAAAAAAATATAAATATATTTGACGCTTTGACCATCATCACTCGTTCCGCCGCACATCGCCCGAGCTTTAACCTTGAAAAGATAAATAGCTTTGGGGTGAGCGCCAATGACTCAGTGGGGTGTATTTATCCAAATTATATGAATCACAACAAATATAAATGAAATAAAACTGTCTTCCTTTCATAACGCCCGAAGGCTTAAGCCCGAAGGCTAACTTTCTGTCTCTTAGCCCGAAGGCTTTAACTGTACTGTCTCATGGCCCGTAGGCTATAACTTTTCTGACTGATAGCCCAAAGGCTTTAACTTTCTGTCTGATAGCCCGAAGGCTTTAACTGCATCTCACACATATAATTTGAGTAAAACATATAATAAGGATAAACGATAAATGCAACTGTAAAATAACCCCACCTTAAACTTTCTTCACTTGACTCGAATACTCGCAATTAAAGATTAAGTCTTGTGCGCCAATCCTATAGATAATACATGAACTTCATTACTATTACTTATTTTTAATTCATGAGTGCAATATAATATAGATAATATAAAGTGGCTTAATGCTAACGTACACAACATAACCATAGCATTACTTGATGCTCATATATTTAAGCAAATGACTTAATAATACTATTAGATTTTAGTGAATCAACTGATGCATGAAAGCGGGTATAACAAATATTCATATAAGTATGGACTTTTGATTTTACTAGAGTAGATGCAAAATATCTATTGTATCTAACAATGATTGGTTTTGAGTATTAAAAGAGAAAATAATTAAATAATAATAGATGAGAACTTCTGACCATGTATATGGAAAATGGGAATAGGAATTGAGCAACACATTCGGACAAAATAAGAGAAATGCTGGCTTTCAAAACATAGGTCATTAATTAATAATTAAAGGGTTTGTATAATTGAAAGTGAGCAGGACGTGGGACAAGGCCATAAATTTTTATATATGTGTATACAAAAGAGAAAAATGGTATGAATGAATTAAATCAAATTCGCAAACCTTCTTTCAACAGAAACTTCACGAAAGAAAGCAAATAATAGAAGTGTCACAGTCCCAAATCCCGAAGGACGGCAGAAGCCGGGGTGCGACTGGAATTGGATTAAAGAAGTGGGGAAGAAATGGGATGAATGAATAGACATACATACATACAACTTATCTTCTATGAACAAGACTTTATTGACGAAAGGAAGGAGTTAATCTGGAAAGATTTCTCGGCAAAGTACTTCAAAAGCTTCTAAGTTATATTACAGAACTTAGACTACAGTGATCATTACACAACATCAAAAAGAGTTTAGAGTCTAGCAGCGGAATTGTGAACTATATACAGAAGTCTTCCTTAACCCTATTCACTCTAACTCAACCGTCGCCGCCTCCGTCGCTTCAACCTGCACATTTAGAAAACATATGCAGGGTTGAGTACAAAAGTACTTAGTGGGCACGTTGCCGAAAACATAATCATAAGTATAGATAATCAGGCATTTCGTTTCTGTAGCGCACTGGGGTTTTTCTTTTTAAGAGCCCGTGCCTACTAAACATTTTCGTTCTCATTTTCATAAAGGTTAGCTCTGCAGAGCATTTTTCATAGATGTTACGTTCAAATCTTGGCCAGTGATAATTCACCGTGACTGGCTACCCCTCAACAGGATACCACATACACCACAGGCTACAAGTGCACTAACTTTGGAAAGCCCCTTTTGACTAACTCAAAGTCGATCGTTAGTTAACCCCTTTTGATTAACTCATAAGGTACAAGAGAACTCACATAAAACACAAAACAGTTCATGCCATAATTATCACTTTGAAAACACGATTATCAAAGTGATAAAGAAAAGGTTTTCGAGCATTGCTCGTTTTGTTTCATATATATAGGAAAAGCCCACCTTATAGATTACAGAACTATTAACGTGCTTCCGTTCTTCAATCATCCGTCTTTTCCTTATGCTGCCTTCCTCCTTCATCGTACATAAAATATATCCTCGATAAGTCGTTGAGACGACAAAAGAAAACGGAAATCGAAATCGAAAACTATTTAGTCTTTTAAGCTTTTTAGGCATTTGCACGCTAAACTAGATTCTTTTAGTTAAACGGGAACGAGATACGAACTCATCTCGTGTAATACTCAATAGGCCTTGTACTTGACTCAGAGGTCAGTTGAGAAGAATTCAACTTAAGAATCTATGTTTTGAGAAATTACTGTTCAGATCAGTAGGTTTGTCCAGAACAGGGGATTGCGAAACAGGGGACGAATCTTATACCAAAAGAAAGGTACGGGTGTCTAGTTTACTCTCCAATTTATGGATCTCAATTCCGATAAACGAGCTAAAAGATATGATAGTTTCCGTGAGACGTCGCAAAGCAGTCCGAGTTTAACCCTAAGGCTCGATAACTCGGCGCACGACTTTCTATGTTCGCTTACGTTATTCCACTTCATTTTCCACGAAATTCCTGACTCAATGCAGTCTACACGTATCCTCATACGTGTTGAACCCCTTTTCATTTCTCATTTATAAGCTCGACGTTTAAAACATCGTCTCATTAACTACGCAATTACTATATCAAATCAAGTTCAACTTCTCGTCTCTACTTCTCGTCTCTACTTCTCGTTTATAACTACAACTCATCAATTTATAACTCGGACGAACATATCGTCAACTACAAACTCGTTCATTAATCATTAATAATCATCAATATTTAATTAGAATCCTTAATCGTCTTTCCTATCAATACTTATTCTCATTTGTTCGTCTCTTAAGAGAAATCCAACATCATTAGAATTCAATCAAAATTTACAAACTTATTCATCATCTATCAAGAATCATAAATACGTAATTCACATCCTCATATCATTATCTATTCTCGACTTATCGTCCGTCGTTCATCTCTTACGTAAAATTTTACGTTCTCCGTTTTCATTCAAATTTTACGACAACGATTATCATCTAACGAGCATTACTAACATGCAAATCATAATATCAAAACATTATCGAGCTTCGACTTATCGACACATCTTCGTCTCTTACATTTCTCGTTTTATTTTTAGAAAAAACTCAATTAAATATATATTCAACCTCATGCATCATATATCTCATTTCCATCAACCAATCGAGCATATCATTACGTTTACTATCCTAAATCGAGCCTCCTTCTTCTCTTAGGTTTCACATTTTATTTTTAGAAAAATCTAAAACAATTCATACGGTCAATTAACATCATAAGGAACACTAATCTATCATTAAATCGACAAACAAATCGAGCACGAACAAAGCCCCAATTTTTCCCTAAAAATCAGTAATAACTAGATTTTAGGGTTCTTGAATTCCTCTTTCAATTAAACCATAGAATCACTCCCTTATACATCTAATTGCATATTAAAACTTAAATCAACTACTACATCATCATCATAAAAATCGGTCCTCAAGAAAAATGAAAAGAAAGGAATTCTAATTAGATAGATCAATGGAGGAGATGATTACCTTGATGATTAATGAAAGAATAATGGAAATCGATGGATGATTGAATGACTTATGAACTTGGATCTTGCAAAAGCTTGAACTCCTTCAATGGTGGAAAGAAGAAATGGGGGAGAGAGCTTAAAGGAGGGGGGGCGGTAAAGAGGGAATTCTGAGGGAGAGGGAGATGACTCATGTATGGTGAGTCATAAGTAAAGAAAATATCCAACTAAAGTAATGTGACTCGCTAGGGATGCGTTTGGCGTGGAAAAATTTGACGAAATATCTCGTTTCCGGCTCTTAAACGTCGTTTTAAAATTCGAAAAATACTTTCCTAGTTAGTTACGGAATTGACGAAATCTAATTCATCCGTTAGATTGGAAATAATTTACGTACTCGGAAAACCTAATTCATTTTTCAAAATCTGAGAAAAAGTCGGGACATCACAGTCCAAAATTCGTCCGGAAGATCATGAAAACTAACTTTCTCCGGTGAACTCGTCTCGAAAAAAAAGTGAATGTAAATTCTGACGGAATTTGATTCCGAGTTTTCGGGTGAAAACTTAACGGACGCGAAAACCCTAATACAGTAGTCGTTCGTCCGACTTCTGGAAATTATTTTCTGAAACGGATTTCACCGCAAATCTTAGAATTGAAATTCATGATCTTAGGCGTGCAAAGCCATAATTATTATTAACTTTTATTTTTAAAGACTGTAGAAAAAGTCTGGGGTATTACATCCTACCCCCCTTACGAAAAATTTCGTCCCGAAATTTGCTTATCTTCTTAAACTGTTCGGGGTCTCCTTTCTCGACTCTTTTTTGAACTCTCAGGTGGCTTCCACTTGCCCGTGATGATCTTATAACACTTTTACTAATCATATCGACTCACTTCTTAACTTTCACGCTTTTCGATCCTAGATCGATTGCGGTCTTTTTTCGCAACTTAAGTCAGTTTCAAGATCAACGTCTTGCTGACAAAACTATGTGTGTAGAATTAAACACACATACTTTTCTCAAAATGAGATACGTATATAATAAACATTCCATAAACTTGGCAACATCGCCATGACTATCCGTATTGGAAGCTTATCTGGTTCGAGATATCCACTAATCATATAAATCTTTGTCGAAGCTTTATACTTGGCATGGAATTAATCATATTATCCTTTAAAGGATAATCATGAGGAAAGTCTCGTCCTCATTCTCTAGATTTAAGCTAGATCGGCACATAATTCTTAAGACTTTTATCTTCTTTAAACTTCTTTCTTTCGTTACTTTTATGCTTCTTTCATTCTAACTCGTGTCTGCCGAATGATCTCGATCATTTCACTGACCGTATCTGATCCTAGGTTCTTTCTTTCATTTACCGTCTACAAAAGGCAGTTATCTTACAACTTCTTCTTCTACAAGGCCTCGTACGGCGTAATACTTATTGTAGCTTAATAACTATCGTCATAACAATTTGATTAATGGCAAAAAAAATATTCTTCCATTTCGCACTTCGGTCTAATACTATAGTTCTTAGCATATCATCGAGTATCTGAATCGTTTTCTCAGGTTGTCCATCTGACTAGAGGTAAAAGCGGTACTAAAGTTAAGTTTGGTATCTAACTCTTCTGCGTCGTGATCCAAAATCTCGAAATGAATTTGGCATCTCTATCTGAGGTTATCGAATTTGTGATTCCGCACAGACGTACTATCTTACGGATATACAGCCATGTTAACTTCTTTGATCCATAAGTAATCTGGGATCGGTAAAAGTGAGCTGATAATTTGAGCCTATGAAAACTATCCCATGGCAGTATTTCTTTTCTTACTTTTGGGCAAGTCTTGTCACAGGACCATAGCTATATCATCCCATTTCCATTCTGGAATACTTAACGGTTGTATCAACTCGTATGGTCGTCAGTGTAAAGCTTTCACTTGCTGATGAGCTAAACATCTTTCTACAAATGAGGTAACATCTCGTTTCAATCTATTCCACCAGAAATCCTTTCTTAAGTCTTAAATTTGTTGTCATCGGAAATACAAAGTCTACTTTTTTTTATTTCTATCATATTATCCAATGCTTCGGAATAACCATCTGGTTTATCCGTTCATATCCTTAGTCGAAGCTTCTGAGTTGATTCGTCTTCTCTCTGTGCACTTATGATTCTTTCTTGTAGGTCTGATGTAGCTTCGAGTGTTGTTATTTGGTTTGTTATCGTTTCAGGTGCATTGAGCACTTCTAAGTCGATTTTCTTAAATTCTCATACAAGAGTTTCTTTCTCAACACAGAGACATCCTAACTTGGTTGGAGTCTTGCGATTCAGCGCGTTGGTTACAACATTTCTTTTCCGGGTGGTAATTGATTTCGCAGTCATAATTCCTTACTAGTTCGAGCCATCGTCTTTATCTCATGTTCAATTCCTTTTTGCTCGAAGAAGTACTTTAAACTCTTATGGTCCGTAAAAAAAAAATCTCAACCCTAACACCATAGAGATGGTGTCTCCAAATCTTCAACGCATGCACAACGGCTGCTAGTTCTAAGTCGAGGGTTGGGTATTCAATTTCGTGAAGTCGGAGTTGTCATGAAGCATAAGCTATTACCTTTTCCATCTTGCATCAAATCACAACCTAATCCATTCTTCGAAGCATCTGTATAGACCATGTGAAAACTTTTCTCGCATTCGTCCATCCCTCTGAACTTATTTTTCTTCCGAAGTAGTTACGTCATAGGTCTAGCAATCGTTGAAAATCCTTCAATGTATCTTCTGTAATAACCGGCTAAACCTAAGAAACTCCTAATTTCGTTCGGACTTGTCGGCGATTTCCAATCGCGCACTGCCTCTACCTTGGCAGGATCTACCCTGATGCCTTCTGCTAACACTATATGTCCAAGGAACATTACTTCCTTCAGTCAAAACTCGCACTTACTGAACTTGGCGTAAAGCTTCTCGGCTCTAAGTGTTTCTAAAACTATTCTTAAGTGTTCCTCGTGTTCTTCCTCATTCTTGGAGTAAATGTGAATGTCGTCGATGCATACTAAAACAAATTTGGCGGCATAAATTTCGATTCATGAGATCCAAGAATATGGCGGGAGCATTATTCGAACCAAATGGCATAAATAGAAATTCGTAATGGCCATATCTGGTTCGGAAAGCAGTCTTAGGTATATTCTCGGGTTTTATTTTCATTTGATGATATACAAATCTTAAGTCTATGGTTGAAAACTCGTTTGCGCACGTGAACTGATCAGAGAGGTCTTCTGTTCTTGGTAAAGGATATTTATTCTTAAGGGTAATCTTATTTAATTCACGATAGTCTATGCACATCCTAATAGAACCATCCTTCTTTCTGACAAACAAAACGGGTGCTCCCCAAGGTGAAACACTCGGTCTAATAAATCCAAGGTCTAACAATTCTTGCAGCTGGATTTTAAGTTCTTCTAGTTCTTCCGGTGCCATCCTATATGGGGCTTTCGGTTTGGGGTCGATCATGGTTCCAGGTCAATCGAGAAATCTACATGACGATCTGGTGGTAAACTAGGTAATATTTCTGGAAGACGTCTTCGTATTTGTTAACAACTTTCACGTCTTGAATGGTCTTCTCGGCTCCTAGTCCTCCAACTAGGTATACGAGATAAGCGGTGCAACCTTTCTTCTTCATCAACTTCTTGGCTTGTAGGGCGGATATTATCGGTATCCTCCTATCCATCGTAATCCCATAAAATTCAGTTGGTTCTCTACCCGGGGTTGAAAAGAGAAATTTCTCTCGTTGCAGAGAATCGTGGCATAATTCTCTGACAACCAGTCCATCCTAAGATTATATCTACGCCGAACATTATATTACTTTCCGATTGTTTGCTAAGATCTTAAAAAGACCTTAAGTTAAATTCTATGTTTGAGAAAAACTAAGGGAGTGATGATAATTCCTCCTAAGGCGTGGTTATTTTTATTTTACTATTAGCGCACTCTAGTCCTACTCTTATAGTGTCGACAGGCACTAGAAATAACGACTGTAAGGTTTTGGTATGAGGTAGAAGAATGACAAGGTAATTAAGAAGTTTGTCCTATACCTGCCAACTTTCCTTTGATCTTATTGCGCGCATCTTGTTCGATCGTGAATGCCCTAATGTTCTGTTGCTGTTGATACTGCTGCTGCATCGTCTGCTGTAGCGGCTGTGCCTGAATTGCCCTCAAAGGTTAGGGCTGACCATACTGATTCTGTCCTGCCGCTTGAAATGGTTTCGGGCAATCCCTCTTCATATGCCCTTTCTGTCCGCAGTTAAAACAAACACTTGTGCCGACTTGACAAACATCGGGGTGCGTCCTATCACACTTCGGACAAACAGAACTGATAACCCTCCCTAGGTTATTCCCTCCTTGGTTAAAATTTCTCTGTTGTCCTTGCGGCTTTCCTTGTAGATTATTTCCCTTCCCTTGTCCTGATTGTTTATTTCCTTGTGGTTTATTCCTTTGCCACGTTTTCTTACCATAGTTGTTATCTTTATGTGACTGCTGAAAGCCTTGCCGGTTTCTACTCCGTTTTCCTTGATTGTTGTGGCGCTGGTAACAATCACTGCTACTTCCTTCCCATTTCCTTTTTCCTCTATAATTAATATTATTGTTGGGAAGGTTTTGAGTTGAAGTCTGGGTTGATGTTGGTATGGGCACTACCATTTTTTTCTTTATCTGGCACTACTGCCTCTATTTCTAGGACTCGTCCTAGTAGTTCTGCATAGCTCAGTTCTTCGTGTCTAGCCAATTCTATTCCCAGTTTATACTTAAGTTCTCCTTGAAATTTTCTTGCTATTTCCTGTTCAGTTTCCCCTTGATCGAATACATACTTATCATAATATGCCTCCTTAAAATCATTCCAAGTGATTTGAGCCACTTACTCTGCCGGCATAATTTCCTGTCTAGTCTTCCACCAGTATTTAGCTGGTCCGGCTAGCTGAGACACAGCACATACTAAGTGCTCCTTATCACTAAATCTAAAAAGCTCAAAAATTCTTTCTATAGAGTGTACCCAATGCTCAGCATCACTTGGGTTACTAAACCCATTGAAAACTGGTGGATTTCTTCTGAAGAATAAATCTTCAATGTTACGTTGTTGTGGAGGTGGGGAAAGTAGAAGGGTTACTTGATGTTTTTGCTTTTCTTTGCCTATACGTTGTTCTTGACCTCTATCCGATCCTCTAGGACTATCAGGTCCTCTTTGGTTGTTAACAACTCTCTGCGACATTTTGGAACTATAAGATACAAAAATTTTCTCATTAGCACTCGCTTTTAAGCGTTCATTTACTCACTAATCCTTTTTCCAACTTAACAATTTCACGTAAAAGAGAATAAATATTAACTTCGATTCTAGTTCTTTCAACTTTTAACCTTCAAAGATAAATTAAACTCTCGTTACACGAGTTCATTTGACATTCTGGTTTAGTTATATGATTCATAAGAAACTTTCTTGTGATCAAAACCCTCTCACGGGTCATGTATATATATATATATATATGATGGTCCCGATACGAGTTCTGGTGTATGGGGGGGGAATACACCAGATAGGAATTTTAAAAACAACCCCTTGAAAATTACCACAACTGAGTAAAAGGACTCAGTTGGAATCACAACTGAGTAAGAAAACTCAGCAAGAAGAGTGGTGCTGTGCGGAATGTGGTGGAAACAACAATAACTTGTATAAAACAACTCACGCTCAAATGCAAGGTCAGTCAACAACCAAAACAGTTGAAATGTAAAGATGCAGTTTTGAGTGCTGGTTAGTTGGTCAGTTGGATATGCAAAAAGTAACTGAACTGAAAACACAACACAAAGGAATTACGTGGTTCGGAGAGAACTCCTACGTCCACGGGGAGTTGTGAGTCCACATAACTCAGTCCAAATTCTTTAGGACAGCTACCACAAAGCTTACGCGGGCTTTGCAACCGTTTAGATAAGTTTGCGGGTACTTATCAACCTTACAGAGTTTACGGGTACTTATCAACCTTTCTACTCAATTTCGGGAAGAGTAGGATCCTAACAACCTTTTTAGGGGATGTGTATAAGGGTGGGTTTTCCAACTACTAGCTCTAACACAGAAGTGAGTTAGGATCTAAGCTTGAACAAAGGAAGACTCAAACTAAGATCGAAAACACCAAGACAGATTCTAACTCTCTATGAACTCTCAACTGCTGATGTTCTTAGAGATTAATTGCAGTTTAGCTTGTGTGCAGTTTTTCGTTGTTCTTTCGCTCGTCTATCTCTTATCTGTCTTCTCTGTTTTCTCAGTGTTCTCAGTGTTCTGTCTTGATGAATGAATGAATGCCTCTATTTATAGGCGGTGAGAATCAACTAGTCATTGGAAGAGCCGTTGATCTCTGTTCTGTGAAAGCGATGGCTTGTCTCTTATCTCTGCAGATTTTCCCGATTTGGCAACTGTGAACTTCTGCTTTCCTTCTGAGACAACCTTGTGTTGGGCCAAATGAGGTAATAACAGAACGTGAAACCTTCACGTGACTTTCTATTTGAAATTCAAATTTCAACCTTTGTCTTTCAACGTTGGTTGGTCGGTTGAGAAGTTTGATCTTCATCTGAGTAGTCTTCAGCTAATGTTCCATCTGATCGCTACCTTCATCTGACATTCTGTCTGAAGAGGAACAGTTGAACCCTCAGCTGCCTTAAACTTCATGTTGTCGACTTATCAGATCGAGTCCTGCAACTGATGTTCCACATGATCGGGTTGATTTTCACATGTGACGAGTAGTTGATTACTCAGATGTTTTCCTTCATCCGATGATCTAGATCAGATCGGTTGGCTTAAACGCTTAGTTGTCTTTCTTACATCTGATGTTCCATGCGAGTTTCCATCTAAATTTCTATCCGAGTATAGCCATGTTGCTGTCTTCAGCTGGAGTGCTGTAAAGATAAAATCTAAACATTGCTCAAACAGCGAGCCTAAATACTAACTTTAGGAAATGGCAACATCTACTCGGTTGGGGTCAGTTGGTTTTGGAATCAATCAAAACTTTACTAAATTTTCCAACAATTTCCTCCTTTTTGATGATGCCAAAACCCTACTGATCTAAACCCTACTGACCTATCTAAAATCTCAGCTGAAATTCTAGACAGTCTATAAGATTAAACATCAAAGAGTTAGCACAGTTATAACATGGTATTGAAATAACTTTGCGATTCAGAGCTTGGACAACTGGAAAATTGTACATCAAGATTAATCGGATATAAGATGAAAGTTTTCATTACAACTGATGTGTTTACACAGATAAGCATGGAAATCAATTACATCAGTGGCTCAAAAACTTTATCTCGGCTAATACTTCAGCCCATACTTGCCGAAAATCCTGACAAAAATTTCTCTCTTGGCATCTGATTCTTTTGCGATATCTACTCCATGTTCTTGACAGACTTTTCTGGCTTTAGCTGCGATCTTCTGTCTGTTAGGATTTCTTGTATCTAGAATGAATGGAGGAAGATAAGTAACCTTCTGAGGGACAGGGACTGTATTCATATCCAGCTTTGCATCAATCATAGCTCGTCTGAACTGGCTGAACATGCCCGGATCCCCAGAGTGTAGCTCGGTTAGGGCTTCTTTGAAAGCCCTTCTAGAATCCTCAGTTGCGTACACCTTCCTGTAGTAGAAATCATTCACAAACTCTTGCTTGAATGATTCCCAATCATCATTCCATTCTTCTGGCATCCATTTGTCAACATGCTTGAAGCGTCCTTGGAGCTTGATCTTTTCTGGCAGTCTTTGTTGCTTCAATCTTGCTTCTGCCTTCACCTGATGTTTCTCAATTCATCATCGGCATCGAGAGGCAACATTTCTGTCCAAGTTGTTGGTAACCTTGGCAAGCTCTTCTTCAAATTTGTTAACTCTTGTAGCTTGGTTGGCTGCAAATTTCTTTATCCATTCTGGATTCATGTAGTCCTTCTCCGGAACATCCATAGCCTTAGCAGCAGCAATACACTTTTCGGTTGTAATACCGTCGAGTTCAGCATCGATCTTGGCTGCAATCTCAGCTATGGAGTTGTAGGAAACTCCATACTCCTTCGCTTGCTCCATGTCCTTAGCCATTTCTTCTCCTCCGACAAAAATAGATTTTAGCTGTTGTTGTTTCTTGTCGGTTGGCTTCGGAGCGGACTTCTTCTTCGGAGCTGTCTTCTTCAGCTCGGTCTTCTTCTTCAGCTAAGATTCCTTGCTGGCTGTCATCCCTTCTTCAGCTGGATGTTGGCTAACATCTCCTTCCTCAGCTGATTGACCCTCTCAGCGATCAGCTCGCAAATTTCATCTGAGGGTGCTGGCTGTTCAGCTGGTGCTGGTTGTTCAACTGGTGCGGGCTGTTCAGCAGTAACCATGACATGGCGATTTGCCAGGTACTGTTGAAGTTCTTCTTCTTCCTGCTTTGCTGCTGCTGCAGCTGTGTCAAGATCATCTACAAAATCAACAGACTTGGTCAGCATGTTGTCAAGGAAGGTGACACAATCTTGTTCTGCTGTCTCCCTTGTGTCTCTTCCTTCTGCCTTGCTGACATCCAGACGGCGAGTCAGCAGTGCGATCACGCCTCGGGGAACATACCAATCAACTTCTGAAAGTAATATGCCAGCTTGCCTTCATGTTCCAATGCGACAGCTCGACGATCAGCTTCTTCGTCGATGGGGGAGGGACAGAGATTTTCGTAGGGAATGGGTTCAAAGGTTTCCTCAATATTGGCCAACGAAGTGGTCACAATGTTGGCATCGAGTGGAGAGCTCAGAATTTCTGACTGGGTTGTAATGTTGGCATCGAGAGGTTCCTCAACATTGGTCAAAGAAGTGGTCACAATGTTGGTATCGAGCGGAGAGCTCGGAATTTCTGACTGAGGATCGGTTACGAGAACCTGTCTGTGTTGTACGGCATAAGCTCCTGCCGTGGAGGAGGATGGAACGTCTTCGGATTCCTGTGATGAAGAAGCTGCATCCAAGGACATGTTCGGCTCATCTTCCGGGTCGGTCTCCACCCCTTCTATCACATCTTGATGGGGAGACCTCTCCTTCCCTGTTCCACTTTCGCGAGGAACAATCTCGAAAGCAGTCTCGTCAACTGAGTGACTCGACTCGGATAGTGCCTCCTCAGCTGGTGCCTCCTCAGCTGGTTTTGCAACTGTCTTCTTGATGCGAACCCTCAACTTCTTCTTACGCGACTCCTCCTCTTGATCCTTATCTGACTCATCTCTGAGTCGGCGAGCAGCTGTCGATTTGGAAGAGTGGCCGGCAGGTGGAGGCAGCTCCTCAGCTGTATCTTTCTCCTCAGCTGATTTCACAGCTTCCCTTTTCTCTTTGGGAGTGTAGACACTCCGAATCACATCAAGAGCTTTCTTGGCTATTGGGAACAGCATCTGCCTTTTGACTGGGGTCTTCTCACAGTCTTTCCACACCATGTTCTGATCCTTTGTGGCGAGAAGGATCAGGGCAGATATTTTAACTCCAAAGTTGAGAGTTCCCTTAACACTCAACAACTTTTCCCCGGAATCAGTTGTAGTTTCTGTAATCTTCTGCTTCTCCATTGTCAACTTGTGTTCAAAGAACTTGAACCAGTTGATGTTGTGCTTGTGCTCCAGAGCTATCAGCTACTTGAGCTTGGGTCGGCTGATATCTCCAAAGGCTCTGCTGTATCCAAAGATAACCTTCGATACAACATCGAACAAAAGTCGATGCTCGGGTTTCAACTTTGTTCGCTGCATGTTGCTCCTCAATCTTTCTGCAGTGATGAGAGCATTCTCCAGAAATAGATCTGCATCTGCATCTGTGATGTGTAAGTGGGGGTGGTGATGGTGCATCTGAACCAATCTCCTCTGAGTCTAAATCCAAACAATCGTCATCAAACACTACTGTACGTTTCTTCAAAGGAAGAAGGTGCTCTGGAATGGAACCGGACTCGTACTCGTCCCTGGAACGGACCCTGGATGGTCCTGCCTCATACTCTACTCTGACTCTGGCCAACTCTGAGCAAATCTCGTCAAGGGGTCTGTATGGATATGGTAACTGTAACAGGGCGGTAAGCTCTGCGTCTGTCTCTAAGTACCCTGGTTCTGTCTCGAATGGTCCTCGAATTCTCACAGAAGGCTCGGGTAGAAAAGGAGTAGGTAACCCTAACCTATCAGCTGTCTCTGCGTCGAACACCGGGTACTCTGCCTCTGAAACTAACTCCTCCGTGTTCTCGCTAGGTCCAATCACTGGAAGGATCTCTAACTGTGCAGCCATCTCTGGACCTATCCCATCATGCCCTGAGTCTGAATCTGCCAGGAAGTGAGTGTAGGGAGGATGCGCCTGAATGGGATATACTGCTATGTGCCTGCTTTGAAAGAAACGCTCGTGTACTTCTAAAGTGAATCCATAGTAATCACCTGTCGGCTCTACATCATCGCCAAACATCCCAAGATAGTACCATGCCGTATCATGCGCCCAACCATGCCATTCCTCTGGTAGTCGTCTAATCAAGTCGAAAATAGCCTGACCCTCTGAAATAGAATGCCGGGCTGAATGATAAACTGCCGAAAAGTTACTAATTATTTGTCCTACATCGTGTCTCGGGTCTGCCTTGAAATCTCGGTACCTATCCAATATCTGATCTGCCCAAGTACGCTGTGGTGGGGATTGACTCTCCTGAGCCATGTCACTACTAGAAGCCATCCTATAAAACTTTTAAGAAACACGGATCAGTAACAGGTTGGAAAAATAACTTATCTTACGTTAAATACTTAAATTACAAAATGAATATTCCTTATTCAATTGTAATGTCTCCACTTAAACCGACAAACTTATCTTAAATACCTTAGCAATTTCAAGGAAAATTGCACGTAAACAATATATAGAAATAAAATTTCAAGATTTTATTTCCATTCCTTATCTTATATATTCATTTTACTTTCTTCATTTCTTATCACCTCCTTACTTATTTCCTTTTTACTTTCTTTATTCTTTATTCTTAATTACTTTCTTTCTTTATTATTTCTTCTTTAGAGAAAATTTCTTAACGATTCTCACTTATTAAAACAAAGTACGTCTACTTTGTTCATGTTACTTATTCAAAAGTAACATTCGTTTACAAAAGATTCTGTCCCTCTCGACACTTGAATCTCATACTTATCGTGTTCCTCGTTCGATTATGAATTATGAAACAAATTCCAAAAAGGAAAAGGAAAATTACTGGAGAAATAACTTTAGAACCCAAGTTCTAGTCGTCGTTGGAATCGATCGATCGTTGGAAATTAACTAAGATTCGTACTCGATTCTTGATAATTGAAACAAATCTCTTCTTGAAGTTCGAATGAGGCGAACTCTAACTGAAAACGACTTCGTTCATGTTACTTTTACGGAAGTAACATTCGTCTCTTTCGTTTACTTGGTACAGAATTACCGTACCTTATCATTACTTATCTTATTTCCTTGAAGAAAATTCTTATCGGCTCTTAATTACAAAAACAAAGATTGACTCTGCCAAGTCTTTGTTCATGTCACTATATGCACGTGACATTCGTCTATAAAAGTCCTTCCCGTTTCACGATCTCCTTTCGAAATCATTTGAACTAACGTTCTTAAAACGTCTAAGTTCTCGAGGAATCGGAAAGATCTTAGGTTTCAAGTCTATGTTCTTAACGAACCGGGAAAAATCCCTAGAATCAATCTAGATTCTCGTGCCATCATACTTTCAGATAAAAGAAATTATTGCGCAAACAATTTCACGTAATTCACATAGCAGAAAACAAGTATGATTCTTATACTTTCACAATTTCATTCTTGGCACCATTATTATTCTTAACTTATTGAATACTTATTCAAAAATTTTCTTAAAAGAAAACACATTTCTGAAATTCTTTCCTTTCTTTCTTTCTTTCTTTCTTTCTTTCTTTCTTTCTTTCCTTCGTTGAGTAGCGGGAGGTTGAGTTGTTGTCTACACTCTTAAACTTAGTGTTATGATCCTATCTTACTTGAAAGAAGACTCAGGTATAGAGTATGAACGAATACTCTATCTGACTACTTTGAAAGAAGACTTGTATGCAGAGCAGAAACGATTGCTCTGATACCACTCTGTCACAGCCCCAAATCCCGAGAGACGGCAGAAGTCGGGGTGCGACTGGGATTGGATTAAAGAAGTGGGGAAGAAAGGGGATGAATGAATAGACATACATACATACAACTTATCTTTTATGAACAAGACTTTATTGACGAAAGGAAGGAGTTAATCTCGAAAGATTTCTCGGCAAAGTACTTCAAAAGCTTCTAAGTTATATTACAGAACTTAGACTACAGTGATCATTACACAACATCAAAAAGCGTTTAGAGTCTAGCAGCGGAATTGTGAACTATATACAGAAGTCTTCCTTAACCCTATTCACTCTAACTCAACCGTCGCCGCCTCCGTCGCTTCAACCTGCACATTTAGAAAACATATGCAGGGCTAAGTACAAAAATACTTAGTGGGCACATTGCCGAAAACATAATCATAAGTATAGATAATCAGGCATTTCGTTTCTGTAGCGCACTGGGGTTTTTCTTTTTAAGAGCTCGTGCCTACTAAACATTTTCGTTCTCATTTTCATAAAGGTTAGCTCTGCAGAGCATTTTTCATAGATGTTACGTTCAAATCTTGACCAGTCATAATTCACCGTGGTTGGCTACCCCTCAACAGGATACCACATACACCACAGGCTACAAGTGCACTAACTTTGGAAAGCCCCTTTTGACTAACTCAAAGCCGATCGTTAGTTAACCCCTTTTGATTAACTCATAAGGTACAAGAGAACTCACATTAAACACAAAACAGTTCATGCCATAATTATCACTTTGAAAACACGATTATCAAAGCGATAAAGAAAAGGTTTTCGAGCATTGCTCGTTTTGTTTCATATATATAGGAAAAGCCCACCTTATAGATTACAGAACTATTAAACGTGCTTCCATTCTTCAATCTTCCGTCCTTTCCTTATGCTGACTTCCTCCTTCATCGTACATAAAATATATCCTCGATAAGTCGTTGAGACGACAAAAGAAAACGGAAATCGAAATCAAAAATGATTTAGTCTTTTAAGCTTTTTAAGCATTTGCACGCTAAACTAGATTCTTTTAGTTAAACGGGAACGAGATACGAACTCATCCCGTTTAATACTCAATAGGCCTTGTACTTGACTCTGAGGTCAGTAGATAAAGAGTAGTCGATAACTTGAAACGACTTAAAAGATTGAAAGGAATTAAGTTGAGAAGAATTCAACTTAAGAATCTATGTTTTGGAAATTACTGTTCAGATCAGTAGGTTTTTCCAGAACAGGGGATTGCGAAACAGGGGACGAATCTTATACCAAAAGAAAGGTATGGGTGTCTAGTTTACTCTCCAATTTAAGGATCTCAATTCCGATAAACGAGCTAAAAGATATGACAGTTTCCGTGAGACGTCGCAAAGCAGTCCGAGTTTAACCCTAAGGCTCGATAACTCGGCACATGACTTTCTAGGTTCGACTTACGTTATTCCACTTCATTTTCCACGAAATTCCTGACTCAATGCAGTCTACATGTATCCTCATACGTGTTGAACCCCTTTTCATTTCTCATTTATAAGCTCGACGTTTAAAACCTCGTCTCATTAACTACGCAATTACTATACCAAATCAAGTTCAACTTTTCGTCTCTACTTCTCGTTTATAACTACAACTCATCAATTTATTACTCGGACGAACATGTCGTCAACTAAAAACTCGTTCATTAATCATTAATAATCATCAATATCCAATTAGAATCCTTAATCGTCTTTTCTATCAATACTTATTCTCATTTGTTCGTCTCTTAAGAGAAATCCAACATCATTAGAATTCAATCAAAATTTACAAACTTATTCATCATCTATCAAGAATCATAAATACGTAATTCACATCCTCATATCATTATCTATTCTCGACTTATCGTCCGTCGTTCGTCTCTTACGTAAAATTTTACGTTCTCCGTTTTCATTCAAATTTTACGACAACGATTATCATCTAACGAGCATTACTAACATGCAAATCATAATATCAAAACATTATCGAGCTTCGACTTATCGACACATCTTCGTCTCTTACATTTCTCGTTTTATTTTTAGAAAAAACTCAATTAAATATATATTCGACCTCATGCATCATATATCTCATTTCCATCAACCAATCGAGCATATCATAACGTTTACTATCCTAAATCAAGCCTCCTTCTTCTCTTAGGTTTCACATTTTATTTTTAGAAAAATCTAAAACAATTCATACTGTCAATTAACATCATAAGGAACACTAATCTATCATTAAATCGACAAAGAAATCGAGCACGAACAAAGCCCCAATTTTTCCCTAAAAATCGGTAATAACTAGATTTTAGGGTTCTTGATTTCCTCTTTCAATTAAACCATAGAATCACTCCCTTATACATCTAATTGCATATTAAAACTTAAATCAACTACTACATCATCATCATAAAAATCGGTCCTCAAGAAAAATGAAAAGAAAGGAATTCTAATTGGATAGATCAATGGAGGAGATGATTACCTTGATGATTAATGAAAGAAGAAAGGAAATCATAAAAACTAACTTTCTCCGGTGAACTCGTCTCGAAGAAAAAGTGAATGTAAATTCTGACGGAATTTGATTCCGAGTTTTCGGGCGAAAACTTAACAGACGCGAAAACCCTAATACAGTAGTCGTTCGTCCGACATCTGGAAATTATTTTCTGAAACGGATTTCACCGCAAATCTTAGAATTGAAATTCATGATCTTAGGCGTGCAAAGCCATAATTATTATTAACTTTTATTTTTAAAGACTGTAGAAAAAGTCTGGGGTATTACAAGAAGAGACGCATGATAGCAGTAGAGGCGAAAAGGAGAGAGAATAAAATGATAGAATGGTTCGAATTCTATTTGGCGGAGACAGTAATTGTCCGCCGTCGGCGAGGCTACTACCCTTGCCATCTTTTTACGCAGCTAAAAAATAAAGAAAAATGGGAGAGATGATACCTCGATAGATTAGCTGTCGAGCTTGTTTCAAGTGTGAGAAGAGAGGTGAAGGAATACTCTATTTATACACAATTTTGAGGATTTAATTTTGGATTGAAGATTAAATCAAGGAAAATCTTTCCAAAACTCGAATTGATTGAGAGTAAAATCTGGTTTGACTGTTGAACTTGGTATGGAAAGTTAGGGCAATAAGTTAATACTTGCAGCAGGAAGGAGGCGATTGAATGCAGCAGGTAAAGCAATTGGGTTTAGTGAATTGGTCTTTTTAGTTGGGCTAGGAAAATGAATTTAGACTTATTAGATTTGTAATTGAAATAGGCCCATAATGAAATGGGCTGTGAATTGTGAAAGAAATATGATAATAACATATGGGCTTTAATATAAATATAAGAGAAGTGATTAGATTTTAATGTAAAAGTGAATACTCGTAATTATGCAAAAACTCTAGGCGCGACTTATAAGACTTAACATTAATTGCTAAGAGAAAATATAAATAAATATTTTAGGAAAAGAAAAATAAAATTTTCTAGGTCGTTACATGTATTTAAGGTCACTTTCATTTTATACACAATCTTAACATATAGTATTATTCACTATCTATATATCTCTTCTCTCTCTCTCTCACTACATGCTCCTTTTCTTGCCTCTTTTTCTTAATAAAAAGCTACAAAATTCAGCTTAAGAGTCGCTTTTCTTTGAGAGAGAAATATATTTTTGCTCACATCGGTTTTGTAGAAGAATAGAGCTTTAACAATTATCGAAAGTAATGAGAATATATTAGTTATAATTTTTAACAAACATAATTATATGGGTTTGAGATGTAAACATGTGGTAAAATTACTTTTTAATTGAATTTAAGATGTGTTCAAGAGATATAAATTATAAGCGAGTTTAGTAGATTGCATAATCGAATTATTTAACGCTAAAATAATTAGCAAATACTCCCTCCGTTCAGGAATAAGTGTCCACTTTGTACTGGGCACGGAGATAAAGAAAGCTGATAAAGTAAAAGTTAATGGGGGTAAAAGTTAGGATATAGGGGTAGTTAGATAATGATAAAAAAAAAGTGGTGTTGGGAAATTTAGTAAAGTTTTGATTGATTCCAAAACCAACTGACCTCAACCGAGTAGATGTTGTCATATCCTAATGTTAGTATTTAGGCTCGCTGTTTGAGCAATGTTGAGATTTTATCTTTACAGGACTCCAGCTGAAGACAGCAACATGGCTTTACTCGGATAGAAATTCAGATGGAAACTAGCATGGAACATCAGATGTAAGAAAGACAACTAAGCGTTCAAGCCAACCGATCTTAACTAGATCATGAGATGGAAGAAAGACAACTGAGCATTTAAGCCAACTGTTCAGATGGAACATCAGTTGCAGGACTCAATCTGATAGATCGACAACATGAAGTTCAAGGCAGCTGAGGGTTCAACTGTTCCTATTCAGACAGAAGGTCAAATGAAGGTAGAGATCAGAGGAAACATCAGCTGAAGACCACTCGGATGAAGATCGAATGTCTCAACCGACTAATCAATGTTGAAAGATAAAGGTTGAAGATTTGAATTTCAAATAGGAAGTCACGTGAAGGTTTGACGTTCTGTCATTACCTCATTTGGCCCAACACAAGGTTGTCTCAGAAGAAAAGCAGAAGTTCACAATTGCCAAATCGGAAAAATCTGCAGAGATGAGAGACAAGTCATCGCTTTCACAAAACAGAGATCAAAGGCTCCTCCAATGGCTAGTTGATTCTCACCGCCTTTAAATAGAGGCATTCATTCATTCATCAAGATAGAACACACACATAGAAGACAGACAAGTGCGAGAAAAGACTAACGAGCGAAAGAACAACGAAAAACTGCACACGAGCTAAACTGAAATTATCCTCTAAGAACATCACCAGCTGAGAGTTCATAGAGTCTTAGAATCTGTCTTGGTGTTTTCGATCTTAGTTGAGTCTTCATTTGTTCAAGCATAGATCCTAGCTTACTTCATTGTTAGAGCTAGTAGTTGGAAAAACCACCCTTATACACATCCCCTAAAAAGGTTGTTAGGATCCTGCTCTTCCCGAAACTGAGTAGAAAGGTTGATAAGTACCCGTAAACTTATCTGTAAGGTTGATAAGTACCCACAAACTTATCTGAATGGTTGCAAAGCCCGCGTAAGCTTTGTGGTAGCTGTCCTAAAGAATTTGGACTGAGTTGTGTGGACTCACAACTCCCCGTGGACATAGGAGTTCTCTCCGAGCCATGTAATTCCTTTGTGTTGTGTTTTCAATTCAGTTACTTTTTGCATATCCAACTGACCAACTAACCAGAACTCAAAACTGCATCTTTACATTTTCAACTGACTTGGTTATTGACCGACCTTGCATCTGAGCGTGAGTTGTTTTATACGAGTTATTTTTATCCACCACATTCCGCACAGCACAACTCTTTCAGCTGAGTTTTCTTACTCAGTTGTGAATCCAGCTGAGTCTTCTTACTCAGTTGTGATAATTTTTCAGAGAGTTGTTTTAAAATTCCTATCTGGTGTATTCCCCCCCCCATACACCAGAACTCATATCGGGACCATCAAGTGGTATCAGAGCAGTGGTTCAAAAGACTGCTAACTCTGTTTCACGAGGTGTGAATCGAGGTGTTTTTCTTCAATGGTCAACTGAATAGATCTTTTTCACGCTAATGCATTTCTGCTTGCATTTGTTGTCTGTTTGTTGTGTGCAGATGGATGTTAAAGACAAGATTGTTGTCATGTTCTCGGTTGTAAACTATACATCCTGGAAAACTCGGATGAAGAAGATTCTATTGTCCAAGAATCATCGAATGCAACAAGTGATTACATCCGGACCGATCACCATCATGGAAAAAGTCATTCGCACTCCTACAAATCCCAATGATGGGGATGCAACTGAGGTGACAGTCGAGAAGAAGCCAGAAGACTTCACTCCTGAGGAAGCAAAAGTGAGCCAGCTGGAGATCTGGGCTCAGAGCACTATCATGTCCACAGTTGGACAAGACTATCTTTAATGGATAGAAGAGTGCAACACAGCTAAGGAGATGTTGGACATTTTGGCATCTCTTAGTGAAGGGAGTGACGAAACCAAGGAGAACAAGTTCTCCCATGCTTGTCAAGATTTTGACAACTTCTATCTAAGAGTTGATGAAACCATTGATTAGTTGGAGCTTCGGTTCATGGATATCATCCGAAGGATTCAGTCTATCCTACGAGGACAATATACTTTGAGAGAGATCAACCTCAAAGTATTACAAGCCCTACCAGCTGAGTGGGACACCTTCACCAACATTCATGAAAGCCGAGATGATCTTGGAGAGATGGGAACGGACAGACTGTTCTCAATTCTGAAAGGAAACGAGTACAAAGTGAACCGACGAAGATCAACTCAGTCCTCAGTGCAGACGAGTCGACTTGAGGATGTTGGTTCCGGAACAAAGACAGTAGCACTTCGAGCTGACTATTCCAAGCCGCGAACATCAAGGGCAACAAGATCTGCAGACACAGCTTCGAAGGAGCCGAGCAGAGAATAGCTGCAACAGAGTATAGCCGCCTTGTCAAAGAAGCTAGCTGACATGGATACTCGGTTTGGAAAATACAAGCGGTTCTATAAATCCAACCGAATTCGAGATAACTCAAAGCCTGTGAGCAACAGTTGCTTTGAATACGGCAAAGAGGGACACTTTAAAGCTGATTGTCCAGATCTTTCGAAGAAAGATAGAGAAGCGTTGAGGGCCAAGCATAATGCAAAGAACAAGGCCATGGTTGCAGAAAAAGCAGCTGATGACATGGACATCTTCACCGACACCGAAGATGAGGACGAGCTGACTTCCACCAACAACGCTATCGGACAGAATCAATGTCTCATGGTATTTGGAACCGACCAGGATGATGCTGAGGTACATTCTAGTCCAATTAATTTAAATTCTTTCAATGTTTCTAACATGCAGGAAACAGTAGATGAAGAGTTGGAACCCTCTTGGGGTGACTTCCTAGAACTCAGTGAGGAATTGCATCAGCAATCGGTTGAGTTTAAGAATCTTCAAGAACAGTTTGCCAGACTTGAAGAATCCTTAACCGAAAAGGACGATCTGATTAAAAGTCAAACCGAAGAGATCGTTGATCTCAAAAGTCAACCAATTGTGGCCAACCAAACTAAGGCTCCAACCGATGAGGAGTTGAAGGAGCAGATCAAGAAGCAGCAAGAGCAGTTGAACAAGTAAGAGGCACAGATCGACCAGCTGATGAAGAAGTCAGACGCACAGACCGAGCATATAGCTGCTCTTCTCAAGGATCTACAAACTGAGAAGGACAACCTGATAAAGCTATATCAATCATCTAAAATCATCAAGAATATCATCAGTTACCAAAGATAAATGGATGACGTGTCTGGACTCGGTTACGACATGGTCAAGGACTTTGGAATTCCACTCGCAACCTTTGTCAAGGCTGTGGATGTCATGGTTGCCAAACCAAATACGGTTGAGTCAACAACTCTCCAACTTAATCCAACCTCCACGTCACAGCAAGCACAACCAGCTAAGGGAACTGCAGCTGATAAAGGAAAATGAGCTGTGGTTGGAGAACTGAAGAATCCATCGGTTGGGATAACAACCGAGAGGGAATGTTCCAGGACTCAGAAGAGGAATCAGAGACATCGGAGATACAATCAGAACCGACCTCAGAATCGACCTCTGAACCGACCTCAGAACCGACCTCAGAAAGGATGGAATCAACAGAACCGACAGGGATTCAACCATCAGTTCCATCATCAGAACAACCAGAGGTTCCATCAGAGTCAACAAATGTGGAACAGTTCCAACAGCTGCGGATATTCATGCCAGAACATGAATCGACAACCGGGCATGAACAGCTGTCGTCAACAGCCAGGACTATGGAATCAAACTCAGCCACAAAGATTCCAAAATGGCGTCCGACCTCATAGGCAAAATCAAAAGGGTCAGAAACGTCAACAAAACAGGGGGAACGCCTCTCCTCCTAAAGCCCACAATGGCATAAATCAATCCCCTCCCAAGAAACAGAACATCAATAATAATAACAAGCCTAAGGATGACCGAGGTGTTGTTATAGTTGATGGAAAAGGAAAGATAATTTAGAATGACAAATCTATCCGAATCTACAGGGAAAAGCGACTCACAGTTCAAGGGGGAACTGGTTCTAACCCTCCAGGACCTAATAAAAATTGGGGACCTAAGCGTGTTTCTCTGTGCAGGAGCAGGAGGAACAGCTGAGGAAGAATAAAGCATCACATACCATGTGGGTGATGGACAGTGGATGCTCGAAACACATGACAAATCTGAGGGATTTGCTTGGAAGTTTCGTGGAGAAGGAAGGACCATCAGTTACCTTTGGTGACAACTCAAAAGGTCACACCAAAGGCTACGGTACCCTTGAAACCAATCTCGTGTCTATTCCAAATGTTTCATATGTTGATGGATTGATGCATAACTTGCTCTCCATCAGCCAATTCTGTGATAATGGTTTCTCTGTCAAGTTTGATGCACAGGGCTGCAGGGTCAAAAATGTCAGAACAAAGCAAGTCATATTGTTGGAAAATCGATCCCCAACTGGGAATGTCTACTATGCAGATTGGAATAAGAGTCCTCCTGACACCTGTCCTTTATCAAAGAGCAGTTCAGATGTGAGCTGGTTGTGGCACAAAAGGCTCAACCATCTGAATTTCAAGACAATGAACCGACTTGCGAGACAGGAACATGCAAAGGGTATTCCGAACCGTGTGTTTTCAACAACACATATCTGCAGTGCGTGTCAGTTGGGAAAGCTCGCTAGATCTTCTTTTCGGTTGAAAACGATTCCCTCAACCGACCGAGTATTACAGCTGATCCATATGGATCTCTTCGGGCCTGTTACACCCAAGAGCATGAATGGTAACGAGTATACACTTGTTGTTACTGATGATTTCTCTAGGTACACGTGGACCATTTTCATGCGTCACAAGAGTGAAACCCGAGATGAACTACCCAAGTTAATGGATCAGATTTCTAACCAACAAGAGATGAAAATCATTTGCATCCGATCAGACCGTGGAACCGAGTTCCTAAATGAAACCATCATCGAATACTGCGAGAAGTACGGAATCACTCATCAGACATCGGCTGCTTGCACTCCACAACAGAATGGAGTAGCCGAGCGAAGAAACCGAACACTGAAGGATGTTGCTACATCCATGTTGACAAGCTCAGCTCTGCCAAAGAGATTTTAGGCTGAGGCAATCAACACAGCTTGTTACACCCAGAACCGGTCTCTTCTAACCAAGCGGTTAGGAAAGACTCCATATGAGCTATGGAGACGCAGGAAGCCTGATATTTCATATTTTCGCGTTTTTGGTTCTAAGTGTTATATTCACAACAATGGGAAAACTCAGTTAAAAACTTTTGACGTCAAGGCTTCGAAGGGCATATTTCTCGGATATGCCGCTCAGATCAAGGCTTATAGAGTTTTTAACAACAGCTCCCGTGTTGTGGAGATAACACCTCATGTTAGTTTTGATGAATCTACCTTTGAGTGCATGGAACAGGCTAAAGGACAACAAGCAGATCTACATGTTCCACCAGATCTCACCAGATCGCAATATCTAAGGCAGAAGAATCTAGCTGAACCATTGGTATGGGCAACCGAGGATGATGATCCTTGTTCCTCTAAATATGAATGTGAGGACCCAGCTCATCTCAAGGGGGAACTTCAGCTGATGTTACTCCAACTGCATCAGCATCCAAAGCTCAACCTAACTCGGTTCGAGATAATATCCATGTTGAGGATCCAAACTCAACAGCAGATGAATCACCATTTCTGAAGATCCTAGCATCTTCCACAGCTCAGGTTATCCCATCAGTTGAAATCACGGAACAGCCACTGTTGGAAGAAGAAGGAAGACGCGAAAAGAGATGGTATGAAGATCATTCCAAGGACAACATCATCGGAGATCCAGCCAAAGGTGTGAGTACTAGAAGCAAAGTTGCAAATCCAAACTCAGCTGAGAAAGATTCCAGCACTTACGCCCAATATGCTGAGGAGTTGGCAGTTCTTGAGGAGTTCGAGCAAGCCGGAGATGTTGCCATGATTTCATGTTTCGTAGCTGATGTGCCAGAATCGAAGCATGTTATGGAAGCTCTCAACTGTGTTCATTGGGCAACAGCCATGCAAGAAGAGCTGAATGAATTTCTACGCAACTGTGTATGGGAGTTGGTAGAAAGACCAAATGGTGTTAAAGTTATTGGATTAAAGTAGATTTTCAAGAACAAGAGAGACGCCATTGGATTCATCGTAAGGAACAAGGCAAGGTTGGTAGCTCAGGGATATTGCCAACAAGAAGGAATTGATTTCAAGGATTCCTTCACGCCTGTTGCAAGGTTGGAAGCCATCTGAATATTTCTAGCCTATGCCGCATTTCACAAATTCAAGGTTTATCAGATGGATGTGAAGTGTGCCTTCCTCAACGGTGATATCAAGGAAGATGTTTATGTTGAACAGCCTCTCGGTTTTGAGATTGATGATGGAAGAGTGTATAAGTTAAAGAAAGCAATCTATGGCTTGAAGCAAGCACCTAGGGTTTGGTATGACACTCTCTGTGGTTTTCTTCTGAACTCGGGGTTCAAACGAGGGTCAGTTGACAAAACACTGTTCACCATAAAAGTTGGAGAAGACATACTTGTTGTGCAAATCTATGTTGACGACATCATATTCGGTTCCAAGTCGGAGGAGCTGTGCGAGAAATTCTCAACCTTCATGAAGGAGAAATTCGAGATGTCGATGATGGGCGAGATGAATTATTTTCTTGGGCTACAGGTGAAGCAGTCATCAAAAGGGATTTTTATTAATCAGTCTAAATATACAAAGGAGGTCATCGCAAAGTTCGGTTTGCAGTCAAGTAAAACCACAAGGATCCCGATGAATACTAACTGGAAGATTGAACCCGGATCTGAGGGAAAACTCGTGGATGCCAGTAAGTATAGAGGGATTATTGGTTCTTTGCTATATCTAACCGCCAGTCGGCCAGACATATCTTACGCGGTTGGAGTGTGTGCTCGGTTCCAAGTTCAGCCAAGGGAAGCACACATGTTGGCAGCAAAAAATATTATTAAGTATCTGAAGGGTACTGTTAATGTTGGATTGTGGTACCCAACTGACGTCAATATCTAACCATCCGGATACTCAGATGCGGATCTAGCCGGAGATCGGTTGGACAGGAAGTCCACATCTGGACACTGTTAGTTCATGGGAAGCAAGCTAGTCTCATTGTTTTCTAAGAAACAAGCATGTGTTGCCACTTCTACAACCGAGTCAGAGTATATGGCTACCGGTAGTTGTTGCATGCAAGTGTTGTGGCTCAAGCAACAACTGAGAGATTATGAAGTAGCAACTGGACAGGTTCCCATCCATTGTGATAGCTCAAGTGCCATTGTTATCTCTTTGAATCCTGTTCACCATTCTCGGACGAAGCACATTGACATCCGACATCATCCGAGATCATATTGAGAAGAAGGACGTATCTGTGGAGAAGATTCCAACTGAGATTCAGAGAGCAGATATCTTCACCAAACCTCTAGCCAAAGCACGATTCAAGATGTTATGCGATCTCCTTGGATTGTTGGATCCATCAGATGAGGAATCAACCGAGGAGAAGAGATAGATATCCATCTGAGGGGGAAGCTCAGATGAAGGGGGAATCTCAGATGCGGATCGCCAACCAAAGACATCAGACGTCAGCTGAACAGACGAACTCGAGTCAGCTGATGGCATGCTGCAACATTGGAACACAGCTAATTCCGACATCAGCTGGCAAGTATCATTTATGGCTAAAGGTGTTTGTGTCTTAATTGAGAATGTTTGAAATAAATTTAAACATTCCTGAGCATGTCAGTTAGATCAAAATAGCCATCATAGCACATTTAATGTAAAGTACGGCTGAACATCAATAGCCCTACTTTATAGTGCGGCTGGGCTGACATAAAAACAATTCACCTTCTCACTCACGCGTATTGGAACTCGGAATTCAACGTCAGTCAAAGCTAGTCAACAGTCGCGAGATCTCAGCCGTTGATGGATTCGCGCCATTCAACCTTGGCCGTTGATTTCAAACGACCCACTAACCTATAAAAGACGGAAAATCAGGAAGTGATCTCTTACCTTCTATTCTAGTGTTTATCTGAGTAATTGTTCATCTTCGTCTTTAATTCTGTCTCACCATTTTCTGCAAGTTCTTCTTTCCTTCTCTCTATATATAAACTTCACTGCAACACTAAATGGCACCAAAAGCTTCTTCGCAAGGAAAGAAGATGGCATAATCGGGACCAGCTCTAGTCCCTTCGTCGTATGAGGAGTCTTTTGATATGATGCTCTCCAAAATTCACTTCGAGCAGATTCTGTCAGAAGATGCTCTGGACTCGCCGGTGTTATCCCCCCTCGCCGATCTTCTCAGGGAGAATGGTCTTCTTGAATGGGCAACGCTTTACCCCACTCACCTACTCAGGTGACAGGTCGGGGAATTCTACTTGAACCTGAAATCTCCTATCGACAGCCGAGATGGCCTCGTTTCAGAAATATCTTGTCGACAGCGCGACGTTCCTACCAGAACTGTCCGCCTTGTCGCCATCTCCATACCAGTTTCCGATATGCTACACTCCATCATTCCACCAAATCTGACTGCCACGGAATCCGTCGAGAACATCACAGATACGGATGCAGATCAATTTCTGGAGAATGCTCTTATCACCCTAGAAAGATTGAGGAGCAACATGCAGCGAACGAAGTTGAAGCCCGAGCATCGACTTCTGTTCGATGTTGTATCCAAGGTTATCGTCGGATACAGCGGAGCCTTTGGAGATATCAACCGACCAAAGCTCAAGAAACTAATAGCTTTGGAGCACAAGCACAAGCACAACATCAACTGGTTCAAGTACTTTGAACACCAGTTGACAATGGAGAATCAGAAGATCTTAGAAACCACAACTGACTCCGGGGAAAAGTTGTTGAGTGTCAAGGGAACTCTCAACTTTGAAGTTAAAATATCTGCCCTGATCCTTCTCGCCACGAAGGATCAGAACATGGTGTGGGAAGACAGTGAAGAGACACCAGTTAAGAGGTAGATGCTATTCCCAACAACCAAGAAGGCTCTGGATGTGATTCGGAGTGTTTATACTCCTAAAGACAAAAGGGAAGCTGTGAAATCAGCTGAGGAGAAAGATACAGCTGAGGAGCTGCCTTCAGCTGTCGGCCACACTTCAAAATCAACAGCTGCTCGCCGACTCAGAGATGAGCCAGATAAGGAGAAAGAGGAAGAGCCAGCTAAGAAGAAGTTGAGGCTTCGGATCAAGAAGAAGTCAGTTGCAAAACCAGCTAAGGAGGTCCCAGCTGAGGAAGTACCATCTGAGTCAAGTCACCCAGTTGAAGCGGCTGCCTTTGAAATTGTTCCTCGTGAAAGTGGAACAGGGAAGGAGAGGTCCACCCATCAAGATGAGATGGAAGGGTAGAGACCGATCCGGAAGATGAGCCTAACATGTCCTCGGATGCTTCTTCTTCATCCCAGGTATCCGAAGATGTTCCAACCTCCCCCACGGCAGGAGCTGATGCCGTACAGCCCAAAGAGATTCTCTCAATCGACACTTAGTCAGAAATTCCGAGCTCTCCGCTCGATGCCAACATTGTGACCACTTCTTCGGTCAATGTTGAGGAACCTCTCGATGCCAACATCCCCACACAGTCAGAAATTCTGAGCTCCCCGCTTGATGCCAACATTGCGACCACTTCTTTGGCCAATGTTGAGGAAACCCTTGAACCGATTCCATATGAAAATCTCTCTCTCTTCCCCATCGACAAAGAAGCTAATCGTCGAGCTGTCGCGTTGGAACATGAAGGCAAGTTGGCCTACAGCTTTCAGAAGCTGATCGGAATGTTCCTCGAGGCGCGCGACATGCCCACTTTTGCCACTTTTGGAACTGAGCTGTTGTATCAATTCAACATCATATTCAGCCACTGGTATGTCAAGGAAGATACCATCAGGATACACAGCTGGGACCAACTCAAGGCAGATGAGTCGCGTATAAGGGAATACTTCAACTACACCAACCTTGAAGTTGCGTACAACAACAAGGTTGCACTGCTGACTCGTTGACTAGATATCAGCAAGACAGAAGGAAGAGACACAAGAGAGACAGCTGAACAAGATTGTGTCGCTTTCCTTGACAACATGCTGGTCAAGTCTGTTGAATTCGTCGATGACCTTGACGCAGCCGCCGCAACAGCCAAGCAGGAGGAAGAAGAGCTTCAACAGTACCTGGCCAATCGCCAAGCCATGGTTACTGTTAAACAGCCAGCACCAGCTGATCAGCCAGCACCCTCCACAGATGAAATATGCGAGCTGATCGCTGAGAGGGTCAATCAATTGAGGAAGGAGATGCTTGCCAACATCCAGCTCAACCGAGAAGAACAACTGAGGATGATGGAAGCTCAGGAGGAGAAACACAAGAAGCTACTGGAAGAACAGTATGCGATGAAGGTGAAGCTGGATGAATTCTCAACATCCACCAGCAAAGACATCACCGACCTGAAGACAACCGTTCTGGGAATCAAATCAGAATTGAACGTGTTCAAATCCATCTCAGAATCCAACCTTGCCAAATCTCAACAAATGCAAGACGAAGAATGGGATTCTCAGTTCGAATCAAGATGGGCTGAGTTCGTCGCTTTCCAAACCGAAGTCACTGAAACCTTCACTGCAATGCAGAAAGCTGATCAAGAGCGTCGCGATAAAGAACTGGCGAAGAAGGTTGATGTGGAGAGCGTTGTTGATGAACTCTTCAACCGAATCCAGCAGGCTGAACATAAACTCACTTCTCTAGATGGCTCAGTCGCAAGCCTTGTTGCTGATGCCAAAAAGGGGGAAGATGAGATTGGGGAAGATGAGATTGGGGAAGATAAGACCCGGGAAAATGAGACCCAGGAAGAAGAGATACCAGCCGGGAAGGAATCTCAGCTGAAGAAGAAGACCCAGCCGAAGAAGACAGCTCCAAAGAAGAAGTCCGCTCCGAAGCCAACCGACAAGAAACAACAACAGCTAAAATCTATTGTTGTCGGAGGAGATGAAATGGCTAAGGACATGGAGTAAGCGAAGATGTATGGAGTCTCCTACAACTCCATAGCCAAGATTGCAGCCGAGCTCGATGCTGAACTCGACGGTATTACAACCGAAGAGTGTATTGCTGTTGCTAAGGCTATGGATGTTCCGGAAAAGGATTACATGAATCCAGAATGGATCAAGAAGTTTGCAGCTAACCAAACAACGAGAGTAAACAAGTTCGAGGAAGAGCTTGCCAAGATTACCAACAACTTGGACAGGAATGTTGCCTCTCGAAGCCGACGACATATTGAAAAACATCGGGTGAAGGCTGAAGCAAGAGCGAAGCAGCAAAGATTGCCTGGAAAGATCAAGCTCCAAGGTCGCTTCAAGCATGTCGACAAGTGGATGCCAGCTGAATGGAATGACGATTGGGAATCATTCAAGCAAGAGTTTGTGAATAATTTCTATTACAGGAAGGTGTACACAACTGAGGATCCAAGAAGAGCCTTCAAAGAAGCCCTGACTGAGCTACACTCTAGGGATCCGGGCATGTTCAGCCAGTTCAAACGTGCAATGATTGACGCAAAGCTGGACATGAACACCGTCCATGTGCCTCAGAAGGTCACTTATCTTCCTCTATTCATTCCAGACACAAGAAATCCTAACCGACAGAAGATCGCAGCTGAGGCAAGAAGAGTCTGTCAGGAACATGGAGTGGATATCTTGAAGGAGTCAGATGCCAAAAGAGATATTTTTGTCAGGATTTTCAGCAAGTATGGGCTGAAGTATTAGCCAAGGATAGAGTTTTTGAGCCACTGATGTATTTTGATTTTTGTGCATTTCTGTGTAAACATCAGTTGTAATGAAAACTTTCATCATTTATCCGATTCACCTTGACGTACAATCTCTAGTTGTCCAAGCTCTGAATCGCAAAGTTATTTCAATACCATGTTATAACTGTGCTAACCCTTTGATGTTTAATCTTATAGACTGTCTAGAATTTCAGCTGAGATTTTAGATAGGTCAGTAGGGTTTAGATCAGTAGGGTTTTGGCATCATCAAAAAGGGGGAAATTGTTGGGAAATTTAGTATAGTTTTGATTGATTCCAAAACCAACTGACCCCAACCGAGTAGATGTTGCCATATCATAATGTTAGTATTTAGGCTCGCTGTTTGAGCAATGTTGAGATTTTATCTTTACAGGACTCTAGCTGAAGACAACAACATGGCTTTACTCGGATAGAAATTCAGATGGAAACTCGCATGGAACATCAGATGTAAGAAAGACAACTGAGCATTCAAGCCAACCGATCTGAACTAGATCATCAGATGGAAGAAAGACAACTGAGCATTTAAGCCAACTGTTCAGATGGAACATCAGTTGCAGGACTCAATCTGATAGATCGACAACATGATGTTCAAGGCAGCTGAGGGTTCAACTGTTCCTATTCAGACAGAAGGTCAGATGAAGGTAGCGATCAGAGGAAACATCAGTGAAGACCACTCGGATGAAGATCGAATGTCTCAACCGACTAATCAATGTTGAAAGACAAAGGTTGAAGATTTGAATTTCAAATAGGAAGTCACGTGAAGGTTTTACGTTCTGTAATTACCTCATTTGGCCCAACACAAGGTTGTCTCAGAAGGAAAGCAGAAGTTCACAGTTGCCAAATCGGGAAAATCTGCAGAGATGAGAGACAAGCCATCGCTTTCACAGAACAGAGATCAACGGCTCCTCCAACGGCTAGTTGATTCTCACCGCCTATAAATAGAGGCATTCATTCATTCATCAAGATAGAACACACACATAGAAGACAGACAAGTGCGAGAAAAGACTAACGAACGAAAGAACAACGAAAAACTGCACACGAGCTAAACTGAAATTATCCTCTAAGAACGTCACCAGCTGAGAGTTCATAGAGTGTTAGAATCTGTCTTGGTGTTTTCGATCTTAGTTGAGTCTTCATTTGTTCAAGCATAGATCCTAGCTCACTTCGTTGTTAGAGCTAGTAGTTGGAAAACCCACCCTTATACACATCCCCTAAAAAGGTTGTTAGGATCCTGCTCTTCCCGAAATTGAGTAGAAAGGTTGATAAGTACCCACAAACTTATCTGTAAGGTTGATAAGTACCCGCAAACTTATCTTAACGGTTGCAAAGCATGCGTAAGCTTTGTGGTAGCTGTCCTAAATAATTTGGACTGAGTTGTGTGGACTCACAACTCCCCGTGGACATAGGAGTTCTCCCCGAACCACGTAATTCCTTTGTGTTGTGTTTTCAATTCAGATACTTTTTGCATATCTAAGTGACCAACTAACTAGCACTCAAAACTGTATCTTTACATTTTCAACTGACTTGGTTATTGACCGACCTTGCATCTGAGCGTGAGTTGTTTTATACGAGTTATTTTTATCCACCACATTCCGCACAGCACCACTCTTCCAACTGAGTTTTCTTACTCAGTTGTGAATCCAGCAGAGTCTTCTTATTCAGTTGTGATAATTTTTCAGAGAGTTGTTTTAAAATTCCTATCTGGTGTATTCCCCCCCCCATACACCAGAACTCGTATCGGGACCATCAAGTGGTAATGACAAAAAGAGGTGATATTGATAAAAAAGTAAGAATAAAGTTGTTGGGATGATAAAAAGGTAAAAATAAAGTTGATATGAGGTGAGGTCCTAAATGACAAAGGGTAGTAATATTGGGTAACTAAAGAAGGTATTGTTGTACAAAAAGGTAAAATGGACACTTATTCACGAACTTGGTTACTGTTCCAAAATGGACACTTATTCGTGAACGGAAAAAGTAATATTTATTTTAATCTATCACATATTAGTACTATTTAATAATTTTATTAATTTTTATAATTTTCCGTCAAAAAATCAACGGGTTATACGCTAGTTAAATAAAAAAAAATATTTTATTAAGAAAATACACGTTACATTTAACCAGGTTATATATATATATATCCAGAAAACTGCTAAAAATTGCATCAGTGAATTTCCCACCTATTTTCATTTATTAGTATTATTATTGTTATTTATTTTTATTTTTTGAGAGACTTTGATTAGAAAATATTTACTTGGAAGCTACGCAGAAGTTTTCAAAGGTGATCCAATATTGGTTATATTAATTAATATGGCAACACATTTCTCATGCGATTCGATTCCATGAGTAACCTCCACGTTTTGAGCCGCTATATATATTCACCCTTCTCCTCTCTCCACTTCACAATCACCGCTTCTGATTTACATATAAACTTCTTTCACAAACAATCACAATCACAAACCTCTCTTTCAGAATCATGGCTGTTCTCGTCGGACCACCTGAAATCTACCAACAACCCGCCGCCACCGGCGATGCATCCGTCGACCTTATTGCAGCAGATTTAGAAAAAACTACACTTCATGATAACAAGCCTCCGATGGGCCTGACGGAGAACTGCTCTCCGACGTTTCTGTCGACCGGCAATCCCTGCTTGGATTTCTTCTTCCACGTCGTCCCCGACACGCCGCCGGAGAGCGTCATCAGCCGCCTGAAACTGGCGTGGGATCACGATCCATTAAAGGCGTTGAAGCTTGTTGCAATCTCCGAGGGGTCAGAGGCACCGGCAAATCGGATAAGGAAGGGTTCTACACCGCCGCCCTGTGGCTGTACGATCACCACCCCAAAACCCTAGCCGCCAACGTGGCGGCAATTGCGGATTTCGGCTACTTCAAAGACTCGCTGGAGATTCTCTTCCGCGTTCTCGAAGGCGCCGGTGCTCGGCAATCGGCGAAGGATATGGGGGAGAAGTGGAAATCTTGGAAATCGGCCAAGGATTCGTTTGTGAAGGTGGACAAGATGCTGACTCAGGAGAAGAAGGATGCCGAAACGACGACGTCGCGGCAGATGAGGAGGAGTTATGGCAGAACGATAACGTCTTTGATTGAGAAGAGGAAGCATTTGAGGACGCAGTTGATAGAGGGTAGTAAAACCCTGCAAACCCAAACCCGTGAAGAGAAGAGGGTGGAAAGGGCGAAAAGGGTTGTCGAGAGGTTTAATTCTGACCCGCATTTTACATTGTTGCACGACCGCGTCTCTGATCTTTTCGCTCAGCAGCTGCGATCGGACATGGAGATGTTGAATTCGGAAAATCCAAACAAAATCAGCTTGGCTGCAAAATGGTGCCCCTCTCTTGATTCGTCGTTCGACAGAATAACTCTGCTGTGTGAGACGATAGCGAAGAAGGTGTTTCCTAGGGCGGAGTATTCTGAATATCGAGAAATCGAGGAGGCGCATTACGCGTATCGTGTGAGGGATCGTCTGAGGAAGGAAGTGCTCGTGCCGCTGCGGAAGGCGCTGGAGCTGCCGGAGATTTTCATCGGAGCTAATGATTGGGGGTCTCTGCCTTACAACAGGGTGGCCTCTGTTGCTATGAAAAACTACACGAGTAAGTTTTTCAAGCACGACGAAGCGAGATTCCGCGAGTATCTTGATCGAGTGAAATCCGGCGATGCCAAGATTGCAGCTGGTGCATTGCTCCCTCATGAGATAATCGCTGATTTCGTTAACGACTTCACCTCTTGGGATGGTTATGATGATGAGGATGATGATGATGATGATGATGATGATGAGTGGAAGAGAATGGTGAAGGAGAGGAGAGCGGAGAAGAGAGCTGCCGAGGAGGAGAAGAGAGCTGCTGCTGAAGTGGCGGAGCTGCAGTGGAAGAGAATGGTGGAGGATATGGCAAAGATCGTGGAATTGAAGAATTGCCTAGCAATAAGTGATGTCTCCGGGAGTATGCACGGAACTCCGATGGAAGTGTCGGTGGCGCTGGGGATGCTGGTGTCGGAGTTGAGCAAGGAGCCGTGGAAGGGGAAGGTGATAACCTTCAGCGAAAATCCACAGCTCCATACAATAGCAGGGGAAAGCTTGAGGGCGAAAACCAAGTTTGTAAGCAAAATGGATTGGGGGGGCAGTACTGATTTCCAGAAGGTGTTTGATGTGATCTTGCAAGTGGCAGTGAATGGGAAGTTGAAGGCAGATGAGATGATAAAGAGGCTGTTTGTGTTCAGCGATATGGAGTTCAACGAGGCGTCTATGAATCCATGGGAGACGGATTATGAGGCGATAGTGAGGAAGTATAGAGAGAAGGGATATGGCGAGTGTGTGCCGGAGATTGTGTTTTGGAATTTGAGCGACTCGAGGGCGACGCCGGTGCCGGCGGATCAGGCGGGGGTGGCGCTAGTGAGTGGCTTCTCGAAGAATTTGATGAAGATATTTCTTGAAAAGGGAGGAGTGATGGATCCGGAGGCTGTGATGGAAGCGGCGATTTCTGGAAAAGAGTATCAGAAGCTGGTTGTGGTAGATTGATTGATTGATTGTAAATATTGAGCTAGCTTAAATAATCACATTTCATCTTCTGCAAATTTTGAGCCTGTGTTTATTTATTTATTCATTATTTTCCATTTCTTTTGGTTTTTTTATATTTAAACCCTGATCATGAAACTGAATTATTCGTCGATTAAACTAAAGAGAAACTTGAGCTATTATAATATTTGTAAGAATCATCGAGTGGAATTTTATCTTTTCTAAAATTACGAGTTGAAATTAAACTTGAAAGTGAACTAAAAAGCTATTGTCTTTTTTGTTTTCCATATTCCACCATCTACAAAGCTGTCATGGTAAATAGTGAAAGATTTGTAAACAGTGAAAGATTAAGTTTAGAGAGACACTCCTGTGCATACTTATGCACCATTTGCACACAACCCGTCCCGTCCACGACCGGTCATGCGCCGACCCGCCCCGCGCGTGAGGTCCACGCGCCAGTTTTTTTATAATTCCAGTTTTTTTTTTTTTTTTAATTTCCAGATTTTTTGTCCCCGTCGGAGCCTTCGGCTCCGATTTTACGGCTCCGCTTCGCTCCGATTACTAAAATAAGGATAATCGGCGGGCAACATTTTGGACTTTTACGGCTCGTTCCGTGGCCTTCGGCTCCCCTCGCTCGCGTCTTGACCATAGAAGAAGCGGCAAACAAAAATAAATTAAAAAAAAAAACTGGAAATTAAAAAAAAAAAAAAAAAAAAAAAAAAAAAAACTGGTAAAAGGGGGTTTGACTCGGTCAAAGGAGGTTTGATCGGGTCAAACCCGGGTCAAATGGGTCGGGTCAGGGTCGGATCGGGTCAAATGGACGGGTGTTCTACGGTGGAACAGTTGCACCCAAGTTTTTGTCTTAAGTTTAACTATGGAATTTTACTTTAACACAAAAACTTCCCAGCAACTAGTTATACTGGGTGCAACCGGTTTTGACCCGAGACTTTCGACCCGCTCCGACCCGCCCGCATAAAAAAATGTAAAACGTATTTTTTTTCCCAATTCATCTCGTTTCATCCGATTCTCTCTTCTTCTCTCTTCGATGTCATTCTCTTCACCGTGCTTCGCCATGGATCTGAGATTTCCTCCGCTCCACTCATCGTCGTCGGTCCGTAGCGCCGCCGTGTTCCTCCATTTCCCAGAAAACCTATTTTCTCATTCTCAATCCGAGCTCGATCTTCACTCCTAATCCATGCGACAGCTAAAATCCGCCGCCGCCGCCGCCGCCGCCGCCGCAAAGTTAGACTTCCGTATTCACCACCGCCTTCGGCAATTTCTCCGCCGCATCCGAATGATAATCCGAGTCCTACTGTTCCAGATTTGTCTCCACCTCCAGCATTGTCTGCTAGGCTGATTTTCTCAATTCAAAGGTATTCTCTATTTTCCTTTATTTCTGATTTTAGATTAGAGTTTATCTCATTTTTCTATGCTTTTTTATGTCAGAATTTTTGGTAGAGAGGAGTTAATGTTTTGGTTTCTGAGTGTACCTAATTGGTGTGAATTCTTTATTGTGGTGTTTGAATTGAATCTCTTGTTTTGTTTCTCAGTTGTGCAATTTTTAATTTCTTATTTGAATTTTTGATGAATTATTTACTAGCTATGTTTTAACTGTTTTTGAAGTTTCTTATGTTTCTTCTTAATTTGTGATGTATGTGTATATACAAGGTATATACTCTACCGTCTTCCTCATCACCCATTTGTTTTCTTGTTTATACTCTGTCAACAGTTTCACATCTCGCTTTTCTCTCTCTCTTCCCACTTCTTCTCTCATCGAATCTTGAAAATTATGAATCCGGAAATCCTCCACACCCACAACTACGTGCAGCTTTATTTGATTATCCCTCTCTTCATTTTTTGGTTGCTCTTTCTGAGACTCTTCATTTTGATCTGCTCTTGACAATTTATGACTTGATCACACACTTCTAAGAATAAGTGGGTATGTTTCTCTCTCTCTCTCTCTCTCTCTCTCTCTCTCTCTCTCTCTCTCTCTCTCTCTCTCTCTCTCTCTCTCTCTCGGCTTTGTGAGTGTTGCTGAATTCGATTGAAAATGCATTTTAATGTTCAAGATGCTTACTTTCTTTTTATGGCGAAGAAAAAAAATTAGCAGTAAAACTATGGCATATTCTGAAAAAGAAATGACATTTTGTGGAAACATTATTTTTGGTCTTTTTCTCTAATAGATAAAAGTGTTGAACTTCTCCTTTTCTTGGGTTTTCAAGTCAACAAGCTATTGAAGTTGAGTGGAGAGTGGTAGAAATGCTTTTTTTATTGAAAATGTACAAAAGTATCTTTTTGAGCATTTGATTTTGCTTCTAACATAAGATTCAACGGCAATGAAATGAATTATAACTAGTGCCTTTTTATTTTTTTTGAGGAAAATTGCTAGTGTTCTTATTGGTGCAATGTGATTTTGGATTTTTAGTTTGAGATCTTGGAACAAATTGGTTAAAAAAATCATTCAAGATTTGGATGAGATTAATTTTATATTCCAATGTGTGAGATCTGTCTTTGGTTTTTAATTTTATTACACATAGTAAGTCATCACATTATGTTAACCACTGGGGTAGAAAAAGATCAAAGAAACTGTAAATTTTGTGTATTTGTTCTTGGAGGTGTATAGTTTTGTGTAATCTGTTCTTTGTTGTTTCGGACCTCTCCCACTGTCGTGGCATTGCCATTTGTGCTTCGTTCTTAATTGTTTCGGACTTCTCCCAATGTCGTGGCATTGTCATTTGTTCTTTAAAAAAAGTATGTGCTAATGAAATCCAATTCATATAATGACATGGTTTTAGGCAATCTTTTGGTCCTGATCCAATTTCAATCGTGCACTCCGAATTTACATGCTGGATCATAGTTCTTATGGTGAACCAATCTAATGGGTTCTCAAAGATTCTTCTACACGCTGGTAGTTGCTTTATATATAGCTGAAGTAGAAGTTGAGAGTTTTAGGCTACATTTTCTGGACAAAACTAAAAGACTATCGCTTTGTGGACAAGAACTAAAAACTATTAGGTTACATTTTATAGTTTTAGGCTACAGTTGATAGTTCTTCATGATGTGCATTTTATGAGCTACGTTTCTTATGTTTCTTCTTAATTTGTGATGTATGTGTATATATGAGTTATTTTGAGCAAGTTTTTGGTTTCTTATGGAAAAAAAAAAAACCATTGAAAACCAATGCTGCAGACATATGTTTTTGAAGGATTATTCACCTCTAGATGGATTATATGGATCTCATTATAGCGTCTTATATTGTGCATGTTCGTCTCTTTGATGCTCAGGGAACTACTCAAGGGGCCGTTGTATTATGCTTCTGTGCTCACTCTCGTCACTGCAATTTATTGGAGAACATCTCCTATCGCGATTGCAGTACATTGCAACGTGTGTGCTAGTGATGGTATTGTCGTCTAAAGGCAATTTCCACATCATATTGCTAAAACAAATTGAGCTCCCAACACTGACTACGGATTGTGCTCTTTACTTGAAAGAAAACTCTTTTAAACGATAGTCGAGTTCCTTCAAGTATATAAGCCATGCAAACATATTTCCTATGATTGCTCGTAAAGTTCAACTTGAGTAACATTGATGTAAATTTCTTGTCACTGTATTGTCCTCGTTGGTGCATTGTTATTTTTCCTCGAAATGAAGAGCTCCATCACCAGGAAGCAACACAAGAAAAAGATATTGAAAACGAAGGCTGCCGGAGTAGAATGAGAGGAGGCTCTGCGAATTTGTTTGAAGAAGGATGAAATCAAATACATAGGAATTAAATTAGGCACACTCATTATTGATATGAATAAAAGTAATCATTGTCGCAATGAAAAGTAATTATTGATATGAATAAAAGTTATGTTTGAAAATTATTACTTTTCTTCACCACCATTATTCATGATAACATAAATCAGTATTATACAGTTTAAGCTTAATGATCTTACTCGACATATAGATAGTATTCAATTTACCAATTTATAAACATAAGATAAAAACATACAATAAAAACAAATAAACAACTGATAGATAAATTATATCATAAACTTAGAAAACAAATTCATTAACTCAAATTTACAAGACAATAAAATACAATAAATCTATAAAACTATAGAATTGATAAAATAAACTACAAGAAAAACAAATAAACTAACTTAACTACACAAGAACATAGGAAAACAAAGCCCTTTGGATACTCTTCCCTTGATCAAGAAGAACAAAAGCTACACAGGAAAGCAGGAAGGCAAGGCACCGTAGGCTACTCTTCCAATCTGTCCTGTAAATATAGAAGTAAGGAATATTGATATGAAGAAAATTAATGTTTCAAAAATATTACTTTTTCTTTTGATAAAGTAATTATTGTTGTGATGAAAAGTAATAATTGATACCAAGAAATGTAATATTTCAAAAGTATTACTTTTCTCAAGAACAATGTTTATCTTTATTAACGACAATTTGTACTTTTAGTTATTTTGTCAAGTAAATATTGTTTTGATGAAAAGTAATTATTGACATGATGAAACGTAGTGTTTCACAAATATTACTTTCTCAATGAAAATGTTTATTTTTATTTACGACAATTTGTACATTTAATTATGTATTCAAGTAATTGTTGTGATAAGAAGTAACATTTTATAACTATTAATTTTCTTAACAGCAATGTTTACTTTTCTGAAAGACAATTTATACTTCTAGTTATTTGGTTAAGTAATTATTTTCGTGATTAAAAGTAATCATGGATTTTAAGAAAGGTAATGTTTCACAACTATTACTTTTGTTCATGACAATGTTTACTTTTATTGACGATAACTTGTACTTTCAGTTATTTGGTTATGTAATTATTGTCGTCATAACAATAATTATTTATATGAAGAAATGTAATGTTTCACAACTATTACTTTTCTTAACGACAATGTTTACTTTTACTGTCAACAAATTATACTTTTACTTATTTGGTAAAGTAATTATCGTCGTTAAAAAAAGTAATTATTAATATGAAGAAATGTAATGATCACAATCATTACTTTTCTTCACGACAATATTTACCTTTTTGTCGACAACATGTACTTTTAGTTATTTAGTCAAGTAATTATTATTGTAATGAAAAGTAAATATTGATATTAAGAAATATAATGTTTCACAATAATTAATTTTCTTGATGACGATTGTTACTTTTATTTACGGGAACTCATAAAACATAAATATAAAAAATAGGTAACCAACAACTCTTATTAATTTATAAATAGGTCAAAATAATTAAGAAAATAAGTATAACACTTAAAAAAATAAATTAAAAAAAAAAGTAAAAAAGTAAAAAAGTAAAAGAAACTCAAACAAAATGAAAGAAAGAAAGAAAAAAGGGAAAAAAAAGTAAGAGAAATGATGAAAAAACTTTGAGAAAAGAAAAATCTAAATTCTGCACCTAATGAGACTCGAACCTGGGTCCAGCCGGAAGGTGGGTTGTAGCACTATCGCTTGGACTACATAGCTAATACGTTACTATTCTGATAAATTATATATTAGTATTTTAATGAATTGTCAAAATTTTAAAAAAAAAAGACAAACGTCATGCTACTGTGGAGTCTCGAACACGCGACCTTCAGTTAAAGGGAAGCTTTCTACCGCTACGCCAGCAAAGAAAATGTTAAAAATTACGAACAACAAAATTTTGTATATAAAGCACCTACGGTCAAGAAAAAAAAAATAGAAAACACGCGGATCCAAAATCTGGGTCGGATCGAACCGGTTGCATTGTATGCAACTAGTTGCATGGAAGTCAACCCTCACTTTAAAGGGATTGATTATAGTTATACTAAGTCATAAAAATTAGGTACCAATTATTTCCGATTAATATCCTAGAGAAATCTATTATAATTTGAAAGGTAATTAAAACATTTCAAAGACGTCTCTAAAAAAAAAAGAAAAAAAATCTCAAACATGCATAAAACTAAAGTGAAACATTTGCATAAAATAAACGTAACTGGGACTATTGGATCCTTATTTGAGCTGGCCTCTTAAAAAATCCAGTACGATTATCTGACTTGTGACAAGAATTTCTGATAGGAGTGATTTGAAAAATTAAAAATAATTAAAGAATATCCCCAAATATAGCACCTCTCCTCTATCACTTTTAAATTTTATGGCTCGTTTGATATCCATATATGTATATTAGGTATGAGTATCAATATGACTCATATAAATACCCTGTGTTTGGTATATCGTATCAAATTGGTATATTTGATATACTTGCTATGCTAATTTTCAATATTTTCATATACCAATTTTTAATAGTATATTACTCATATCTATACTTTCCAATATCAATCAATATCTTCAACATATCAAACACGAATATCAAATATCAATATGATACTCATACTTGATATATGATATACGGGTATATGAATACCAAACGAGCCCTTAGCACATTTCATAATTCCTTATAATTATAGCTTCTTGACTTTTTTATCATTCCTTCTACTTTTCACACCTTTATCTTCTTTTTTTCTATACGTTTTTTGTTCTTTCCTTTAATTTCTTTTCATCTCTCTTTCTAACACATCCATTCTTACTGATTCTTTCTCTCCATGCCGGCGACCCCATTTTTCCGGCGACTTCACACTCTGGGCGGTGACACTAGTATAACGCCGCCGTCACTCCTTCATCTCAACTTTTTGGTAGACTTTTGCTTGATGGAGTCGTCGTCGTCTTCACCTTCCGGTTTTTCTCCAGATCTGCCGCCACTTCTCCGCCACCACCACTTCCGACGCCATTTTCATCAAAAACTTCTTGAATGTGAAATCCCAGTGAATTTCGGCAGCTCGTCGGCGTCCCCAGACAGAAAATTGGTGGTTATTAAAAACAAGACGGTGGCGGCGACGGCGCCACCACCACTTCGACCACGATATGTGTTGGAACCGATTGAAGATCCCATGTGCCAGGAACATTAAGATATTAATTTAATTTAATTATTCACCGATTAATAACATGCAAAGCCACGCAATTCAATTTATGAGATTGCGGAACCATAAATCGAATATACCTTTGTGAAGAACGAAACGAATCTGAGTCGAGGATGATCCACGCACTAATCTCTGCACATGAAATTAGTTCTTGTATTGATAGATGATTCGACCTACGAACCTTCTAAGATAAACCCTCCTAGATTTGAATATTGATTGGACAATAAACTAGGCGCCACTTTTTGGAGATATATATAGGATTAAATAGGTTATCTTAGGGATTCCTAGGAGGATTAGAACTGGGCCTCCATATTTAATTTAATCCAAGTATTTAAGCCCAAACACTCTTAAATTAAATAAAATATTAATTCACTCCATTAAAGAATTAATACTGAACTACCCGTTCAATCCGATTTACGAATCGGGCTCCTTTCCAATTATTTATTTCCCGTGTTTAAGATAACGCATGTCCATTAATTAATTTTAGCTATTGACAGCTTTCTAATTAATTAATATCTTATCCAAGAGTAGTATAGCTCAACCTTATTATTATATCGGAAATTAATCCACTTGCAAGGTTTAATATAATAATCCTTTTGGGCTCCTCAAGGGGACATGATCAACTCAGTAATCTGAGACACGATTTCTAGCTATAACATTAATTATCATATAAATAATATTATTACCCAAAATATCGAGAATATTGAGTTTCATCAACTAACTCTCACTCATTGATAAATCAAAGCAATAACCATTATAAATATATAATTAAACATTATACAACTAGAATTAAGAAATAATAATTAACCGAGATCTTTAATCATCCACTTAGGTCAATATAGGATAATTAATCTCACCGTTGATCCAGTTCAATGTATACAAAATACACTAACATAAGCTAATAGCCAAGACCAGCTACTTCAAGCTCATATTACAATCTATTAAACAATTGTCCATTAATTACTTAGATTGTGAACTCATTTATTACTTTATAAGTATTACAATAATATGGTCTTCCGTGTGACACTACACACCATATTATTTATAATATAAAGTAATTGGACTATATTTGCATAACCATAACACGAATAAATATGCAAATCATGTGACAATAATATTCTCATTAAATAGGAAATAATAGTCAATATACAAAGCATCAATTAAAGCATGCTTTTCAGTATATAACTCCAACAATCTCCCACTTATACTCAAAGCATGCTTTTAAGTATACCATATTACATCACCAATCTAACATTTCTCCCACTTATACTCAAAGCATAGCTTGTCATACATCTCAAAACATATTCTTTCCACGAATCCATCAAAACGAATGTGAGGACATGTTCACGTGAAAAAAATAACCAAGTTTTGATCCAATGCATTCTTTGACACCACTATATCTCCTCGCCTTACGAATTACTCGTATAAGGTGGTACTTTCACCTAATGTGATTACTCGCCTTTTGGGCTTCGCGATTCTTTCCAATTTGCCACTGCACAAAAATTATCACAATAAATTGTGACATTCATAGGCAAATTAAGAATCACATCCAAGTCCAACAAGAAGTTCTAGGGCCATAGAGCCTAATTCCCATGATGGAGTCTATGAGCATTTACGCACCACACTCCTCCATTAAACAGCTCCACCTCCCATTGTAACACACATTTCAAGGTAAATTTTATCGAATCTTTATTTGATTGAAAATTTGAAACTATATAACCCAAAGACTATAGACGATCCGATTGATATGCCAACATATACTCATTAATCATTAAGGTACTTGAGTATATACGTATCAACAGTCCAAAATCTTTTTCCGAAATATAATGATATCATGTAACCATGCCAAGGGCAAAACAGATATCAACTTGAATGCAAAGCATAACATATGCGAAACTCCTTATTGCCGAAGCATAATGTCCGAACTTCTTGTCATCTATCCCATTTTGTATCTTAGGACACATTTCCTTTGATAAGACCAATTCCATGTCCAAAAGGAAAAAAAAACCTTTCTTGGAATTTCCATGCTTAAATGCTTTAACACAATTTTGATATAGAACGATTAAGACAAGCCTAAAATCCTCAACTTATGATCTTAAGAGATCTTAGTACCAAGGATACAACCCGCTTTTTCAAAGTCTTTATATCAAACCATTTGAATAAACATACCCATATGTCCGATAATACCTTCATATTATTTCTAACTAGAAAAATATCATCAACATATAGTACTAGAAAAATCACCATGTTTTCGTTGCACTCTTGTACACACATCTCATACGGACATTGATCGAATCCAAATAAATGGATAACCTCATCAAATAGTATATTCCAAGATCAAGAAGCTCTGCTTAAGTCCATAAATGAATCACTTTAGCTAGCAAAAAGATGCTCTTGAATCTTAGCCATGAAACCTTTTGATCGGCTCATATAGATATCTTGTTCAAGACTTCCGTTTAGAAATTTCGTCTTAACAATCTATTTGCCAAATCTCCAAAATTCAAATGCACAACAAAATATAAGCGAATCCGGATTGACTCGTGCAAGACATCAAGCGAGAAGGTTTACATCATAATTGAAGCACTCACACTGAGTGTACCATTTCGCCACAAGTCTAGCGTTGAAGATCAAACCTTCTAGTCAAAACCCTCTTATATTTGTAGACTTACTTCTACCAATAGGTTTCACCCATTTAGAAATCTACAAGCTCCCACACTTACAGGAATCTAAAATTCCAGTTTTAATTTCATTGCAATTTACCAAGAATCTTCATTCTTATCTTGGACTGCTTCATCATATGTACAAGGATTCGATTCATCTTCCCTAAGGACCAAGTCAAAAGACATTCCCATAAAAATGTATCAACTGAGTTGACAAACAACCCTCCCACTATGATGATGCACCACCGAGAAAAATGTAGTAGTGACAACACGTTGTGCAGTAATATATGATTTTTCCACTAATACGATTGGTATAATGAGTCTTTCACTCCTTAATTCCTTCAGAACGATCTTGCTCATGGATTTTCATTTATAATCTTCTTCCAAGAATCAAACGTTAGAGTTAGTAACGAAATTCCGATTCTTAAGATTATCAATAACCAATTTCCGTTTACCAAAGATATTCTACAAACAATCGTATTTCTTTACAAGATGCGAAGAACATACGTCACTGTTTCCAAGGAATCCACAACGAAAATGAATAAATGAATAACTTAACATTTATCTAATTTTCTCTAAGAATTTGGATCCTTCTATCTACCATACTGTATTGCTACAGCATTAAAAGTGAAGCAGGATAAAATCCCAACTTCCAACATGAGCTCCTAAAAAAACCTCCAATATGGTTGTCGTCAAAACGATTAGATCGTAAAGACTTGATACATTTTACCTTGATGTGTCACCGTTCCCATCTTGAATACATTGAATACCTCAAAATTCAGACTAAACGATACATCAAATAAATATATCTTAATTTTGAAACAATCATCATCGAAAATGATGAAAAATTCAAAATATCCTTAGTTTGGACCGATATTGGGCTGCACACATTATTATGAATCAATTCCAACGAATTATTGGCTCCATTTACCTTTGGCTTTCAAAGCCCCTTTTTAGATTAGTCATCTTACCTTCCAAGCAAAATTCACTGATTTGTATAGTTTAACTCGGAATTTATCCAATAAACTACCAACGACAAATCTTTGAATACGCTCAAGCTAACTATGACCAAATCTTAGATGCCAAATATAAGTTTGATTCACAATTAAAGGTTCCTTTCTTTTCTTAGAATTAGAAAAAGTGCTAAATAATTTATTAAATTGCATAGAGTTTCGTGCATAATTTATAAAGATTGTTCTCCAAAATACCTAGATAAATAAACTACACTTTCCTTTTGATAACACAAAATCACCAAAACAAACAGTAGTATTTATCCCAAAACCACTTTAGAAACTGAAACTTATTTCTTTCTTAAGTATGGCATTTGAACAAATCTTTTAAAATTAAACTTATCTACAAAAGATAAATGCACATCTCCCACTGCAACGACCACCACTCTCGTAGTGTTACCCATAATCACAATAATCTTGCCAACACTAAGTCGTCTCGATTTCCGAGAATCCTGCCTTTTAAAGCGCACATAATTATCGACTCTTGTATCTAATCCCCACAAAGTGGTAGAACAATCCGATAAAACATGTTCGACTATTAGCGTACACGGCGTACCTTGATCGTTCTTCTTTATAAGAAGACTTACTGATTTATCACATGCCCTTTCCGACTGCTTTTAACAATCAGGACAATATTCAAAATTTATTTTCAATCAACAAGAAAAACAATAATTTTATTTTCTTTGAGAATAACAAGCAGGTTGAAAGATATAATGTAATAACTTGAGAATAAAATGTATAAACACGGTCACATACTTTCGATGCTAATTATATTGAAAAAACCTTAAAACAATATAATGCATCCCCAAACACCTCGAAAAAACCATATATATAAGCCACGATAGTGTGGACGTTTATATATACATTCTTCAAGTAGGTTTTAACGCCTTTAATTTTATTATCTAGCCAACTTATACCTTATGGCTAATAAAATTAATAGTCAGTACACACATGACCATATAAAACTATTAATCACCATTCCGATGGGGAAAAAATTAATAAATTTATATTTAAGTGAAACCCATAATTTAACATCAAAAATTATTATTCTATAAAGAATAAGCCTACAGATAGAGAGGTCATACCGATATAAAATAAAATTTTACAGTTATCCAGATGAAGTTTAATTCTATAAACCATAACTGGCATATCCGATAGGGAGGAAGACGCATGTCAACACGTAGCCAATTATTTCATAATTAAACCAATCATGGAGGCCAAATAAATCGATTTCCATTTATACGAAATAAACAAATCGATTAAACCACTTAATATTTTTAAAAATAAGGTTTTTAATATTTTCATATATTTCCAGTGAATATCCATAACTTAACACCAAAAATTATTAATTTATAAGAATAAGCCTACAAAAGAGAGGACATACCGATATAAAATATAATTTTATTGTTATCAATAAGAAGTTTAATACCATGAACCATAATCAGCATATCCGATATGGAGGGAGACGCATGTCAACGCGTAGCTAATTACTTCAAAATTAAACCAATTATGGAATGAAAAAAAATCGATTTCCATTTAATAGAATAAATAAATCGATTACACCACTCAATATATGAAACTATATTTCAACAATTCTCAAATAGCACAAATAATCACATATTATCGCGAATAATAAAATTAATGCGCCATCCACGAGAAAATAAACACATAATAATAATTTTAAACAAATTAAAAACCAATTATCATGGTCTTCGTGTCGTCCGGATTGAGAAATCTCCAACACGTAACGAGCTGGAATCCACAGGAAAAATGGAACTAACCGGCCCGGGTGCTGAAAACCCGGCCTAAAGCCTGAACCACAGCCTGTCCCGCTGACTGAACCCGAACCCAGGCCCAGACACTAATCTGGCCCTCCGGATCCGCTAAGGTTTGGAAACCCTAGCCTTCTACCACAGCCGCTGCCAAGTTTCTGCTCCAACCACGTCGCTGGTGCTATTGGAGGGTGCCGTCAAGGATTCTGGAGGTCTGTTGGACATCGCCGCACCGTCACCATGACCGGGAAGGTGCCGGAGCAGTCGCTACGCAATACCGCAATGAGCACCGCTGCTCCCAGCCGCATAACACGACTGCAGCGCTGCTGCTCGTTGCTGCTGCCGCGATCGGTCTGCTGCTCTCATTCCCCGTCGTCCAGGAGGTTTCAGCACCGTCACCATCATCAAAGAATCGCCGGACAGCAGTCACAACAGCGCTGCCACGAGCACCGCCGCTTGCAGCCGCAAAATGCGACTCCAAAGTTGCTGCTTGTTGCTGCTGTGACTTCCGACCCACTGTTCCAATTCCCGTGATGTGGAGGTCGCCACGATGCCGTAGCGGGGAAGTCGCCGGAACAGAGCCGCAGAGCAGCCGCACGATGCGTGATTGCAACGATGCTGCTCGTCGCCGCTGCTACCACTCGACTATTGTTCCTCTTCCCGTCGCCTAGAGGTCGCCGGTGTTCATGGAGAACAGAGGCAGAGGCTGCTGTTGCAGGTTTTCCGACGTGGCGCCATCGCGACCGCTAGGGTAGAGCCCTAGCTCGCGCTGCCATGTCCGCTGCCGCCTCGCCTCTACTCCCACTGCTTTAGCCGTCTTCTCTCCCACTGGAGAGAACAAATGCATCAGCAGCTGCTGCCCGTGAAGGCATGCTGCTCGCCGGCGAGTTGCAGCGGGGCTGCTCCTCGTCACGGGCAGCTTCATCACAGCAACCACCACATTCCGTTGCCCATATACTGTGATGAACCACCACGAGCAGCCGTGGTTTGGCGTTGAAACATGTCACCTCCGTCTCCGTTCTTCGTTCTTTCTCAACGTGTAGAGTCGTTTTACAATTATTTACAAAAAAAATAAAACAAAAACGAATCTAATCTAACACGATCAACCCTCGTGTGAAAAACGAACCACAAACAGGCTTTACATCACCAAAATACGTAAATAAAACCACACAAATATACCATGATAATTGGATTCCTGCAAATCGAATCTGACAATCCAAACAATCATAATATTCGAATCTAAACACGTATTTCAATTAATCACAATTAAATTAAAATAACAGAGCCTAAATCCGACTCTGATACCAATTGTTGGAACCGATTGAAGATCCCATGTGCCAGGAACATTAGGATATTAATTTAATTTAATTATTCACCGATTAATAACATGCAAAGCCACGTAATTCAATTTATGAGATTGCGGAACCATAAATCGAATATACCTTTGTGAAGAACGAAACGAATCTGAGTCGAGGATGATCCACGCACTAATCTCTGCACATGAAATTAGTTCTTGTATTGATAGATGATTCGACCTACGAACCTTCTAAGATAAACCCTCCTAGATTTGAATATTGATTGGACAATAAACTTTCAAATCTAAACTCCAAAACCCACGCCACTTTTTACTACAATATTAACAAATAATATTGTTCAAGTAATTCCCTCACTAGGCGCCACTTTTTGGAGATATATATAGGATTTATTAGGTTATCTTAGGGATTCCTAGGAGGATTAGAACTGGGCCTCTATATTTAATTTAATCCAAGTATTTAAGCCCAAACACTCTTAAATTAAATAAAATATTAATTCACTCCATTAAAGAATTAATATTGAACTACCCGTTCAATCCGATTTACGAATCGGGCTCCTTTCCAATTATTTATTTCCCGTGTTTAAGATAACGTATGTCCATTAATTAATTTTAGCTATTGACAGCTTTCTAATTAATTAATATCTTATCCAAGAGTAGTATAGCTCAACCTTATTATTATATCGGAAATTAATCCACTTGCAAGGTTTAATATAATAATCCTTTTGGACTCCTCAAGGGGACATGATCAACTCAGTAATCTGAGACACGATTTCTAGCTATAATATTAATTATCATATAAATAATATTATTACCCAAAATATCGAGAATATTGAGTTTCATCAACTAACTCTCACTCGTTGATAAATCAAAGCAATAACCATTATAAATATATAATTAAACATTATACAACTAGAATTAAGAAATAATAATTAACCGAGATCTTTAATCATCCACTTAGGTCAATATAGGATAATTAATCTCACCGTTGATCCAGTTCAATGTATACAAAATACACTAACATAAGCTAATAGCCAAGACCAGCTACTTCAAGCTCATATTACAATCTATTAAACAATTGTCCATTAATTACTTAGATTGTGAACTCATTTATTACTTTATAAGTATTACAATAATATGGTCTTCCGTGTGACACTACACACCATATTATTTATAATATAAAGTAATTGGACTATATTTGCATAACCATAACACGAATAAATATGCAAATCATGTGACAATAATATTCTCATTAAATAGGAAATAATAGTCAATATACAAAGCATCAATTAAAACATGCTTTTCAGTATATAACTCCAACAATATGGCCTTCACCACCACCTCCAACAGAAGCGCGACGAGGAGACGAAGCCAACCGTTTAATCTCCGACTCTCGATTCACTGTCTCGGCGCCGGAATCTCCGAAAAATCAGACGGCGGCGCCACCACCATCACCTCCAGATCTGCAATTCGATTTTTTTTGTGATTTCACTTTTTTTTTTGTGATTCATGTTGTGATAAATGTTTCTTCGCATTTTAATTTTTGTTCACATCGGATTTGTTCTGATTCACAGCTATTTTTTGGTGATTCACAACTTTTTGTTTCGTGATTTACGCTGTAATAAAAATGTTTTCACAATTTTTTTTGTTCATGTCTAAATTTTTCTAATTCACAACTACTTCCTTCGTCCACGAAATGATTGTCACATTATGGACGACACGGGTTTTAAGAAAATGATAGGTAGTAGTGGATAATAGTGAGTGAAGTAGCAAAAGTGGCAACCATTTCGTGGACAAACTTAAATAGTAAAAGTGGCAACCATTTCGTGGACAGCTGGAGTACTTTTTTGTGATTCAAACTATTTGTTTGTGATTTCACTCCAAATTAGTTACAACATGATTCACACATTTTTTGTGAGAACATATTCAAAAGTGTGAAAGAGTAGATCTGGAGGCGGCAGGAAAATTGTGACAGTGGTGAAAGGTGGCGGCGGCGGCGCGGCGGAGGAGGTAAAGTGGTGGTTATTGTCGGTTTTGGAGTAGTCATAAAATAATTGATGTGATTTTGGTATTTTGGTGATTTTCAATTAAAATGAAGGGTAAAAAAATCAAGAAATGCTAAAATTATAATGAGTTATAAAATGTGCTGATAATTTAAAAGTGATAGTACGAAAGTGCTATTCCAACTATCCCCTTAATAATTAATCATTCGTAATTCCTCAAAGTGATAAGAGCCAATTTACTTATCTTTTTCTTTTTAATTTCCATATCACATAATTTACTGTTATTCTAAATTTTTGTACCTAACAGTAATATGACAATTTTAATGAGTCAGACGGAATAACAAGTTTAAAAGTGGCTATTTCAAATCTATATCTATATAATATAATTATTAAAATAGAGTATGTCACAACCCCAAATCCCGAGGGACGGCAAAGCCGGGGTGCGACTAGGGGTTGGATTAAAGAAGCAAGGAAGAAGGGGGAATAATTAACTGAACAGATGTTTTAACTAATAATATTAAACAAGATGATATCTATGAACCGATTTTATTAACAAAAGAGAGAGTCGATCTCGAAGGATCGCTTGATGAAGTTTGTTATCAGAGTAGACTAAGTTTAAAGTACGAAACTTAGACAAAAAGTTATACATCAAAATGAAATAGTCTTGCAGCGGAATAACGTAGAGTTTAAAACTGTTCTTCTTTCCTAAAGTACGACCTCTACTCAACTTCCGCCGTCTTCGTTACTCAACCTGCACATTTATAAATACATGCAGTGCTAAGTACAAAAGCACTTAATGGGCACATTGCCGAAATCATATCATAAGAGTATAGATTAATTAGGCATCTCAAATAGTTTACTAAACATTTTCTCTTTTCATAAATCACTCGCGCGAGCATTTTATTGTCGTTATGTTCAACTTGCCCAACTTCTGTTTCAACGCTGGGGAAAAGTTAACTCTTTCGCGCACGTTCTATTCACCGCGACTGGCTACCCCTCAACAGAGTACCACACACACCGGCTACCGTGTACACTAACTCTGGAAAAGCAGTCGGCTAACTCAGAGTCCGATCGATTTAGTTAGCAATCGGCTAACTCAGAATGGCAAAAAAGAACTCACATAAAACAAATTCTTTTATGCACTGGTAATCAATTTGAAAACACACTTATCAAAGCAGTAAGTAAACATTTTCGAGCATCGCTCATTTTGTTTGATATAGAAAAGCCAACCTCAACCGTATACAGAACAAACTTTAACCTTCTGTCTTCCGTCCTGTCTTCAACTCCGACTTTCGTCTTTTATCGCAAATATTCAAACTTTAGTAATCGATCAAGACGTTTAAAGAAAAAGAAAAACAAATTCGGTTAAGTCTTTTAGGCATTTGCACTTTAACTAATCTCTTTTGATTAAAGAAGAAACGAGACTCGAACACATCTCGTTTAGAACTAACTCGGTTCCTTACTCGACATTTAGGACATCATAACTGAAGTCGATAGCTCATATTGACTTACTAGTTCTTAAAGAATTAAGTTGAAAAGAATTCAACTTAAGAAAATGAGTTTCAAAAACTTTTCTGCACAATGCAGTAACTCTGGAGCATCTACAGAACATAATACTGCAAAATAGGGGATGTTATTGGTACCAAAAGAAACAAACGGATGTCTAAGTTACTGTCCAATTTACAGATCTCGATTTCGTTAAACGAGCTAAAAGTTATGGCCGTTTCCGTGAAGGGTCGCAAAACTGTCCGCGAAACCCTAATCGTTTTAAAACTCGACGTACGATTCCCTAGGTTCGATCGATGCTATACAACCTTTATGGTACAAAATTTCTATCAACTTAACAGTAAAACACACAATCATTTAACGTGAACACCTTTACGTTTCTCGATTAAAAAAATGACGAGCACTTTCTCGTCTTTTCAACTAACCAATTACTTAACAAATTTCATTTCAAATTCAAATCAATTTTAATTCTCGACTTCTATTTCATAACATATATAAAATTATCATCAACTATACTTATGCTTATTAATCATCAATGAACTCAAATTAATCAACACATACTCATAATTATCAAACACGTCGTTTTTATCGAGCAACGAACCTCGTTCTCGATTTTCTTAAACATTTTTTTAAAATCTAAGAAATTCAAACTAAGTACATGTAATCATGCATATCATCAATACATCAACCATATCATCAATCGGAAACATACAAACCCTCGTTTTCTCGTTTCTTTGTTTCTACACTTACTTACTTTCTTCAATTCTTGAAGTTCTACTAATCCGATTCAAACCAAATTAGTTTCTATTATCTTTTTACTCAATAATGATCATCTTAACACATTAACATCATTGAAACTAGTTGATGGTCCCGATACGAGTTACTGGTGTATGGGGGGGGGGGGGAATACACCAGCTAGGATTTTAAAATTAAACTCTTGAAGATTACTTCAACCGAGTAAAATGACTCAGTTGGAATATCACAGCTGAGTAAGCAACCTCAGCTGGAAGAGTGGTGTTGTGCGGAATGTGGTGGAAATTAACAACTCGTAAAACAACTCACGCTTTTGTGCACGGTTGGTCAAAAACCAAAACAGTTGAGAATGCACAGATGCAGTTTGTATGCTGGTTAGTCAGACAGAAGAGAATGCAAGAAATAACTGAATAAAGAAAAACACAAGCACACAGAGAATTAATGTGGTTCGGAGCTAACACTCTTAGGTCCACGGGGAGTTGTGAGTCCACACAACTCAGTCCAAGTTCTTCTAGACAAACTACACAGCTTACGCGGGCTGTGCAACCGTTAAGGATAAGTTTGCGGGTACTTATCAACCTTACAGATTAGTTTACGGGTACTAATCAACCTGTCTACTCAGTTACGGGAAGAGTAGGGTCCTAAAACCTTTTCAGGTATGAAAAGGTTCCAACTAACAGCTCGAACAAGAAGTGAGTTGGGATCTAACACTCTACGAACTCTCACAAAGTGATGTTCTCAAGGTTCGATCTAAAGACACTCAGACACAATCTAATGCTCTAGAACTCTCAACAAGTGATGTTCTTAGAGACTAAATCTAATTCAGCTCGAGTAAGGAATATAGTTCTTTCTTTCGCTCTGTCTCGTCTCGTGTGTCTTCTCTTGTGTGTGTCTTCCACTTTTCTCCAATGAATGGAAGCCTCTATTTATAGGCGGAGAGAATCAACTAGCCGTTGGAGGAGCTGTTGATCTCTGTTCTTTGATAGCGATGGCTTGTCTCTCATCTCTGCAGACTTTCCCGATATGACATCTGTGCTCTTCTGCTTTCCATCTGAGACAGCCTTGTGTTGGGCCAAATGGGGTAATGACTGAACGGTCAAACCCTCACATGACTTCCTTTTTGAATTTAAGTCTTAACAACAGACTTCCAACAAGGAGTGGTCGGTTAAGACTTTCGATCTTCAACTAGCTTGTTCTTCAGCCGATGTTCTATCTGACAACTAATAGTTGAACTCTCAGCTGACTTCATCTTCAAGCTTTTGATCTTCTTGGTTGAGTTCTACAACTGATGTTCTGAAACTAAACACTGAGTTGCCTTCCTTGTATCTGATCAGTTGGGTTCAAACGCTCAGATGGCTTTCTTTCATCTGATGTTCTCTTCCCCTTTACCGCTTCTCATCTGATGAACGCTCAGTTATTTTCCTTACAACTGATGTTCTATCTCTTGAATGTGACTTCCCCCTTTTTGCATTATGATGAAGTGAACGCTTAGTTGTCTTTCTTACAACTGATATTATGTCCGAGCGATGCCTTGTTGCCATCTTCAGCTGGAGACCTGTAAAGATAAAATCTTAACAATGCTCAAACAGCGAGCCTACCTAATAACATTAGGTTCTGGCAACATCTATTCAGTTGGGGTCAGTTGGTTTTGGAATTCATCAAAACTCTTACTAATAAATTTCCTAACAATTTCCCCCTTTTTGATGATGCCAAAACCACTTACAACTTTAAACCACTACTGATCTAAACCTCACTAACTTATCTAAAATCTAAGCTGAAATTCTAGAGAGTCTATAAGATAAAATATCAAAGGGTTAGCACAGTTATAACATGGTATTTAAAAGACTTTGCGATTCAGAGCTTGGACAATGAGGGATTGTTCATCAAGGTGAATCGAATATATATACTTGAATTTTTCATTACAACTGATGATTACACATATAGGTACAAAACCATTAAATTACATCAGTTGCTCAAAAACTAATTCAGCTCAAAACTTCTGGCCATACTTGCTGAAGATACGGACAAAGATCTCTCTCTTTGCAGCTGATTCGATCCCAGAATCAACTCCATGTTCTCTGCACATTTGTCTTGCTTCAGCCATGAGTTTCCGTCTGTCGGGAGTACTTGTGCCTGAGATGAACGGAGGGCGGCAAGTGACTTTCTTGGGAGCAGGGACGGTGTTCAAGTCATATCCAGCTGTGATCATGGCTCGTTTAAATTGACTGAACATCCCCGGATCGCCAGTATGCAGCTCGGTCAATGCTTCTCAGAAAGCTATCTGTGGATCCTCAGTTGTATAGACTTTTCTGTAGTAGAAGTCATTCACAAATTCTTGTTTGAATGACTTTCAGTCTTCATTCCAATCAACTGGCATCCACATGTCAACGTGCTTAAACCGAGATTGGAGCTTGGACTTCCCTTGCAGCTGATGTTGCCTCTTTCTTGCCTCAGCCTTTGATTGATGTTTGTTGATTCTTCTTCGGCTACGGCTGGCAATGTTCCTGTCCAAATTTCTGGCAATTTTGTCCAGCTCCTCCTCAAACTTCTTGACACCTTTGGCTTGGCCAGCTGTGAACTTCTTAATCCATGCATGATTCATATAATCATTCTCCTTAGTACCCATAGCTTTTGCAACAGCAATGCACTCTTCGGTTGTGATGCCGTCGAGTTCTGCGTCGAGTTCTGCTGCTACCTCAGCTATGGCATCATGGGAGATTCCAGCTTGCTTGGCCTGCTCAATGTCCTCAGCCAGTTGATCTCCGACAACAGTAGATTTCTTTTGAAGTTTCTTGTCGGTTGGCTTCCTCGGATCAGACATTTGAGTTGTCTCTGTCTCTTCCAGCTGAGATTTTGAAACTCCTCCCTCCTGAGTTTCAGCTTCCTCTGGCTGCTTATCTTCCCCCTTTTTGGCATCAGCAAAAAGAGTTGCGATTGAGCCATTCAGGGAGGTGAGGGCTTGTTCAGCGAGCTGAACTCGGTTGAATAGTTCATCAACTGCACATTCTATTTGAACCTTCTTTGCCAGTTCACCATCACCACGCTCTTGTTCTGCTTTCCTCAAGGCAGCGAGAGTTGCGGAGGTTTCGGCTTGAAAGGCTGCAAACTCAGCTCTATGAAGCTCGAACTGAGAAACCCATTCTTGATCTTAGGTGTGTTGAGACTTAGCGAGGTTGGAGTCGGCGACGGACTTGTATATGTTCAGATCTGAACTGACTGCACGAACAGAGGTCTTGAGTTCATTGATGGCTGTGCTGGAGGATGTTGTGAATGCATCCATCTTCTTCTTCTTCATCTCAACATTATCTGCTAGCAGCTGCTTGTTCTGCTCTTCCTGAGCTTTGATCAGGAGCAACTGTTCTTCTTTGTTCTGCTGGATGGTTGACAACAGCTCTGTTCTCAGCTGAGTGACCCTCTCAGATATCAGCTCACAAATTTTGTCTGTGGAATGAGCTGTCTGAGCAGAGGGTCCAGACTGGTCTTGCTGCTGATCTGGTTGGTCAGCTGGTGGGGGCAGTACAGTGACCATGGCCTGACGATTTGCCAGGTACTGTTGAAGTGTAGCCTCTCCCTGCTGAGCTGCTGCTTCAGTTGCATCAATCTCATCGACAAACTCAACACTCTTGGTTAGCATAGAGTCCAGAAAGGTGACAGTTCTTGCATTGTTGCACAGATCCCTTGATTCTGTCCCTTCAGCCTTGCTGAGATCAAATCTGCGACTCAGAATAACGACCTTGTTCTTGTATGCAACCTCAAGGTTGGAGTAGTCGAAGTACTCTCGCAGGCGTGACTCATCAGCCTTGAGGTGGTCCCAGCCATAGATTCGGAGGGTGTCTTCCTTGACATACCAGTAGCTGAAGATGATGCTAAACTGGTATATCAGCTCCGTGCCAAACATGGCAAAGATCGGCATATGGCGAGCTTCAGGAAACATCCCAACGAGCTTCTTGAAGCAATAGGCCAGCTTGCCTTCATGCTCAGCTACAACCGCCTGATGGTCTTCTTCTTCATTGATAGGGGAGGGTTCTATTGAGTAGGTATATGGTTCAAACGGTTCTTCAACATTGGCCAAAGAACTGGCCAAAGTGTTGATATTTTAGAGTGCGAGTTCAACTCTCTCTCCCCCTCAACTGTTGTCTGGTGTCCTGAATGATTTTAGAAAAAAAAAAGTTAAACATTGTTATTGCAGCGGAATATCAAACTCAAGTCCCAACAGTTACATGTATGAAGACATATAACTGCAAGCTTAAACAAAAGACTCGGCTTATTAATACACTGTCCAGCAATCCGCGCCATCCAATTCCGAGATAACCTGCATGTTTAGAAAACACATGTAGGGCTGAGTACTTCGTACTCAGTGAACACATGCCAAAAACAATTTAAAATTTTTCTCGATAGAGCTATATAACTGAACTTGGCTTGCCACTGCATCTGCATCACAAGCGTTAGTACAGTTAAATCATTTTACTTGTCAATGCAAAAACATTTTCTTTTCAGAAACGACTGCGCAGTCAACATATGTATATTAGTAGGTATGAATCAATCTACCACATCATCTCTGTGTCAGGAAGTAGGCCTCCTTCTCAAATACTGTGACCGGCCTAACCAAAGTAAGGCTCACAGTCACCTCAAACAAATCAATTAACAACATGTTTGTTCTTCTCTCATAAAGGATAATAACTCAAATAGATGATTAAACATACCAAGGCTCAAATAATTGGCAAGTCAATTAATTTTAAAACTTATGTAGTAATAATCAATAAGTAGCATTCATCAGTTCTCGGTTTAAAAAGCTCACCTGACAAAAGGGGGTTAGTCGGGGCAAGCTCTTCTTCCTTCCTCGCTACTTCTCGGTCCCGCTCATTCCTTCAAGAATAACATATTATAAGGACGAGTCTATTTTCTCGATAAACGAAACAAGTTCTAACGCTCGGCTGAAGGACTTCTACTTGACTCGGGTTTCTTAACTTATCTCGGCTCGACTAAATCGATCTTTCTCGACTTCTCAACTCAGTTCAAGTACCAAACCAACAGACTTCTCAGACTTGAACACTTAACTTGATAACATTAAACAAATTAAAATTTAAACAAATAATGGAAATCGATAATTTAATATTCACTCCATAAACTTCGTATTTCTCGATTTCTCAAGTCAAACGAACTCAAAAAATTGCGAGATTAATTCTCAACAACTTTAAACACAAAACATTCACATTCATATCATCACATCGAAAATCAGACATTTATAGATAGGTAAACGACTGACTTCGATAAATAGATGGAAAAAGAAAAAATTTCCAAATTTTCTCAGAATATTCTAGAAAAATTCTAGAAAATCATATTAATTCATACGAACACGAATAAAGATTACGAAATCTTTAACTTGAGAAATAAAAGTCATCGGATTTTAATGAAAACAGTTTTGTTATTCTTAAAATAAATTAGAAATTCAAATATGAAATCGGATTCGAAATCCGAAATCTTAACCAAAATATCTCGGAATAAAGATTACGACGTTTTTCTTGAAAAACGTGCACATGCTCAGAAAATTTTCAAACTTATCAAACTTACCTAAAATAATTTGAATTGATCAATTACTCGATCAATTTTATCTAATTTCACTTTTAACTTACAAAATTCCGATTTTTCAATCTCAAACTTTAATTCTTAATAACTTTCACATACGAACTCCATATCAAGAAATTAAAAAGGCTATCATGCTTAATTTCACTCCAATTTCAACATAAAATCATCACATACATAAAAAAACATCAAGAACTCAAAAGTTCATGCTCAAATTCTCAATTAAGTTCGACTTTTTCACTTTTGGAGTTACACATGCTCGATTTCAGAAATTCAAAGCTCTACCATGCTTAAAATAAATCTAATTTCATGAATATAACATCAATTGACTCAAATAAACTCAAAATAAAAAATTCCCAATTCAAAATTCTCCTATGGTTCGAATTTTTTTGAAACTAGGGCATAACTTGCCCGAATTCAAAAATTTAAGGTTCTAACATACTTAAAAAAATTCCAATTGATCGATTTTTCAATCAATTTCATCAAATAAACTCAAATGCTAAAAATCCTAACTTTAGGCTCATATACTTTGTCGCAGCCCCACCTCCCGAAGGACGGCAAAGCCGGGGTGCGACTAGGGATTGGAATAAAGAAACGGGAAAGAAAGGGAAAACTACTGAATAAACGATATTTGTAACATAAACTACTATGAATTTGACTTCATTGAATAAATAGGGAGTTGATCTCGGAAGATCGCTCGACAAAGTTTGATCAGTGAAAGCTAGGTTTAAAGTGTAAACAACTTAAACCGAAAGGATTTACATTAATAAGAGAACCGACTTTACTTAGTGAAAGAAAAAATAAATCACGAAGGATCACTCGACATAGCTACTCTAAAAAAGGGACTAAGTTCAAAGGATGAAACTTAGTTCTAAGTTATACTTTAACTGAAACTAGTTTACAGAATTGGCAGCGGAAAACGTAGAAATGATATCACATATTGAATGTGAAATCGAGGCTCAACTAATCTTTACTTCCTTAATTACGACCTTTACTGAACCTTCTCCGCCTGCGTCACTCAACCTGCACATTCAAAAACAAACGTGCAGGGCTAAGTACAAAAGTACTTAGTGGGCACAATGCCTAAAACAACTCACAACAGTTTTATTATAAATTAATCATGCATCTTTTCATAAACACTTGTATAAAACTTTTACTGACATATATATACATTTAATTTCTGAATGACACACTGTGGGTTTTAAACTTACATCCGATCGTCTGGAAAGCACCTGAGGGCTAACTTAGAAACTGTGCCTCTGGATAGCACTTGTGGGCTATCTCAGAACCTGATCGTTTAGTTGGAATTATCTGGATAGCAGCCTGAGGGCTATCTCAGAATCCAATACTCTGGTTAGACACTTTAATACTAACTCAGAGAGACATAAGAGATTTCACATAAAGCAATTCATTAAACACTGATAGACACTTTAATACTCACTTATCAATAACATGTAATCACTTTTGAGCAACGCTCACATAATATCACTTCACAAGTAACGGCATTCAATGTAGTTTTGGTTTTAGAAAGCCCACCTCGTTCGTTTACAGAACTATTACTCGTGCTTCCGACTCTGATCTTCCGTCCTATTTTCTATTCTTGATTTCCTCCTTTGAACGCAAGTAATAAAACAACGATAAGTTGTTGAGTTGATAAATGAAAATGGAATTCGGAACTGAAATCGAATTAATCTTTTAAGTTCTTAAGCTTTAGGCATTTGCACGCTTAACTAGTTTCTTTTAGTTAAACGGGAACGAGACTCGAACACATCTCGTTTAGCACTTGCTCGGTTTCTTACTCGACACTGAGGTCGGTTAATAATGGTAGTCGATAACTCATAACGACTTAAAAGGTCAAAAGAAATCAAGTTGAGAAGAATTCAACTTAGGAATCTAGATTCTTAACATTACTGTACAGATCAGTAAGTTCACCCAGAACAGGAGATTTCGAAACAGGGGATGAGCCATATACCAAAAGAAATCCACGAATGTCTAGTTTACTCTCCAATTTGCGGATCTCGATTTTGTTAAGCGAGCTAGGAGATATTGCAGTTTCCGTGAAACGTCGCAGAAATGCCCGAACTAGCCCTAGAGCTCGTATATTTCGACGTATGACTTCCTCGGTTCGTTTTATGCTATCGCACTTAAAATCTTACGAAATTTATACCTTAATACTTAACCTCTTACGCGACGAACTCCTTCTCATTTCTCGGTTACTAATAAGACGATTAAAACTTCGTCATTCAAAACTAGTCAATTACTATACCAAATCAATTTCACTTCTCGTCTCTACTCCTCGTTTACAACCATCACTTAGCATTTAATAACTCGAATGCGAATATCGTCAACTACAAAGTTGTTCATTTATCACCAACGATCATTAACATCAAAATATTTCCTTGGTTCGATTTTTCTATCAATACTTATGCTCGTGTCTTCGTCTCTTATGTAAATTCCAACGTCATTAGAACTTGATCAAATTTTACACTATCGTTCATTATCTATCGAGAATCATTATTACGCAAATCATAGCCTCATATCATCATTTATTTCCGACTTATCGACAGTCGTTCGTCTCTTACGTAAAATTCTACATTCTCCGTTTCATTCAAATTTTACGACAACGATTATCATCTAACGAGCATTATTAATATATAAATCATATTATCAAAATGTTATCGAGCCTCGACTTATCACCACATCTTCGTCTCTTACATTTCTCGTTTTGTTTTTAGAAAAATCTCAATTTAATATATATTCATCCTCATGCATCGTATAACTCATTTCCATTAAACAATCGAGCATATCTTAACATTTACTAACCTAAATCAAGCCTTCTTCGTCTCTTAGGTTTTGGATTTTATTTTTAGAAAAATCTAAAACAATTCATATAGTTAATTAACATCATACGGAAGACTAATCTATCATTAATTCGACAAAGAAATCGAACACGAATCAAAGCCCCAAATTCTACAAATTTTCGGTAATACCCTAGAATATGTAGGTGTGATTTTCTTCAATATTGATCCGTAGAACTCGATTCTAAACGTCGTGAAACATGATTCGATCAAAGGACAACATGCCATTTAAATCCTCAATTTTCGAACCAAAATAAAAATGGGGGAAAAGAGATTTGTTCGGTTCAAATGATAGACGAAGTTCTTACCTTTCGTATTATAAACTCGGATTGGACTTTGATCGGTAGATGCAAGAGTTGTGGATCTTGGAAGAGCTTGAACTGGTATCTCCAATGGAAGAATTGAAGAAGAAAATGAGTGAGAATGGAGAGGTGAAGGTGGCGGTTTTGAGGTGGTGGGAGAGAAGGTGATGACTCACCTATGAGTCATAAAGCTAAGGAAATATCTAACCAAAACATAGTGACTCGTTAAGGAGCGTTTGGTGAGGGAAAAAATTAACGAAATAACTCGTTTCCGGCTCTTAAACGCCGTTTTAAAAGTTGAGAAATACTTTCTTAGTTGGTTACGGAATTTACGAAATCTAATTCGTCCGTTAGATTAGAAATATTTTACGTACTTGGAAAAACTAATTCGTTTTTCAAAATCTAAGAAAAAGTTGGGACGTCACAGTCTAAAATTCGTCCGGAAAAATCATAAAAACGAACTTTCTCGGGCGAACTCGTATCGCAATTTCGTGAATGTAAAAATCAGACGGTTTCCCGATCTGAGTTCTCGAACTAAAAAGTTTTTCGTCCGTGAAAACCCTAATACAGTATTCATTTCACTGATTTTCGGAATTTATTTTTAACAACGGATTTCACCGTTGGTCTTAGAATTGAAAATCGGGAACTTAGGCGTGCAAAGCCTTAATTTTAATTAACTTCTTAGAAAACTTTTATTTTTCGCTGGAAAAGAAATGCCGGGTATTACATACTTCGATTCTTTTAGGGTTTTTAGCATAGAAATCCGAATTCAACGATTCAAAATTCCATAATGCATCAAATAAATCTAATTTCACTATTATAACATTAATTTCTCAATTAGAACACAAGATCATCAATAATCACAATTCCACATGCATGAATTGTTCGAATTTTTCAAGTTTTCATGCAAAACAATTTATCTCCTTGATCCTTCTTAAACTTAAGCTCAAATCATCCAAAAATCATTACTATCTACACCTAATTCCTTCGAAAATTTTAAGGGAAAAGGGAGATGATCATGCTCTTCAATTAACCAATTAATCATGCATTATACTACTTAAATCCATAAATAACATCATCAATTCATCAATCAAGAACATCACAACAAAAATTCCTATCCAACAACCCTAAAACCTTCAAATTATTAGGGCAAACGTAGCATAGTAATTCTTTTTCCAAAATTGATCATACATAGCATCTTCGATTAAATTATAGATTTTAATTCTATCATAAAAATCAAGATAAGGATTGAGAGATGAAAACCCCTAATTCCGATCAAACTTTTCGGCACTTAGAGGGATGAGATGATCAAGATTTTTGCTTCCAATTTCATGCATGGATTCATGCAAGGATCAAGAATTAAACTCAAAATAACAAAATCATATCTCTTCCTTAAGGGCTTATGAATGTTGAAACAAAGAGAAGATAGGAAGAAGGAGATTCTTAGCTAGAATCGATCACAAGAACTTGAGGATCAAGAATCCTTACTTGCTTCAAGAAGGTTATCGATGAATGAATGAGAATTCTTGCAACTTTAGCTTCCTCAAGCTTCCATCAATGGAGGAAAATGGAGGTGTATGTATTGTGTATGTGTGTGTACCGATCAAGAGAGAGAGGGGGAGAGAGAATTAAGTGTGAGCACATGATCATTGTGCGATAAAAATCGCCGGAAAGAAAAAATTTTCCGGTGCAATACATCCCTACCTTTTCAATTAACTCACAAAGGATTTAAAATTCACCATGACTCTTTCTCAACATCCAAAAGCTCTATACTTCATCTCATATCTCACCAAATAAATCATAGATTCCAGAAATCCAGTTTTCGAATTAAAATTTCGAGTAAAGAATAAAATCTCGGAAATCACTATTCATAATAGGGTTCATGAAAATATAACTCAAATCTTTCTCAGACAATCTCAAATGACTCTCAAATGTATCTCAAAGTTTTTAAAATAATTTTTATACTCAAAAGACACTAATTAGACGAAATTCGAAAATACTCGATGAATAGTGAAAACTCGAGAAAAGTTACTATTCATCGGAAAACAAAACTTCTCAAAATTTTCCAAAATTCAAACACAAACTCAAACTCATATAATCATGCTCAAACAATTCATCACATATTCGATTCGGATAACCGAAACGACAAAAATCACGTAAAGACACTAAAAGGGCATTTTAGTAATTTTACAAGAAAGTTTCTTCTCTCGGAAATTTTTATCACAAAAAGGCACATTATCAGACATCTCAAAGCAGTTAAACTCAATCAAGACGAACTTTTCTCTGGCTCTTTTCTCAAGGTTAGCAAATTTCGGGACGAAATTTCTTTTAAGGGGGTGAGGATGTAATACCCTGATCTTTTATAAGTCTTTAAGTTCGTGTTGATAAAGTTTAACTGCTTTGAGATGTCTGATAACGTGCCTTTGTGTGATAATAATATTTCGAGAAAAGAAATTTTCTCGTGAAATTACTGAAATGCCATTGGAGTGCCCTTATGTGATTTTTCTCTTGTAAGTTATCCGAATCGAATATGTGATGAATTGTTTGAGCATGATTATATGAGTTTGAATTTTGGGAAATTCTGAGAAGTTTCGTTTTCTGATGAATAGTAACTTTTTTCGAGTTTTCACTGTTCATCAAGTTTTTACGAATTTCATCTAATTAGTGTCTTTTGAGTATAAAAATTCTTTTAAAATATGTGAGATACTCCCTCCGGCCCCCATATTTATGCATAGTTTTCCTTTTTCATCTATCCCCCAAAATTATGCATAGTCTATTTTAAAATAAATATTTCATTTGTTACCCTTATAATGTGGGACCCCATCTCCACTTACACCTACTTTTTTTTCACTTACATCTCACTTTTCAGTATTTTTTTAAAACCCGTGCCCACCAACACTATGCATAAATATGGGGGACGGAGGGAGTATATTTGAGAGTCATTTGAGATTGTCGGAGAAAGTATTGAGTTATATTTTCAATTTGAGATATATTTGATAGTCATTTAAGATTGTCTGAGAAAGAATTGAGTTGTATTTTCAAGAACCCTAATATGAATAATAATTTTTGAGATTTTCTTCGTTATTCAAAATTTTGAATTGAAAACTGGATTTCTAGAATCCATGATTTATTTGGTGAGATATGAAACGAAGTAGAGAGTTTTTGGACGTCGAGAAAGAGTCGTGGTGAGTTTTAATACATTTGTGAGTTAATTGAGAAAATATGGATGTTTTGCACTGGAAAACTTTTTCTTTTAGGTGATTTTTATCGCACAATGATGATGTGCATCTTTCTCCCACTCTATTGATTCACTCACCCCTCTCTCTTGGCCAACATCCCCCTTTCTCTCTCCGTCTCTCACGCTTTTCTCTCTCTCTTCTCTCTCTCTTACGCTCAATCCCCTCTCTCTACCTTCTCTCTCTCGGCAGCACAGACACACTCACACACAAGATGAAATTTTGAGGATCTTGTGATCTAAATGATAATTTGATGTTAGAATATTTAGATTGGATTTATTTGATGCATTATAGTACCTGAAATCGTTGAAATTGGATTTCTATGCTTAAACCCCCAAAAATGTCGAAGTATATAAGCTTAAAATTAGGTTTTTTTAATGTTTGAGCTTATTTTATGAAATTGATTGAAAAAATGATCAATTAGAATTTTTCTAAGTATGTTAGAACCTCGAATTTTTGAATTCGCACAGGTTTCGCTTAAAATTTAAAAAATTAGAACCTTAAGGAAATTTATATTGGGAATTTTTGATTTTGACTTTGTATAAGTTAATTGATGTTATATTTATGAAATTGGAATAATTTTAAGCATCATAGAGCTTTGAATTTTTGAAATCGAGCATGTATGTATATATATGTGAAAATTTCGAAGGTTATGGAGCATGAAAACATGAAATCTTGTGTTCTTGATATTACTTAAAGCGTGTGATGATTTGATGATGAAATTGGAGTGAAAATAAGCATATTGCATCTAAAATTTCCTAATTCGGAATTTATATGGTAAAGTTATTGAAAATCGAAGCTTTTGGTAATTTAAAAATTGAATTTCGTGTTTTGAGATGAAGTTGACTAAGTAATTGAGTTAGTTGAGCTTAGATATATTTATCGAGCATGTTAGAACTTGAATGGGAATAAAATGAACCCTTATGCTTAAAAAGATGAAAAAGTTAAACCTTAAGAGATTTAGGGTTAGGGTTTTTCTCGTTCCGATTATCAAAAATTGAAATTGATTGAGTAATTGTTCAATTAGAATTATTTTGAGTTAATTTTGAGAATTTGAGAATTTTCTGAGCATGTGCACATTTTTCGAGAAAAGTGACGTAAACTTTATTCCGAGATATTTGCATTAAGGTTTCGTATTTCGAATCCGATTCCATATTTGAATTCCTTAATTTATGTTAAGATGAATAAAACTGTTTTCGTTAAAATCCTATGACTTTTATTTTTCAAGTTAAAAGTCCAGCAATATTGAGTCAGCATGAGACTGTGTATGAGTCCTGAATGAATTTCTGAGTTGATATTTGACTTTGTATGAATTTATGTGATTTTCTGAAAATTTTCTAGAATATTTTGAGAAATTTGGAATTTTTTTCTTTTTCCGTCTATTTATCGAAGTCAGTCGTTTACCTATTTGTGAATGTTTGATTCTTGATGTGATGATTTGAATTTCAATGATTTGAGTTTTAAGTAGTCGAGAATTAATCTCGTCATTTTCTGAGTTCATTTGACTTGAGAAATCGAGAAATACGAAGTTTTTGGAGTGAATTGTAAATTTTTGATTTCCGTAATTTGTTTAAATATTTTAATTTGTCTGACGTTATCGAGTTAAGTGTTTGAGTTTGAGAAGTCTAATGGTATAATACTTGAATAGAGTCGACGAACCGAAAAAGATTGACTTAGTCGAGCCGAAATAAGTTAAGATACCCGAGTCAAGTAGAAGTCCTTCAGCGGAGTGTTAGAACTCATTTTTTTTATCGAGAAAGTATACTCGTTCTTATAAAATGTTATTCTTGAAAGAACGAGCGGGACCGAGAAGTAGCGAAGAAGGAAGAAAATGTTTTCACCGACTAACCCTTGTGTCTGGCGGGCTTTTTAAACCGAGAACTAATGAATGCTATTATTTATTGATTATTATTATGTGAGTTTTTAAATTAATTGACTTGCCAATTATTTCAGTTTTGGTATGTTTAATCATCTACTTGAGTTATTATCTTGTATGAGACAGGAACACACGTGTTGTTAATTGAATTGTTTGAGGTGACTGTGAGCATTGCTTCGGTTAGGCCAGTCATAGTATTTGAGAAGGAGACCTACTTCTCGACACAGAGATGATGTGGTAGATTGATTCATACCTACTGTTATATATAAATAAGTTGACTACACAGTCGTTTCAGAAAAGAAAATATTTTTGCATTCACAAGTAAAATGTTTTAACTGTACTAGCACTTGTGATGCAGTGGCAAGGCAAGTTCAATTATATAGCTCTATCGAGCAAGCTTTTAAATTGTTTTTGGCATGTGTTCACTGAGTACGAAGCACTCAGCCCTGCATGTGTTTTCTAAATGTGCAGGTTAGCTCGGATGAGGATGGCGAGGATTGCTCAGGAGCGTGTTAATAAGTCGAGTCTTTTATTTAAGCTTGCAATTGTGTGTCTTCATACATACAGTTGTGGGACTTGAGTTTGATATTTCGCTGCAAAACAAATACTTTATATTCGTGTTTTAAACTATTAATCTGATGATGTGATCGATACAATAAGCCTTGTTCTCTATACAATTTATATTTCTCTCGAATTCTACTTGATTAATATCATGATGCTTCACTTTTGAGTTAAGATTTAAAAGCCTGTTGTTATTTGTTATCTCTTTCAAACCATATTCCCTTGTTGATTTGTGTTTTATTCTATTGTTTCACCATCACTGTCCATTGGTTTCTAGTCATTCCTATACACTTGAATTCGAGCTGTGACAAAAAGAATACGGAAAAAAATAGGTCCACTCTTGACTCCCTATTGTACACATTATTGTGAACATCGATCACTTCGACGATACCTAACGGAAACCCTGATTAGTACGCACTTCACAATCATGTCATACAACATAACATTTTCTTCCAAAACATTCACTGGTCTCATGCATCATAGAATTTCCCGTCTCCAAACGGTAGACATAATTTTGAGCACATTAGTTACCCCCTATGTAATGATACAAGTAGTGAATCAAAATATGGTGGCGTAGTTTGTATTACCTGCATGATGGCACGGCGAGTATAGAGAGGCGTTGAATTATAACCAACAATCATCGAGTATGTTTCGTCTTGACCTACTGAATAAGATAAGTAGTTGCAGTCATTACCTTACGAGTTGGTTTGTTGGTACCTGATGCTGGGACTAATGCTGCAACTTCTTTTAACACATGGCATCTGTGTCGCAGTTCCTGCTGAACGTTTTTTGACAGTAGGAGTCTTAAAATGGTGTCCAGTAGATGGCTTTCTACCCTTTTTAGGCGGCAATAGCGGATCACAGAACCTGTTAGATATGCTTTTCTTTTTCAAATTATAAGGAGTGGAAGTATCCTGTTTTCTTCTATTGCGGTATTAAGACACAAGATCCAAGATGATGTACTCTACAACGACGGAAAATGGACGGTCAACTTTGCACTCAGTAAACAAATCGTACGAGAATTACATGTTCCGATTCACAAAAGCTATTTCTTCGACGAACGCGGTGTTGGCTGCTTTACTGGAAGATAATGTTGCATCTTTCACTCTATCCTTCGCACTCTTCAGCCAACAACGCAAGACAAGATGTTCGGGCATTTCTGATACTCCTTTGGCATAATAGATTTTCAGTATATGTCGACACAAGACTCCCTTTATTTTCCTCATCCGGCAACTGCACCTTGCATCGTGCATTAAGCGATTGAAAGTTACTTTTTGTACAGCTGAAGACATTGATGAGAAAATTTCGTACTTCAGCTTAACTTCTGTCATATCTTCTGGCTTCTTTTGAAACTTATGTTCCAAAGAATGAATAGCCTCAAATTCAAACTTTTTGGCCAATTTGCGCGTGTACATGCGCGCTACGTGTTCAAGAAAGTCATTCTTCATCAGCAATCCGGGCACCCCTCGATTAGCCACATCCTCAGTTGTTTCTGTCTCCCTCCATTCATTCACTAATTTCTCATACCGCACCAAGAAATTAGAAAGTCTCGTCTTATATGAGCATATCTCCTTCATTGCCCTATTCGTTGACTCACTTCTTGATGTGGTGTGCACACCCCTAGAGAACTTCGTATTGGTAAACACACTTGCCCATCAAGCACGCATCTTGTGCATGTTATGAAACCTTGTCCTATTTGTTTTAGGAAATTCCTCGAGCATTTTTTTCAACGCAATGTGAAAGGTTTCAACTGTTTCACACTCGTACATCATATATCGCCAAAGCCTCTTGAAACTCTTATTGTGGTTCAGCTTTCCAAAGTTAGAAGGAGCATCCGGACTAAGATGCCATTGGCACAATCTATGACTGGCGGTCTTGAATGTCGTATCAAGTGCATTGATCATTGCCATACATTGATCCTTGAATATTACTTGAGGTTCCTTCCCCTTCATAGAAAGTGAGAAAAGCCTCAAACAACCACTGAAATGTTGATGTGCTCTCAAATCTTAGGAAACCAATCCCAAACATCACATTATTTCCATGATGATTTATCCCTATAACCGGCATACAGTGTAAATTGTACTTATTTGTTTTGTAAGTTGTATCTACAGATATAACCTCCCCGAAATATTCATAATCGATAGTTGACCGGCCGTCTCGTATGAAAAACCCAAACAACCTCCCTGCTTCATCTATTTTGGTGCTCCAATAAAATCCCGGTGAGTTCTCTACCTTGTTTACAAAATAATCCAACGGTGCAACTGAATCACCGTCAACGGCCCTACTGCTTTTCATGATCTTCTCTAGATGGTTGTGCGCATCTTTATGAAAAAATCCAACATTTTGCACACCTCTAGCCTCTTTGGCCATGTATTAGTGGGATTTACTGACCCCGAATCCAACCGCAAGGAATGATTCCACCAGTGTTGTAATGCCCCATAAATTTCGTACTATTTTAAAAATTCAAAGTTAATAATAAAAATGGCTTTGCACGCCTAAGTTCATGAAATTAAATTCTAAAACTAACAGTGAAATCCGTTTCCGAAAATAAATTCCAGAAATCGGACGAACGACTACTGTATTAGGGTTTTTCGCGTCCGTTAAGTTTTCGCCCGGAAACTCGGAATCGAATTCCGTCTGATTTTTACATTCACGAAATCGCGATACGAAATCACCCGAGAAAGTTCTTTTTTTGTGATTTTCCGGACGAATTTGGACTGTGACGTCCCGACTTTTTCTCGGATTTTGAAAAACGATTTAGGTTTTCCGAGTACGTTAATTATTTCCAATCTAACGGACGAATTAGATTTCGTCAATTCGGTAACTAACTAGAAAAGTATTTCTTGACTTTTAAAACGACGTTTAAGAGCTGGAAACGAGTTATTTCGTTAAAATTTCCTTCGCCATACACAACCCTAATGACTCACACTACTTTAGTTAGATATTTTTCTTAACTTTGTGAGTCACCATAGTGACTCACCATCCCTCTCTCCTTCTCCCCTATTTCCGCCATCTCCCTCCCCAATTCACTCTCATTTTCTTCTTCATCATCCCCCATAGTTCTTCATCTTTCAAGCTTTTCAAAGCTCCACAATCTCTCGTCTACCGATCATTTTCATTTCCGAATCCATAATACGAAAGGTAAGAACTTCGTCTCTAGTTTGATCCGAACAAATCTTCTTTCCCCTCTCTTTCATTTTTTTCGAAAATTAGAGAATGGTTTAGTATGTGATTTCTTGATCGATACATGTTCTAGGATGCTTAGAATCGAGTTCTACGGATTGAATCATGAAGGAAAAATCAAGAACCCTAAGCCCTATTTAATACCGAAAATTTCAGATTTTAGGGGTTTCATTTGTGTTCGATTTCTTCGTCGAATTGATGATAGATTAGTGTTGCTTATGACGTTAATTGATAGTATGAATTGTTTTAGATTTTTCTAAAAATAAAATCCAAAACCCAAGAGACGAACAAGGCTCGATTTAGGTTAGTAAATGTTAAGATATGCTCGATTGTTTAATGAAAATGAATTATACGATGCATGAGGATAAATATATATTAAATTGAGATTTTTCTAAAAATAAAATGAAAAATGTAAGAGATGAAGATGTATCGATAAGTCGAGAATAAATGATGATATGAGATGATGATATAAGTAGTAACAATTCTCGATAGGTAATGATCAATAATGTAGAAGTTGAACGAATTCTAATAACGTTGGAAATTTGTTAAGAGACGAAGCAACGAAAGAAAAGTCGAGTAAGAAAAGTAATTAGATAATAATGATTGTTGTTGATTAAGGGACAACTTTGTAGTTGACGACATGTTCGTCCTAGTTGTGAAAAGATGAGTTGTATTTATAAACGAGAAGTTAGGACGAGAGATGTTAACTTGTTTGGTATAGTACTTGTTAGATTTAACGCCGAGGTTTGTAATGTCGTGCTTATAGACGAGAAACGAAAGGAGTTTATCACATATGGAAATACGTGTGGACTGCCTTGTTGTGTAAAATTCATGAGAATTTAAGTTCGATAACATAGAACGAACCTAGAAGAACGTGCGTCGATTTTATCGAGCATTAGGGTTCACTCGGCAGTTTCTGCGACGTTCCACGGAAACTGCAATATCTTTTAGCTCGTCTATCGGAATCGAGATCTGTGAATTGGAGAGTAAACTAGACACCCGAGGCTATCTTTTGGTACAGGGCACGACCCCTGTTTCGCAATCTCCTGTTCTGGACAGACTCACTGACTTCGTGCAGTGTATGTTCAATTTGTAATTTCCTAAGTTGTTTTCTTCTCAACTTAGCTTCTTTCAATCTTTGAGGTCGCTATGAGTTAACGAATGCCTTCTTCCTACTGACCTCAGTGTCAAGTATAGAGCCTTGAGTGCTAAATGAGATGAGTTCATATCTTGTATCTGTTTAAGTAAAGAAATTTAGTTAAACGTGCAAATGCCTAAATCGTCTAAAGAACTAAAACTTAACTTCCTAAGTTGATTCCTTTCCAACTTAGTTCCTTTTGATCTTTTAAGTAGTAATGGGTTATCGACCATCTTCTCTACTGACTTAAGAGTCGAGTACGAAACCTTTCGAGCTCTAAACGAGATTTGTTCAAGTCTCATTCCTGGTTAATCAAAAAGAATTAGTAGCGTGCAAATGCCTAAAGAACTAAAAAGATGGAAACTAAAACCTAATTCCAATCTCCGTTCTCTTAAATCTTTTTCGATCGAGTTTAAAGTGTGATTATTTTACGATGAAGGAAGAAGTCAGCAGTAAGGAAAGGACGGGAGATCAGGAGAACGGAAGCGTACTTTAGTTCTGTAAACGCTAAGGTGGGCTTTTATTCTATAACAAATAAAATGTGGGTTTTTCCAAAACTCGAAAGTAATTCTTTATCGATTTGATAAATGTGTTTTCAAAGTGATAATCATGGCATAAACTGTTTAAATATTTTATGTGAGTTCTCTTGTACCTATCTGAGCTAACATTCGTGTTTCCCAGATTTATGAGTTAATCAAAATAGGTTAACTAACGATCGGCTCTGAGTTAGCTATTAAGTGCTTTCCAGAGTTAGTGCACTTTGTAAGCTGTGGAGTATGTGGTATCCTGTTGAGGGGTAACCAGCCACGGTGAATGAGAAATTGGTCAAGATTTGAACGTAACATACTAGAAAAATGCTTGTACAAGCTAATTTATATAAATGAGTCAGAAAAATATTTAGTAGACACGGGCCATTTTCAATAAAACCCCGATTGCTACAAATTATGAAATGCCAGATTATCTCTACTTATGATTATGTTTTCGGCAACGTGCCCACTAAGTACTTTTGTACTTAGCCCTGCATATGTTTTCTAAATGTGCAGGTTGAAGCGATGGAAGCGGCGAGGCTTGAATTAAGTTGTCTTAGGAAGACTTTAGTTAGTATGAATCACATTTCCGCTGCAAAACTCTAGTACTTTGATGTTATGTACATTACGTAAAACTCTATAGTTTATGTCTGTAAACTTAAACTTAGGTGCCTTTTGAGTACCTTCTGTCGAGTAATCCTTCGAGAATTACTCTTCCTTTTGTAAATAAAGTCTTGCTCGTAGAGTGTATGATGTCTCTTATGTATGTATGTTTAGCCAGTCCCCTTCTTCCCCGCTTCTTTAATCCAATCCCAGTCGCACCTCGGCTTCTGCCGTCCCTCGAGATTTGGGGCTGTGACAAGTGTAGACTTTGCTAATGTCAAATTGCTCGCTATCGGAGCAAATAACTATTCAGCATAGGAATCAATTCATGGTTGTGGTCGTCCACAAAGACTGAAACCCTCATGCAGCTACCTTCTAAATTTTCTCTGAGGATACAGAGTTTAGCCTTACAGTTGCTGCGGATCACCTGCTTTCTATACTGAGGGGTCCTGTCAACATAACACTTAGGGTCGGGATGACCTTCGCAAGAACAGAGATAAACCTTCATCCTCAAATCTAAGGACCCCTTGAAATATGCTTGGCTTCCTTTATTAACGCCGAATCCCACCGTCGGAGCATGTTCACAGTATAAAGTGAACACATCATCAAGCAATTTAAATGATGCTCTCACATACAACGTTTGTCGCTCTGTATCATCATTTTCATCCGCAGATGAAAATACATCCTCATCATGAACCTTCTCCTCCTTTACCTTCTGCTTAGGACTGTTATTTTTGTTCGTCTCCGGTGAAGAATTTTCCTCGATATCCATATGATTCAACATTCACTAAAAAATATTCCAAGAAAATCCTAAATATCATACGAGATCTAAAAAATAGCGGGACTGCAAAAGTCCTACAATCCTCAAAAAAGAGAATGGGATAGCCCTAAACTGCAAAAAAATAGAACATCCAAAAAAAAGGGAATAGCCCCGGACTGCAAAAATTCTAAAATCCTAAAATAAGAGGGTCTAGCCTTTTCAAAATTTAGGGGTCGATGAAATTCAAAATTGGGCAAAGCCAAACAACAAGCAAGATTGTGTACTTGTAATCTCCTATTATCAGTAATCGTGTTCTCAATTGTTACAGGAAGACTGTTAAATCAATTGAGACTGTATACACTTCAGCTTACGAGAAGTTTGTTGATGTCGCAAATCAATGCCGATACCAAAATTATTGATACCGCAGATCGATGCCGATGATGATACCAAAATTGGTTTATAAGTCAGCTGCAATTGCTTGATGTACTAATTTTGAACATTAAATTTTGAATACTGCAAGACTGCGCCGATGGCCTCATAGGAAGCAAATTGTGTTCAATGAGCTGCACGCTTGATCTTCTGTTTCATTATGCCGGGAGGTGGGGGTGGGATAGTTGATAAGTTGTGGTGGACCCTCTTGTTTTACCTCAGCACAAGTAGTAGTAATAAATACTAGTAGCCGATAAAATCGTAGTGCGTCGATATTAAACGATGATTACATTCCAATATATTTAAATTAATTGCAAAATTAGGAATTAAATTAACTTTTAATCATTGGTCAATTCCCACTTATCCCACTACTATTGACCATTTTTTGGATAGCAAATAGACCTCCCTTGCATTAGATATTTCAGCAGGCCTACCTTAGCCCCTAGACGATGGTCTCTAACTTGAAAAGTAAATATAAATATTTGACACTGAGAAGCTTTTGGTCTAGTAGGTCCTTAAACTTGACTACGACATAGCATATCAATGGACCCTTTTATAGCTTTTAATTTGTCACACCCCGACTCCCGAGGTGCGACGGACAATATCAAACCATACACTAACTCAACTCATATACAACTCATATAAGGGTTCATGCTCGGAGAATCAAGGGGATAATGACTGAAAGCGATAACAAATGAAGGCTTGCTTTCAAATCACGATAAAACAACCAACGAACATATTTAATTTACATCAAAAGGCCCAAAAAGGCATAAGTATGTCGAGTTCACATCATAAGGAAACTAAAGAAAAGTGGTTAATTGTATCGAGCACATCGCTCGTGAATTCAAACAAGTATCAGAGAAACATTAAGACATATCAAAAGATAGTGTTATATTGTTTTGCAGCGGAACTGCGACTCAATTCCCAACAACTACATGTATGGAGACATGTAATTGTCAGCCAACTTTGGACTCAACCAAAAAGAAACACACCACCAAGCTATCCATGCCATCCTCATCCCGCTAACCTGCACGTTTAGAAATACATGCAGGGCTGAGTACTTCGTACTCAGTGAACACATGCCAAAAATATTTTTAAAACTTGCTCTTAGAGCTATACAATTGAACTTGCCTTGCCACAACATCACAAGCATTAATAAGATTTAAAACGTTTTACTTGTGAATGCAAAATTATTTTATTTTACTTGAAACGACAGCGCTGTCAAACATATTATAAACATACATGTATGAATCATCTACCACATTATCTCTGTGTCGAGAAGTAGGCCTCCTTCTCAAACACTGTGACCGGCTAAATAGAAGTAAAGTACACAGTCACCTCAAATAACTCAAATATCCACACGTGGGTTCCTGTCTCACACAGGACAATAATAACTCAAGCAGATGACAAAACATACCAACTCAAATAAATGGCAAGTCAATCAATTTAAAAACTCACATAGGCATACTCAATAATAAATATCATTCATCAAGTTTTGGTTTTAGAAAACCCCACCCGACTTCCGAAGATTCTAGCTAGGCGGCTTACTCTTTCGCGTCCTCGCTACTATTCCGTCCCGCTTGGCCATTCACAGTTTAACATCGAATAAGGACAAGACTCTCGATGCGTAAGATGTAAAGTAGGTTTTGGCTTCGACTGAAGGACTTCTACTTGACTCGAGTCTTTTCTATATTTCAACTTTTCTAAGTCAATATCTTTTCTCGACTTTCTCACTCTGGCTATTTAACTTTACTTGGTTACTAAATAAAATTTGTCTCACATTCTCGTTTCTAGAAATAATATTACTTTAGTATTTCTCGCTAGTGAGAAAATACCATCTATCTCGACTATGTTTCTTAAATTCTCACTCAAATTCTCGATTCAATTATCGCCAACTCAAATCAATCACGTCATAGACAAGCTTTCATAATAAACGAACAAGTCATTTCACAATAAACAAAACATAAATATTTCACTCAACATATAAGTTCAATCAAACATAATATCTCAAACATGATTTATATTTCAAATTCAATTAACAGTTACGTTGACACTGCTCGACTTTATTTTCGGAAGATATTATCTTCAAATGAACATTAAAAACAATCTCGTCAACTTTAAACAAGAATTCAAATAATAAAAATTTTGAATTTAAAAATCAAATATTTATTTACTATTTCTCGATTTAAAATACAATGCTATTTTCAAAATGCATTGTCTTTTCTCAATTACGTACACTTACTCGTATACATACTCTTATCTTAATAATTATCCTTCAATAATAAAATCTTATTATTATTTTCTTAATAAAATTCTCGTTTTCTTTATTCAATATAAACTCGACTCTTGTTTTAAAAACTTAACGTTCGACAACCTTGTTATCACAACTCAAATTTAAAACATTTGCTAAGCAACTTGATTACTCTAATTCAAACATCATCAATTTACCAATCAATACTCAATCATGCTAACAAGAAACGAACATTCAAATACTTAAGACTTATATTCGAATTTATTAAGTCTCAATCACTTATTCGACCTCAACTCATAACTTTATTTTATTCGAGCTATTTCTTCATAGCATTATTTAATTATCTAAGCATTAATTTAATTCTCAATCTCATACTTTACTATTTCTTATGTCATTAAGAAATTACTTTATTAACTCATTTATTTCTATTCTCATTATTCTAAAACTTTCTCAAATTAATCTCGTATTTAGGACAAATAACTCAATCTCGACTTATTCTTCATTAAACTCTTATGCTCGACTCTACAAATATTTTTCTCTTTAAAAGAGAATTTATTTCTCTTAAGATTAATTCCTTATTATTTCTCGTCCAATTGAACGAACTTATCTTCGACGAATTCATCCTTAACTTTTCATACTTATCCTTTTTATTTCATTTTCTAAATTTTAATTTCTCCTTTCATTTCACAACTAGTAGTATCATTTCTCTTTTTAAATTTCTATAATAATTCTTCTTCCTAATTAATTACTCCTTAACAAAGAAATATTTTCTTTGTTTTACTCAATTCTATATCTTCATAAATATTTTTTTTTATTTTCTATTTTGTTTTTATTTTCTAAAAATTTGGACTTTTAATAATTAATTAATTTATTTTATAATTAATTTTATTCACCTTCAAATCTTCATGTTCTTCACCAAGAACACCAAGAACACATACTTATAAACTAATCATAATTTCACCAAGAACACCTAGAACACACACTAATCTTCAAAACTCATTTTTTCGATTTTTAAGCATTTTAATGCCTAAAATTTCATTTTCTTCATCTCTAAATTTTTCCTTAAACATGTAATACTCTAATATCAACATAAACATATTCATATCATCCATAACATCAAAATCATTAAAAATCATCAAAAACTATATTGCTTCCATAAACTCATATATATCAATTTTCTTCATGAAATTAACAAAATAGTTCAAATTATTCACTCAATCATATTCTCATGCTTATAATAAATTCATAAACATCATCAAATCATCAAACAACAAATCAAATCAAATACTCCTCCATAAACCCTAGTTTTCGGTTTCAACAATAATATTAGGGCAATTATTTATTTCATTTTCTCATGGACAAATATCATTCCAATCATCATAATAAAACACATAGTCATTTTTCTTTCTCCTTTTTCCTCATTTTCGGTCCTAGTCATTTTTATAGGATTAATTTTTCTTTTCTTCTTAACATCCTCACATCCTCATCATCGATTATCACCAACTCATGCCCTAGGTTTGCCTAAGCATATATGAAAACATGCATATTTCCTTTCTTTAGGGCTTATAGATTACATATATACAATAAATCAAATGAATGGCATACTTTAAAAGAAATAAATCGAACTCCTCCTCTTGATGATGCTTGGACCGAAGATGAAGGGGAAATAAGCTCAAACACTAGCTTGGATTTTCCATGGAGGATTTCATTTTAAACCTCAAGCAAATAATAACAAAAATTAATCACCTCTTCTAGGGCATAAGTGCCGAAATTTAAGAAAAAAAAACATGAGAGAGATGATTTTGATTCTTGAAATGATCTCAAAGCTTGAGAAATGGATTACCTTCTTGATTAGGGTTTGAGGAATGAAAATGATGAACTTATTGAAGCTTGAAAGCTTGAATTCTTGGACTTCAATGGAGTTTTTCTCCTACATCTATGTGTGTGTGTGTGCGGTGAAGAGAGAGATGAGAGAGTGTTGTTTTTTTTTCTTCTTGCTCCTTACAGTAATGAGAGAGTGTAGAGAGAGATGAGTGAATTTGTTTTATCTCTTGGCTAAGAAGAAATGAAGTATTAGCTAAATTAAATGAATGGAATGATGATATTTCATATAGGTTTTGAAAATAGGGTACTTAGGTAAAGAATATAATTATGGAGAGAATAAAATTAGGAAGAGAGAGATGGTACATGTCGGCAGAGAGAGAGGGAGAGAGATGAGTGAAAATTTCTCATTTTTAACGGGTATAATTTTCTCCGAATGAAAAAGTTTTCCAGTAATTATATATCCGTATTATTCCGTTAACACTGAAAACGACTAAAAACTCTCCTCGACTCGTTCCTGACATTGAAAATGACTAAAAACTCTCCTCGACTCGTTCCTGACATTGAAAACACCTCAACTCTATATCATGTCTCACGAAATAAATCAAGGAATCGAAATATTTAAATTTTAAGTCGAAATTCCAAGTAACGAAGAAAAACCTAAAAATCGATCGGTTAATTAAACCTGATGGTCCCGATACGAGTTACTGGTGTATGGGGAGGGGAGGAATACACCAGTTAGGATTTTAAAACTTAACCCTGAAAAAAATACTTCAACTGAGTAAAAGGCTCAGTTGGAATCTCACAGCTGAGTAAGAAACCTCAGCTGGAAGAGTGAGGCTGTGCGGAATGTGGTTGAAATTAAACTCGTAAAACAACTCACGCTTTTATGCTCGGTTGGTCAAAAACCAAAACAGTTGAGGATGTGCAAAAGAGGTTTGTATGCTGGTTAGTCAGACAGTTAAGAATGCAATAAATAAAGAAAAACACTAGCACACAGAGATTTAACGTGGTTCGAAGATAACCCTCCTACGTCCACGGGGAGTTGTGAATCCACACAACTCTGTCCAAGTTCTTCTGGACAAACCACTCAGCTTACGAGGGCTGAGCAACCGTTATGGATAAGTTTGCGGGTATTTATCAACCTTACAGTTTAGTTTGCGGGTACTAAACGACCTAACTACTCAGTTGCAGGAAGAGTAGGATCCTAAACCTTTTCAGGTGAAAGAAAAATATGTTTCCAACTAAAAGCTCGAACGGGATGTGAGCTATGATCTAACTCTCTATGAACTCTCACTAAGTGATGTTCTCAAGGTTCGATCTAAAGACACAAAACTATCTAACTCTAGAACTCTCAACAAGTGATGTTCTAAGAGATTCAGTTCAGTTCGGGAAGAATATTGCTCTTTTCTTTTTGCTCTCAGATTTCTTCTCGCGTGTGTGTCCTGTGTCTTCTTCGAATGAATGAAGGCCTCTATTTATAGGCGGAGAGTATCAACTAGCCGTTGGAGGAGCTGTTGATCTCTGATCGTTGAAAGCGATGGCTTGTCTCTCATCTCTGCAGACTTTCCCGATATGGCATCTGACCTCTTCTGCTTTCCATCTGAGACAGCCCTGTGTTGGGTCAAATGGGGTAATGACTGAACGGTCAAACCCTCATGTGACTTCCTTTTGAAATTCAAATTCAAACCTTTCTGACAGTCAACCTTGGTTAGTCGGTTGAAAATCTTGATCTTCATCTGAGTGGTCTTCAGCTGATGTTCTGACTGAACCGTTGAACTCTCAGCTGACTTTGAACTTCATGTTGAGACTTCTTTATAACTTCTTCCTTCTTGAAACGTTCTCTTTATCGGATGGCATTCTATAGCTGATGTTCCAACTGAACAGTTGGCTTGAACTCTCAGCTGTCAAAAAGCATTCCCCTTTTTGGCATAGCTCTCTCATCAGGCAGAGTCTTGTAACTGATGTTCCTTATCCGATCTTTCATCCGGGGTTGTATCCTAGTGTTTCTATGTTGCCGTCTTCAGCTGGAGATCTGTAAACATAAAATCTAAACAATGGTCAAACAGCGAGCCTAACAGCTAACTTTAGGAACTGACACCATCTACTCGGTTGGGGTCAGTTGGTTTTGGAATTCATCAAAACTTATACTAATAAATTTTCCAACAATTTCCCCCTTTTTGATGATGTCAAAACCACTTATAACTTGAAACCTCTACTGATCTAAACCTTACTAACTGACCTAAAATCTCAGCTGAAATTCTAGACAGTCTATAAGATTAAAACATCAAAGGGTTAGCACAGTTATAACATGGTATTTAAAAGACTGCGATTCATAGCTTGGACAATGAGATATTGTACGTCAAGTTGAATCGTATATATACTTGAAGTTTTCATTACAACTGATGATTACAAGGTTAAGTACAAAATAGTTAAAGATACATCAGTTGCTCCAAAAACTACAACTACTCAAAAACTACATCAGCTCAAAAACTTCATCAGCTCAAAAATACACTTGACCGTACTTGCTGAAGATGCGGTCAAAGATCTCTTTCTTCGCAGCTGACTCGATCCCAATGTTGACACCATGTTCCTTGCATACTTGTCTCGCCTCAGCTATGATCGCATTTCTATTTGGAGTACTTGTGCCTTTGATCATCTGAGGGCGATATCTGAGCTTCTGCGGAACTGGAACGGTGTTGGGATCGAGCTGAGCCTTTACCATAGCTCGCTGGAACTGACTGAACATTCCAGGGTCTCCAGATCTGAGCTCCCACAAGGCTTCCTTGAAGGCTTGCCTTTGGTCTTCAGTTAAGTAGACCTTCCTATAATAAAAATCATTGATAAATTCATGCTTGAACTGCTCCCAGTCATCGTTCCACTCAGCGTTCATCCACTTGTCAGTATGTGGGAACCGTGACGGGAGCGGGGCATTCCTCTGCAACTGTTGCGTCTTCTTCCTAGCCTCAGCCTTCATCTGATGTTTGTTGATCCTTCTGACGCTTCGGCTGGCTTTGTTTCTGTCGACATTTTTCTCAATTTTGGCCAGTTCCTTCTCGAACTTAGCCACCTTCTTAGCTTGATCAGCAGCGAACTTTTTAATCCAAGAGGGATTCAAGTATTTCTCCTTGACTCCCACATAGCTTTTGCAGCTTCGATGCAATCTTCAACAGAGATCCCGTCAAGATCGGCATCTAGCTCAGTTGTAAGCTCGGCTACGAGGTCGTGGGAGACTTCAAGTTCCTGCTCTTCCGACTCCTTCAGTTGCGATCCTTCAACTCTTTCCTCTCGAGTTTCAGCTGGCACTCCTTCTTCCCCCTGCTGTTGGTGAACACCTTTTCCAGCAACAGCTGCTGGCTCCTTTCCTTCCCCCTTTTTGGCATCATCCAAAAGGGTGGTAATTGAGCCATCCAGGGAGGTCAGCTTGGCCTCAGCTTGTTGAACTCGGGAAAAGAGTTCGTCCACAGCATCCTTCTCTTCCACCTTCTTCGCCAGCTCCAGGTCCTGGCATTCCTGCTCAGCTTTCTTTAAGGTGGCAAGGGTCGCAGAGACATCTTTGTGAAGGGTGACGAATTCAGCTCGAAAATTTTCAAACTGAGACATCCACTCCTGGTCCTGTGTCTGCTGGGACTTTGCCAGATCAGATTCAGCAACTGACTTGAAGACGTTGAAGTCCGAGCTGAGTCCTTGAACCGCCTTCTTCAGATCCTTGACCTCCGAGCTGGTAGAAGTGGAGAGGCCTTCCAGCTTTTGCTGAAGTGAGGAGGAGAGTTGTTCCAACTGATTCTTCAATGATGCATTTTCCTCCATCAGCTGATGCATCTTGTCAGCTTGGTCTTCCTTGTTGTGCTTGAATTTGGACAACAGCTCATGCCTCAGCTGGTTGACCCTCTCAGTGATCAGCTCACAGATAGCATCAGTTGAGTGTGCTGGCTGATCAGAGGGTCCAGGCAGTTGTTGTTGTTGTGTCTGGGCTGTTGGGTCCATGACAACCAGGGTTGTTCGGCTAGCCAGGTACTCCTTAAGCTTTGCTTCTTCCCTCTTGGCAGCCAAGTCAGCTTCATCGACCTCCTCCATATGGTCGACATTCTTGGCTAACATGCTGTCAAGAAATTGCACGGCTCCAGGATTGTTGCACAGCTCTCTAGTGTCTGTCCCTTCTTGTTGACTCAGATCCAGGTGACAACGGAGCACAGCCACCTTCTGGTTGTAGGCCACTTCGAGGTTCTGGTAGTCGAAGTACACCCTCAGGTTGGATTCCTTCACCTTCAACCTGTCCCATCCGTGGATCCTCAGGGTTTCCTCCTTGACGTATCAGCAGCTGAATATGATGCTGAACTGATAGAGCAGTTCCGTCCCGAACATGGCGAAGATGGGCATCGAGCTGGCCTCAGGGAACATGCCTATCAGTTTGCAAAAACAGTAGTTCAGTCTGCCTTCATACTCAGCCAAGATCGCCTGGCGGTTGGCTTCTTCATCTATTTGGGGTGGGTCTATTTCGAAGGAGATGGGTTCAACGGTGTCATCAACGTTGGCCAAAGGAACGGTCTCAATGTTGGCATCAAGCGAGAGGCTCGGAATTTGTGATTCAGTTGGGGAAGAGGGTTCAATTGTTTCCTCAACATCGGCCGAAGAAGCGGTCACGATGTTGGCATCGAGCAGAGTGCTCGGAATTTCTGGCTCGGTTTGGGTAGGAAGACCAAGAGGCTCTGTGGGCGGTACGGCATTCTCTCCTGCCGTGAGGGAGGTGGTAACATCTTCAAGGTCCTCAGATGAGGAGGATGCATCCGACGTCTCCATGCCCTCAACCTCATCAGCTCCGGGGGCTCGAGGGACAATCTCGAACGACGCGGCCTCAGCTGAGCGGCTGGATTCGGAACGCTCCTCAGCAGTCGTTGACACAACCTGCGCTCCCTCCTTGGCTGGAGCTTGCTCCTCAGCTGGCTCCTCAGCTGGAACCTCAACTGGCTCATCAGCTGACTCATCAGCTGGAACATCAGTTGGCTCATCAGCTGGCACCTCAGCTGCCTTCTTGGTGGACTTCGTGAACCTTACCTTTAACTTTTTCTGGGCAGGTTCGTCAGCCGACTCCTTTTCACCCTCAGCTCGGCGACGTGAAGATTTGGATTTGGAGGGGCGAGCAGCGGCTTGTTCCCCCTCAGCTGTTGACTCAGCTGGCTTTCCCGACTCCCTCTTGTCCTTAGGAGTGTAGACACTCCTCAGCACCTCCTGTGCTTCTTGGCTGTCGGGAACAGCAACAGCTTCTTTAGCGGCGTCTCCTCGCAGTCAGCCCAGACCATGTTGCGGTCTTTTGTTGCAATGAGAATGAGGGTGGAAATCTTGCAGCCGAAGTTGAGTGTGCCCTTCACACTCAGCAGCTTCTCTCCAGACTCGGTTGTAGTCTCGGAGATCTTCGACTTTTCCACCATCAACTGGTTCAAGAAATATTGGAACCAGTTGATTTGGTGTTTGTGCTCCAGGGCCACCAGCTGCTTCAGTTTGGGTCGGCTGATGTCGCCGAACGCGCCACTGTATCCGAACACTACCTTCGACACGGCGTCAAACAGCAGGTAGTGTTCCGGCTTCAGCTTTGTCCATTGCATGTTTCTCCTCAACCGCTCCGGCTCGATCAAAGCATCCTGTAGAAATTCATCCGCCTGTTCGTCGGTAATATTCTCCAGGAACTCGGTGGCGGTGTGGTTGATTGGTATGATGTGCCGGAGAACATCGGACACGTCGATGGGGAAGGAGACACAACGTATCATCCTTGCCGGAACATCTCTTTGACGGCACGACACCTCAGTAGAAACTCCTGCCGAACTGTCAAGAGGGCGAACGAGATTGACGTAGAATTCTCCGACTTGGCGCCTGAGCAAGTGGGAGGGGCAGAGCTTGGCCCATTCTAGGAGTCCATTCTCACGGAGAGTGTTGGCGAGCGGGGCTAGGACCGGCGACTCCAGATCCTCGTCGGAGAGGATCTGCTCGAAGTGTATCTTTGATACCAACATATCGAAGGATTCTTCATAAGTAGTGGGGACGAGGGAAGGTCCGGATGAAGCCATCTTCTTACTTTTAGGGGCCATTTAAGATCACTGCAATAAGAATATATATAGGAAAGGAAAGAAGATCTTTTTACAGAAACGGGTTAGGCAAATACTGGAAGACGATGAATAGTTAAATTTGATAAGCACAAATGAGGAAAGTAGGAGATATCTTCCTGATTTTTCGCCTTATATAGGTCTTTAACTCGGATGAGATCGACGGCTGGGGTTAAATGGCGCGAATCCATCAACGGCTGAGATTTCGCGACTGTTGACCATCTTTGACTTGACGTTTGACCCGAGTTCCAACTAGCGCGTGAGAAGGTGTACAGTTTCATGTCAGCCCAGTCGCACTGTAAAGTAAGCTATGGATGTTCAGCCGTACTTTACATTTAATGCGACATGATGGCTATTTTAATGTAACTGACTAGCTCAGGAATGTTTGAATTTATTTCAAACATTCTCATTTAAGAACATAACACCTTCAGTCATAAATGATACCTGCCAGCTGATGTCGAGATCAGTTGTATACCTCAGTTGAGTTCATCAATTGCTGCATACCATTAGTTGACTCGAGTTCGTCTGTTCAGCTGACGTCTGATCCATTGTTGCAGCATACCATCAGCTGACTCGAGTTCGTCTGTTCAGCTGATGCCTGATGTCTTCAGTTTGCAATCCGTATCTGATATTCCCCCTTCATCTGAGCTTCCCCCTCAGATAGATGTCTGTCTCTTTACCTCAGCTGGTTCCTTATCAGGTGGATCTAACAATCCAAGTAAATCACATAGCATTTTGAACCGTGCTTCGGCTAGAGGTTTAGTGAAGATATTAGCCCTCTGAATCTCAGTTGGGATCTTCTCCATGGACACATCCTTCTTCTCAATATGATCTCGGATGAAATGATGACGGATGTCGATATGCTTTGTCCGAGAATGGTGAACAGGATTCAGAGAGATAGCTATGGCACTCGAGCTATCACAATGAATGGGAACCTGTCCAGTTGCAACTTCATAATCTCTCAGTTGTTGCTTCAGCCACAACACTTGCATGCAACAGCTTCCGGCAGCCATATATTCTGATTCGGTTGTAGAAGTAGCAACACATGCTTGTTTCTTGGAGAACCATGAAACCAGCTTGCTTCCCATGAACTGACAGTGTCCAGAAGTAGACTTCCTATCCAATCGATCTCCTGCTAGATCCGCATCTGAGTATCCGGTCAGCTGGATATTGTCGTCAGTTGGATACCACAACCCAACATTGACAGTACCCTTCAGATACTTGATGATGTTCTTTGTTGCCAACTTGTGAGCTTCCCTTGGTTGGACTTGAAATCGAGCACACACTCCAACTGCGTATGATATGTCTGGCCGGCTGGCAGTTAGATATAGCAAAGAACCGATGATCCCTCTATACTTGTTGGCATCCACAAGCTTTCCCTCAGCTCCGGGTTCGATCTTCCAGTTAGTATTCATTGGGATCCTTTTGGTCTTACTTGTCTGCAATCCGAACTTGGTGATGAGCTCCTTTGTATACTTGGACTGATTGATGAAAATCCCTTCAGGTAACTGCTTCACTTGTAATCCAAGGAAATAATTCATCTCGCCCATCATTGACATCTCGAACTTCTCCTTCATGAGATCTGAGAATTTCTTGCATAGCTCCTCCGACTTGGAACCGAATATGATGTCATCCACGTAGATTTGCACTACAAGTATATCATCTCCAACTTTGATGGTGAACAGGGTTTTGTCAACTGATCCTTGTTTGAATCCCGAGTTCAGAAGAAAACCACAAAGAGTGTCATACCAGGCCCTTGGCGCTTGCTTTAGTCCATAGATAGCTTTCTTCAACTTGTACACTCTTCCATCTCCAGTCTCAAAACCAGGAGGCTGTTCAACATACATATCTTCCTTGATATCTCCGTTGAGGAATGCACACTTCACATCCATCTGATACACTTTGAACTTGTGATGTGCGGCATAAGCTAGAAAGATTCGGATGGCTTCCAGCCTTGCAACTGGTGCGAAAGAGTCTTCGAAGTCGATTCCTTCTTGTTGGCAGTATCCTTGAGCTACCAACCTTGCTTTATTCCTCACAATGAATCCAATGGCGTCTTTCTTGTTTTTGAAAATCCACTTCAATCCAATCACCTTGACACCATTTGGTCTTTCTACCAACTCATATACACAGTTGCGTAGAAACTCATTTAGTTCTTCTTGCATGGCTGTTGTCCAGTGGACACAGTTGAGAGCTTTCCCAACATTCTTCGGTTCTGATACATCAGCTACAAAGCAAGAAATCATGGCAACATCTCCAGCTTGCTCGAATTCCTCTAGAACTGCTAACTCCTCAGCATATTGAGCATAAGTGTTGGAAGTTTCTTCGGTTGATTCTGGATTTGCAACTCGGCTCCTTGTACGCACACCCTCGGTTGGATCGCCGATGATGTTGTCAGTGGAATGAACTTCATACCATCTCCGGTTGCGTCTTCCTTCTTCTTCCAACGGTGGTTGTTCCGTAATCTGAGTTGGAGTCTTCAGAGCTGGTGAATGATCAGTTGTTGAGTCTGGATCCTCAACATTGACATTAGTTTGAACCGGACTCGGTTGGGCTTCGGATGCTGATGCAGTTGGAGGAGCATCAGCTGAAGTTCCCCCTTGGGATGAGCTGGGGTCTTCGCATTCATCTTCAGAGGAGTATGGATCCTCATCCTCAGTTGCCCAAACCAGTGGTTCAGCTAGGTTCTTTTCCCTTACAGCTTGCGATCTGGTGAGAACAGGCGGAGCTAGTATATCTGCCTGTTGTTCTTTGACCTGTTCCCTGTACTCAAAAGTAGATTTATCAAAACTAACATGAGGTGTTATTTCCACAACACGAGAGCTGTTGTTGAAAACTCTGTATGCCTTGATCCGAGCAGCATATCCAAGAAATATGCCCTTCGAAGCTTTGGCATCGAAAGTTTTCAACTGAGTCTTCCCATTGTTGTGAATATAACACTTAGAACCAAAAACGCGAAAATAAGAAATATCTGGCTTTCTGCGTCTCCATAGCTCATATGGTGTTTTTCCCAACCGCTTGGTCAGAAAAGACCGGTTCTGAGAGTAGCATGCAGTGTTGATTGCTTCAGCCCAAAATCTCTTTGGCAGAGCTGAGCTGGCTAACATGGATGTGGCTGCATCCTTAAGCGTTCTGTTCCTTCGCTCAGCTACTCCATTTTGTTGCAGAGTACGCGCTGCTGATGTTTGATGGGTAATTCCATTCTTCTTGCAATACTCGATGATGGTTTCATTGAGGAACTCGGTTCCACGATCTGATCGGATAGAAATGATCTTCATCTCTTGTTGGTTCGATATCTGATCCATCAGCTTGGGCAGCTCATCTCGGGTTTCACTCTTGTGACGCATGAAAATGGTCCACGTGTACCTCGAGTAATCATCAATTACAACCAGTGTATATTCGTTGCCATTTATGCTCTTTGGTGTAACTGATCCGAAGAGATCCATATGGATCAGCTGTAACACTCGGTCGGTTGAGGGAGTTGACTTCAACTGGAAGGAGGATCTAGCGAGCTTTCCCAGCTGACATGCACTGCAGATGTGTGTTGTTGAAAACACTCGGTTTGGTATGCCTCTTGCATGTTCTTGTCTGGCGAGTCGGTTCATCGTCTTGAAGTTCAGATGGTTGAGCCTTCTGTGCCACAGCCATCTCACATCAGAACTACTTTTTGATAATAGACAGGTGTCAGGGAGGCTGCTGTTCCAGTCAGCGTAGTAGACATTCCCTGTTGGTGATCGATTTCCCAACAATATCACCTGCTTTGATCCGACATCTTTAACCCTGCAACCCTGTGCATCAAACTTGACATAGAAACCATTATCACAGAATTGGCTGATGGAGAGCAAGTTATGCTTCAATCCATCAACATAAGAGACATTAGAAATTGAAACATGATTGGTTTCAAGGGTACCGTAACCTCTGGTGTAACCTTTTGAGTTATCACCAAAAGTAACTGAGGGTCCTTCTTTTTCCACGAAACTTCCAAGCAAATCCTTCAGATTTATCATGTGTTTCGAGCATCCACTATCCATCACCCACATTGTAGCAGACGCCTTCTTCTTCCTCAGCTGTTTCTCCTGTACCTGCAAAGAGAAACTCGCTTAGGTCCCCAATTTCAGTTGGGTCCTGGAGGGTTAGAACCAGTTCCCCCTGGAACTGTGCGTCGCTTTTCCCTATAAACTCGGATGGATTTATCATTCCAGATCACTTTTTCTTCATCATCAACTATAACAACACCTCGGTTATCCTTAGGCTTGTTGTTAGTAGTGATATTCTGTTTCTTTTGGGAGGAGTTGGATTTCTCCCATGTTGAGCTTTAGGAGGTGAGGCTTTCCCCCTGTTTTGATGGCGATGTTTATCCTGTTTGATTTGTCTGAATGATCGGACGCCATGTTGGAATCTTTGTTGCTGATTCTGATTCCAACTCTTTGAGTGTTGTTGATAGGTGTTCATGCCCTGTTGATGATTCATGTTGTAGCATGAGTATCTCCAACTGTTCGACCTGTTCCTTATCGGTTGACTCGGTTGGAACCTTTGGTTGAACTGGGGATGGAACCGCTGTTGATTCAGATGATTGAACCCTTGTCGGTTCTGAGGTCGGTTCCATTCTTTCTATTGTTGATTCTGAGGTTGATGCAGAGGTCGGTTCTGATTCTGAGTTCGGTTGCGATTATGTCTTCGACGCCTCTGATTCCTCTTTTGACTTTTGGAACATTCCCTCTCGGTTGATGTCCCAACCGATGGAACATTCTGTCCTTCATCTACTGTTCATTTTCCCTTCTCAGCTGTGGTTGTATTGGCCGGTTGAGCTTGCTGAGAAACGGAGGTTGAAATATTTTGTGTGGACTCAGGTTCCACTGTGTTCGGTTTATCTGCTTTAACCTCGACAGCTTTGATGAAGGTTGCTGGAGGAATTCCACTATCTTTTATCACATCATAACCGAGTCCTGACACGTCATCCATCTGTCTGCTGTAACTGATAAGATTCTCTATGATCTTGGATGACTGATACAGCTTGATTAGATTGTCCTTCTCAGTTTGCAACTCCTTGAGGAGGACATTTATCTGCTCGGTTTGTCCATCTGACTTCTTTATCAGCCGTTCGATCTGAGCCTCTTGATTTTTCAACTGATCTTGTTGTTCCTTGATCTGCTTTGTCAACTCTTTATCAGTTGGAGCCTTAGCCTCGTTCAGCTGACTCTTGAGATTCTGAATCTCCTCGGTTTGGCTCTTGATCAGATCATCCTTTTCGGTTAAGGAATCTTCAAGTTTGGCGAACTGAGCTTGAAGACTCTTAAACTCAACCGATTGGTGATGCAGTTCCTCACTGAGTTCTTGAAAATCACTCCAGGAGGGTTCCAACTCTTCGTCCAGAGATTCCTGCATGTTAGAAGTATTGGAAGAATTTAACTGAGAAGGATTAGATTGTACCTCAATATCATCTTGGTCGGTTCCAAGTGCCATGAGGCATTGATCCTGATTGATGACGTTGTTGGTAGAAGTCAGCTCATCTTCATCTTCAGTATCAGTGAAGATATCCATATCGTCAGCTGCTTCTTCTGCAACCATGGCCTTGTTCTTTCCAGCTTGTTTGGCCCTTAACGCATCTCTCTCTTTCTTCGATAGATCTGGGCAGTCAGCCTTGAAATGACCTTCCTTTCCGCATTCAAAGCAACCGTTGGTGACAGGCTTTGAACTGTCTCGAGTTCGGTTTGATTTGTAGAATCGTTTGTATTTCCCGAACCGAGTGTCCATGTCGGCTAGTTTCTTTGACAAGGCTGCAATGTTCTGTTGCAGTTCCTCTCTGCTTGGCTCCTTTGCAGTCGTGTCAGCCGATCTGGTTGGCCTCGATGTTCTCAATTTTGAATAGTCAGCTCGGAGAGCAACTGACTTTGAGGCTGAACCAACGTCCTCAAGTCGACTCGTCTGAACCGAGGATGAGATCTTCTTCGATTCACCTTATACTCATTTTCCTTTAAGATTGAGAACAATCTTTCAGTTCCCATTTCACCAAGGTCAGCTCGGCTCTCGTGGATATTGGTGAAAGTATCCCACTCAGCCGGTAGAGCTTGTAACACTTTGAGATTGATTTCTCTTAGTGTGTATTTTTCTCTTCGGATGGACTGAATTCTTCTAAGGATGTCCATAAACCGGAGCTCTAGCTGATCAATTGTTTCATCTGTCTTCAGACAAAAATTGTCGAAATCTCAGCATGCATGTGAGAATTTGTTCTCCTTCGTCTCATCACTTCCTTCACTCAGCGATGCCAGGATGTCCAACATCTCTTTTGCAGTCTCACACTCCTCTATCCAAGGCAGATAATCTTGTCCAACTGTGGACATTATTGTGCTCTGAGCCCAGATGTCTAACTGGCTCACCTTGGCTTCCTCCGGAGTGTAGTCTTCCGGCTGCTTCTCCACAAACTCCACAACTGTATCTCCATCGTTGGGATTTGTAGGAGTCCGAGCTATTCTTTCTTTGATGATGATCGGTCCGGAAGAAAGAACTTGTTGCATTCTATGATGCTTCGACAGTAAAATCTTCTTCATCCGTGTCCTCCAGGATGTATAATTTACAACCGAGAACATTACCACGATTTTATCCTTGACGTCCATCTGCACACAACAACAGAGCAAATATGCACTAGCGTGAAAAAGATCTGTTCAGTTGACCACTGAAGAAACTTTCTCGAATTCACACCTCGTGAAACAGAGTCAGTAGTCTTTTGAACCACTGCTCTGAAACCACTTAATGGTCCCGATACGAGTTACTGGTGTATGCGGGGGGGGGGGGAATACACCAGTTAGGATTTTAAAACTTAACCCTGAAAAAAATACTTCAACTGAGTAAAAGGCTCAGTTGGAATCTCACAGCTGAGTAAGAAACCTCAGCTGGAAGAGTGAGGCTGTGCGGAATGTGGTGGAAATTAAACTCGTAAAACAACTCACGCTTTTATGCTCGGTTGGTCAAAAACCAAAACAGTTGAGAATGTGCAAAAGAGGTTTGTATGCTGGTTAGTCAGACAGTTAAGAATGCAATAAATAAAGAAAAATACTAGCACACAGAGATTTAACGTGGTTCGGAGATAACCCTCCTACGTCCACGGGGAGTTGTGAATCCACACAACTCTGTCCAAGTTCTTCTGGACAAACCACTCAGCTTACGCGGGCTGAGTAACCGTTATGGATAAGTTTGCGGGTACTTATCAACCTTACAGTTTAGTTTGCGGGTACTAAACGACCTAACTACTCAGTTGCAGGAAGAGTAGGATCCTAAACCTTTTCAGGTGAAAGAAAAATATGTTTCCAACTAAAAGCTCGAACGGGATGTGAGCTATGATCTAACTCTCTATGAACTCTCACTAAGTGATGTTCTCAAGGTTCGATCTAAAGACACAAAACTATCTAACTCTAGAACTCTCAACAAGTGATGTTCTAAGAGATTCAGTTCAGTTCGGGAAGAATATTGCTCTTTTCTTTTTGCTCTCAGATTTCTTCTCGCGTGTGTGTCCTGTGTCTTCTTCGAATGAATGAAGGCCTCTATTTATAGGCGGAGAGTATCAACTAGCCGTTGGAGGAGCTGTTGATCTCTGATCGTTGAAAGCGATGGCTTGTCTCTCATCTCTGCAGACTTTCCCGATATGGCATCTGACCTCTTCTGCTTTCCATCTGAGACAGCCCTGTGTTGGGTCAAATGGGGTAATGACTGAACGGTCAATCCCTCATGTGACTTCCTTTTGAAATTCAAATTCAAACCTTTCTGACAGTCAACCTTGGTTAGTCGGTTGAAAATCTTGATCTTCATCTGAGTGGTCTTCAGCTGATGTTCTGACTGAACCGTTGAACTCTCAGTTGACTTTGAACTTCATGTTGAGACTTCTTTATAATTTCCCCCTTCTTAAAACGTTTTCTTTATCGGATGGCATTCTATAGCTGATGTTCCAACTGAACAGTTGGCTTGAACTCTCAGCTGTCAAAAGCATTCCCCTTTTGGGCATAGCTCTCTCATCAGGCAGAGTCTTGTAACTGATGTTCCTTATCCGATCTTTCATCCGAGGTTGTATCCGAGTGTTTCTATGTTGCCGTCTTCAGCTGGAGATCTGTAAAGATAAAATCTAAACAATGCTCAAATAGCGAGCCTAACAGCTAACATTAGGAACTGGCAACATCTACTCAGTTGGGGTCAGTTGGTTTTGGAATTCATCAAAACTTATACTACTAAATTTCCCAACAAAACCATTAAGGAATAAATTTTAAAACTCTCTCATATGATCTCGGAAAAATTTCTCATATCTCAGGGCTCTTAGAATTAAATCTAAGTTTAAAAGATACTAATTAGGTTAAATTCGGAGTTCGTTAGTGATTAGTGGTTTATCGGCTTATCGGCACTAATCGTCAAATGTGAAAGTTCTCAGAATTCTCCGAAATTCATACTCATACTCAAACTCATATAATAAAACTCAATCAATGCATCACGAGAAAAATCACATTTAAGCACATAAGGGCATTTTTGTCATTTTCAAGAAAATTTCTTTTCTTGAAAAATTTTATCACTCAAGGCTCGTTATCTAAACATGTAAACGCATTTAGAACGCACTCAACACTTATAAAAGCTTGGGGTATTACATAATTTCAGCAACATCCTAGTTTAAATTAAAAAAATTAACCATTTTAAGTTTCATTAACAGCTTTTAATGGCCAAATTTCACTAAGCTGGCCATGGCCTGATGGTAGTGGGCCAATATATATGCATGTTAAGTTTCTTGCCGCTGCCTCTCACTAAATACAACTAGAATTTAGAACAAACTACATACAACTTTGTTTTCAGAAAGCAATTACTCTCTACCACCTGTTCTCGAAGTTGAAAATGTTTCCTACGGTTGCACCTTATAGTGCAATAGCAAAATCAGACAAAAACGTAGGATTGGAGGAAGCTGCCCTGACAGAGTATCATTATTTTAATCCGCATTTTAACGATGAGGCGCAAAGAAACAGGTAATCGATTGAGCTTAAAAATAGTTTCGGGTTTAGGGTTTGAATTCGAGTGCGTTTGATGTTTAGGAACAATGTTGGGTGAAATATAGGGTTTCAAGTTTTACTTTATGCTTCAATTTTGTTCGGGGAAATGTTGAGCTTGAATTATGTTTCAAATATTTCCACCTGATTTGGGACATTTCATACGTAGGAGGTTTGATATCCAGTCGTTGTCATTTAAAGGCTGTTGTTGAGCGTATCGAAGAAAAGTTAGACAATAACAATCTGAATCATTTTAAGACGTCTTATTTTGGGCATTTGTGGGATCCGAGAAAAATGAATAGGAAGTTTCATCTACAATTAATGTATAATGGTCTGCTTTATTTGCGTGATACAAAGCGTAATCATGGTGTGCCTATCTTCGAATTGAACAACTGTTTGCTTAAGTTTAGCGAACATGATTACTACATCATGACCGGTGTAATACCCCAAATTTTTGAGTCTTAATAAATAGTCCTAATTATGCTTAAGTGTGCCTAAGTGTTTATTAAGTGTGTATATATGTGATTATGCGAGAAGTTATGTGATAAAAATTTTGAGAAATAAATTTCCTTGTGAAATTACCAAAATGCCCCTGAAGGGTAAAAACATGATTTTCTCATTTCGGTGAATCAAAACAAAGATGTGAAGAGTTATATGAGCATGAGAATATGAAATGAAGTATGTCTGCGAATTTCGGAGAATTCTGAGATGGTTGATTTTTTATTGAATAGTAACTTTGACCAAAAAGTCAACTTTTCGTCGACTGACTCTGAATTCAGTCTAACAAGTGTCATTAGAATCTAGATTTTATTTTAAGAGCAACGATACGAGTTTGGGTATTTTCTGAGTTCATTTGAGTCGAGTTTGAAAATTTTATTTCGTTGGGAGCGAATATGAATAGTAACTTTTTACGTTTTCTTCGTTATTTAGAATTTTGATCCGAAAATTAGATTTTCCAAATCTATGATTTAATTCGTGAAGATTGTGATGAGTTAGAGTGAATTTGGATGACGGGAAAATGCCGAGGAGAGATTTCTAGGTTTTTAAGAGTTAATGATTAAAGAGGGATGTTTTGCAATGGAAAATCTTTTCTGCTAGGGATTTTTATCTGATAAAAATTAAAATTCCCTCACCCTCAACATCCGACATCTCTCCCTCCTCTCCTTATTATCCCCCACTCTCACTCTCATCTCACTCTCTCAATCTCTCGTGATCTTTCTCTCTCACTCTACACTCTCTTTCTCTCTCTCTCATAACCTACACACAACACACACTAAAATCAGCCATGGATGCAGCTGGTTTGAAGCTCCAAAGTTCATGGAAATCGAGCTTAGATCATCAATATCTTGAGTTTGAGTAAGGGTTCTTGATCCTTGCAACATAGTGACCATTTCTAGCTAAGAAAATCATCTTTTTCCTCTTCCTTTTGATCGAAAATTTTGGGTTCTTGAGAAGGGGATTTGATCCAAATCCCGAGGGACGGCAGAAGCCGGGGTGCGACTGGGGTTGGATTAAAGAAGCAGGGAAGAAGGGGGATGAAAGAATAAACATACATACATGACATCTTATCTTCAATGAACAAGACTTTATAAACGAAAGGAAAGAGTTAATCTCGAAAGATTACTCGAGCAAGATACATCAAAAGCTTCTAAGTTATAAACATGACTCAGGCTACAGTGATTTATATATATACAACAAAAGTCTTAGAGTTTAACAGCGGAAAAGTAAGACGTGAATACAAGTCTTCTCCTAATGACGACTTTAACTCCTAACTCAACCCTCCTCCGCTGCTGTCGCTTCAACCTGCACATTTAGAAAACATATGCAGGGCTAAGTACAAAAGTACTTAGTGGACACATTACCGAAAACATAATAATAAGTATAGATAATCAGGCATCTCATTTTATAGCGCATCGGGGTTTTCATTTTAAAGAGCCCGTGCCTATTAAACATTTTCTGACTCATTTACACAATTTAGCTTGCAAGCATTTTTCTGGTATGTTACGTTCAAATCTTGACCAATTCCTCATTCACCGTGGCTGGTTACCCCTCAACAGGATACCACATACACCACAGGTTACAAAGTGCACTAACTCTGAAAAGCGCTTAATAGCTAACTCAGAGCCGATCGATAGTTAACATCCTAGCGGTTAACTAATAAATCTGGAAAACACGAATGTTAACTCAGATAGGTACAAGAGAACTCACATAAAACATAAAACAGTTCATGCCATGATTATCACTTTGAAAACACGATTATCAAAGCGATAAAGAAAAGGTTTTCGAGCATTGCTCGTTTTATTTCATATATAGGAAAGCCCACCTTATAGATTTACAGAACAAGACACGTGCTTCCGTCTTCTGGTCTGCGTCCTAACCTTGGTGTCGACTTCCTCCTTCATCGTAAAAATCATACTTTAAAGCTCGATCGCAAACGATAAACGAATACAAAAAAAATCGGATTAAGTTTTTGTTCTTTAGACGTTTTAGGCATTTGCACGCTAACTAAACTCTTTTAGTTAAAAAAAAAGAAACGAGATACGAACGCATCTCATTTGATGCTCACTCGGTTCTGTACTCGACACTTTAGGTCCGTAGAGAGAAGGTAGTCGATAACTTGAAACGACTAAAAAGATCGAAAGAATTCAAGTTGAGAAGAATTCAACTTAAGAAACTACATTTTAAACATGCACTGCACGAGATCAGTAAGTCTGTCCAGAACAGGGGATTGCGAAACAGGGGCCGAAACTTATACCAAAAGAAAGGTACGGGTGTCTAGTTTTCTCTCCAATTTGCGGATCTCGATTCCGATTAACGAGCTAGGATATATCGCAGTTTCCGTGGAACGTCGCAAAAACTGCCGAGTGAACCCTAATGCTTGATAAAAATCGACGCACGCTTTTCTTGGTTCGATTAAAGCTTAAACACTTTTATTTTCGCACAAAAACTGACCCAAGGCAGTCACCTCGTATTATTATACGTGATAAACCCCTTTCCATTTCTCGATTATAAAAACGACGATCAAAACTCGTCGTTCAAACTAACCAATTACTAAACCAAATCAAGTTCCTAATTCAATTCCTAATTTCTCGGTTTCAATTATAACCTATCATTTCATAACTCGGATTAACACGTTGTCAACTACGAACTTGTTCACTTAACGATAAGATTCATTAATATCCAATTATTTTCTTGGTTCGACTTTTCCATCGATACTTAGGCTCATTGCTTCGTTTCTTACCAAAATTTCAACGTTATTAGAATCCGATTAAATTCTACAACATTATCCGACATCTATCAAGACTCATTAGTAAGTGATCCATATCCTCAACTCATTAACCAAACTCGGTTTATTTATGGATTTTCGTCTCTTATACTTTACCTAATATTTTTAGAAAAATCTCAATTTAATATATATTCGACCTCATGCATCGTATATCTCATTTCCATTAAACAATCGAGCATATCATAACATTTACTAACCTAAATCGAGCCTTGTTCGTCTCTTAGGTTTTAGATTTTATTTTTAGAAAAATGTAAAACAATTCATACGATCAATTAACGTCATAAGAAACACTAATCTATCATCAATTCGACGAAGAAATCGAGTACAAATGGAAAGCCCCAAAACAGAAAAATTTCGGTGATAATAGGGGTTAGGGTTCTTGATTTTTTCCTTCATGATTTGATCCATAGAACTCGATTCTAAGCATCCTAGAACATGTATCGATCAAGAAATCACATGCTAATCTATTCCCTAATTTTCAAAAAAAAATAAAAGAAAGGGGAAAAGAGATTTGTTCGGATCAAACTAGAGACGAAGCTCTTACCTTTCGATATATGAAATCGGATTGGAATTTGATCGGTAGATGCAAGAGTTATCGATCTTGGAAGAGCTTGAACTTGGTGCTTCAATGGAGGAAATTGGAGAAGAATGAGAGTGAAAATGGGGGATGGGGTGGCGGTTTTGGGAGGTATAAGGTGGGAGATGGATGACTCACTATGGTGAGTCATAAAGCAAGGTAAATATCCAACAAAGTAGTGGTGACTCGTTAGGACATGTTTGGCGAGGGAAATTTTGGACGAAAAATCTCGTTTCCGGCACTTAAACGTCGTTTTAAAAGTCGAGAAATACTTTCCTAGATAGTTACGGAATTGACGAAATTTAATTCGTCCGTTAGATTGAAAATATTTTACGCACTCGGAAAAACTAATTCGTTTTCAAAAATCCGAGAAAAAGTCGAGACGTCACAGTCCAAAATTCGTCCGGAAAATCATAAAAATTAACTTTCTTCGGTGAACTCGTCTCGAAGAAAAAGTGAATGTAAATTCTAACGGAATTCGATTCCGAGTTTTCGGGCGAAAAACTTAATGGACGCGAAAACCCTAATACAGTAGTCGTTCGTCCGATTTCTGGAAATTATTTTTGGAAACGAATTTCACCGTAAATCTTAGAATTTAATTTCATGATCTTAGGCGTGCAAAGCCATAATTATTATTAACTTTGAATTTTTAACGCAGTAGAAATTTTCCGGGATATTACAAAAAATCTATGGTCATTTTATTTCTTGATGGCCGAAAATTTTAAAGGAAATTAGGGGTTTTTCACACCTTGATTTTGATAATGAATTTTCTTGAGGATTTGAGTCATATAAACTAATATAAGCATGTGTGTGATCAATTTGAGAAAAAGATTTCTTATGCTAGTTGATCATGAAGAATTCGAAGGTTATGGAGTATAACAATTAGGAGTTTTTATGCTATGATCTTGATAATCAAATTGAGTATGGTTGTGATAAATTTGAGTAGTTTGATGCATGATTAAATAAATTTTAAGAGCATGAGTTTGTTTCCTCATTTTTGAAAAATTTCGATGTTTATGTGTGTGTGTGTGTGTGTATATATATATATATATATATATATATATATATATATATATATAATTGTGATTTTGATGATCTTGAGTGCTATTTGTTGAATTAATTGAGGAATTATGAGTTTGAGTATATATTGAACATGATTTTATTGAGGAGATGAATCTCTATGCCTATTTCTTTAAAAAACTTCGAAGAGTATATGTGTGAGAAGATGTGATTTTTAGTTCAAATTGAAGAATTAATTATAGAATTGTGATTTTTAGGGAGAATTGAAGGAATAGATCCTTATGCTCTAAAGATGGAGAAATTCGGACTATATATGCATAAGAAAATATGATTTTAAAATTCTTGAGCTTGAATTGATGAATCGATGATAGAAGATTGAAATTGGAATTATTTGAAGCATTATAGAATGTCGATTTGTTGAATAAAAAGCCTCAAAAATTTCGATGGAAATGAGCTTATAATTTGGGATCCTTGATGTTTGAGCTTGTAAGATGAAACTGATGACGAATTTGATCAATTGAAATTATTCTAAGTATGATAGAACTTGAAATTTATGAAAAAGATCAAGTATAAAAAAAATTATTTCGTGCAGAAAATTTTTAAGAAAAATCTGAAAAATTTCTGATAAGATATAATGTAAATGATGATTCCAAAATTGAGATTAAAACAAGTATGTTAGCCTTTTGAATTTCTGAATTCGGAGATCGTATGAAGAAGTTATGCCAAAACGAAGATTTTGTGCACTAAAAGTCGATTTTCTAAAATGAAAATAAAGTTAAGTGAAAATATGAGACAATTGAGCTTAGAAAATTTAATCGAATCGAGTAAAAACGAACTCTTATGCATGAGATGGAGTAAAAGTCAAAGCTTTTAAGAAAATTTAAATTAGGGGTATTCGATTTACAAGTCGAAAATTGAAATTGGCTGACTAATTATTCAATTAGATTTATTTTAAGCTAATCGTGAGAGTTTGAGAATTTTTGAAAAATGTGCACGCATATCGAGACAATAGTGCCTTACTTTATTCCGAAAATTTTTGCATTATGTTTCGGATTTCAAATCCGATTCCATATTTGCATTCCTTGAATTTTTATAAGAAAAATGAAACTATTTTCATTCAAAACCGATAACTTTTATTTTTTTAGTTAAAAAGTCGAGCAGTATCGAGTTAACATGAGACCGTATTTTGAGTCTTGAATGAGTTTCTAAGAATGGAATTGAGCATGTATGAATATATGTAGATTTCTAGAATTTTTCTAGAATATTTTGAGAAGTTTGAAAAATTTTTCATTTTCCGACTACTTATTAAAGTCGATCGTTCACCTATCTGTGAATACTTGATTTATGATGTGACGACTTGAATGTGAATGAGTTGTGTTTAAAGTAATCAAGATTTAATCTCGTAATTTTCTGAAGTCGTTTGATGTGTGAAATCGAGAAATTCCGAGTTTATGGAATGAATAGTGATTTCTCGATTTTGATTATTTGAATAAGTGATAATTTGTCTGATGTGCTAAGTTTGTTGAGTATGAATGTTCGAGTCTGAAGAAAGTCTGTTGGTATAGTACTTGAGTAGAGTTAAGAGTCGAGAAAGTTCGATTAGTCGAGCCGAGAAAAGTTAGAAATCCCGAGTCAAATAGAAATCCGAGTAATCGAGTTTAGATTTCGTTTTTCTTGAGAAATAGAACTTATTCTTATGAGAATGTTAACCTTAAAGGAACGAGTGGAGTTCTGTCACAGTCCCAAATCCCGAGGAACGGCAAAGCCGGGGTGCGACTAAGGGTTGGATTAAAGAAGCGGGGAAGAAGGGGGATGAATAAGAATAAACGAATAAACAGACATTAATAACAGAATAAACTACTATGAACAAGACTTCATTAAAAGAAAGAGTTGATCTCGAAGGATCACTCGACAAGGATGTTCTTAAAAGAAACTAAGTTAATGTATGAACTTAGACTCAAAAAGATATATACATCAACACAAAAGAGTTTAGAGTTTGGCAGCGGAAAAATGTAGAACTTAGACTCCGATCTTCTTTTCTAAAACCATTCTACTCAACCTCCGCCGCTCCCGTCACTCAACCTGCACATTTTATAAAACATATGCAGGGCTAAGTACAAAAGCACCTAGTGGGCACATTGCCGAAAACATATTATAAGTATAGATAAATCAGTCATCTCATTTCTGTAGCACATCGGGATTTTTCAATAAATACCCGTGTCTACTAAACGTTTTCTTTCTCATTTTCACAATATAGCTTGCGCAAACATTATTCTCAGATGTTACATTCAATCTTGCCCAATAATTATCAACGTGGCTGGCCACCCCTCAACAGGGTTCCACACATAACGGCTACTGTGTACACTAACTTTGGATAGCAGGTCGGCTAACTCAAAGTCCGATCGTTTTAGTTAGCAAGTCGGCTAACTAATAAATCTGGATAGCAGGTTAGCTAACTCAGAAGGGTACAAGAGAACTCACATAAAAACAAATCATTTCATGCTCTGATTATCACGTTGAAAACACAATTATCAAAGCTGTAAATAAAGATTTTCGAGCATCGCTCATTTTAGTTCATATATAGAAAAGCCCACCTTACTGATTACAGAACTACAATTCGAGCTTCCGTCTCTGGTCTTTCGTCCTATCCTCGGTGCTGACTTCCCCCTTTTATCGTAAATAAACAGACTTAATAACTTGATCGCATCGATAAAAGAAACAGGAGATCGAAATCGGTTTTAGTCTTTTAGACTTTTGCACTTTACTACTTCCTTTTGATTAACAATAAATGAGACTCGATCAATTCTCGTTTACAAACTGACTCGGCTCATTACTCGAAGCTTAGGTCAGTAGATAATGGATGTCGATAACTTATAACGACTTAAAAGTTCAAAGGGAACCAAGTTGAAAAGGTTCAACTTAAGAATGATCACATTCATTAGAAAGCTAGTCTAGTCCCATAGACCATGCTTTTAGATCGCGATTGGGCTGACATAGCGTTACCTAATCTCCTCATGTGCGCGAGTGAACCACAACGCCCCATGATGCGTTCCATCACCGTCATTCCTAGGAGCAGTTTTTTTCTGAAACGACACGTCAAATCTACTGTTTATCCCGAAGAAACTGCACTACTTTATCTGATCCATTGATTCAGATCTCATCCCCCCTATAAATTGGGGTCATTGCAATTCAGTTTGCATAACAACCTAGATTTTGTATCTCACTCCAAGATTTTATGCCTTTCTCTCATGAATTTTTGCTTAGTGGTCTTCTCTCTTGCTAGGGTTTATCTTTCTCTTCAGAAAATTCTACCAGATCGAGAATATGCCCTCCCACTTTGCAAAGCGGAACTCTTCTCCTGCCAGCCTTGAATCAGTAAAACAATCGGTTCAGCAAGAACGCTATGTTCGTGGCTACATGAGACGCAGACGTTTCAAAGGACAACTAATGATGTGAGTGTTTCATGGTGTCAACCAGCTAGTGCAGCTCCCTGAGGTGTTCTTCCAATTGCACATCAGGTCGAGGATCTACAACCCCACGTCACAAGAACAAGTCAATAGTAACCTGTGTATCAGGAGTCCCGATCGGACCTAGGCATTCCCTCCTGAGACTATGCCATACAAGGTCATCCTCCTCGGCAAATTAGTCTCAGTCGAGTTTTCTTTCACTGAATCGTGAAGAAAGAGGTGGAATCTGGAATGCCTCCTGCAACCAATCTCCTTCCTTTACTTTTTGCTGATGCCAAAAAGGGGGAAGAAGACGGCTAACTCTTGTTTAGAGTCCTGCTGTGTCAGTACCCCAGCAGGAAGGCTGGCAGGAATGGAGATCGTAAAGGCTAAAGGGTAGTGCTGAATGGTGGTCAGGCACATCAGAATGCTGCTTGAGGCGTTCAAACAGACCTGACCTCAGCCACCAGCCTTCAGAGAAGTGAGAAAGAAGAAGACCAAGGCTGATGAGAAAAAGGCTGAAGAAGTGATCAAAGTCTCGCCCCGTAGCTCGAGACAGGTATTCAATGTGAAAGTTGAATACTTTTAACTGACGTCAGCTCAGCCTTAGATGTAGCTGAAGAAGCTGAAGACCCTTCTCAAGGAGGTGGAGGAGTCGAAGACCTAGAGTTGATTAGATGTTAGGACTGTAGTTTAGCAAGAACTCAGTTATAATTGTAATCTCTCCCCAATTTGTTATCCATAATAACAAGTTGCTAGTTATTAAAGGTCTTCAGTTACTGATCTCGCTTGATGACAACCATCTCGTTGTCCAAGTTTGAGGTAATATTTATTTGTTTTCTTGTGTTAACCTTTTCCTCTTATAGACTTGAATTGAGTTTATCTTTTAGTCTTGTTGGTATCAATTTATGGTATCAGCTAGGAAAGTTAAGTGATGTCAGTTAGGATTTTGGCATCATCAAAAATAGGGAAATTATTGGGAAAATTAGTAAAAGGTTTCGAAAGATTCCAAAACCCCAACTAATCCCAACCGAGTAGATGATTGCTTTTAGTCTGAAGTAGCTAGAGCTCACTGTTTGAGCGTAGGGATTTTTTCTTTACAGGTTTCAAGCAGAAGAATTCAGTCGGACTGAAGAAGGAAGTTCGTGAAGAACTCAGCTGAGGACCAGACTCACCTGAGACCTAGATTCAGTTGATACCCAAATGCAGCTGACCCTAAAACTCAGTTGAGACCTCAATCTCAATTGAAGCACAGACTCAGTTGGATAGCAGCTGAGTTGACTCCTCAACTGACCCACGTAGCTGAAGGCATAAAGTTACAGCGTGAAGAGAAGTTGTGTTGCAGTCAGCCGTCGCGAAGCGGAGAAGAGAAGACATTGAAGACGCTAAAGACGGAAGCGTTACAGTCCAGATTCAAATTTACTCGGAAGCACAAGTCATTTGGAGAACTTACCATAAATGGGCTGACAACAGCGACGTGTAAAAAGCATCACTCGTAGTTTCTATTTTAGGAAAGTTTCCAGAAAAGCAGGTGGAGAGCCATACTTTTGGCAGAGGTCAAACGACTCTTTCCAACGGCTAGTTAGATCTCCCTCTATAAATAGAGGTCTCCACACCAGAGCTCAAGGAAGACACAAGAACAGAGAAAGAGAGATAAAATCAAGAGTGAAACAGCAACAACTTATCACCTCTTTCTCTCCAAGCAAGAAGACCTCACCCGAAGTCCAGTCGGAGTAGAGTGTTCATCCCTTCTCTTGTTCTTCTCTCTAGCCTCTCAGAAATCCCCTTTCTTAATTGAGTCTAGAGAATAAGTTCTTACTTGTGTTGTGTCTAACCGGACTCTCTCCCAGAAGATCGAGTTCGACGCCTTAGGTTGAAGCCTCCACTTCCCTCAGTATTGAAGGCTTCCCAGTTGGAAATCCCCCCATCCCAACCCTTAGGTCTGACTTTGAACTCGGAATCAAAGTCACTAGATCCATTGGAACCCGCAATCCATGATCAGGTCTCTTGAAACCCACAATCCAAGACTAGGTCTCTTAGAACCCGGAATCTAAGAGCAGACTGTGCACTTGCCCGGAAAAGTGTTGTAAGGGCTTGTTCGAACCCGTAATCGAACTGGTTAGGTTTGCTTGGAACCCGTAATCCAAGTAGGGCGTTTGGTAAGCACGGTTAAGCTTATCTAGTGGATTACTTCTCCAAAAAGGAAGTCGTGGACGTAGGAGGTCAATCTTTGAACAACGTTAAAATACTGTTTACTTTACCTTCTGCATTTACATTCAGTATTGTACTTTCAGTTTGCCTAACCAATTGACCCAACATATTGCATACAAACTGCATATTTACAAACTGTACTAATTTGGGAACTTGACCTTCCCTATTTTCACAAAGGTTTCAATTTTTGTAATGAGTTTAAACTCCACCATCTTCTGCAACGCAAAACTGATTTAAAACCTCAGTCGGTACATACAGATGACCTTCAAGCATAGGAGCCAGCTGTGCTGCCAACTGTGTGATCAGCTCTAACTGAGCAACTCGGTTGTAGAGTCGCTCCAACTAACTTTCCAGTTGTTGAGCCAACTGATCTGAGCAGTATAACTCAGTGAAATACTTTTTAGCAAAACGAAAATTGCTACTAGTGTATTCCCCCTCCCCCTCCACCATACACCACATACTCGTTATTGGGACCATCATAGAGTCTTCGGATGCTAAACTGAATTCGAACCTCATCAAATCGCCTATTGCATTCAGTAATTCAACTATTTACTTCGGCGCCATCGTTGATTACTTTGGTCTGTAAGTCAGTTTTCGTGTGTTTGTGACCATAATAAGAAGATGAAAGGTAAAAGTGAAAGGAGAGTGCGAAGAGGAACTTTAAGCTTTAACCAACATGAAATTAATTGTCTGAAGTGAAATGATGTCGATGATGTTGAGTGCATGTGTTAAACCCCTCGTTTCCCGCAAAAAGATGACCCAGGGGTATTATCGAAAGCTTACTGCTAATGGCCTAGCTTTTGAAGATCTTCGACTTTTTCTAACCAAAATCTAGTTTGATCGATAGCAAATCACCATCAAATTGACAAGCCGAGTAGTGTATGATGTTCTTCATCAAATAATGTATCATCCTAAGTTTGGACGAATCGAAATTTCAAAGTTTTGGCATCTGTGTCGTTGAGTCGATGATAAGCAAATAGTTTGGCAGGTGCAATCAAAGATAGCTGGCGTAAGGACGACGCCTCTTTCTATGGGGTCCACCTAATATTTTAATATTATTTCCCGAAGCTGCTTTGACCAAACCGAAACCATCCATGGTTTCGGCTCTTCCACGTTAGTGCCAACGCAATGGTCAGTCACATTTTTTTCTTACATGGAGCCTACGTGTGCGGAGACCTACTAACGGTCGACCTAGCACGGGAGTTCCCAATTAACAAGTGGTGTGTAATAAAAAAGTTATCTCATGATGTCATAATATAATATTTTTGGACTAATTGCAAAATTTTATACCATGTTTACATCATTTTTTAATTTTCATATAATTTTTCAAGTGTTGCAAGTTTTTCAGAGAATTACAGTGAGGTATATATATTATAGCTTTTGAAAGAATTAAAATGAGGTATATATTTATATAATCAAATAAACCTCTACACCACCACATATGTGAGACCTCTATACCACAATATGTGACCACTACATTACTATGTAGGGTGAAACAACTACTCCATCTTAAGGTGAGAAATAAACTACACCGTTTGCAAGCAGGATTGAACCCAAAATCTCTTATTAAAAAGAGATTTGTGGTACCTTAGCTAGCCAATTGAATTAGGTCTCATCAGCCATTATTGCAACTAAGCATATCATGTTGAATTTTTTTTGTAACATCACAAATAATTTTATTTATGAAAATCATTATATGATGTCTTTGTACCAAAATATAATAATTTATTGTCAGTGGACAAATACTAATTTTCTCTTAAATTAAACCCTCCCAAAAAAAAAAAAAAAATAATCCGACAAATAAAAATACGTTTGTGTGAGGGTATTTCTGCTCTGCTGTGCTCTCTTTCTGGATATGGTAATTATTAAGGTCTACAGGCAAATTTGTTAATCATCATTTTGCATTCCACATTTCCTCTTCCTCTGTCTCTCTCTCTCACATCGCTGTTGGCTTATTTTGCTGTGCAGTAATTCTTTTAATATATCATACTCTTTTTATGCAGAGCATGAGTGTGAGTAATGGCGCTAATTGGGGTTTCAGACTCAGCAGAACACCAACCGTTTGTATTTCGCAGGTTTATTTCTGAGCATCAATGTTTATCATCTTTTTTATTTGTCCTTTCCTCTAACTTCACTGGAAAAATAGAATGATTTTTTTGGATTTATATTGTTTTGTAGGAACAATAATTTGATTCTCTTTGGTGAAGTATGCACCATTTTATGTATGTCTTAAACTTTAATTTTTATGGCTCCGTAAATATTACGAATTGCAATGAAGTGACAAGTAGTGAAATTGTGGGCAGATGAGGAGTGTGCTGTGTGGATAATTTGTTTTCTTTCTTTTTTGTTTGTGGAAATTTCCAATCTTTTTTACTAATTTTGCAATTTATCAACAATTTTTTTGTTAAGTTCATACACGTGCATATTAGTTGTCCAAAATTTTCAGTTAGTACATAGAGTAGATGCCTGTGTGTTTGTAGTGGATAAGATGCCTTATTAGGCATGAAAGCATTAGATACTTCATACCAACACTTTTTTCATGTTAATTTGAAAATCTAGAATGAATTTTTGTTGATCAGTTGAAATGTTTGTCAATTCTTTTTCCAAATACCTTCAATAATACCGCAAGTACAAAGAGCCAACTGATATGGAATATTCCAAGTTTTGTTTCAAGACATTTTACTATCACAACCGGAGTTATCAAGAGTTCTTGTAATGGAGTATTGGCTTCAACTTACATATCAAGATTTTTTTGGGTCATATAATCATGTTTATGTTGTATCGCAAAGGTAAAAAGGTTATTAACTATTACTAATGTTACTGTGGTGGGCTTGATTCTCCTTAACGCGTATGATATATTGATATGTTCTCAGGCTGTGCATAAGGCTGTCTTCCTAGCAATATATAGCAGTTTTTTTTTTTTTTAGTTTGTAAAACGTATCAGAAATGAGTGGATTCTTTTTCCTTTTTTAAATCTCATATTGCAAGAAGCATCAGTTCACTGATATTGCTACCGTAAAAAGAGCCAACGTGGATAAAATATGACGTACTTGAAAATGTCAATTGAAGGGATAAAAGGTTTTCATGTGAAGGATGAGTTGAGCTCAGTCATGGTAGCAAGTGGACCTTAAGTGGACTAACTGACCGCTGCTCAACATGATAATTCTTTCCAAGTTTTGTTTAAATTGATGGAGTCAAGTCTAGGAAGAATTAATCTGATATCCGTAACTTATGCTTTAACATATGTATCTTTTCTGTAACTAATCGAGTATCAATTTCGTTAAATTAAAAGATTCAGTTATGTTAGTCTCTTTTAACTCGTATGCATTTTTCAGCAAGCTTCCTGTCTAGCATTAGGGAACAACAAAGAACGCAAGGGACATGGTGGGATTTCAGAACTCGACCCGGCAGAAGATTTGGTCAAGAATGATTTTCAAAAGGTTAAGGAATGCAGATTTCCTCCTCTGGTTAGTGCATTAAAAGCTTCAGCAGAGGAAAATGCAGCCAGTTTTCACTTTCCCGGACATAACAGAGGACAAGCAGCTCCTTCATCATTGACCCGACTGATTGGTACAAGACCATTTCTGCACGATTTACCAGAACTTCCGGAGCTTGACAATCTTTTTGCTCCCGAGGGACCTATTTTGGAAGCACAAAAACTGGCGGCTGAACTTTTTGGAGCATCGGAGACATGGTTTCTTGTTGGTGGCAGTACATGTGGAGTTCAGGCAGCGATAATGGCAACTTGTATGCCCGGAGAAGTTCTTATCCTTCCACGAAATTCTCATATTTCAGCAATATCTGCCATGGTATTATCCGGTGTCGTGCCTAAGTACATTGTTCCTGAGTACGACCCTGAATGGGACATAGCCGGTGGCATTACTCCTTGGCAGGCAAGAGCAAAATAAATTTGCTTTGTTGTAGTTTTTTTCATTGTGCGCCTTTACGATCAATAAATCATCTTTATTAGTTTTGTAATAATTCAGGTTGAGGAAGCCATCAAGGAGCTAGAGATGGAAGGTCTAAAACCAGCATCCGTTTTTATCGTTTCACCTAGTTATCATGGTTTATGCAGTGACATTGGTGCGATTTCCGAGCTTTGTCACAAGAATGAGATCCCTGTAATTGTTGACGAGGCTCATGGAGCTCACTTTGGCTTCCACCAGCAGCTCCCAATCTCAGCTCTTGCTCAAGGGGCTGATATCGTCGTGCAATCAACTCACAAAGTACTGTGCTCTCTTACACAGTCATCAATGCTGCATCTTTTGAGTAATCTTATTGATAGGGAGAGGATTTGCAGGTGCCTTCAAATGCTTCAGAGCAGCAGCCCAAGTTATCTGCTGTTGGCGTCATTAGATGCTACCACGGCTCAACTAAGTGATAGCCGTGGAAGCATTTTCAATGAAGCTATTGAATTAGCTGTTGAAACTAGAAGTATGATCAAAGAAATCCGCGGAGTCTCACTCTTTGACGCTGTGAACTTCCCTAGATTTCCTGCTATTGATCCGTTACGACTCACTGTTGGCATGCAGAAACTCGGTCTTTCAGGCTTCGAAGCTGATGATATCTTATGCAGGGACTTCGGGGTAATTCCTGAACTTGTCGGAACACAGTCTATTACATTAGCATTTAACCTTGGAAGCAAGAGTGAGCATGCTTTGAGACTTCTGTCAGGATTGAAGTATCTATCAGCAACTTTCTCTCACATTAATGAATCGTCCGTAGAAAGAGAAATCAACATCACAACTCTAGCAGCCTTAGATGACTTCGACATGGTTTTGAGTCCAAGAGATGCCTTTTTTGCTCGTAAACGAAAAGTAAGCTTTGAGGATAGTCTTGGTAAAATATGTGGGGAGCTGATATGTCCTTATCCACCCGGGATTCCAGTGATGATCCCGGGTGAGGTTATTACAGAGAGAGCCCTCGATTATTTGGTGCACGTTAAAAGCAAGGGTGCCATGATCAGCGGGGCTGCAGACCGTCTCCTCTCCTCCTTCGTCATATGTGATGCCTGAGGTACTATTGCTCTATGAAGCTATGTAATGGATTTAGGATAATACTTCATGGGAATATTGTTGTATAGTTTTTTTTTTTCTTTTTTTTTTTTGGTTGTATAGATTTGATCTCATTCTTGGTTGACTATTTGCTGTTGAGGTACGATGATTATCATGAATATAGCTTATTGCTGTTGTAACGCACATGCAGTATAGTTTAGTTTTAGCTGATGTGTCAACATTGATGGCGTGTCATGTTCTTATTGGTTGGCGTGTGTCATCAACATTAGGTAGTTGATAGTATAAATACTCTCTCTTGTAGTTGCTCATATCTGATAATGGAAATTTCCTTCTCTCTTAGCTCAAGTGCCTTTCCGGATATGGATGGTATCAGAGCAGAAACTTCACTTCCGCTGATTTCTTCAACCTTTTTCCGTTCAAATTCTGATGGCTTCAGTGAGGCCAATCAACATCCAAATGATTCTGAAGAACCTTTTGATTTGATACAAAGTGATATTTGAGGTCCTTATCAATGTAATATCCCAGATATTCTCTTCCGTCGCTAAAATAAAAATTTAATTATTAATTAAGGCTTTGCACGCCTAAGTTAAGGATTTTCGATTCTAAGACTGACGGTGAAATCCGTTTCTGAAAATAAATTCCAAAAGTCGGTTGAACGATTACTGTATTAGGGTTTTCGCGTCCGATAGAAATTTCGTTCGAAAACTCGGATCGAAAAACCGTCAGACTTTACATTCACTTATTTTACGATACGAGTAAGTTAGTAAAAATAAGTTTTATTTATTTTTTTTCCGGATGAAATTTGGACTGTGAAGTCCCGAGTTTTTATCGGATTTTGGAAAACGAATTATGCTTTCTGAGTAAGTGATTTATTTCTAATCTAGTGGTCGAATTAGATTTCGTCTAAAAAAACATTTTCTCGATTTATAAACGTCGTATTAGACCCGTAAAACGAGATATTTCGACTAAATATCTTTCCCTAAACCGCCACCTTAGGGTATGACTCACCCTTGTTAGATTGTTTCTACTTTATCACTTAACACCTCATCACTTTAATTCTCTCTTCTCTCTCCCTCTAATTACCGCCATTCCTCCTCTCCTCTCTCTCTCTCTTCTCTCTTTCTTCCACCATTGTTGTGTTCTTCAAGCTTTCAAAAGCTCCACAAGTCATTCATCTACCGATCGATCTTAGTTCCGAATCCATAATCGACAAGGTAATGATCTAAGCTTCCATCCTAACCAAACAAAATTCTTTTCCATCAACTTTGTTTTTTTCGAAAGTTTGGAGAAGAAGAAGCATGATGCTCTATGATTAATACATGTTATAGTATGCTTAGGAATGGATTTCCTGGATAGAAATCATGTAGAAATCAACCTCCTAACAATATTGCTATTACCGAAAATTTATAGGAATTTAGGGGTTTGATGTTTAGTTCGATTTTTAGAAGATTAATTGATGAATTTGTGTTCTATATGTTGATAGATGGGTGCATGAATTGTTTTAGAATTTTCTAAAAATAAAAATAAAAAGGTAAGAGATGAAGAAGTGAGGATTTGAATGAGTATTTGATATGTTTTGTATGATATAATGATAGAAATGATAAGTAGTAAGTATGTGGATGATTATATAATTTAATGTGATTTTTCTAAAAATAAAATAGAAATCGTAAGAGACGAAAACCCGATGATAAGTTAAGATTCGATAATAATTTGAATATATGGTTTTCGTATTAGTGAATCTTGATAGTTGATGAACGATATTGGAAAATATGAGCAAAATCGGAGAACGTTGAAATTCTAGTAAGAGACGAAGAATCGTCGATAAGTTTAGTATGGATAATGATATAGGTTTATGGTTTGAATATTTGCTAATCTTAGTAGTTAATGAACGTAATTGGAAAATTTGAACGAATTCTAAGAAAGTCGAGTTTTTGGTAAGAGACGAGTAATCGAGTTTAATTGTCGATAGGAAAGTCGAATGAGGAAACTAATTTGATATTAGTGTTTGTTGTCGATTAATAAACAAAATTGTAGTTGGTGATGATTCCATCCGAGAAATGAATATAGAAGTTAGAAGTTTGAAATCGAATTTGAAATTGAATTGAATTGGTTTAGTACTTGATTAGTTGAAAGACGAGGAAATGCTCGTCGTTTGTTTAATCAAAAAGACGTGAATGTATACCCGATTAAGGGACATGCGTATTGACTGCCTTAAGACTGTAATTTGTTAATAATTTCGTGAGCTTAAAGGTTGTATAGCATTAATTGAACCTAGGGAATCGTGCGTCGAATTGTACGAGCACCTAGGGTTTCACTCGGACTGTTTTGCGATACGTTACGGAAACTGTCATAACTTTCTACTCGCTTAACGAAATTGAGATCCGTAAATTGGAAACTAAAGTAGACATCTGTAGCTTTCTTTTGGTTCCAAATTCATCCCCTGTTTAGCAGAAATCTGTTCTGTATGAACTCCAGAGTTACTGCCTTGTGCAGAAACTTTCGTAAAACTATTTTCTCAAGTTGAATTCTTTTTAACTTAATCTTTGAGAACTTCTAAGTCGTTATAAGTTATCGACTTCCGTTGTTAACTGACCTAAGTGTCGAGTAAGGAACCGAGTTAGTTTCTAAACGAGATATGTTCGAGTCTCGTTTAGTCGTTAATCAAAAGAATGTAGTAAAAGTGCAAAGGCCTAAAAGTCTTAACCGAATTCGATTTTCTTTTCTTTTTTATTGTCTCGATCGATTACTAAAGTTTAATTATTTGTGATAAAAGGAGGAAGTCGGAGTTGAAGGCAGGACGGAAGACAGAAGGTTAAAGTTTGTTCTGTAAACGGTTAAGGTGGGCTTTTCTTTATATCAAATCAAATGAGCAATACTTGAAAATGTTTACTTATCGCTTTATAACTGTGTTTTAAAGTGATTATCATGGCATGAAATACTTTGTTTTATGTGAGTTCTCTTGTGCCATTATAAGTCAGCCAAAAGGGTGCTTGATTTTTTTTGTGAGTTAGCCAAAAGGGTGCTAACTAATCGATCGGACTTTGTGTTAGCCAAAAGGGTGCTTTCCAGGGTTAGTGTACACGGTAGCCATTGTGTGTGGTACTTTGTTGAGGGGTAGCCAGCCACGGTGAGGAACGTGTGCGGAAGAAGAAAAGGCTTCTTCCTCGGCGTTGAAAAAAAGGCAAGATGAATGTAATAACAGAAAAATCTTTGCGCAAAGTGTTTAGAAAAGAGAAAATGTTTAGTAAGCACGGGCCTTTAAAAGAAAAACCCCGTTGCGTTACTGTTAAAGATGCCTGATTATTCTATACTCTAATGAGATGTTTTCGGCAATGTGCCCACTGAGTGCTTTATGTACTTAGCCCTGCATATGTTTTTAAATGTGCAGGTTGAGTGACGGAAACGGCAGAGGTTGAGTAAGGTTGTTATAGGTTAGAAGAACAGTGTTTCAGTTCTACGTTTTCCGCTGCAAACTATTTCGTGTTGATGTATAACTTTTAGTCTAAGTTTCATACTTTGAACTTAGTTTTCTTTTTAAGAACAACTCTGTCGAACGATCCTTAGATGTCGACTCTCTTTTATTAAATAAAGTCATTTCATAGATATCAATCATTTATTGTCAGTTAAGGTGATTTATTCATTTATCCCCCTTCTTCCCCGCTTCTTTAATCCAAACCCTAGTCGCACCCCGACTTTACCGTCCCTCGGGATTTGGAACTGTGACAATCAAACTCCCACTGTGCAAGGCTATAACTATTTCTTAACCATAGTGGATGATTGTTCTCATTTTGTTTGGACTTTCTTAATAAAGTTTAAATATGATGTTAAAGATATTCTTACTCAATTTTTTAGCACAATTTTCACTCAATTTGGGAAAAGAATTAAAGTGCTTAGGCTTGATAATGGACATGAGTTTTATTTAGGGGATTTATACACTAAGTATGGGACTTTAGTACATTATTCTTGTGTGTCTACTCTCAACAAAATGCTAGAGTTGAGAGAAAGCATCAGCATTTGCTTGATGTTGCTCGAAGTCTCATTTTTCAGACTCATCTTCCTATAGCTTATTGGGGGGATTGTGTTCATACTGCTTCTTATCTCATTAACAAAATTCCCTCTTTTATCTTACCTCAACAATGCACTCCCTTTGAGATGTTGTTTAAGAAACCTCCTTCTTATTCTCATCTTAAAGCTTTTGGATGCTTGTGCTTTGTTTCCACTTTAGATAGAAATCGATCCAAATTTTCCCCTAGAGCCGTTAAATATTGTTTTTTGGGTTATTCTTTTGGTTATAAAGGCTACAAAGTGCTGAATATGGACACACAACAAGTTGTCATTAGTAGGGATGTGGTTTTCCATGAGAACACTTTTCCTTTTGCTCATTTTTCTCCATCAGTTTTCCTGAGCCACAATTTACTTTTCTTGAGCATGATGCTTTTACTTCTTTGATAATTCTTCTTTTACTGAGGAATCTACTTTGTCTTCTACATCTTCTGATTCTCCGACCTCTCTTCCTATCACCAAATCAGGTAGAGTGGTCAAAACCCTTTTTCACTTATCTGATTTTGTGTGTAATTCGGTCTCTTATTCTCCTTATCCTATTCACAAGTACATTTCCTATTCTAGACTTTCTTCTACCTATTTTAGGCTTATTTTTTCTCATTCTACTATCCCTGAGCCCTCCTTTTATCATCAAGTTGTTAAATATGCTGAATGGAGAAGGGTTATGCAGGCTGAACTAGAAGCTTTAATCAAGAATAATACTTGGTAAATCACTTTGTTACCACATGATAAGATTGTTATTGGTTGTAAATGGGTTTATAGAACCAAGTTCTTTGCTAATGGATGTTGCTAAGAGTTTCATTCAGCAAGCTGGTGTTGATTTTCTTGACACCTTTTCTCCTGTGGCCAAATTGGTTACTGTCAAAGTTATGATATCTCTTGCTGCTGTTTCTGGTTGGTCTTTATCTAATTTGGAAATTAACAATGCTTTTTTATATGGGGAACTGGATGAGGTCATTTATATGGAACTCCCTCTTGGCTTGCATAGGGGGGGAACAATATCCTGCTCAGTTTGTAAATTGAATAAGTCCTTATATGGTCTCAAGCAAGCTTCCAAACAATGGTATCTGAAATTTTCTGAGGTGTTGATTGCTTTTAGACTTGTTCAATCACCTTCTAATCATTCTTTTTTCTTCAAGAAAGAAGGTGGCAAATTTCTGGGATTAGTTGTGTATGTTGATGATATTTTGGTGGCCATCAATGATGATTATTTGGTAGCTGCTTTCAAGGATTTCTTAAGCAAGTCTTTCAAGTATAAAGACTTGGGCAAACCCTCATATTTTCTTGGCCTTGAGATTTCTAGAAGTGCAAAAGGAATTCATCTTTGTCAAAGAAATTATGCTTTGGATTTGGTAACAAAAGCTGGTTTATTGCATTGTAAGCCTTCTACTTCTTCAATGGAATCAAGAAAGCGTTTAGTATTGGAAGAAGGTAATCTGCTTTCTGATCCTACTCTGTATAGAAGATTAATTGGTAGACTACTCTATTTATGCATAACACAACCAAATATCACTTTTGTTGTTCATAACTTGAGTCAATTTTTATCCAAACCTTGTGAGGGCACATGGCATCTGCTGAGAAAGTCTTAAGATACTTAAAGGGTACTGTAAACACAAAATATGTATTTATTCAATAAACACAAATATGATTACAAACATACGAATTTCGAATATATGCGGGTTCAATCTCTATTTTATCCTCCGATTCTTCTCTTCACTTTGACCCTCGAACGGTCTTCAAGCAGCCTTTGAGATTTTTTGTAGAAGTATGCCTCCTAGATCTCCTTGGACTTGATCTTCAAGCTTTGTAACGTTGATACGGATGACTTTCGTCTGGCTTCCGAAGTAAACGTTGAGCTTTGATCTTTGTGCTTGATGATGTTGACTTGATCTTTGAGGTTGATGGCGTTGACTTGAGCTTTGGGGTTGATGGTGTTGATGCGGAGGACATTCGCCTTGTTTTCGAAGTAAACGTTGAGAGTCGAGCTTTATAACGTTGACGTGGAGGACTTCCGCCTTGTTTCTGGATCAAACACCACTTGATATGATTCCGCCGAAGAACGCGTTGATTCCTACGAAGAACGCCTTGAATCTCGCTGGGACACTTTGAGTATTGAGAGAGAAATCTTGGAGAATTTCTCTCTTCAATTCTTGAGCTCTTGAAGATGATTTTTAGGTGTAATTTGAAGTTGTGTAGAAATCTCTATTTGTAGGGAAAAATATGGTGGACTTGGTGGGCTTTTGGGCTCCATCATGGGCTTGAGGGATGAGGTGGCGCAATCTTATTGGCTCTTAAATATTGATGTATATCCTTTACTTGTTGCTAAAGAAATAGATATTTATCACCATATAAAGATATATTTATCAATTAAATAACTTATTTAATATGGATATCATAAGATTCCATGATAAAATAAATATTAAAATTAATAAAATATTTCTTTAAATTTTCGATATCTACAAATGCCCCATCGAGACTTGTTCATGGACGACTTGTCGTGAAAATGAATGAGTCTCGATAAATTTGAATTTGGTAGATAGTTTATACTCATATCAAGGAGTTCTTTAACTTCAACTTGTGAATAGTTTATACTCATAATCAAGAGTTCTTGAATTTGCTAGATAGTTTAAACTCGTTTTAAGGAGTTCTTTTAATTTGAAAGAAAGTTTATACTCATTTCAAGGAGTTCTTGAATATGTTTAAAAGTTTAAACTCGTTTCAAGGAGTCTTAAATTTGATAGAAAGTTTAAACTCGTTTCAAGGAGTCTTGAATTTGGACTTGATTTTAGATAGTTTATGCTCGTATCAAGGAGCATCCATTTGATTTCAATTGTAGACCTTTTATACTTGTGTTAATGAGTCTTCACTTGACTTGAATTTGTAAACATTTTATACTCGTATTAAGGAGACTTTGACTTGGACGATTCTTCAAAGAATTTGATCATAGTTTTAAGGAGGGGTGCTGTACACAGTTTATACTCATGCGGGCCAGGAGTAACATGCAGTTTAGGCTCATGCGTCATGGAGCGTTGTAGACAGTTTATGCTCTTATCAAGGAGCGTTTGAAGTTATTTGATTGAAAAGTTTAGACAATTTTTGCTCGCATCTAGGAGCATTTTAGACAGTTTAAGCTCTTATCAAGGAGCATTGACTTCATGGATTCTACCAAGTATCAGAAGATTGATTTGTAGCATCTTCTTCGTCTTCACTTATAGCTTCTTCATCACTTGAACTTTCTTTAGGAGATTTACCCCCATGGGTCGCTTCTTGATTTTCTTCAAAGTTGTGATCATCTTCAATTGAAAGATCTTCAACTCCATTTGTGATTATGCTCAACTCCATGTCATGAGCTCTTGTAGCCAATTCTTCGAAGGTCTTTGGCTGAATTCCTTTTAAGATATATTGAAAACTCCAATGCATGCCTTGAGTGCACATCTCAATTGCAGAAGTTTCAGACAAGCAATCTTTGCAATTTAAGCTTAAGTCCCTCCAACGATTGATGTAGCCGATGACGGGCTCGTCTTTACATTGACTTGACTTTGTAAGCTCCACCATGCTCACCGTCCTTCGAGTGCTATAGAAGCGATTGAGGAATTCTTGCTCCAATTGCCCCCAACTATCAATTGAATTTGGCTGCAAGTCAGCATACCAATCAAAGGCATTGTCCTTCAAGGAACGCACGAACTGTTTCACCATGTGATCTCCATATGTTCCAGCGTCGTTGCAAGTCTCCACGAAGTGGGCTATATGTTGCTTTGGATTTTCTTTGCCATCAAATTGTTGAAACTTTGGAGGCTGATAGCCGATCGGCATCTTCAAGCATTCAATCCTTTGAGTGTATGGCTTGCTATAAGTCCATGATGATTTGGAGGTCCCTTCAAACTTGTCTTTGATTGTTTTCTTGATGAATGCTTTGAGTTGATCGGCATGCATCGATCCATTGGAAGAGATTTCAAGCTCCTTAGTCGGAGATTTGTCACCATCTTTTGGCTCCATGAAAAGCTCAGCTTCTTGATCGTCCTTTGCTTGTTGGCTTCTCGTATCCAAAGTATTTGCATTTTCCAGCTTTGCGAGTTGAACATCTCGTTCTTCTAAGCATTTGGCAAGTCCTTCTGCAAGCTTTGTCAACTTCGCGATTTGCTCCTCAAGACTCGTAGACATCTTCTTTGGATTTGGCGAAGAGAATAGATGAAAGGTAGAGATTGTCCCACTGGGCGTGCCAAAATTTGTAAACACAAAATATGTATTTATTCAATAAACACAACTATGATTACAAACATACGAATTTTGAATATATGCGGGTTCAATCTCTATTTGATCGTCCGATTCTTCTCTTCACTTTGACCCTCGAACGGTCTTCAAGAAGCCTTTGAGATTTTTTGTAGAAGTATGCCTCCTAGATCTCGTTGGACTTGATCTTCAAGCTTTGTAACGTTGATACGGATGACTTTCGTCTTGCTTCCGAAGTAAACGTTGAGCTTTGATCTTTGTGCTTGATGATGTCGACTTGATCTTTGAGGTTGATGGCGTTGACTTGAGCTTTGGGGTTGATGGTGTTGATGCGGAGGACGTTCGCCTTGTTTCCGAAGTAAACGTTGAGAGTCGAGCTTTATAACGTTGACGTGGAGGACTTCCGCCTTGTTTCTGGAACAAACACCACTTGATATGATTCCGCTGAAGAACGCGTTGATTCCTACGAAGAACGCCTTGAATCTCGCTGGGACATCTTGAGTATTGAGAGAGAAATCTTGGAGAATTTCTCTCTTCAATTCTTGAGCTCTTGAAGATGATTTTTAGGTGTAATTTGAAGTTGTGTAGAAACCTCTATTTGTAGGGAAAAATATCGTGGACTTGGTGGGCTTTTGGGCTCCATCATGGGCTTGAGGGATGAGGTGGCCCGATCTCATTGGCTCTTAAATATTAATGTATATCCTTTACTTGTTGCCAAAGAAATAGATATTTATCACCATATAAAGATATATTTATCTATTAAATAACTTATTTAATATGGATATCATAAGATTCCATGATAAAATAAAATATTAAAATTAATAAAATATTTCTTTAAATTTTCGATATCTACAGGTACACTTGGTCATGGTATCTTCTTTGCTAAAGATACTAGTCTGGATTTATCTGCTTTTTCTGATGCAGATTGGGCATTTTGTCCCACAGCTAGGAGGTCAGTCACTGGTTTTGCAATATTTCTTGGCTCCTTCTTGATTTCTTGGCAATCAAAAAGGAAGAAACAATATCAAGATCTTCAGTAGAAGCTGAGTATCGTGCCATGGCTCAGGCTTATTGTGAAGTAACTTGGGTTCGGAGTTTGCTTTTGGATTTTGGTATTGAACAGAAGAAAGCTACGCCTTTGTATTGTGATAATAGAGTTGTAGTTTATATCTGCAATAATTTAGTATTTCATGATAGAACCAAGCACATCGAAATAGACTGTCACACTGTTCGGGACAAGTTTTTGTAAGGAATTGTGAAGCCAGTGCATGTCAAAAACACTTTGCAGTTAGCTGACATCTTCATTGAACCCTTCACAGCTCCAGCTTTGAAGAACATCTTGCTCAAGATGGGTTTTGAGAGCATCTATCTTCCATCTTGATGGGGGTGTCACAGTCCAATTTCTAACCTATGAAACAACTAGAAAATGAGGGGCAGTTAGGGTGAAACAATGAAAAATAACAAGGGAACATACTTGGGAACAAGGGAATATCTATTGAAAGTGATAATAATTAATAACATGATTTTAATACCCAGCTCAAGAATTCATCGAATCAATATATAATAGTTGAGAATCGAGAGATATCAAAATAAAGCGTTGAGCACAAAGCTCATTATCCAATCATCGAATCAATATATAATGGAATAATACGGACGTTTTATCCGGAAAACTTTTTTCGACCGGGTGATTTATACCCGTAATAGAATAGTGGGACAAGTGTCACTCATCTCTCTCCCCTCTCCACCGCCCTATCTATCTATCTCTCTTCCTAATCTCTCTCCAACCCTACAATATAGCTTTAATGATGATTATTCCTACAAGATCTTAGTAAATTGTGATGCTTAGATTGCATGCAAGAACCATCACATCACACCAAGTTCCAACACTAATTGCCATCATTTTTATTCTAAATATTGGTAAACATGTGCATGCAAACTTATACAATCTATCTCTCACTCCCTCCATACAAGAAAAGAATTGTTTTTCATTCAATCCCTATCTCTCTCTCTTTCGAAAATTCCCTCAAGAAGAAGAAAGAAGAAAAACTCTCCCTTCCTCTCTCAATGCCGTAACACACACACACACCATACATACTTGTAAATTCTTCCATTGAAGCCTAGCATTCAAGCTTCAATCTCATGCAAATCAAGAGGAAATCGTCACCATCATCTTAGCTCTTCCAAACCCCAAGTTGAAAGGTAATAATCCTTCAAGTTCTTGAGTTGAAATCCAATAATCGTCCCCCATTTTTCATTATTTTTGGCTTTTAAGCCCTAAAAATGGATAATTAATTATTGTGTTGTATTTTCTTTGAGGATTCAAGACAAGTTCTTCCAAGAGGAATCCAAGCTAGAAGTTGAGCCCTTTTTCTTCCATCCATTTCGATTTCAAGAGGTTCAAGAGGAGAAGATCCAATTTAATTTATAAAGTATGATAATTCATTTGATTTATTGTATATATGTATCTCTAAGCCCTAAAAGAAAGAAAACATGCATGCATGACATTTATTTTATGTTTAGGCAAACTTAGGTTATCGATGTGAAGATCGAGTGAGAAGAAATCGATAGGAGATTCGAACACTAGGATTTAATCGATGAATTAAGAAAAGAAAAAGAAATTAAAAACCCTAAATTTTGCTTAATACCGAAAAATAGTAGGAAAATAAGAAAATGTGAATTCCTTGAGTTATTAATATCTTGATGCTTGATTTATGATTTTTATCATGTTGAGAATGGAATTATATGCATGAAAAATTGAGAAATAAATTACCCCAATTTATATATAAATGCCGTGAGTTTTTGGGAAGAAAGAAAAAATTATTTTGTTAATTTTGTTGATGATCTAGTTGATGTTTTGATCATGAAATTATATTGTGATATGATGATTTAACCTTTGATGTTGTTAAGTATGAGAAAATCGAATTGCATGTGAAGTTTTTAAAGAAAATAATTTTATGATGATTTAGAAGATTTGATGATTTTGATGTTATAATGTGTGTTAAGGTGTTAAGTTTGAATCCTAGATGAAAATAGGATTTTTGTGATAATTAAAAGCCTTAAAAATGTTAAGAGTTGAAAAATGCATAAAAGAACATATCTAGTAAATGTTTTATGTAATACCCCGGAAAATTTCTTTTGCGTTAAAAATTTAAAGTCAATAATAATTAAGGCTTTGCACTCCTAAGCTCCCGATTTTCAATTCTAAGACCAACGGTGAAATTCGTTTCAGAAAATAAATTCCAGAAGGCAGAGGAACGACTACTGTATTAGGGTTTTTCGCGTCCGTTAAGTTTTTAGCCTGTAAACTCGGAATCGAATTCCGTCAAAATTTACATTCACTTTTTCTTCAAGACGAGTTCACCGGAGAAAGTTAATTTTTGTGATTTTCCGGACGAATTTTGGACTGTGATGTCCCGACTTTTTCTCGGATTCTGAAAAACAATTTAGGTTTTCCGAGTATGTAAATTATTTCCAATCTAACGGACGAATTAGATTTCGTTAATTCCGTAACTAACTAGAAAAGTATTTCTCAACTTTTAAAACGGCGTTTAAGAGCCGGAATCGAGATTTTTCGTATAAATTTTCCTCGCCAAACATGACCCTAACGACTCACTATGTTGTAGGATATTTTGTTGCCTACTCTATGAGTCACCAAGGTGACTCATCACCTCTCTCCCTTCATCATCATTTCCGCCATCCCCCTCCCCCAATTCACTCTCATTTTCTTCTTCAAATTCCTCCATTAAAGCACCACACTCAAGCTCTTCCAAGATCCACATCTCTTGCATCTACAAATTAATTTCCAATCCGATTTCATATATCGAAAGGTAAGAACTTCGTCTTTAGTTTGATCCGAACAAATCTTCTTTCCCCCCTCTTTCATTTTTTTTCGAAAATTAGAGAATGGTTAAGTATGTGAATTCTTGATCGATACATGTTCTAGGATGCTTAGAATCGAGTTCTACGGATCGAATCATGAAGGAAAAATCAAGAACCCTAAGCCCTATTTTAATACCGAAAATTTCAGATTTTAGGGGTTTCATTTGTGTTCGATTTCTTCGTCGAATTGATGATAGATTAGTGTTGCTTATGATGTTAATTGATAGTATGAATTATTTTAGAATTTTCTAAAAATAAAATCCAAAACCTAAGAGACGAACAAGGCTCGATTTAGGTTAGTAAATGTTAGGATATGCTCGTTTGTTTAATGGAAATGGGATATACGATGCATGAGGATGAATATATATTAAATTGAGATTTTTCTAAAAATAAAACGAGGAATGTAAGAGACGAAGATGTGTTGATAAGTCGAGGCTCGATAATGTGTTGATAATATGATTTACATATTAGTAATGCTTGTTAGATGATAATCGTTGTCGTAAAATTTGAATGAAAACGGAGAATGTAGAATTTTACATAAGAGACGAACGACGGTCAATAAGTCGGGAATAAATGATAATATGAGGTTATGATTTGCGTAATAATGATTCTCGATAGATAATGAACGATAGTGTAAAATTTGATCAAGTTCTAATGACGTTGGAATTTTCATAAGAAACGAAGACACGAGCATAAGTATTGATAGAAAAATCGAACAGAGCAAATATTTTGATATTAATGATCGTTGGTGATAAATGAACAACTTTGTAGTTGACGATATTCGCATTCGAGTTATTAAATGTTAAGTGATAGTTGTAAACGAGGAGTAGAGACGAGAAATGCAATTGATTTGGTATAGTAATTGACTAGTTTTGAATGACGAGGTTTTAATCGTCTTATTAGTAATCGAGAAGTGAAATGGAGTTCATCGCGTATGAGGTTAAGTGTTGACTGCCCTGAGGTATAAATTTCGTGTGAAAAACAGAGGATTAACATAAATCGAACCTAGGAAGTCGTGCGCCGAGTTATCGAGCCTAGGGTTAAACTCGGCATTTTTTGCGACGTTTCACGGAAACTGCAATATCTCCTAGCTCGCTTAACGAAATCGAGATCCGCAAATTGGAGAGTAAACTAGACATCCGTGGCTTTCTTTTGGTGTAGGGCTCATCCCCTGTTTCGAAATCCCCTGTTCTGGGTAAACTTACTGATCTGTACAGTAATGTTAAGAATCTAGTTTCCTAAGTTGAATTCTTCTCAACTTGATTTCTTTTGATCTTCTAAGTCGTTATAAGCTATCGACTACCATTATTAACTGACCTCAGTGTCGAGTAAGAAACCGAGCAAGTGCTAAACGAGAAGTGTTCGAGTCTCGTTCTAGATTAACTAAAAGAATCTAGTTAAGCGTGCAAATGCCTAAAGCTTAAGAACTTAAAAGATTTATTCGATTTCAGTTTCGAATTCCATTTTATTTTATCGACTCGACAACTTATCGTTGTTTTATTATTTACGTTCAAAGAAGGAGGACGTCGAGGTTAGAAGACAGGACGGAAGATCAGAGACGGAAGTACGAGTAATATTTCTGTAAACGAACGAGGTGGGCTTTCTAAAACCAAAACTACGTTGAATGCCGTTACTTGTGAAGTGATTTTATGTGAGCGTTGCTCAAAAGTGATTACATGTTATTGATAAGTGAGTATTAAAGTGTCTATCAGTGCTTTAATGAATTGTTTATGTGAATTCTATTATGTCTCTCTGCGTTAGCCCTCAGGTGCTAACCAGAGTATTGGATTCTGAGATAGCCCTCGGACTGCAATCCAGATAATTCCAACTAAACGATCAAATTCTGAGATAGCCCATAGGTGCTATCCAGAGGGACAGTTTCTGAGTTAGCCCTCAGGTGCTTTCCAGACGATCGGATGTGAGTTTAAAAACCCACAGTGTGTCATTTAGAAATTAAGTGTTCAACAGTAAAAGTATTTATACAAGTGTTTATGAAAAGATGCATGATTTGATTTAATATTTGGTAAGCACGGGCCTTTTAAAGAAAAATCCCGTTGCGTTACATATAAAATATTTTCGGCAATGTGCCCACTAAGTACTTTTGTACTTAACCCTGCATGTTTGTTTTTAAATGTGCAGGTTGAGCGAAGAAGGCGGAGGAGGTTGAGTAAAGGTCGTCTTCAAAGAAGTAAAATCAATTGAGCCTTGATTTCACATTCGATGTGTGTTATCATTTTCTACGTTTTTCCGCTGCCAATTCTGTAAACTAGTTTCAGTTAAAGTATAACTTAGGACTAAGTTTCATCCTTTGAACTTAGTCCCTTTTAAGAATAGCTATGTCGAGTGATCTTCCGTGATTTACTCTTTCTTTCATTAAATAAAGTAGGTTCTCTCATTATGTAAATTCTTTCGGTTTAAGTTGTTTACACTTTAAACCTAGCTTTCACTGATCAAACTTTGTTGAGCGATCTTTCGAGATCGACTCCCTTTTCATTCAATGAAGTCAAATTCATAGTAGTTTATGTTACAAATATCGTTTATTCAGTAGTTTTCCCTTTCTTTCCCGTTTCTTTATTCCAATCCCTAGTCGCACCCCGGCTTTGTCATCCTTCGGGAAGTCGGGCTGTGACATTTACCCCGGCTTTGTCATCCTTCGGGAAGTCGGGCTGTGACATTTTAAATGTTCTAAGTGTTCTTGAAATAAGACTTGAAGATTTGAATTTTGATTAAATTAAATCAAAAAGAAAGTTTATAAACTAATAAGATAAACTAGTTTTTATTAAAATAAAAATTAATTGAAGAATAAAGGAAATCATTAATTAAGAAATTATTATTAATTTAAGAATAAAGAAAAAAAGGAATTTATATTAATTAAATAAATAAGAGTTGAGAAAATCGAGTTAAAATAAAGAAGTTAAAATAATAAGAAAATGAAAAGAAGATTTAATCGAGTCGAGAAAAAGATGTTAGACGAGTTAAGTTTAAATACTTGTATAGTTTAATCAAGAAAATAATGGAATAAGATATCGAGTAATGATTTTTGAAAGAAATTAATTAAAGTTAATTAAATAAGTTGTTTTTCAAACTGTGTAAATTAAAAATAAACCGAGAAGAATTGTCGAGTTAATAATTAGAAAAATAATAGTTGAGTTAAGAAATGAGAATTGAGTTAGAAATAGAAAGGAAATTCCTATTTCATAAGAGTTTAATAAAGATTAAAAAGATTTTTTTTTGTTAATTGAGTAAAAATTATAATATGTTTCCATAAGACAACGAATTTGGAAAAACGTTGTTTATAAGTCGAGAAAGATAAACTATATTGTTTGAGTTTTTATAAAAAGAATTCATAATTGAATTAAGTTCTAAAATAAAAATTGAATAAATGTTAATGTGTCTTGAAATGTGATTGAAGTTAAAGCAATATGTTTGATTTATTTGAAATTATTATGCCATTGAATTAAATGTTTGAGTAAATGATATTATTTGATGACGTGAAGAATTACTGAGTTTATTTGTATGCAAATAATTGAACCATTGAGTTGTTAAATCAAGAATTAATTAAGTTATAAAAGAAAGCTCGAGTAATAGAATTTAGATAGACGATGTTTCATAATTAAAGCGAGAAGTGCTAAGACTTTGGTTAGTAGTACGAACCAATCATCAAGTAGAGTTAATGGTTTAAAGACGAGAATGCGAGATCTTTTAAAAGGGAAAAAGCGTAGAGAGAGAAACGACTCAAGTAGAAGTCCTTCAGTCGAGACCAACGCCTTTATTCCGTCTTTGCGTAATATCTTATTTTTTTTTCTTTATCGATGTCGATCTATGAAGGATCAAGCCGGACGGAAAGATAAGCGAGGACAATAGCCCTTAAACCGCCTAGCTAGAATCTTCGGAAGTCAGGTGTGCTTTTCTAAACCAAAACTATCGATGAATATTATTATGCTATTGAGTATTATTATATGATTTTAAATGCGATTGACTTGCCATTTTTATTGAGTTTGGTATGTGTTATCATCTGTTTGCTTGAGATTATTATTATCCTGTAAAAAGGCAGGAACCCACGTGTGGTATGTTAAATGTTGAGGTGACTGTGAGCCTTGCTTCGGTTGGGCCGGTCACAGTGCTCGAGAAGGAGGCCTACTTCTCGGCACAGTGAGTGAATTTATGACAGATGATGCATACTATTGATATATGTTATGTTTTGACTGCGCAGTCTATTCGAAAGAAAATGTTTTAGCATGCACAAGTAAAATTATTTGAAGTTACTTAAGTACTTGTGATGTTTCGACAAGGCAAGTTCAATTGATATAGCTTTTAAGAGCATCTTTTCCAAACGTTTTTGGCATGTGTTCACTGAGTACGAAGTACTCAGCCCTGCGTGTATTTTTCTAAACGTGCAGGTTGACAGGATGGTGATGGCATGGACGCTTGGTGGTGTGGTGTTTTTTGGTTGAGTCGAGTCGGATGTCGGGCTGGCATTTGCACGTCTCCATACATGTGAATGTTGGGTTTTGAGTCAAGTTTCTGCTGCAACTCTTTGAAATGATGTCTGTTGATATATACTCTGATACTTGTTTTTGTTATTCCGAGCGATGTGCTCGATGGTTTTAAATGATTGTTGAATTCTTATTCTCATTGACTTGAAAAACTTATCGTATCCTTGTTGAAGTATGATTTTGAAATGCTCGGTTATCGCTTCATTATGTTTTTGAAAGTCTTATTCGAATGCATTGCTTTTCATTAATATTTCCCCGAGCATGTTCCCCGTATTTGAGTTGATTGTTAGACGGTTAAGTGGTATTGTTGTTCGTAAGTCGCACCTTGAGAATCGGGGTGTGACAGTTCTGGTTCAAAACTTTGACATAGTGAATTTAGGGGCTTCTAAGAATGCACTAATGTTGCACCCCGAACTGAGAAATCATCTCAACACACTCAATCTCCTTGTCAAGCTCTACAAGTATATTTCGGTGAGTCTAGGAGACTATTACATTTTGGCAGACTTCCTGAAAATACATGATATTGTGAAGCTTCATAATACCGAAGGCATTCTGAAGGAAGCTTTCAAGTTCGACACTAAGCTAGAACTGATCCAGAATTAGGACAACCTCATCAATGCATTTCTTAAGCAGCGTTCTATACTAAGAGATGCAGTTCCGTCTCTAACCAGAACCATTAAGAATCTATGTACGTATACGTTCAAATAAGTAAGGAGAGAAAGAAAGAACAAGGGAAGTTGATGCTCGAGTGGATGAATTGGTTTCAAAGACCTAGACTCCTCTAATCCATTAGGGATTCGCGTAAAGATTTGAGCTATCTCTAAGTACAGTAAGGGGACTCCTTTTAGACCCTTCTAGTTAAACCCTATGGCCGAACGAGAGATCCCCAGACTGAGGGATCACGAAGTGCAGGCGGCCTGCGCTCAGTTGTAGCCAACCGGCAGGAGTCACCCCTAATGTAGTCAATTATCATCGTGAAAGGATTGTAATGTGTGGATAGATACCTCCACAAGATCAACATCCTCCAGTTGAGAGCCAACATGAGGAACCATCAATAGTCGCCACAATCAAGGACAAACATGAACTGATTTATCCTAAGGTTTTTAAACCAAGTTGTCAAGAAGAAGACCCTCCAAGTCAAGAATTGTCGATCTCCTCTGCTGCTGCAATTACCAATCAAGCCATTCCAGCTCATCAAGCTCGCCAGATTCAGACGGATGGGCTATCTGAACTCAGGAAGACGGTAGAGAAGCCGACTATGCAGTTTCACGAACTCAAAACTGAACTTAGATCCAGTCAAACTGAGATTGAGACAGATCTTGAAGATAAGTTCGTAACTCTGCAGAAAATAATTGACCAGCTCGATCAGGTCAAGGTTCAACTCAAGACCCATATTAAGAAGTCGGCTGATGATAGGGACAAAGCTGCTCTCAACCTCATTGTAGAGATCAATGAGAAACATGCAGCTCAGATGGCTATGACCAACACTGAATTCAAGTTCATTCAAGACATGCTCCTGAACAAGAAGGATTTCTAGAGCATGTCTGACAGAATTCAAGACATCAGAGAAACTGGTGAAGACCACGAGTCAGCTACAGAAGATATTCAAAACGCTCAGCTATTAAAAGTTCAAGAAACAACAGTTGACCAACTTGAAGAGGTTGAAGCTGCTCTCTCAGGATGAGATAATTGTTGATCTTGAAATAGATGATGAAGCTGATAAGGACACTCCTCCCATTCTTGATGATATCATTATTCTTTCTAAACTTGCCGGAGCCTCAACGAAGCAATTAGCAGAAAAAAAAAAGGCTCATGGAGTATGAACAAATTCAGAGTGCCAGACTTGAAAAATTCAAGCAGGATATGCAGAAGAATCTGGAAACCAGTCTTTTTGAAGGACCAAAGAAGGTTGCCTACCAGCGTAGACTGCATCTAGTTGATGAATGAAGATAGTCTTGGCAAACAGTGACTGAGAGAAGAAATCAAGTCAAAACGGAGTTAGGCTGGTCAGGCTCTTCATCCCTATGTTGACAAGTAGATTCCAAAAGCATTAAATGGTCACTGGGAAGACGTGAAGGATGAATTTATTCAAGCATGCCACTATGAGTTTGAGTACAGGGGGATTGCAGCTGATGAAGTTTGGCTGTTGCACTTGCAAACCTTTGCAAGGGAGGATATAGTGCGCAGACATCTCTTGGCAGTTCTGGAGAGCTCAATTCATTATCCGACAATTGACCAACTTGAAGAGGCTGAAGCTGCTCTCCTGAAGGATGAGCTAATTGTTGATCTTAAAATAGATGACGAAGCTGATAAGGCCACTCCTCCCATTCCTGATGATATCATTATCCTTTCTAAACTTGCTGGAGCCTCAACGAAACAATTAGCAGACAAAAAAAGGCTCAGGGAGTATGAACGAATTCAGAGTGCCATACTTGAAAAATTCAAGCAAGAAATGCAGAATAATCTGGAAACTAGTCTTCTTAAAGGACCGAAGAAGGTCACCTACCAGCGTAGACTGCATCTAGTTGATGAAAGAAGATGGTCTTGGCAAGTAGTGACTGAGAGAAGAAATCAAGTCTAATGGAGTCACTCCGGTCAGGCTCTTCATCCCTATTTTGACAAGTGGATTCCAAAAGCATTAAATGGTCATTGGGAAGACGTGAAGGATGAATTTATTCAAGCATGCCACTATGAGTTTGAGTACAGGGGGATTGCAGCTGATGAAGTTTGGCTGTTGCACTTGCAAACCTTTGTAAGGGAGGATATAGTGCGCTGACATCTCTTGGCAGTTCTGGAGAGCTCAATTCATTATCCGACAATTGACCAACTTGAAGAGGCTAAAGCTGCTCTCTTGAAGGATGAGCTAATTGTTGATCTTAAAATAGATGACGAAGCTGATAAGGCCACTCCTCCCATTCCTGATGATATCATTTTCCTTTCTAAACTTGCCGGAGCCTCAACGAAACAATTAGCAGACAAAAAAAGGCTCAGGGAGTATGAACGAATTCAGAGTGCCATACTTGAAAAATTCAAGCAAGAAATGCAGAATAATCTGGAAACTAGTCTTCTTAAAGGACCGAAGAAGGTCACCTACCAGCGTAGACTGCATCTAGTTGATGAAAGAAGACGGTCTTGGCAAGTAGTGACTGAGAGAAGAAATCAAGTCAAATGGAGTCACTCCGGTCAGGCTCTTCATCCCTATTTTGACAAGTGGATTCCAAAAGCATTAAATGATCATAGGGAAGATGTGAAGGATGAATTTATTCAAGCATGCCACTATGAGTTCGAGTACAGGGGGATTCTAGCTAATGAAGTTTGGTTGTTGCACTTGCAAACCTTTGCAAGGGAGAATATAGTGGGCAGACATCTCTTGGCAATTCTGGAGAGCTCAATCCATTATCCACCAACTGCCCCTGCGAAGAAAACTTTTCCCCCTCCTAGAGTTCCTGAAACCAACCGGATTACTCACAGACTGATTGATGAAGTTGAGAGACTAGTTGTCAAAATAAGGATCAACACAATCCACAATCCCAAGAAACTTCTGAAGCTAAGGAAGTACTTTTAGGAGAAGTGTGGACTGACTCTAGAAGAAGATCAAGACAAGTGATGTTGTGAAGAGAAGACAAGACACGTGATGTATCTTGTTATTAATGTCTTACATTCCTAGAATCAGTTGTAATGTAATCTCCCAAACTTGTCATATATAATAATGAGTTGCTAGTTTTTAAAAGGTCTTTGATGGTCCCGATACGAGTTACTGGTGTATGGGGGGGGGGGGAGAATACACCAGTTAGGATTTTAAAACTTAACCCTGAAAAATACTTCAACCGAGTAAAAAGACTCAGTTGGAATCTCACAGCTGAGTAAGCAACCTCAGCTGGAAGAGTGGTGCTGTGCGGAATGTGGTGGAAATTAAACTCGTAAAACAACTCATTCTTTTGTGCACGGTTGGTCAAAAACAAAAACAGTTAAGAATGCGCAGATGCAGTTTGTATGCGGGTTAGTCAGTTAGTAGAGTATGCATAAAATAACTGAATAAAGAAAAACACAAGCACACAGAGAATTAACGAGGTTCGGAGCTAACACTCCTACGTCCACGGGGAGTTGTGAGTCCACACAACTCTGTCCAAGTTCTTCTGGACAAACCACACAACTTACGCGGGCTGTGCAACCGTTAAGGATAAGTTTGCGGGTACTTATCAACCTTATAGATTAGTTTATGGGTACTAATCAACCTGTCTACTCAGTTACGGGAAGAGTAGGGTCCTAAAACCTTTTCAGGTATGAAAGATAAGGTTCCAACTAACAGCTCGAACAAGAAGTGAGCTGGGATCTAACACTCTACGAACTCTCACAAAGTGATGTTCTCAAGGTTCGATCTAAAGACACTCAGACATAATCTAATGAACTCTCAACAAGTGATGTTCTTAGAGACTAAATCTAATTCAGCTCGAGTAAGGAATATAGTTCTTTCTTTCGCTCTGTCTCGTCTCGTGTGTCTTCTCTTATGTGTCTTTTTTCTTCTTCGAATGAATGAAGGCCTCTATTTATAGGCGGAGAGTATCAACTAGCCGTTGGAGGAGCTGTTGATCTCTGTTCTTTGAAAACGATGGCTTGTCTCTGATCTCTGCAGACTTTCCCGATATGGCATCTATGCTCTTCTGCTTTCCATCTGAGATAGCCTTGTGTTGGGCCAAATGGGGTAATGACTGAACGGTCAAACCCTCACGTGACTTCCTTTTTGAAATTCAAACCTTAACAACAGACCTCCAACAAGGAGTGGTCAGTTAAGACTTTCGATCTTCAACTAGCTTGTTCTTCAGCTGATGTTCTATCTGACAACTAACAGTTGAACTCTCAGCTGACTTCATCTTCAAGCTGTTGATCTTCTTGAGTTCTACAACTGATGTTCTGAAACTGAACACTCGGTTGTCTTCCTTGTATCTGATCAGTTGGGTTCGAACGCTCAGATGGCTTTCTTTCATCTGATGTTCTCTTCCCCTTTATATCTTCTCATCTGATGAACGCTCAGTTGTTTTCCTTACAAACTGATGTTCTATCTCTTGAATGTGACTTCCCCCTTTTTGTATTATGAAGATATGAACTCTCAGTTGTCTTTCTTTACAACTGATATTCTGTTTGAGTGATGCCTTATTGCCATCTTCAACTGGAGACATGTAAAGATAAAATCTTAACAATGCTCAAACAGCGAGCCTAACTGCTAACATTAGGTTCTTGCAACATCTACTCGGTTGGGGTCAGTCGGTTTTGGAATTCATCAAAACTCTTTACTAATAAATTTTCCAACAATTTCCCCCTTTCTGATGATGCCAAAACCACTTACAACTTTAAACCACTACTGATCTAAACCTTACTAACTTATCTAAAATCTCAGCTGAAATTCTAGACAGTCTATAAGATAAAACATCAAAGGGTTAGCACAGTTATAACATGGTATTTAAAAGACTTTGCGATTCAGAGCTTGGACAATGAGGGATTGTTCATCAAGGTGAATCGAATATATATACTTGAAGTTTTCATTACAACTGATGATTACACAGATAGGTACAAAACGGTTAAATTACATCAGTTGCTAGAAAACTAATTCAGCTCAAAACTTCTGGCCATACTTGCTGAAGATACGGACAAAGATCTCTCTCTTTGCAGCTGATTCGATCCCAGAATCAACTCCATGTTCTCTGCATACTTGTCTTGCTTCAGCCATGAGTTTCCGTCTGTCGGGAGTACTTGTGCCTGAGATGAACGAAGGGCGGTAAGTAACTTTCTTGGGAGTAGGGACGATGTTCAAGTCATATCCAGCTGTGATCATGGCTCGTTTAAATTGACTGAACATCCCCGGATCGCCAGTATGCAGCTCGATCAATGCTTCTCTGAAAGCTATCTGTGGATCCTCAGTTGTATAGACTTTTCTGTAGTAGAAGTCATTCACAAATTCTTGTTTGAATGACTCCCAGTCTTCATTCCAATCAACTGGCATCCACATGTCAACGTGCTTAAACTGAGATTGGAGCTTGGACTTCCCTTGCAGCTGATGTTGCCTCTTTCTTACCTCAGCCTTTGCTTGATGTTTGTTGATTCTTCTTCGGCTACGGCTGGCAATGTTCCTGTCCAAATTTCTGGCAATTTTGTCCAGCTCCTTCTCAAACTTCTTGACACCTTTGGCTTGGCCAGCTGCGAACTTCTTAATCCATGCAGGATTCATATAATCATTCTCCTTAGCACCCATAGCTTTTGCAACAGCAATGCACTCTTCGGTTGTGATGCCGTCGAGTTCTGCGTCGAGTTCTGCTGCTACCGCAGTTATGGCATCGTGGGAGATTACAGCTTGCTTGGCCTGCTCAATGTCCTCAGCCAGTTGATCTCCGACAGCAGTGGATTTCTTGTCGGCTGGCTTCCTAGGACCAGACATCTGGACTGTTTCTGTCTCTTCCAGCTGAGATTTCCTTTGACCAGCTACCTTTGGATCTCCTTGAGTTTCAGCTTCCTTTGGCTGCTTATCTTCCCCCTTTTTGGCATCAGCAAAAAGAGTTGCGATTGAGCCATTCAGGGAGGTGAGGGCTTGTTCAGCTAGCTGAACTCGGTTGAATAGTTCATCAACTGCACATTCTATTTGAACCTTCTTCGCCAGTTCACCGTCACCACGCTCTTGTTCTGTTTTCCTCAAGGCGGCGAGAGTTGTGGAGGTTTCGGCTTGAAAGGCTGCAAACTCAGCTCTATGAAGCTCGAACTGAGAAACCCATTCTTGATCTTGGGTGTGTTGAGACTTAGCGAGGTTGGAGTCGGCGACGAACTTGTATATGTTCAGATCTGAACTGACTGCACGAACTGAGGTCATGAGTTCATTGATGGCTGTGCTGGAGGATGTTGTGAATGCATCCATCTTCTTCTTCATCTCAACATTTTCTGCTAGCAGCTGCTTGTTCTGCTCTTCCTGAGCTTTGATCAGGAGCAACTGTTCTTCTTTGTTCTGCTGGACGGTTGACAGCAGCTCTGTTCTCAGCTGAGTGACCCTCTCAGATATCAGCTCACAAATTTTGTCTGTGGAAGGAGCTGTCTGAGCAGAGGGTCCAGACTGGTCTTGCTGCTGATCTGGTTGGTCAACTGGTGGGGGCAGTACAGTGACCATGGCCTGACGATTTGCCAGGTACTGTTGAAGTGCAGCCTCTTCCTGCTGAGCTACTACTTCAGTTGCATCAATCTCATCGACAAACTCAGCACTCTTGGCTAGCATAGAGTCGAGAAAGGTGACAGCTCCTGCATTGTTGCACAGATCCCTTGAGTCTGTCCCTTCAGCCTTGCTGAGATCAAATCTGCGACTCAGAACAGCGACCTTGTTCTTGTATGCAACCTCAAGGTTGGAGTAGTCGAAGTACTCTCGCAGGCGTGACTCATCAGCCTTGAGGTGGTCCCAGCCATAGATTCGGAGGATGTCTTCCTTAACATACCAGTAGCTGAAGATGATGCTAAACTGGTATATCAGCTCCGTGTCAAACATGGCAAAGATCGGCATGTGGCGAGCTTCAGGAAACATCCCAACGAGCTTCTTGAAGCAATAGGCCAGCTTGCCTTCATGCTCAGCTACAACCGCCTGATGGTCTTCTTCTTCATTGATGGGGGAGGGTTCTATTGAGTAGGTATATGGTTCAAACGGTTCTTCAACATTGGCCAAAGAACTGGTCACAATGTCGGCATCGAGCGAGAGGCTCGGAATAATTGTCTGAAGATCAGTTGTGAGAATCTGATCCTCTTTGGTTGGTGATTGGGCTGGCTGGTCAGTTGGACTGGGTAGGGATCCGATCGAGGTTGGGATTCCTTGGACTGTATCAGCTACGGGTGGGGGAGAGGGTAAGCTGTGTTCTGACTCCTCAGATGATGACGAGCTATCTGAGGATGAGCTCGACTCAACGACATCTGTTTCCTTCCCTTCCACCATTGACTCTGGATCTCGAGGAGCAAAGGTATACGCAGCTGGGTCAACCGACAGACTTGACTCAGTTGACTTCTCAGCTGGTGTGTCCTCCGCTGGCTTCTCCTCAGCTGGCAACTTCTCAGCTGGTTGCACAGCTGGCTGCTTGAATCGAATCTTCGGTCTCTTCAGGAGAGGTACCTCCTCTTCTTCTTCTTCTTCATCAGTCTCATCTCTCACCTGGCATTTAGAGGTTGATCTGGTTGTTCGGCCAACTGTTGCAGGAGGTTGAGACTTCAACTGTGCCTTAGCTGTGTCTGCTTCCACAGCTGGCTTTCCAGCTCCCTTCTTGTCTTTGAAAGTGTATACTGCAGACAAGACATCCTGAGCCTTTTTAGCTGATGGGAACAGCAACAGCTTCTTCAGAGGAGTTACTTCGCTGTCTTCCCAGGTCAGGTTCTGGTCCTTGGTGGCACTGAGGATCAGCGCAGAGATCTTGGTACCGAAGTTGAGTGAACCTTTCACACTCAACAACCGCTCTCCGGACTCAGTTGTGGTCTCGGAAATCTTCTGTTGCTCCAATAGCAACTGATGTTCGAAGTACAGAAGCCAGTTGACCTTGTGTTTCTCTTCCAGAGCCTTCTGCTGCTTCAGTTTAGGGCGGCTGATATCCCCAAACGCTCCACCGTATCCAAATGCACACTTAGAAATGACATCAAATAGAAGTCGATGTTGAGGCTTCAACTTTGTCCTTTGCATGCTACTCTTCATCTTTTATGGGATGATCAGTGCCTGCTGAAGGAATTCATCCGCTTCTTTATCAGTGAAGTTGTCGACGATGTCTGTGGCCTGAAGATTTCTTGGAATGATTTTGGCGAGTTCTTCGGACACACGTATCTTGACGGCGGAATCATGGACTGTTCTGGAAACTCCATCATGCTGTTTGCAGGAAACCGTAGAAACAAGACCAACTTGGGTATCGTGATGTAAGTTGAGATAGAACTCTCCAACTTGTTTCCTGAGAATGAGGGAGGGAGAAAGAGTTGCTCATTAAAGAAGGCCGTGCGCGGAGAGAAGATCAGCGAGGGGAGAGAGCTCCGGTGACTCCAGCGCGTCCGTCGAAAGGATACGCTCAAAATGTATCTTCGATATCAGCATATCGAATGATTCCTGGAAAGTGGCTGGTTCTTTAGAAACCATCTTCTTGGAGGATTTGGGTGCCATTGTGATTTGCAGAGAAGATATATATATGCAAAGAGGAAAGAGAATATTAGCCAAATTCGGAGAGACAGAATTGAAGACGATGATGAACAGTTGTATTCATATGCACAAATGAGGAAAGTAGGAGATCACTTCCTGATTTTCCGCCTTATATAGGTTTTTGACTCAGTTGAAATCGACGGTTGGGTTAAATGGCGCGAATCCATCAACGGCTGAGATTACGCGACTGTTGACTATCTTTGACTCGACGTTTTGATCCGAGTTCCAACCAGCGCGTGAGAAGGTGTACAATTTTCATGTCACGCAGTCGCACTATAAAGTTGGCTATGGATGTTCAGCCGTACTTTACATTTAATGCTACATGATGGCTATTTTTAATGTAACTGACTAGTTCAGGAATGTTTGAATTCATTTCAAACATTCTCATTTAAGAACATATCACCTTCAGCCATAAATGTTACCTGCCAGCTAATGTCGAAATTTGCTGAGTTCCCATGTTGCAGCATACCATCAGCTGACTCGAGTTCGTCTGTTCAGCTGACGTCTGATTCCTTCGGATGGCAATCTGTATCTGAGATTCCCCCTTCAGCTGAGCTTCCCCCTCAGATGGGCATCTATCTCTTCACCTCAGCTGGTTCCTTATCTGATGGATCCAACAATCCAAGTAGATCACATAGCATCTTGAACCGCGCTTCGGCTAGAGATTTGGTGAAGATGTCAGCTCGCTAAATCTCAGTTGAAGTCTTTTCTCCATGGAAACGTCTTTCTTAATTCCATTCTTCTCGCAATACTCGATGATGGTTTCATTTAGAAACTCAGTTCCACGATCTAATCGGATAGAAATGATCTTCATCTCTTGTTGGTTTGATATCCGATCCATCAGCTTGGGTAGCTCATCTCGGGTTTCACTATTGTGGCGCATGAAAATAGTCCACGTATATCTTGAGTAGTCATCAGTTACAACCAGGGTATACTCGTTCCCGTTCATGCTCTTTGGTGTAACTGGCCCAAAGAGATCCATATGGATCAGCTGTAACACTCGGTCGGTTGAGGGAGTTGATTTCAACCGGAAGGAGGATCTAGCGAGCTTTCCCAACTGGCATGCACTGCAGATATGTGTTGTTGAAAACACTCGGCTTGGTAGGCCTCTTGCATATTCTTGTCTGGCGAGTCGGTTCATTGTCTTGAAGTTCAGATGATTGAGCCTTTTGTGCCACAGCCAGCTCACATCTGAACTGCTCTTTGATAGCAAGCAGGTGTCAGGAAGACTACTGTTCCAGTTAGCATAGTAGACGTTCCCGGTTGGCGATCGATTTCCCAACAATATGACCTGCTTTGATCCGACATCTTTAGCCCTGCAACCCTGTGCATCAAACTTGACAGAGAAACCATTATCACAGAATTGGCTGATGGAGAGCAAGTTATGCTTCAATCCATCAACATAAGAAACATTAGAGATTGAAACATGATTGGTTTCAAGTGTACCGTAACCTCTGGTGTAACCTTTTGAGTTGTCACCAAAGGTAACCGATGGACCTTCTTTCTTCACGAAACTTCCAAGAAAATCCTTTAGATTTGTCATGTATTTCGAGCATCCACTGTCCATCACCCACATTGTTGCAGACGCTTTCTTCTTTCTCAGCTGTTTCTCCTGAACCTGCAAAGAGAGAAACTCGCTTAGGTCCCCAATTTTAGTTGGGTCCTGGAGGGTTAAAACCAGTTCCCCCTGGAACTGTGCATCGCTTTTCCCTGTATACTCAGATGGATTTATCATTCCAGATCACTTTTCCTTCATCATCAACTATAACAACACCTCGGTTATCCTTAGGCTTGTTGTTAGTAGTGATGTTCTGTTTCTTGGGAGGAGTTGGATTTCTCCCATTCTGAGCTTTCGGAGGAGAGGCTTTCCTCCTGTTTTGATAACGATTTTTATCTTGTTTGATTTGTCTGGATGATCGGACGCCATGTTGGAATCTTTGTGGCTGATTCTGATTCCAACTCCTTGAGTGTTGTTGATAGGTGTTCATGCCCTATTGGTGATTCATGTTGTGGCATGAGTATCTCCAACTGTTCGACCTGTTCTTTATCGGTTGACTCGGTTGGAACCTTTGGTTGATTTGGGGATGGAACCGCTATTGATTCAGATGATTGAACCCTTGTCGGTTCTGCGGTCGGTTCCATTCTTTCTGATGTTGACTCTGAGGTTGATGCAGAGGTCGGTTCTGATTCTGAGTTCTATTGCGATTATGTCTTCGACGCCTCTGATTCCTTTTCTAACTTTTGGAACATTCCCCCTTGGTTGATGTCCCAACCGATGGAATGTTCAGTTCTCCATCCACCCTTCCTTTTCCTTTCTCAGTTGTAGATTTCTTATTCGGTTGTGCTTGCTGAGACTTGGTGGTTGGATTAATTTGAGGAGTTTCAGGCTCAACTAGATCCGTTTTGGCAACCGAGACATCCACTGCTTTGATGAAGGTTGCGGGAGGAATTCCAGTATCCTTGACCCCACCGTAACCGAGTCCTGACATGTCATCCATCTGTCGGCTGTAACTGATTAGATTCTCTATGATCTTGGATGACTGATATAGCTTTATCAGGTTGTCCTTCTCAGTTTGCACCTCTTTGAGAAGAACAGCTATATACTCGGACTGTTCATCTGACTTTTTCAATAGCTGGCCGATCTGCGCCTCTTGCTTTTTCAACTGATCTTCCCGCTCCTTGATCTGCTCATTCAACTCCTCATCGGTTGGAGCTTTAGTTTGGTTGGCAGCATTCAGTTGACTTTTGAGATTTTCTATCTCTTCAGTCTGACTCTCAATCAGATCGTCCTTGTCGGTTAAGGATTCTTCAAGTTTGGAGAACTGAGCTTGTAGACTCTTAAACTCAACCGACTGCTGTTGCACTTCCTCATTGAGTGCTAAGAAGTCGTCCCATGAGAGTTCCAACTCTTCATCTAGGGTTTCCTGCATGTTAGAAATATTTGAAGAATTCAAATTAGCAGGATTAGATTGTACCTCATCATCTTTGACGTCCATCTACTCACAACAACAAAAGAAGGGTGCAAGCAGATATGCACTAGCGTGATAAAGAGATCTGTTCAGTTGACCACTGAATAAAATTCCTCGGATTCACACCTTGTGAAACAGAGTCAGCAGTCTTTTGAACCACTGCTCTGATACCACTTGATGGTCCCGATACGAGTTACTCGTATATTGGGGGGAGGGGGGCAATACACCAGTTAGGATTTTAAAACTTAACCCTGAAAAATACTTCAACCGAGTAAAAAGACTCAGTTGGAATCTCACAGCTGAGTAAGCAACCTCAGCTGCAAGTGGTGCTGTGCGGAATGTGGTGGAAATTAAACTTGTAAAACAACTCACGCTTTTGTGCACGGTTGGTCAAAAACCAAAACAGTTGAGAATGCGCAGATGCAGTTTGTATGCTGGTTAGTCAGTGAGTAGAGTATGCAAGAAATAACTGAATAAAGAAAAACACAAGCACACAGAGAATTAACGTGGTTCGGAGCTAACACTCCTACGTCCACGGGGAGTTGAGAGTCCACACAACTCTGTCTAAGTTCTTCTGGACAAACCACACAGCTTACGCGGGCTGTGCAACCGTTAAGGATAAGTTTGCGGGTACTTATCAACCTTACAGATTAGTTTATGGGTACTAATCAACCTGTCTACTCAGTTACGGGAAGAGTAGGGTCCTAAAACCTTTTCAGGTATGAAAGATAAGGTTCTAACTAACAGCTCGAACAAGAAGTGAGTTGGGATCTAACACTCTACGAACTCTCACAAAGTGATGTTCTCAAGGTTCGATCTAAAGACACTCAGACACAATCTAATGCTCTAGAACTCTCAACAAGTGATGTTCTTAGAGACTAAATCTAATTCAGCTCGAGTAAGGAATATAGTTCTTTCTTTCGCTCTGTCTCGTCTCGTGTGTCTTCTCTTGTGTGTCTTTTTTCTTCTTCGAATGAATGAAGGCCTCTATTTATAGGCGGAGAGTATCAACTAGCCGTTGGAGGAGCTATTGATCTCTGTTCTTTGAAAATGATGGCTTGTCTCTGATCTCTGCAGACTTTCCCGATATGGCATCTGTGCTCTTCTGCTTTCCATCTGAGATAGCCTTGTGTTGGGCCAAATGGGGTAATGACTGAACAGTCAAACCCTCACGTGACTTCTTTTTTGAAATTCAAACCTTAACAACAGACTTCCAACAAGGAGTGGTCGGTTAAGACTTTCGATCTTCAACTAGCTTGTTCTTCAGCCGATGTTCTATCTGACAACTAACAGTTGAACTCTCAGCTGACTTCATCTTCAAGCTATTGATCTTCTTGAGTTCTACAACTGATGTTCTGAAACTGAACACTCAGTTGTCTTCCTTGTATCTGATCAGTTGGGTTCGAACGCTCAGATGGCTTTCTTTCATCTGATGTTCTCTTCCCCTTTATTGCTTCTCATCTGATGAACGCTCAGTTGTTTTCCTTACAAACTGATGTTCTATCTCTTGAATGTGACTACCCCTTTTTGCATTATAAAGATATGAACTCTCAGTTGTCTTTCTTTACAACTGATGTTCTGTCTGAGTGATGCCTTATTGCCATCTTCAGCTGGAGACCTGTAAAGATAAAATCTTAACAATGCTCAAACAGCGAGTCTAACTGCTAACATTAGGTTCTAGCAATATCTACTCGGTTGGGGTCAGTCGGTTTTAGAATTCATCAAAACTCTTTACTAATAAATTTCCCAACAGTCTTGAATCATCAACTTCGCTTAATGACTACCATCTCGTAATCCCAGTTCGGAGTTAACTTTTATTTTTTCTTGAGCTAACCCTTTGTTGCTTATTGACTAGAACTCAGTTCATTTGTAAGATAGGTGATGTTAGTTTAGGGTTTTGACACCATCAAAAAGGGGGAAATCGTTGGAAAATTAATAGAGGCTTTGATTCATCCCAAAACCTAACTGACCTCAACCGAGTAGATGAAGCCATGAGCTTGAACTGAGATAGAGCTTACTGTTTGAGCGTAGGGACTTTACAGGTTTCAAGCATAAGAAGTCAATCGGACTGAAGAGGCAAGTTAGATAGTTGAACTGAAGCTCAATCGACTCCACAGTTGATCCATGCAGCTCAGGCATGTCGAGAAGGTGTGATGAAGTCAGACGTCGCAAAGTCAAGAAGAGAAGACCTTGAAGATGGAGAAAGTACATGAGTTGAAGTTCAAAATTCAAATCTACTCGGAAGCTCAAGTTAGCCAGGAAACTTTCCATAAATGGACCAACCAATAGGACGTGGATAAAACACGGGTCGCAGTTACCATTTTAGGAAATGTTGCAGAAAAAAAAGCGGAGTGTCATACTTTTGGCAGAGGTTAAATGGCTAATTCCAATGGCTAGTTTACCTTTCTTTGTATAAATAGAGGTCTCATCATTTCAAGAAAACGATAGAGAGAGTAGACAAGAGAGCAACCATGCAAAGATGCAGAAGCAAATTCTCTCCCGCGCAAGAACTGCCGAGCTGAAGAACCAGTACACGTAGAGTGTAAAGTCCTTCTCTTGTTCTTCCCATCTAGCCTCTCAAAAAGCCATTTTTTGATTGAGTCTAGATTTGTAATAGGTTCTTGCATAGATTCTAAGAAGACTCTTAATGCGTCTTCGACTTTTGGGTCTTTTGGCCCTATTTCTCTCGTCTTTTGTGTCTGTATGAGTCGTATAGGGGAAAAAATAGGTATTCTCAAAGAGAAAGCTCGAAAATAGGCATATGGATGAAATATGGTCGGAATGGGCATTACTGAGACAAATTAGCCCAAGCTGTATGAAATCAATACCCCCGCAGGAAGAAAGATCGACAATGCACCACTCAGAACACCTCTGAGCAATGATGATCCCCAAAGTGTACCACCTGGCGTGAGGCTTACCGAAGGAAGCAGCCAGTACGGCTATAACCGCCAGCAGCAGACAACACCAAGAGCTAAATAAGGAAAAAAGACACATGGAGGACATATGTAGAAGATTATGGTGAATCCTGGTGATAGAATGATTTGGAAAAACGTGGAGTTAACTCAATCAATAAATAATTGATGGCCAATCACCAATCGGATCAATCAAAGATCAAACTAAATATGGAAGATGATCACTCATGTCGGTAAGGCCATGACGGCTAGTTACAGTCAGCACATATTGGCTATTTATGGAAAAATGTGTGAAAGGCCAAGGATGGAAGGTTTTAGCGAATCCGGGATATCAACAGCAAGGGGGAGATAAAGTTAACTCTATCAGTTAAAGCCAATAATCACTAGCAATCAAATCAATCATGACCATCAATTTATGGAAAGTCCATCACAGGGATACTGTCGGTTAGACTGACATCTCTCAACTATATAAGAAAATTAGTTTTAGTCCCAAGATACAAATTAGTTTCAGTTCTTTACATTTCTATACTAAACAATTTATCGCTTTCTGTATTTCAATTCCATTGTGAAGAACAAGTCCTAGGCGGTTTGCCTTTGGTATTTATTCAAGTATTTTGTATTTCCATTATTCATGTGTTCATTTTATTTCATGTTCATGTCTTTAATTATGTGTGAGTAATCCCCTTGGTGAGATTTGGGAAGGGGAGGTGATTAACTGTTGATATATAAGTTATTCGAGAGACATTTGTGCGCTTGGTTGAGTTCAGTGGTTCCGGAGAGATCTGAGCATATATCTTGGCATAGTTCAGACCTAGCGGGTGATCTCCACTCAGTAAGGGTTGTACCATGCCAAGAAAAGGCCAGGGCATGACAGATAGCATTGTCCAGTATGCCTATGACCGAGTAGCTGAGTATTGTCCATATTTAGTACGCCTTTATTGGTGTTGTAGATCTGGATGGCGAGGAACAGGCAAGGGGATACTGCATCTTTCTTCGGTCTTGGGCTTCTCTAATGGCTATCCATCAACTATGATGAGGTATAAAGCCATGGTTATCAACTAAGGGACTCACCTCATGCATCGTAGACATATTGATGACTGGTTGGACGTGTTACCGGAAATGTATATCCCACAAGTTATGTTTGCTCTATAGGTGCGAAGCCGAGGAACTTGGAAAAGAAGGTTGGTGAGGGTCATACTCGGAGAGATTGGGTATGACTACTATCTAAGGAGGAGTGAAGCACGGCCTTGTGACCGGGGTGGAGCATGAATTTCGAACCAAGTGACCACAATGGACTCAACCATCCCAAGTGTGAAGTATAACCTCTTGAAACACCCCAATATGTTTGGGCGATGCCTTGAGTTTATACGAAGCATGGACAGATCCTTAGTATGCCTATGACTGAATGCAAAAATCAACAGTGATCATGACCTACCTCAAATCTTACCCCTTTAATATTTGATTATCTTTTAGTTTATTGTGCAAATAAACGGGTTGAGACCGTGGCAACTCAATTTGTGCACCGAAGAGTAAAATAGTTCCTTACTCTCTGTGGGATCAATCCTAGCTTACCGCTATCAGTCTAGTTGTAGGCGTAGGAGCTTGTACTGTCCGTATAGGGAATACACAAGTATTTTGATCGTACCATAAGACGGATGCGTATCAACTCTCTCTTGCAGATTGAGTCTCTAAGCCTTAGGAAAAAGCCTCCGATTCTTTTAGTGTAGATGTGTAATACCCCGATCTTTTATAAGTCTCTAAGTTCATCTTGATTGAGTTTATATGCTTTAATAATGTGCCTTTGTGTGATAAAAGTTTCCGAGAAAAGAAATTTTCTCATGAAATTACTAAAATGCCCTTGAGTGCCTTTATATGATTTTTCTCGTTTCAGTTACCCGAATTGAATGTGTGATGAATTTCTTGAGCATGATTGTATGAGTTTGAGATTGATTTTAAATTTTGAAAAATTATGAGAAGTTTCGTTTTCCGATGATTAGTGACTTTTCCCGAGTTTTCACTATTCATCAAGTTTTTCCGAATTTTATCTAATTAGTGTCTTTTGAGTATAAAAAATCTTTTAAAACCTTTGAGATATATTTGAGAGTCACTTGAGATTGTCTGAGAAAGATTTGAGTTACATTTTGAAGTAGTGATTTCCGACATTTTATTCGTTATTCGAAATTTTGATTTGAAAACTGATTTTTGGAATCCTTGATTTATTTGGTGAGATATGAGACGAAGTAGAGAGCTTTTCAACATCGAGAAAGATTCGTGGTGTGTTTTAAATAGTTTGAGAGTTAATTGAAAATATAGGGATGTTTTACACCGGAAAACTTTTTCTTTCCGGCGAATTATATCACATTTTTTACTTAATGGTGCAACTCTCTCTCCATTTAATTTCAATCTTATTCTCATCTCTCCCCACTCTTTCTCACGTGTTCTCTATCTCTCTCCCTCTCTCCCCCTTTTGCCGACATCACCCTCCATCTCTCTTCCTCTCCCTTCGGCGATATACACACACACATATACACAAGAGTTCCTCCATTGATGCAAGCTTGAAGAGCTTAGACTTGCGTGGAATAGAGTCTTCTAATCGATCAAATCTTTAAGATCTAGAAATTTATCTCTCTCTTCCCTCTTGATCGATCAAAAATGATAGAAGTAGGAAGCTTTGTTCTTCAAGCCTTGATCATCGATTTTTGCATGGATTTATGCATGAAAACTTGAGCTAAATTCTTGATGTTAAAATCGAGCCTATTGAATTAATCTAAGAGTTTCTATGTGATTGATTAAATTAGAAAAATTTCTATCTCTTTTCTTCATGAAAAAATCGAAGGTTTGAGTATATAAAATTAGGGATTTTTGTTGTGTATTCTTGATGCATGAATTGGTGATGTTGTTGTTGTATATAATGCTTGATAAATTAATCAATTAAGGAGTATGAATTATTATGCTATTTTTCTCAAAATTTTTGAAGTATATATATATAGAGTTAGTGATTTTGTGTTGATTTTGAAGAGTAATGTTAGAATTGAGAGTTTTATGATGATATAAGCATGAGCAAATGAGTAATTGAGAAGCATGAGATTCTATACCTTTTTCCCCAAAATTTTTGAAGTTTTTGAGTATAAAAGATTATGATTTTTGATGATGTTGAGTCTTGAATGTTAGTTTGATGAGTGATTTATCAAATTGAACGTATATTGAGCTTAAAATTAAGAGGAATCGAAGAAAGAAACTTGTTTATTTAAAAAGGAGAAAAATTTGAACCTTTTTAGCCTAAGAACTTGTGATTTTTACTGATCATGTGTTCTAAATGCCAAATTGAGTATATATTAATGAAATTAGATTTATTTGATGTAGAATAGAGCATGAAATCATTAAAGTCGGATAACTATAGAGAAAATCCCAAAATAGTCGAAGTTTAAGAGCTTAAAAAGAGGATTTTTAGTATTTGAGCCCGTTTGATGAAATTGATTGGAAAATCGATCAATTGGAATTTTTATAAGTACGTAAGAGCCTCGAATTTTTGAATTTTGACAAGTTATGCCCTAAATCCAAAAATTTCGAAATTGATTGGAAAATCGATCAATAGGATTTTTGTATTGAGAATTTTTGATCTTCAGCTTATTTGAGTTAATTGTTGTTATATTCATGAAATTGGATTTATTTTAAGCATGTTAGAGCTTTGAATTTCTAAAATCGAGCATGTATTGCTAAAAACATGAAAAATTCAAAGGTTATGAGCATGAAAATTATTGTTCTTGATGTTATTTGAAGTATATGATGATTGGATTTTGAAATTGGAGTAAAAATAAATATATTAGCTTCTTGAATTTCTTAAATCGGAATTTATATGTGAAAGTTATTAAGAACTTAAGTTTGAGAATGGAAAATCAAGATTTCGTAAGTTAAAAGTGAAATCAAGTAAAATTGATCGAGTAACTGCTCAATTGAAATTATTTTGAGTCAGTTTGATAAGTTTAAAATTTTTCTAAGCATGTGCATGTTTTTCGAGAAAAGGTGACGTAGACTTTAATCCGAGATATTTTGTTTATGGTTTCGGATTTCGATCCGATTCCATATTTGAAATCCTTGATTTATTTTATGAATAACGAAACTATTTTTGTTAAAATCTGAAGACTTATATTTTTCAAGTTTAAAGTCGAGCGGTATTAAGTCCTGAGACTGTGTTTGAGACCTGAATGAATTTCTAAACTGATATTCGTGTTTGTATGAAATTATATGATTTTCTAGAAATTTTCTAGAATATTCTGAGAAAGTTTGGAAAATTTTTCTTTTTCCGTCTATTTATCGAAGTCAGTCGTTTACATATATGTGAATGTCTGATTCTCGATGTGAAAGTTCGAATGTGAATGATTTGTGTTTAAAGTAGTCGAGAATTAATCTCGTAATTTTTCTGAGTTCGTTTGACTTGAGATATCGAGAAATACGAAGTTTATGACGTGAATAGTGAATTCTCGATTTTCGTGATTTGTTTAAGTTTTAATTTTTCTAATGTTATTGAGTTAAGTATTCGAGTTTGAGAAGTTTGTTGGTTTAGTACTTGAGTTGAGAAACCGATAAATATCGATTTTGTTGAGCCGACATAAGTTAAGAAACCCTAGTCAAGTAGAAGTCCTTCAGTCGAGCGTTAGAAGTCGTTTCGTTTTTTGAGAAAGTGGACTTGTCCTTATAAGATGTTATTCTTGAGTTATTATTATCCTTTGTGAGACAGGAACACACGTGTTGTTAAATGAATTATTTGAGGTGACTGTGAGCCTTGCTTCAGTTAGGCCAGTCACATTGTTTGAGAATGAGGCCTACTTCTTGATACAGAGATAATGTGGTAGATTGATTCATACCTTCTTCTACTGTTATATATATGTTAACTGCGCAGTCGTTTCAGAAAGTAAAATATTTTTGCATTCACAAGTAAAATGTTTTAACTATACTAACACTTGTGATGTAGTGGCAAGACAAGTTCAATTATATAGCTCTATCGAGCAAGTTTTAAATTGTTTTTGGCATGTCTTCACTAAGTACGAAGTACTCAGCCCTACATGTATTTTCTAAACGTGCAGGTTAGTTGGGATGTGGATGTGGCGGATTGCTTGGCAGTGTGTGTTAATAAGTCGAGTCTTATGTTTATGCTTGTAATTGCATGTCTTCATACATGTAATTGCTGGGACTTGAGTATTTTATTCCGCTGCAACAACAACAACAACAACAACAATGTTTTATTGTTTTCAAAACTTATACTCTTATGATGTGATGATACAATGAGCCTTGTGCTCGATACTATTTCCTACTTCTACTTGATATATATATATATATATATATATATATATATATATATATATATATATATATATGTATTGATGCTTATTTCTTGAGTTAAGATTTAAAAGCACATTATTATTTGTTATCGCTTTCAAACTATATTCTCTTGTTCCCGAATATGTTTCCTTCTTGAGTTGTGTTTATTTGTATTGTTTCACCATCACTGTCCAATGGATTCTAGTCGTTCCTACACACTTGAATTCAGGTTGTGACATAGTGGTATCAGAGCAGCTCATCTGCTCTTAAGCTTAAACTTTCTTGAGAGTCGAGTCTAGATTTAATTTTCTAGACTTGTTTAAGTGAGTAACACGCTGAGCATCCCCATCTCATTCGGCAACAGGTACGAGTATTTTCAAAAGCTTTCCGAGTTTAAAGTTTAATTTCAAGTAATTCAGTTTGCTATTTGCTCTTGTCTAGAGATAAAAGCTTGCTAAGTAGCTTGAATAACTAGATAGCTTTAGAGTGTCTTCCCTAATTCTGTGTTTTGGTGTGGAAATCGAAAAGGATGGAATGTTTGTGCAAACGTTTTCATGAATGAGTATGTGGTGGTTGGAATTTCAACGTGTTGTTTATCTATTTTGGTGTACTTGATTCATTCAAAATCGTATAAGATGGACGATGAGAGCAACCGAGCAATGATGCAAGAGTACCTGCATATAAGGAAGTCGTATCAAGAGACCCTCGCCAAATTCCTAGCACGCTACCACAAGGTATGAGAGACAGTCACTACAAAAAAAAAATTGATTTACTGACGGACAAATCCATCGGTAAATTGACGAAATTCCCTCGGTAAACCTGTTACCAACGGATAGTGTCTCTCACTAAATGGCTTGTAGGTAAATGGTCACCGAGGATTTTTTTCCCTCGGTGAGGGATTACTGAGCGAATTTTCCATTACCATTTTGTTGCCGAGGAATCCATTGACAACAGCCTTTACCGATGGTTTACCAAGGGATATCCCCTCGGTAATCACTGAGGGTGGTCGTCCATCAGGGATATTTCTTTCTCAAATTTCATCGACGAATTTACTTTTCCGAGGGATTAGCGAGGGAAATTTGTAACACCCTAATCTAATTAAGGCAATAAAATAATATTTAAAAATAATATCCAATATTTTATAGAAATATTTGCAGCGGAAAATATGAGTAAATTTTTTTCCTTGAATAAAGAATAATAATTAACTTAGTTGAAAGAAGACGAAATATTTTATTTAACCAAAAGATGGCAAAAAATCCCACGTACATCTCATGCAACAAGTACGAAAAGAAAACAAAGTAAATGCAGAATATACTTAGTGTGGGTAGTTATACCAAATATTGTCCACGCCATTCGACACGTAGTTCGACACGTCATTCGACACGTCATTTCTATTTATTTTAACTCGTCATTCGACACGTCCACGCCTCCGACTTCAATTACCGGAAAATTTTCAAGTTTGGGGATAAGTATACGCGAATATACTTAGTGTGGGTAGTTATACCAAATATTGTCCAATTTAATAAAACAGATGCACGTAGTGAACATTTAAAGTCAAATGATACGCAACAAAGAGTGAGAGCAACTTAATGGACAACTCAACACGGTCCACTCAACACTAAATGTCAACGTATAGGGCGTCAATAAGTAAGAGCAAAGTCAATGGACAACTCAACAGGTCCTCGACTAATGATATCAAATGTATTGAACGCAAGTGAGAACAAATCAATGGACAACTTAACATGGTCCGTTCAACACTTAAAGTCAAATAATCACATACGGCAAAATCACATCGTATTAAAAAGGACAAAATAAATCAACGGTAAGTAAGATCCCACACCTTAAATTTGAGCACAAACGATCCAACAAATCAAGTAGCAGACGAGGGTCCTAGTTGCGCCGCACCTAATCCATTAAATAAAATTTACTTACACAAGGAAAACAAGTAACCTTATCTATTAAACAAAACCTATTTCTTTTCGAAACCATATCTCAACTTTATTTTGAAACTTTGCATTCTAAATACACCATTGAGTATCTATTGAACTTATCAATTGGCTCTTGACATTCAAAAAACTTAATTAACTTGAACTGAAAGCCTGCATTTCAAATTAATAACTAATAAATTATTAGCTTCATTCTACCAATTCATGAACACACAAATAGACGTGTATATATATATATATATATGAAGACTAAGTACAATTTTATAATATTGAATCAAATTGATTATATATATATATATATCAAGTGTTATTTAATTACTGTATCGACAAAACCTTTTAAGCTCTCATTTTATAAAACTCATTCTCTCGCATATAATATACAAAATTATAGAATTAAGAGAAACATCCTCCAGCGGATTTCCCCTGTGACATAACATGTAAGGCTGCTCCACTTATTAATTCTAAACAATTTAAACAACTTTATTCAATCTGCCTTTTCTAGTTTATCTAATGGTGATCCAAGACATACACACACATGCACGTGTACAAAGGAAGCAGGAGGTGTAGTGTGATTAAGAAAATATATTTGCCAAGCATCCAGTATCAAAAAGTTCCTAATTTCCTACCTCTGCTGTAATTTATATTATAATATTTATTAGAAAGAAAAAACTTGGATTAAAAACTCACCTACGAAAGTGTTACACAAAACGTTTTGAGGCTGAAGAAATGAGGATGATTTCAAATGGTTTCCTGTAAGCATAATTTGAATGAAACTCTGAACTTGATGTTTAATAATTAAATAGTGAAAGGAAATAAGGAGCAGAGTATCAAACCAATTTTTCTGAAACTTGCGACTTCGATACGTTTTCTTGGGAAGAAATTTTGAGAAAAGACTTTATGGCGGAGACGATCAGGATAGAGACTAGGGTTATAAAGAGATTTGAAAAGAGTTTGAATAGGATTAGGTGTTTGAGAAAACTGTTGGAAACGTGTTATGTAAATCTTGAATTTATTGTTTTATTTTATCCTAATCCTATACGTGATCTCCTAAGAAGTAGTTATCAACTTTTATTTTCTATAGATCACACGTTCCTATCCTCCATATGGTTTCATTATACTAATTAACTATTATACAAGCCCAAAATAAAACCTTTATGCAAATAAAATTAATTATTTGGCCCAACTTATTAATCCCTAAAAAAAAATAGAAAATAGGTCCATAATATAAAAAAAACATAAACAACATTATTTATTTAACTAGGGCGCAACTATAGACTCCCTCAAATCCGAACTAAAACATTCGAGCTAATAAAGGTTGAAATATTTCACATAATAGAAGCAATAATAATCCATATAAGTGATAAAATAAATTTAAAGCCTTTTAAAATGCGGGGTGTTACAACCCTACCCTCTTAAAGAAAATTTCGTCCTCGAAATTAAACTTACTTGGTTCTAGATTGGGGAAACGGGCTAAGATTTCTTCCTCACGCTCCCAAGTAGCTTCTTTGGGTCCATGTCTAGTCCATTGAACTTTGACTAAGGGTATTTGTCGGCCTCTAAGAACATGAACTTTTCGATCAAGTATAACACTTGGTCCTTCCTTGTATGTCAAGTCTTTGCTAATTTGGAGATCTTCATGGTGAACAACATGACTAGGGTCATGCAAGTATTTTCGAAGCATTGACACGTAAAACACATTATGGACGGCATAATGTTCGGGGGGTAAAGCTAGACGATAAGCTACGTCCCCTATTCACTCCAAAATTTCAAATGGTCCAATAAAATGAGGCCTCAACTTTCCCTTCTTTCCATATCTTAGAACTCCTTTCATTGGTCCCACCTTGAGGAACACTTTCTCACCAACATCAAAGTACAACTCTCTTCTTCTTTTGTCGGTATAAGACTTTTGCCGATCTTGGGCCACCTTAATTCTCTCTTTAATCTTTTCAACAACTTTCACAGTTTTCTCGACAATCTCGGGGCCCAACATTTTCCTTTCTCCAACTTCGTCCCAATATAACGGCGACCTACACTTTCTTCCATAGAGTGCTTCAAAGGGAGCCATACCAAGGCTTTGCTGATAACTATTATTGTAGGCGAACTCAATTAAAGGTAAGTGAGTCTCCCTCTCCAATGTCGATCACACAAGTTCGCCACATATCCTCCAATGTCTGGATAGTTCTTTCGGATTGGCCGTCCGTTTGAGGGTGGTATGCAGTAGAGAAATTCAATTTGGTTCCCATTGCTGCGTGCAAACTCCTCCAAAATTTGGATGTAAATCTTGGATCTCGATCAAATACAATCGAAGCAAGCACTCCGTGTAATCTCTCAACATTATCCACATACAATCGTGCAAGTCGATCCATTTAAAATGTCATTCTCACAGGCAGAAAATGTGCTGATTTAGTAAGCCAATCCACAATCACCCAAATGGCATCATGTCCTTTCACATTTTTCGGAAGTCCAACGACAAAATCCATTGTAACTCTTTTGGCACACGGGGATCGTTAACGGAACTAGCAATCTTGCCGGCTGTTGATGTTCCGCTTTAACCTTTTGGCACGTCAGGCATCTCCCAACATATTCGGCTATAGTTCTCTTCATTCCTCTCCACCAAAACGTCTTGGTACATCTTGGTACTACCAGGATGCGCGGTGTATGGAGTACGATGCGCCTCATCCAATATCTCTCTTATTAGATCTTTATCCTTGGGCACACATATTCTATTTGCAAAGACTAGTGTCCCATCTTCCGAGATTGAGAAATCTGTCAACTCCCCATTCATTCTCCGACCCTTGATCTTTTGCAAGAACTCATTAGTCTCTTGGGCTTTCTTGATTCGATCTCTCAAAGTAGGTTGAACAATCAAAGCAGCCATTATAGCCTTTCTAGCGGTCGGGGTCACCACTTCAACACCCAGCCTTTCAAATTCTCTTGCAAGAACTTCTTCTTCAGTGATCATCGCATTGAGAAGTCCTGCACCCTTTCTACTGAGGGCGTTGGCCACCATATTGGCCTTTCCGGGGTGGTACAGTATTGTACAATCGTAGTCCTTCACCAACTCCAACCATCTTCTTTGTCTCATATTGAGTTCCTTTTGAGTGAAGAAGTACTTCAAACTTTTGTGATCGGTGTATCTCTCACATTTACCACCATACAAGTAGTGCCTCCAAATCTTAAGTGTGTGTACCACCGCTGCCAAATCCAAATCGTGAGTGGGATACGCAAGCTCATGCTTCTTCAATTGTCTCGAGGCATAAGCAATAACCTTTCCATTTTGCATCAATACACATCAAAAGCCTTGTAACGATGCATCGATGTAGATGACAGAGTTTCCGGAACCATTGGGGATAGTCAAAACTGGAGCCGTCATTAACTTACGCTTCAACTCTTGAAAACTTTGTTCACACCTTTCAGTCCAAACAAACTTCGTCTCCTTCTTTGTCAAGTTAGTCATTGGTCCCGCTATTTTTGAAAATCCCTCGATGAATCTTCGATAATAGCCTGCGAGTCCAAGAAAACTTCTAACTTCGCCTGCATTAGTAGGTGCCTTCCAATTACTAACGGCCTCCACCTTGCTCGGGTCTACCTCAATTCCTTTAGCCGTTACTACATGTCCGAGAAAAACTACTCGATCCAACCAAAACTCACACTTCTTAAACTTCGCATACAATTTCTCCTTTCTCAAAATCTCTAAGACATTTCGAAGGTGCTCCTTATGTTGCTCTTTATCCTTAGAGTAAATCAAAATGTCATCAATAAATACTATGACGAACTTGTCCAAATATGGGTGAAAAACCCGATTCATCAAATCCATAAATACGGCTGGTGCGTTTGTCAAACCAAAAGGCATCACTCTAAACTTATAGTGGTCGTATCTCGTACGGAAAGTCGTCTTTGGTATATCACACTCTCTCACCTTCAATTGGTGATATCCAGACCTTAAATCGATCTTTGAAAATACACCAACTCCTCTCAGCTGGTCGAACAAGTCTTCTATCCTTGGCAGAGGATATCGATTCTTGATCGTGAAACGATTCAATTCTCGATAATCAATGCACATACACATTGAACCATCCTTCTTCTTAACAAAAAGAACGGGCGCTCCCCATGGAGATACACTTGGTCGTATGTACCCTTTGTCCAAGAGCTCTTGCATTTGCACCTTCATCTCTTGCAATTCCCTCAGTGCCATTCTATATGGTGCCTTTGACATCGGTGCCGTGCCTGGCATAAGGACGATTGTGAATTCCACTTGCCTATTCGGAGGTAATCCCGGCAACTCTTCGGGGAAGACATCTCCATAGTCTCGCACCACTGGCACCTTTTCGATTGACGGTCCATCTTCTTCGACTCCAACTATACTTACCAAATAACCTTGACACTTGCCTTTCTTTAGCATCTTCATAGCCTTCATGGCTGATATCACAATTGGTGCTCGTCCAACTCTTGCTCCAAAGAAAGTGAACTTCTTTTTGTTTGGTATCTCAAACGCCACCTCTCTCTCTCGACACTTAATTGTCGCATAGTTTCGACTTAACCAATCCATACCAAGAATCAAGTTAAAATCTTGCATGTCTATGCAGTACAGGTCGGCTTCTAATTCTCTACTTCCAAAATCCAATCTAAGATTTCGAACAATTCGATCGGTACTTAGACTATCGCCTAAAGGGATACTTATATTCAAAGCTAGGTTCTCTACTTCGCAGGCAATATTTTTCATACGACACAACTTGGATGAGATAAAAGAATGAGAAGCTCCAAAATCAAACAAAACTACAACGGGAGTTCCAAGAATAGACAACATACCAGTCATCATGTCACTGTCCTTGTCCGCCTCTTGCTGAGCTAAGGCAAAGAAACGAGCATTCCCTTTTCTCTCAGGTCCCTTGCTTCCTCCATTTCTTGGCCCATTTTCTTGCCTCTTCGGAAAGTTGTGGTAGTTGTGCCCTTTCTCATAACAGTAATAGCAAGCTCCCATGCCCATCAAGCACTCTCTATTATGTCGTTTCTCACATCTGGGACACAACGGCTTAAGTCCGGGTGCTCCAGTGTTTGGTGCAGCTCTAGAACTTGAGCCAGTTCCGGCATTGCGCACATTTCTGAACCTTCCCTTCTTATTTTGGAACCCACTTTTCCCTTGGTTCCGATTGTCCCAGGTCCGTTTTGCAGGGTTGTCAATCTGTTTCGGTGGAACCTCAACTTCAAGTGCTAACTCCACTTCTTCAGCACGTTTCACCATTTTCCCAAAATCAGTTATCTCATGAGCAGCCAAAATTCCCTTGATATCGGTTCTTAGTCCTTTCCTGAACTTGGCAATTCTATCTTTCTCAGTACTCACCACATGAGGTGCATAACCAGCTAACTGATTGAATTTCCTTTCATACTCCTCTATAGTCGAATTTCCTTGCTTAAGTTCATAAAATTCCCTCTCTTTCTTCTCACGGAAGGAGCTAGAGCAATACTTGTCCATGACAATTTTTTGAAAAGTAGCCCAAGATAGTAGTGGAAGGTCCTCTTCACTTAAAGTGCCATAGAAATGCTTCCACCAACGACCAACATCCTCAGTGAATTGGAAGATAGCACAATCAACCTTTTGCTTGTCATTGCAGTCGATGTGAGTGAAGATGCGGTCCAACTCACTCAACCATTCCTCAGCAGCTAACGGTCCATCACGTCCATTGAAACGAGGAGGATTGTATCTTTAGAACTGTTCCACCACTTGGTTTGTGGTATTCGGTGTCGGTGCAGGATTGGGTTGTGGTTGCGCATTCAGGTGTGTCTGAGCCTGCTGCTGCACAAATCCTCGTATAGCGTTCATAAATTCGCCCATTAGATTTTCTTCAGAGTTCGCCTTTTGCGGAGTTGCACAAGGGCGCCCCATTATTCTACAACAGCAACACTAATGGTTACTACTAGCGCCAACTTACAGAAATACGAGGGAAGAGAAATAAAACAATCAAAACACCAAAAAGACATTAATTTCATTCAAGTAACACATTTTCCTCAAAAACTTAAATGAATTAACTTGTACAAGAGATAACAACGAGATCAAAATTAAACTAAAGATCACTCCCGAAAAAAATAAATATAATGTCAACAAAAGTCAAAACCAAATTCCAGGTGCTAAGGAGAGTACAAAAATGTCATCTCTTAACGAGTTGCCTATCTATTCTAGGAAAAACTAAAACTATACTTCTAATTATCGCCCATTTAATTATCCGTGACTTCCTCGTCCTTAGAAGGATCCTCTTCTTCCTCCGAGGGGTCCTCCTCTTCACCAATATTTTCCACGGTTGGTGGGGGCTGAGGTGCTGCCGCAGGCATTTCCATAGGATCATCATCGTCGAGAACATGGACTCCGTAATAGATGTCTGCATATTTCTGCTTCAATTCTTCCACGAATGGTTCGAACTCTATTCGTCCAAGACTGAAGGGTGCAACTGCCATTTCGTTCGAGCTAACTCATATGGGACTTCACGCACTCCCTTTGGAATAGCTTCTATGGCAACAGCCTCCGACTGACCCCACGTACATCGGGGACAATCAAATTTCCACCAAAATTCCAACATTGCATCTAGGTTCCGTTGCAATCCTAGTTTAGTATCCCATTGGTAACTCCAGAATGGGTTGTTCAACGGCTCTCCAAAGAAGGTATTATCCGCCATCGTCCTACAGAAAATCAGGAGATGCGAGTAAGTACATCTTTCTAAGTTCTACTAAGTTCGAGGACTAGGTTCGAAGTAATATATATATATATATATATATTTTTTTGAAATAACTCAAACATTTATACACATAACATTTAAATAATCACAATCAAGTAAAGACTCTCAAATTATTGCGAAATTAAATTCACTCCAAAATTTACAATAACTTCAAACTATTTACCTTGAGGCCGGAGCGCGTAGCGATCGAATGACAATTGACACTTAACTTATCAATTCATACTCATTTTTATTTTTATTTTTATGCAGTCTACAGAACGGTAACCTGGCTCTGATACCATAATGTAACACTCTAATCTAATTAAGGCATTAAAATAATATTTAAAAATAATATCCAATATTTTATAGAAATATTTGCAGCGGAAAATATGAGTAAATTTTTTTCCTTGAATAAAGAATAATAATTAACTTAGTTGAAAGAAGAAGAAATATTTTATTTAACCAAAAGATGGCGAAAAATCCCACGTACATCTCATGCAACAAGTACGAAAAGAAAACAAAGTAAATACAGAATGTAAAATTTAAAGTCTTAGGAACCAAAAATAAATTTCTATTTATTTTAACTCGTCATTCAACACGTCCATGCCTCCGACTTCAATTACCTGAAAATTTTTAAGTTTGGGGATAAGTATACGCGAATATACTTAGTGTGGGTAGTTATACCAGATATTGTCCGATTTAATAAAACAGATGCACGTAGTGAACATTTAAAGTCAAATAATACGCAACAAAGAGTGAGAGCAACTTAATGGACAACTCAACACGGTCCACTCAACACTAAATGTCAACGTATAGGGCGTCAAAAAGTAAGAGCAAAGTCAATGGACAACTCAACAGGTCCTCGACTAATGATATCAAATGTATTGAACGCAAGTGAGAGCAAGTCAATGGACAACTTAACACGGTCCGCTCAACACTTAAAGTCAAATAATCACATACGGCAAAATCACATCGTATTAAAAAGGACAAAATAAGTCAACGGTAAGTAAGATCCCGCACCTTAAATTTGAGCCCAAACGATCCAACAAATCAAGTAGCAGACGAGGGTCCTAGTTGCGCCGCACCTAATCCATTAAATAAAATTTACTTACACAAGGAAAACAAGTAACCTCATCTATTAAACAAAACCTATTTCTTTTCGAAACCATATCTCAACTTTATTTTGAAACTTTGCATTCTAAATACACCATTGAGTATCTATTGAACTTATCAATTGGCTCTTGACATTCAAAAAACTTAATTAACTTGAACTGAAAGCCTGCATTTCAAATTAATAACTAATAAATTATTAGCTTCATTCTACCAATTCATGAACACACAAATAGACGTGTATATATATATATATATGAAGACTAAGTACAATTTTATAATATTGAATCAAATTGATTATATATATATATATATCAAGTGTTATTTAATTACTGTATCGACAAAACCTTTTAAGCTCTCATTTTATAAAACTCATTCTCTCGCATATAATATACAAAATTATAGAATTAAGAGAAACATCCTCCAGCGGATTTCCCCTGTGACATAACATGTAAGGCTGCTCCACTTATTAATTTTAAACAATTTAAACAACTTTATTCAATCTGCCTTTTCTAGTTTATCTAATGGTGATCCAAGACATACACACACATGCACGTGTACAAAGGAAGCAGGAGGTGTAGTGTGATTAAGAAAATATATTTGCCAAGCATCCAGTATCAAAAAGTTCCTAATTTCCTACCTCTGCTGTAATTTATATTATAATATTTATTAGAAAGAAAAAACTTGGATTAAAAACTCACCTACGAAAGTGTTACACAAAACGTTTTGAGGCTGAAGAAATGAGGATGATTTCAAATGGTTTCCTGTAAGCATAATTTGAATGAAACTCTGAACTTGATGTTTAATAATTAAATAGTGAAAGGAAATAAGGAGCAGAGTATCAAACCAATTTTTCTGAAACTTGCGACTTCGATACGTTTTCTTGGGAAGAAATTTTGAGAAAAGACTTTATGGCGGAGACGATCAGGATAGAGACTAGGGTTATAAAGAGATTTGAAAAGAGTTTGAATAGGATTAGGTGTTTGAGAAAACTGTTGGAAACGTGTTATGTAAATCTTGAATTTATTGTTTTATTTTATCCTAATCCTATACGTGATCTCCTAAGAAGTAGTTATCAACTTTTATTTTCTATAGATCACACGTTCCTATCCTCCATATGGTTTCATTATACTAATTAACTATTATACAAGCCCAAAATAAAACCTTTATGCAAATAAAATTAATTATTTGGCCCAACTTATTAATCCCTAAAAAAAAATAGAAAATAGGTCCATAATATAAAAAAAACATAAACAACATTATTTATTTAACTAGGGCGCAACTATAGACTCCCTCAAATCCGAACTAAAACATTCGAGCTAATAAAGGTTGAAATATTTCACATAATAGAAGCAATAATAATCCATATAAGTGATAAAAAAAATTTAAAGCCTATTACAACACGGGGTGTTACAAAATTCCCTTGGTATTTATCGAGAGAAAGAAATCCCTCGGTATATTTTGTCAACAAACCCTAATAATTTACCGACAGAATGCTATCCCTCGGTGATTACCAAGGGAAAATCCCTCGGTAATCCCTCAGTATTTACGACTGACCTGTTTCCCTCGGTAATTTCGGTTGTCTTTGTGCCTTGTATACCTACGGATATTCCGTCGATAATCTCTCGGTATTTCTATATTTTTTTAAATATTTTTCCAAATGCTAGTTCTATCCCTTCATGACCCATTAACCTGATCAATCAGCCAAACATGTAATACCCCGGAAAAATTCTTCTGTCTTAAAGATTTAAAGTTAATATTAATTATGGCTTTGCACGCCTAAGCTCCTGATTTTCAATTCTAAGACCAATGGTGAAATCCGTTTTTAAAAATAAATTTCGGAAATCAGTGAAACGAATACTGTATTAGGATTTTCGCGGACGAAAACTTTTTAGTTCGAGAACTCAGATCGGGAAACTGTCTAATTTTAACATTCACAAAATTGCGATACGAGTTCGCTCGAGAAAGTTCGTTTTTATGATTTTTCGTTTAAAATCCTATCCAACCGCCACCTAGGGGTGTGACTCACCCTTCTTGGATAGTTGTTCTACTTAGTCATCAAAAACACCTCATCATCTCCCCCTCTCTCCTCCAATATAGCCAGCAGCCCTCTCACTCTCAATTCTCTCTTTCTTCTTCATTTCTCCATGGAAAAGCTTCAAGTTCTTCAAGGTTCTTCATCCTAAATCATTCATCATCCATCAAAGTTCAAATCCAATCACATATTCATCAAGGTAATCACCTCCTCTATCATTCTATCCATTTAAAATTTTCATTCCTCTAATTCTATTATAACCGAAAATTTGAGGATAAAGTAGGATGTTGTTCTTCGATTAATCCATGTACTTAGATGGATAGAAATTGATTTCTATGGATGAATTGAAGAGAATAGCAAGAACCCCCATGTTTAGGGTTTGACCAAAAATTAGGGGTTTTAATAGTAGGATGTTTAAAGCTTAATTAATTGGATGATTAAGCTTATGATTGGTTTAATTGATGATTAATGCGAAGAAATCGATTCCCCAAAAATTAATGTAGAAATCGAAATAGGGGTTAGGGTTTGAGATTGAGAATTCAATATATGATGGTGGAAGTGTTAGATGATGTCATAGCTTGGTAATTAATCGATTGGTGTTTAATTGTGAAGATTTTAATCGATAATTGACGAAATAGATCAAGTATGTGAAGATTTGGAGTTTTAAGTAAGTAGTAGTTGATGAAATTGGTGATGACATACATTAATATAGTAGTGAATGAGGTTATTAAGTTGTGAATTATGATTTTAAAGTTGAGGATTGATATAGAAATAAAATGATTTTGGTTTACTACATGGTTGGTTATAAGACGAGTTTTTTTTAAACGTCGAGTTGTTAGACGAGAAATGAACTTGCTTTGGTATAGTAATTGACTAGTTTTGAATGACAAGGTTTTAATCGTCTTATTAGTAATCGAGAAATGAAATGGAGTTCATCGCATATGAGGTTAAGTGTTGACTGCCCTGAGGTATAAATTTCGTGTGAAAAAAAAAGGATTAACATAAATCGAACCTAGGAAGTCGTGCGCCGAGTTATTGAGCCTAGGGTTAAACTCGGCAGTTTTTGCGACGTTTCACGAAAACTGTCATAACTCCTAGCTCGCTTAACGAAATCGAGATCCGTAAATTGGAGAGTAAACTAGACATCCGTGGCTTTCTTTTGGGTGAACTTACTGATATGTACAGTAATGTTAAGAATCTAGTTTCCTAAGTTGAATTCTTCTCAACTTGATTTCTTTTGATCTTTTAAGTCGTTATATGCTATGGACTATCATTAATGACTAACCTTAGTGTCGAGTAAGAACCCGAGCGAGTTTTAAACTAGAAGTGTTCGAGTCTCGTTCCCGTTTAACTAAAAGAAACTAGTTAAGCGTGCAAATACCTAAAGCTTAAGAACTTAAAAGATTAATTCAATTTCAGTTTTGATTTCCATTTTCTTCTATCGACTCGACAACTTATCGTTGTTTTATTATTTGCGTTCCAAGGAGGAGAACGAGAATAGAAGACAGGACGAAAGACGGAAGTACGAGTAATAGTTCTGTAAACGAACGAGGTGGGCTTTCTAAAACCAAAACTACATTGAATGCCGTTACTTGTGAAGTGATATTATGTGAGCGTTGCTCAAAAGTGATTACATGTTATTGATAAGTGAGTATTAAAGTGTCTATCAGTGCTTTAATGAATTGTTTATGTGAATTCTATTATGTCTCTCTGCGTTAGCCCTCAGGTGCTAACCAGAGTATTGGATTCTGAGATAGCCCTACATTTGCTATCATGATAATTCCAACTAAACGATCAGATTCTGAGATAGCCCACAGGTGCTATCCAGAGGGACAGTTTCTGAGTTAGCCCTCAGGTGCTTTCCAGACGATCGGATGTGAGTTTAAAAACCCACAGTGTGTCATTTAGAAATTAAGTGTTCAGCAGTAAAAGTATTTATACAAGTGTTTATGAAAAGATGCATGATTTGATTTAATATTTGGTAAGCACGGGCCTTTTTAAAGAAAAACCCCGTTGCGTTACATATAAAATATTTTCGGCAATGTGCCCACTAAGTACTTTTGTACTTAGCCCTGCATGTTTGTTTTTAAATGTGCAGGTTGAGCGACGAAGGCGGAGGAGGTTGAGTAAAGGTCTTTTCTCAGGAAAGAAGTTTAGTTGAGCCTTGTTCTCACATTCGATATGTGATATCATTTCTACGTTTTCCGCTGCCAATTCTGTAAACTAGTTTCAGTTAAAGTATAACTTAGAACTAAGTTTCATCCTTTGAACTTAGTCCCTTTTAAGAATAGCTATGTCGAGTGATCCTCCTTGATTTACTCTTTCTTTCATTATATAAAGTAGGTTCTCTCATTATGTAAATCCTTTCAGTTTAAGTTGTTATTACTTTAAACCTAGTTTTCCCTGTATACAGTTTGACGAGCGATCCTTCAAGATCGACTCTCTTTTATTCAAGTTCATCGCAATTAGTGTTAAGTTAATGTGTTTTATTCATGTATTCTCTTCTTTTCCGTTTCTTTAATCCAATCCCTAGTCGCACCCCGGCTTTGCCGTCCTTCGGGAACTAGGGCTGTGACAGATGGTATCAGAGCATTCGTTCCGCTCTGACCTTGGGTTATTTTTCTAGTGTTACCACAGAGTAATAACAGAGCAATCGTTTCTGCTCTGTATATTAAATTCTTTCAAGTAGTAAGATAGAGTATCTGTATATACTCTATACTTGAGTCTTCTTTTGAGGAAGTGAAGTTTAGTTTGTATCACTAAACTTAAGAATGTAATAAACGACTCAACCTCCTGCTACGTCGACTCAACCAAGGAAGAAAAGAAAGGTATTAAAAGTTTTTTTTTTATTTTGAAAATTTGAAGCATTAAATATACTTCTGTGAGAACCAAGTGTGCCAAGGTTGAATTATGTGAAAAACATGAGTACTATACTTGGTGAAATATGTGAAATTATGTGAGTTATGATTTCTTTGATTAAGATGTTTTGTTGATATGAGAACTTAGACCATTGTTCTAAGGTTTCCCCCAATTCTATGAGAACTTAGACTGCTGCTCTAAGATTCCCCGAGAACATAGACGTTTTAAGAAGCGTTGATTCCGAATGATTTCGAAAGAAGATCATGAAACAAGGACTATTATAGACGAACGTCACGTGCGTGAAGTGACATGAGCAAAGACTCGGCGGAGTCAAACGTTGTTTTATAATTAAGAGCCGATGAGAATTTCCTTCGAGGGAATAGTATAAGTAATGATAAGGTAAGTTAATTCCGTATTAAGTGAACGAAAGAAACGATTAGACGTTTAAGAAGTGTTGGCTTCGAAACGAGAAAGATACGATCGAGAGGAATAGGACAGAATAAAGGGAATCAAAGAGAATGAAGAAACGAGTGTTACTTCCGTACAAGTAACACGAATGAAGTCGTCTTTCAATGGGAGTTCGCTCTGTTATAACTCCAATAGGAGATCGGTTTTGTTATTAAGAATCGAGTACGAAAATTTTAACTAATTTCCAACGATCGCTCGATTCCGACGACGACTAGAACTTGTATTCTAAAAGTTATTCCTTAGTTATTATTCCACTTTCTTTTGAAATTTATTTCATACTTCGTAATTGAACGAAGAATACGATGAGTACGAGTATTAGGTGGCGAGAACGAGAAGTCTTTTACAAACGAATGTCACCTAAGTATAAGTGACATGAACAAGTCCCTTTGGAGTTGACTTGTTTTAATATTGAAGAACCGTTAAGAGTTTCTTTTCAAGAAAACTAAGAAGCCTAAGCTAAGATGATTAAGTGTACGTTAAGACGATAAAGATAAGTTGAGATGGTTAAGATAAGCTAAGAACCGTTAAGAGTTTGTTTGCAATTTGAGGCAATTGCTAGATGATTAAGATAAGTTAATTTCTTATTAAATGGATGAGTGCTTAAGGCGCGGAATTGACAAGAATTTTTGATTTCTTAAGTTTCAAAATGCTGCCAAGAGTTGTGAATAACAAAGGAAGAGGATGTGGTAGGCCTGTAGGACCAGGAAGAGATCATAGACATCATGAGAGGGAGGAAGATCAGGAACGTCAGGAAACCCCTCCACCTCTACCACCACTACGTCGTGACATAGAGTATCTATTTCTCAAAAGAAATCCACTTGTCTTCACTGGATTAGGAAACCCGAGCGATGCTGAGCTTTAGGTAAGAGCTACAGAAAAGATTTTTAAACTTCTCAAATGTACAGACGAGGACCGCCTCTCATGTGTTGCGTTTCAACTCGACGGACCAGCTGATAATTGGTGGGAAGCTAGACAGAAGGTCATTCTGACAGAGCATTTGGCTCAGTTTACTTGGGATGAGTTTAAGGAAGCATTTTGCGACAAGTACATCCCGAAAACCTATAGAGCAAGGAAGGAAGCGGAGTTCTACAGTCTGAAACAAGGGAAGATGACAGTGACTGAGTACGATGCAACCTTTTGTGATTTATCAAGGTATGCACCCGATCAGGTAGATACCGATGAGAAGATGGAAAAGAAGTTCCGTGGGGGACTTAGGCATGAACTATGAGTGACACTAGCCAGCCATGGAGGACTAAGCTATACAGACATACTAGGACGAGCCGTAGAAATGGAGGCAGTTGTGCCTGATGAACGAGAGATTATAGCGCCCGTATCAGCACTAACCCAGATACCAACTCCAGACCATTCCAACAACAGAAACAGCAACCATAAAGGTAAAAGGAAAAGAGAAGGAGAAAACTAGGGTGGAAATCAGCGTGGCTTTCAGCAGCCGAATCAGAATAAACCACAACGACAGTGGCAGGGACAACAGGCAGACGATAACCAAGGAAAAATCACTATTCCTACCTGCCCTAAGTGTAATAAAATGCACTTTGGGAACTGTTTGGCGAACTTTGACGGTTGTTATAAGTGTGGTCGATAGGGACACGTGAGAAGGAATTGTCCGAAACCGTTGCTAACCTTGAGAGCTATGCAAGCTCAGTCACAGCCGCAACAACAACAACTACGACATCAACGAGAATAGAATGCATGGGCATTTGTGAATGGGCCAGAAGCACAGAACAAGGGCAAGGGTCAGTAGGCAAATAGTTGGCTTAATTCAGACTAGTAGTATTTTTGTATAAGTCCTCGTTAGGGGCAAATCAGTACTCGTTCGACGTATATGTACATATGACCCTGTGAGTGGGCTTCGACTTCGTGAAAATATTTCTTCTAAATCGTAGGCTTAACGTAAGTGTTAATGAAATGTTTGATATAATCTATGGGATGGAAGGATTATGATCGTGGTATCAATTGCCATTCAGAAAGGGTTAACGTCATAGCAGATGCAACGAGTCGCAATACTCCAACTAAGTTCGGATGTCTCTTTATCGAGGAAGAAGCACTTATACGAGAATTCAAGATAATAGATTTAGAGGTGCTCGATACACCTAAAATCGATAACCAGTCGAATAGTAGCACTCATAGCTACACCAAGCTTACGAAAGATAATCATAAGTGCCAAGAGAAAGGATGAGTTGATCGAGAAGCTACGATTAAGGACGACGAATTGAAGAACGATATCATGAGTGAGACTCACGATACGCCATAAACCGCTTACCCAGGAAGTACGAAGATGTATCAAGATTGAAGAAAGAAACTATGGTGGAACGGATCGAAACGAGATGTTGTCAAATTTATAGAACGATAGTATTAGATCGAAGTGCGAAATGGAAGAATATTTTGTCGTTGATCGAATTGCCTATAACGATAGTTATCAGGCTACGATAAGTACTGCGCCTTATGAAGCATTGTATAAGAAGAAGTTTAAAGAAGACGAAAAGTCTTACGTTTACGCGCCGATCAGAACTTAATTCGAAAAAGGAGATAGAGTTTTCTTTAAGATTTCTCTGTTAAAAGAATCATTTGATTCACGTTAAGTATAAGCTTAAATGAAGCTTATTATGAGTATCAGATATCTCGGGAAAGATGAATTTGAAATGACGTATAGATTGGCCGTGTTGCCAAGTCTAAGAAATGTTATTATATTTGGGTATCTCTTTGAGAAATTGCGTGTTCGATTCTAAACGTGTAACCCACCAGCAAGACATAGTTCTTGATTAAGATATAAGTTATAGCGAAAGACCGAGACCGATCCAGAATCGAAAGGTACGAGAGTTGAGAAGTATGTCGATATGATTAGTAAAGTATTTTGGAAGTACCACGGGCAAGAGGAAGCTACGTGAGAGCTTTTTGTGAAGAAGGTAAGCAAATTTCGGGTCGAAATTTTTCGTAAGGGGGGTAGGATGTAATACCCTGGAAAAATTCTTCTGTCTTAAAAATTTAAAGTTAATATTAATTATGGCTTTGCATGCCTAAGCTCCTGATTTTCAATTCTAAGACCAACGGTGAAATCCGTTTTTAAAAATATATTCCGGAAATCAGTGAAACGAATACTGTATTAGGGTTTTCACGGACAAAAACTTTTTAGTTCGAGAACTCAGATCGGGAAACCGTCTGATTTTTACATTCACGAAATTGCGATACGAGTTCGCCCGAGAAAGTTCGTTTTTATGATTTTTCCGGACGAATTTTAGACTGTGAGGTCCCGACTTTTTATTGGATTTGGGAAAACGAACCGTCCTTTCCGAATAAGTAAAATATGACCGAAAATGTGACCGACTAAGAATTTATTTCTCGATTTTTATTACATCGTATTAGGCCCGTAAACGGGATATTTTTGTTTAAAATCCTATCCAACCGCCACCTAGGGGTGTGACTCACCCTTCTTGGATAGTTCTTCTACTTAGTCATCAAAAATACCTCATCATCTCCCCCTCTCTCCTCCAATACAGCCAACAGCCCTCTCTCTCTCAATTCTCTATTTCTTCTTCATTTCTCCATGGAAAAGCTTCAAGTTCTTCAAGGTTCTTCATCCTAAATCATTCATCATCCATCAAAGTTCAAATCCAATCACATATTCATCAAGGTAATCACTTCCTCTATCATTCTATCCATTTAGAATTTTCATTCCTCTAATTCTATTATGACCGAAAATTTGAAGATAAAGTAGGATGTTGTTCTTCGATTAATTCATGTAATTAGATGGATAGAAATTGATTTCTATGGATGAATTGAAGAGAAAAGCAAGAACCCCCATGTTTTGGGTTTGACCGAAAATTAGGGGTTTTAATAGTAGGATGTTTAAAGCTTAATTAATTGGATGATTAAGCTTATGATTGGTTTAATTGATGATTAATGCGAAGAAATCGATTCCCCAAAAATTAATGTAGAAATCGAAATAGGGGTTAGGGTTTGAGATTGAGAATTCAATATATGATGGTGGAAGTGTTAGATGATGCCATAGCTTGGTAATTAATCAATTGGTGTTTAATTGTGAAGATTTAAATCGATAATTGACGAAATAGATAAAGTATGTGAAGATTTGGAGTTTTAAGTAAGTAGTAGTTGATGAAATTGGTGATGACATACATTAATATAGTAGTGAATGAGGTTATTAAGTTGTGAATTATGATTTTAAAGTTGAGGATTGATATAGAAATAAAATGGTTTTGGTTTAGTACATGGTTGGTTATAAGACGAGTTTTTTTTAAACGTCGAGTTGTTAGACGAGAAATGAACTTGCTTTGGTATAGTAATTGACTAGTTTTGAATGACGAGGTTTTAATCGTCTTATTAGTAATCGAGAAATGAAATGGAGTTCATCGCGTATGAGGTTAAGTGTTGACTGCCCTGAGGTATAAATTTCGTGTGAAAAAAAAAGGATTAACATAAATCGAACCTAGGAAGTCGTGCGCCGAGTTATCGAGCCTAGGGTTAAACTCGGCAGTTTTTGCGACGTTTCACGGAAACTGTCATAACTCCTTGCTCGCTTAACGAAATCGAGATCCGTAAATTGGAGAGTAAACTAGACATCCGTGGCTTTCTTTTGGGTGAACTTACTGATCTGTACAGTAATGTTAAGAATCTAGTTTCCTAAGTTGAATTCTTCTCAACTTGATTTCTTTTGATCTTCTAAGTCGTTATAAGCTATCGACTATCATTAATGACTGACCTCAGTATCGAGTAAGAACCCGAGCGAGTTTTAAACGAGAAGTGTTCGAGTCTCGTTCCCGTTTAACTAAAAGAAACTAGTTAAGCGTGCAAATGCCTAAAGCTTAAGAACTTAAAAGATTAATTCGATTTCAGTTTTGATTTCCATTTTTTTCTATCGACTCGACAACTTATCGTTGTTTTATTATTTGCGTTCCAAGGAGGAGAACGAGAATAGAAGACAGGACTGAAGACGGAAGTACGAGTAATAGTTCTGTAAACGAACGAGGTGGGCTTTCTAAAACCAAAACTACGTTGAATGCCGTTACTTGTGAAGTGATATTATGTGAGCGTTGCTCAAAAGTGATTACATGTTATTGATAAGTGAGTATTAAAGTGTCTATCAGTGCTTTAATGAATTGTTTATGTGAATTCTATTATGTCTCTCTGCGTTAGCCCTCAGGTGCTAACCAGAGTATTGGATTCTGAGATAGCCCTCAGGCTGCTATCCAGATAATTCCAACTAAACGATCAGATTCCGAGATAGCCCACAGGTGCTATCCAGAGGGACAGTTTCTGAGTTAGCCCTCAGGTGCTTTCCAGACGATCGGATGTGAGTTTAAAAACCCACAGTGTGTCATTTAGAAATTAAATGTTCAGCAGTAAAAGTATTTATACAAGTGTTTATGAAAAGATGCATGATTTGATTTAATATTTGGTAAGCACGGGCCTTTATAAAGAAAAACCCCGTTGCGTTACATATAAAATGTTTTCGGCAATGTGCCTACTAAGTACTTTTGTACTTAGCCCTGCATGTTTGTTTTTAAATGTGCAGGTTGAGCGACGAAGGCGGAGGAGGTTGAGTAAAGGTCTTTTCTCAAGAAAGAAGTTTAGTTGAGCCTCGATCTCACATTCGATATGTGATATCATTTCTACGTTTTCCGCTGCCAATTCTGTAAACTAGTTTCAGTTAAACTATAACTTAGAACTAAGTTTCATCCTTTGAACTTAGTCCCTTTTAAGAATAGCTATGTCGAGTGATCCTCCGTGATTTACTCTTTCTTTCATTAAATAAAGTAGGTTCTCTCATTATGTAAATCCTTTCGGTTTAAGTTGTTATTACTTTAAACCTAGTTTTCCCTGTACACAGTTTGACGAGCGATCCTTCAAGATCGACTGTCTTTTATTCAAGTTCATCGCCATTAGTGTTATGTTAATGTGTTTTATTCATGTATTCTCTTCTTTTCCGTTTCTTTAATCCAATCCCTAGTCGCACCCCGGCTTTGCCGTCCTTCGGGAGCTGGGGCTGTGACACCAAGTATATTGTAACAGCTAATGCAAATAACATGCCAAATATATTTACCGAAGTTGTTTTGTGTTAACAAACTAGATAGATCAATATCATTTACAATATAAGCAAGTTATAACATAGTTGGTATTTAATATTCACATAAAGAAACTACCTAATCATGATGCAGTTGAATAAGAACCATTAGAAGAGGGGTTCCTTTGGCTCAAAATCAGCTCTTGGACCGCCTTCTGTGTAGCTACAAATTGTGTCTCAAGCTCCTCTCTCTTCTCGCGCTCCTCACGTATCTGATGCTCTCTTAGGTTGCATTCATCGATCAATTGTGCTCCAAAGACACTATGCGGGTTTGAAGTAGTTGTTCCGAAGCTGCAGTCACTCCACTACCACTCGAACCATCAGTGAGAAGGCTTTCCGCATTGTCTCCATTCCCATAGTACCTCCCTTTTTTAACTAGTTTCATTTCAATAACAACTCTCTTATAGATTTCGTTCCTCTTTGCCCCCTCTCCCTCCTCCGCAGCAAGTTGTTGGACCCTTGCCTAAGTTGTCCATTTAAGAATTTATAAATATTAGCAAATAAACATGTGAAGAAATATATATATATATATATATGGGGTAGGGTTCATGTAGAAACTAATTAGGAAAAGAATAAGTTTAACTATAATTCCTACATATTAGGGATGAGATAGACGATTACAAAATTAAATCCATAGACAAAAATATCATTTTTAATTCCAAATAATATAAACAATAAATATAAAATTCACTTAATCACCATTGATAGCTAATATCTACGGCTTAAAAAAGTTTCTATATTCTTAAAATCTACCTATATAGTTCACTGCAACAAATAAAGAAAAAGATTACAACAAATTAAAAAATATCTAGCCATTTCCTAGACAAAGATTAATGTGTGAAATACAGTAGCAAAACATTAATTATTGATAAATTTGTGCAAAATATTTCCAAAACATTTAAAAGAAAAAAATAAAAGCCACTTTCAAGACTCGAAGTATCCATAGCTGCTCAAACTCAGATCAATAAAAATGATTGGAATTGATGTTGATCAGACAAAATACACCAATAAGTATTATTAAAAAGTAAGAAAGAGAATAGGCTATTAACCAGTAAAAGTCTATTAATTATTTTGCATGTTAACCGTGTATAAAACTTGAGCAGCATTCCTCGAATTCATATGGAAATTCATGAAATCTCAATAAATGATAAACTCAAGCAAAAGTAACGGCCATCATTAATCATCCTTGATATATGACAAGCTCATTTAATTTAGTGATTTTCGATTACATGTAAAATCAAAAGACAACAAAACCCCTAACCTATGGAATCGGTTAACAAATCAGCAGAACGAAGACTTCAAATCTCAACCATGAAATTGATTATACTAAGGGTGTAGATGGAGTTTCTAGTTAATTCCTACAATATGGTTTTTATTTGATCCACACACCCTCTCTCTCTCTCTCTCTCTCTCTCTCTCTCTCTCTATATATATATATATATATATATATATATCTATATATATATATATATATAGTCATGAATACATAAACAAAAGTTACCTCAATTTTGTCATCTTTTGGAGTCAAACCAGTTCCGTCCTTGTTCAAGTGAAGGGTTCGGAAACTCTCATATGTGAATGCATCCGAACGCAACCCCTCAGTTTGAGACTATTCAAATATATATATAAAAAATAATCAATATTACAAAATTTAATATACACAAATAACAAAATTAACATTAGCATTCAACTCCTCTTGCCAAGTGTATTTTTCATTGATGTGGCCACTGTATTTTTCACGTGCCTTAGACTCCCGTCGCTTGCGCACAATAGCATTCAACTCCTCTTGCCAAGTGTAAAATTTCTGTAGAATAAATAATTACTCAATAATTAATAACTTTCAATAAGCAGATTCATAAGATTTAAAATAAGAACTACTAAATTATTATTTACCTGAAATTCATCAAAGTACTTATCTATGACATCTCGAGGTGTCAACTTCTAGTTAAAGCCACCTGGATTCTCAACTCTCCTAAATATTTTTGTCAACGTACTAGAAATCTGCCCATCATCTATTATACGCCTATAATTTTTTAAACATAAAGGGTAAACTCATCAATATTTATATTTATCATCAAAGAATACCACATAACAAATTATAAAAATAAAAACAATACACACCCATCTCTCGTAAGCTTTAAATTTTTCATGCCGGCAAGAGGAGGCGCCGTTGATCCACCCTCACCTTCTGTCATTGATCCACCCTCACCCCCTGTCGTTGATGGCAGCGTCTCAAGTATGCGTTGTGAAGACGAAGGATCATGTGCCTGTGAAGAAGTTGAGCTATTGTGGATCACACGAGAAGCCATATCTGCATACAAGTGTTCTTAACATCCACCCCCGATCATCACCCATTCTTTACAAATTCTAACAATAACATCAAGCAAATTAATTTTATAACTTCATGCTTCAAATTGCAGCAACAATTTTTGGTACGAAATCACTCTATTTTGCACTAAAAATATGTTCGAATATCAAGATTTCATGCTCCAAAATTAATACCAATTTTCAGCAACTATTTCATACAAGTTCATACCCATAACTTCATGCTGCAAATTCCCACATATCCTATATATAAGCACCCCATTTTGCACAACAAAAATATGTTCAAATAACAATATCTCATGCTTCTAAGAATGACACAATTTTTAAGCAACAATTTGGTACAAAATCACTTCATTTTGCACAAAGAATATGTTCAAATAACATGATTTCATTCTTCTATAAATAATACACATTTTCAGCAACAATTTGATACAAAATCACTTCATTTTGCACTAAAAATATGTTCAAATATCAAGATCTCATGCTCTAATATTAATAGCCACTATTTCATACAAGTTCATACCCATAGCTTCATCCTTTAAATTTAGTCCATCTTTATTCTTTAGCAATTATTAGTATAGGACTACTACCATCACATATCAAACAAACAAATTTCAGCAAAACATCAAAATATGAACACATTTGTTGACAAAAGAGCCAAAATAGAGGACTAACCGAACAAGGATTGAGGGTGACGTTAGGTCCGAGGGGCTGACTGTACAGAGAGAGGAGGGAGAAGAGCTGGTCGGTTGTAGTTCAGGTGCGAGCGGCGGCAGCTGACATGGCAGCAGTGACATTAGAATAGAGACAGAGAGAGCGAAGAAGAGAGTGAGAGGGAGGCAAAATATATTTTCCTCTTCATTAAAATAAAATAAAAGTATTTTCCTATTTTCAAATTATGAGTACTATAAACTAATAACCCATAACATAAAATTAAAATTCACTCACAAATTATAAAAAGAGATCAAATTATCCTTGCAACAACCTTCACAAAAAAATTAAAAGAATAACAGTAAACAATATCAAATTAGCCTTGCAACAACCTTCACCAAAAAATTAAAAAAATAACAGTAAACAATATGATGTTTTCCCCCAACTCATACATGAGTCGTTAGTGGTTTTGAGTGGTGGCAGTGCCAGCTACAAAACAAATATTGAATTTTATGGAGCTTGACATAGACAAAAGGAGCAATTGGATATTAAATTAAATTCATCAACAAAGATAAAAATTCATCTCTAGATTGATTTTCCGTGGTGGATGATAATTAAATCCAGTGTACCTACTTAATCTATAATCTTTAAAAAAGTTCCGACTACCTACATATATAAACACACACATACACACACACATTGACAACAGTTTATGTTGTGGCCACAATTCCAGATAGTGAATTAAATTGACATACACACGTCGGAGTTAAAGCTATGCGGTGGGTGGCAGGGAGGCTGACGGCGATGGCGACGGCACTCGACAGCTTGTGCAGCGGCAGAGCTCAATGGCTGTCACAGCCCAAATTTTAATGTATAAAGACGATTAAAATCCATTGGACAGTAAGGTGAAACCTCGGAATAAAACACAACTCAATCAAGGGATCATGCTCGGGAACAAGGGAATATAGATTGAAAGCGATAACAGATGATAATAGGCTTTCAATTTTAATTTAAAGGAAGACGAGCAATGATTAAAAACTCAAGTGTCGGAATTAGAATATTAAACCATCACCAAGTCGGATAGAATATAAAAGCGAATAAAAGTAGGTTTCGAGCATCATGCTCATTGTATCGACACCAAATATTAGAGTGTAAGTTTAACAAACAAATAGACATTGTTTTGCAGCGGAATATACTCTCAAGTCCCACAATTACATATATGAAGATATGCAATTGCAAGCTTAAACTCCAAAAGAAGACTCGACTTATTCAAATAAACACACTGCCGAGCACCGTCTGCCATCTCCATCCAGCTAACCTGCACGTTTAGAAATACATGCAGGGCTGAGTACTTCGTACTCAGTGAACAGATGCCAAAATAATTTAAACTTTGCTCGACTACAGCTATATAATTGAATTTGCCTTGCCACTGCATCACAAGTGTTAGTACAATTTAAAACTTTTACTTGTGCATGCAAAAATCATTTTCTTTTCTGGAAACGACTGCGCAGTCAATATAGATAACAGGTATGAATCAATCTACCACATAATCTCATGTGTCGAGAAGTAAGCCTCCTTCTCAAACACTGCGACCGGCCTAACCGAAGTAAGGGTCACAGTCACGTCAATCAAATAATAACACGTATGTTCCTGTCTCATACAGGATATTAACAGCTCAAGTAGATGATTAAACATACCAAAATTACTCAGATAAAATGGCAAGTAAATTAACTTTAAAAACTCACATAATATAATAATAGAAATCACATTCATCATTTGATTTTTGGTTAAAAAGCCCACCTGACTGAATAGGGTTCGGTCAGGTAGCTGCTTCCTTCTTCTTCATCTACTTCTCTACTCAGCTCGTTCCTTCAAGAATAACATCTTATAAGAATGAGTCTACTTTTCTAGAAATGAAAACGAGTTGTAACGCTCGGCTGAAGGACTTTTACTTGATTCGGGTTTTTCTTAATTTATCTCGATTATCTAACTCGATCTATCTCGGTTTCTACCCAAGTACTAAATGTCACACCCCGACTCCCGAGGTGCGACTTACGAAACAACAACACAACTAACAATTAACTCGAATACGGGAACATGCTCGGGGAAAACATCAATAAAACGCAGCAGCATTCGAATAAGGCTTTCAAGGCATAATGAAGCAATAACCAAGCATTTCAAAACCACATTTCAACAAGGATACGATAAGTTTTTCAAGTCAACGAGAATACGAATTCAACAAGCATTTAAATTCATCGAGCACATCGCTCGGAATAACAAAAAGAAGTATCAGAGTGTATATATCAACAGACATCATTTCAAAGAGTTGCAGCGGAAACTAGACTCAATCCCAACATTCACACGTATGAAGACGTGCAAATGCCAGTCCGACATCCAACTCGACTCAACCAAAAACACCACACCACCAAGCGTCCATGCCATCACCATCCTGTCAACCTGCACGTTTAGAAATACACGCAGGGCTGAGTACTTCGTACTCAGTGACCACATGCCGAAAACATTTGGAAAAAGATGCTTTTAAAAGCTATATCAATTGAATTTGTCTTGCCGAAACATCACAAGTACTTAAGCAACTTAAAACGGTTTTACTTGTGCATGCTAAAACATTTTCTTTTAAATAGACTGCGAAGTCAAGCATAACATAAATCAATAGTATGTATCATCTGTCATACATAATCTCACTGTGCCGAGAAGTAGGCCTCCTTCTCGAACACTGTGACCGGCCTAACCGAAGCAAGGTTTACAGTCACCTCAACATTTAACATACCACACGTGGGTTTCCTGCCTTTCACAGAATGATAATATCTCAGATAAACAGATGACAACACATACTAAATTCAATAAAAACGGCAAGTCAATCGCATTTAAAATCATATAATCATACTCAACAGCATAATAACTTTCATCGCTAGTTTTGGTTCAGAAAAGCCCACTTGACTTCCGAAGATTCTAGCTAGGTGGTTTAAGGGCTATTGTCCTCGCTTATCGATCCGTCCGGCTTGATCCTTCACAGTTTGACATCGATAAGAAAATAAGATACTATGCAAGACGGATAAAAGACGTTGGTCTCGACTAAAGGACTTCTACTTGAGTCGTTTCTCTTTATGCTTTATCTTTTCTAAAAGATCTCGCATTCTCGTCTTTAAACCATTAACTCTACTCGATGATTGGTTAATACTACTAACCAATGTCTTAGCACTTCTCGCTTTAATTATGAAACGTCGTCTATCTACATTCCATTACTCGAGCTTTCTTTTAAGAACTTAATTAATTCTCGATTTAATTAACTGTAATACCCCGGAAATTATAACTGTCTCTAAAAATGAAATCAATTAATAAAAATGGCTTTGCACGCCTAAGTTCATGAATTTGAATTCTAAAACTAACGGTGAAATCCGTTTCCGAAAATAAATTACGGAAGTCAGCTAGATGACTACTGTATTTAGGGTTATCGCGTACGATAACTTTTTAGTTCTGGAACTCAGATCGGAAAACCGTCTGATTTTTACATTCACGAAATCGCGATACGAACTCGCCCGAGAAAGTTCGTTTTTATGATTTTCCGGACGAAACTCGGACTGTGATGTCCCGATTTTTTCTCGGATTTTGAAAAACGATTTAGGTTTTCCGAGTACGTAAATTATTTCCAATCTAACGGACGAATTAGATTTCGTCAATTCCGTAACTAACTAGAAAAGTATTTCTCGACTTTTAAAATGGCGTTTAAGAGCCGGAAACGAGAAATTTCTTATAAAATTTCCTCGCCAAACGAAACTTAACGACTCACTATGTTGTAGGATATTATTTTTCACTTACTTATGACTCACCATGGTGAGTCATCACCCCTCCCTCCTACTCTCCATTTCCGCCATCTCCCTCCCCCAATTCACTCTCATTTTCTTCTTCAAATTCGTCCATTGAAGCACCACACTCAAGCTCTTCCAAGATCCACAACTCTTGCATTTACCGATTAAATTCCAATCCGATTTCATATATCGAAAGGTAAGAACTTCGTCTCTAGTTTGATCCGAACAAATCTTCTTTCCCCTCTCTTTCATTTTTTTCGAAAATTAGAGAATGGTATAGTATGTGATTTCTTGATCGATACATGTTTTAGGATGCTTAGAATCGAGTTCTACGGATCGAATCATGAAGGAAAAATCAAGAACCCTAAGCCCTATTTAATACCGAAAATTTCAGATTTTAGGGGTTTCATTTGTGTTCGATTTTTTCGTCGAATTGATGAAAGATTAGTGTTGCTTATGACGTTAATTGATAGTATGAATTGTTTTAGATTTTTCTAAAAATAAAATCCAAAACCTAAAAGACGAACAAGGCTCGATTTAGGTTAGTAAATGTTTAGATATGCTCGATTGTTCAATGGAAATGAGTTATATGATGCATGAGGATGAATATATATTAATTTGAGATTTTTCTAAAAATAAAACGTAAAGTGTAAGAGACGAAGATGTGGTGATAAGTCGAGGCTCGATAATGTTTTGATAATATGATTTGCATGTTAGGAATGCTCGTTAGATAATAATCGTTGTCGTAAAATTTGAATGAAAACGGAAAACGTAAAATTTTACGTAAGAGACGAACAACGATCGATAAGTCGAGAATAAGTGATGATATGAGGATATGATTTGCATATTTATGATTCTTGATAGTTGATGAATAATGTTGTAAAATTTGATTGAAATCCAATGACTTTGAAAAATCCGTAAGAGACGAATAAATGTACGTAATTAATGATAGAAACGGCGATTGAGGATTTTAATTGGTTATTAATGATTATTAATGTTGAGGGAACGAAATCGTAGTTGACGGCGTATTAATCCGAGCTATAAAATATTGAGTTTATGTTATAATCGAGAAGTTAGGACGAGAAATGATAACTTGTTGTTGGTATAATAATTGGTAGTTGAAACGACGTGGTTTTGATCGTCGTGGTTATAGACGAGTTTTGGAAAGGAGTTCTTCACGTACGAGAGTACGTGTTGACTGCCTTGATGAGATATTTTCGTGAAAATGTAGGTTCGATAACTTAGAACGAACCTAGGAAGTCGTACGTCGATTCTATCGAACAATTAGGGTTAACCGCAGCAGTTTTGCGACCCTTGCCGGAAACTGCAATATCTCTTAGCTCGTTTATCGGATTTGAAATCCATAAATTGGAGCGTAAACTAGACTTCCATGGATTTCTAATGGTACAGGGCTCTTCCCCTGTTTCCAGATACATTGTTCTGGGCAATCCCCAGAACTACTGCATTGCGCAGTGAAATTTCAGAATTTAGTTTTCCTAAGTTGTTTCCTTCTCAACTTAGTTTCTATCGATCTTTTAAGTCGTAATGAGTTAACGACTATCTATTTTACTGACCTAAGAGTCATGTTCACAGTTTGAGCGTTAAAACGAGATATGATCGTATCTCGTTTACGATTAAATAAAAGAAATTAGTTAAGCGTGCAAATGCCTAAAAGTTGAAACGTAAAAGACTAAATCGAAGTTGTTTTCGATTTCCATTTTCTTTTGTCGTCTCAACGACTCATCGAGGTTATGTTTCATGTACGAAGAAGGACGAAGTCAGCACAAGGAGAGGACGGAAGACTAAAGAAGAGAAGCTCGTTATTTTAGTTCTGTAAAACGAGGTGGGCTTTTATCTATAACAAATAAAATGTGGGTTTTTCCACAACTCGAAAGTAATTCTTTATGAGCTTTGATAACTGTGTTTTCAAAGTGATATCAGGCATAAATTGTTTCATGTTTTATGTGAGTTCTCTTGTACCATCTGAGTTAGCCGTCGTGCTTTCCAGAATTGTATGTTAACCATCTAGGTGTTAACTACTTAACGATCGGCTCTGAGTTTGTCAATTAGGTGCTTTCCAGAGTTAGTGCACTGTAGCCTGTGGTGTATGTGGTATCCTGTTGAGGGGTAACCAGCCACGGTGATAATGACTGGTCAAGATTTGAACGTAACATCTATGAGAAAATGCTCTGCAGAGCTACTACTTTTTGAATGAGATAAAAACGTTTAATAGGCACGGGCTCTTTTAAATGAAAACCCCGTTGCGCTATACAATGAGATGCCTGATTTTCAATACTTATGATTATATTTTCGGCAACGTGCCCACTAAGTACTATCGTACATAGCCCTGAATATGTTTCTAAATGTGCAGGTTGAAGCGACGAGAGCGGAGGAGGGTTGAGTTAGGAGTTGAAGTTGTCTTTAGGAGAAGACTTGTATTATGTCTCACTTTTCCGCTGCTAAACTTTGAATACTTTTGATGTTATGTAATTATATCACTGTAGTCTAAGTTCTGTTGATAACTTAGATTTCTTTTTGAATACTTTGTTGAGTGATCTCCCGAGATCAACTCTTTTCTTATATATATTATAATCGAGGTCTTGTTCATAGAAATTATGTAGTCATGTATGTATGTTTATTCAATCAGTCCCCTTCTTCCCCGCTTCTTTAATCCAACCCCAGTCGCTCTCCGGCTTCTGCCGTCCCTCGGGATTCGGGGCTGTGACATTAACAATTCAATAGCTCAGTTATTTTTGCATATAAAACAACTCAGTAATTCTTCACGTCGTCAAATAATATCATTTACTCAAACATTTAATTCAGTTGCATAATAATTCCAAATAAATCAAACACATTGTTTCAAATTCAATCACATTTCAAGACACATTAACAATTTCTCAATTTTCATTTTAGAACTTAACTTAAATAAGAATTCCTTTTATACAACTCAAACAATATCAATTATCTTTCTCGGCTTATAAACAACACTTTTTTCCAAATTCGTTGTCTTATGAAAACATATTATATACTTTACTCAATTAACAAAAATTCTTTTAAATTTTTAATAAACTCTTTATGAAATAGGAATTTCCTTTCCATTTCTAACTCGATCCTCATTTCTTAACTCAACTATTATTTTTCTAATTATTATCTCGTCAATTCTCCTCGGTTCATTCTCAATCTACATGGTTTGAAAATTAACTTAATTTATTAACTTTAATTAATTTCTTTCAAAATTATTACTCGAATTTTATTCTATTATCTTCTTGATTAAAATTATACGAGTATTTAACTTTACTCGTCTAACATCTTTTTCTCGACTCGATTAAATCTTCTTTTCATTTTCTTGTTATTTTATTCTCTTTTCTTTTAAACTCGATTCTTTCGACTCTTATTTATCTGATTAAAAACTTTTCTTTCTTTTTTATTAAAAACTAGTTTATCTTATTAATTTGATTACAAAATTCCTTCAATTATTTTCTATTTTAATAAAAACTAGTTTATCTTATTAATTTGATTACAAAATTTCTTTTTGATTTAATTTAAACAAAACTTAAATCTCCAAGTTTTATTTCAAGAACACTTAGAACATTTAAACACTTACTAGATATATATTTTTATGCATTTTTCAACTCTTAACATTTTTAAAGCTTTTAAAACTTTAACCTTTTATCACAAAAATTCCTATCTTCATCTATGATTCAAACTAACACTTTAACACACATTATATCATCAAAATCATCAAATCTTCTAAATCATCATAAATTATTTTCTTTAAAACTTCACATGCAATTCGTTTTTCTTATACTTAACAACATACAAGATTAAATCAACATATCAATAATAATTTCATGATCAAAACATCACTGAAATCATCAACAATATCGACAAAATAATTTCTTCTTTTTCACCCTAAACTCACGGCATTCATAGAGATTTTTAGGGCATTTTATTTCTCAATTTTTCATGCATATAATTACATTCTCAATATGATAAAAATCATAAATCAAGCATCAAAATAACAATAACTCAAGAAATTCACATTTTCTTATTTTTCCTCCTATTTTTCGGTATTAGCAAAATTTTAGGGTTTTTAATTTCTTTTTCTTCTCTTAATTCATCGATTAAATCCTAGTGTTCGATTCTCCTATCGATTTCTTTCCTTTAGGGCTTAGAGATATACATGTATACAATTAATCAAATGAATTAACATACTTTGAAAATTAAAATTTGATCTCCTCTTCTTGGCTTCTTGGGACCGAAATGAAGGGGGGTTTAAGGGCTTCAAACTCTAGCTTGGATTTGTGGAAGAACTCCTCTTAAATCCTCAAGAAAAATATAAAGAATAATTAATCATCCATTTAGGGCTTCATAGCCGAAAAATACAAGGAAAATAAGGATGATTATTGAATTTTAATACTCAAGAACTTGATGAATTTATACCTTTTTCTTGAAGGTATAGATGAACTAGATTGTTGAAAAATTTATTAAAGTTTTGATTGATTCCAAAACCAACTGTTGGGAAATTTATTAGAATAAGTTTTGATGAATTCCAAAACCGGCTGACCCCAACCGAGTAGATGTTGCCAGTACCTAATGTTAGAATTTAGGCTCGCTGTTTGAGCAAAGTAAAGTTTTTATCTTTACAGGTCTCCAGCTGAAGATGGCAACAAGGCGTCACTCAGACAGAACATCAGTTGTGAAGAAAGACAACTGAGAGTTCATTTGTTCAGATGTAAACAAGGGGAAGTCTTCAGAACATCAGTTGAAGGAAACCAACTGAGCATTCATCAAATGAGAAACAGTTGAAAGGAAGAGAACATCAGATGAAAAAGAAATCATCTGAGGGTTCAAATCCAACTGAGTAAAGAAGTGGAAGACAACTGAGGGTTCAGTTTCAGAACCTCAGTTATAGAATCTGAACAAGGAGTTCAACTGTTTTGAAGTTCAAAGTCAGCTGAGAACTCGACAGATCGGAACATCAGCTGAAGATCACTCAGATGAAGGTCAAGACTTTCAACCGACAAACCGAAGTTGACTGTCAAAGATTTGAATTTCAAAAGGAAGTCACATGAGGGTTTGACCGTTCAGTCACTACCCCATCTGGCCCAACACAAGGCTGTCTCAGATGGAAAGCAAACGAGCACAGATGCCATATCGGGAAAGTATGCAGAGATGAGAGACAAGCCATCGCTTTCAACCGATCAGAGATCAACTGCTCCTCCAACGGCTAGTTGATTCTCTCCGCCTATAAATAGAGGCATCATCTCATTCGAGAAGTAAGAGATGCAGATAGACACATAGACGACTAAAAATTCAAAAGCTTTCTCGAGAGAAATCAAAGCAAATCTGCAAAATCATCATCTAAGAGCATCAGCAGCTGAGAGTTCCAATTTGAGAGAACATTAGTAGCTGAGGGTTCCTAGAATTCGAAACTGTTTTTGATCTTAGGTTGAGTGTTTATTCGTTCAAGCCTTAGATCCAGCTCTCATTCTTGATCGAGCTGTAGTTGGAAATCCTACCCTTTCTCACACCCTAAAAAGTGTGCTAGGACCTTACTCTTCCTGTAATTGAGTAGTCAGGTCATCAAGTACCCGTAAACTTGACTTAGGCTGTTTAGTGCCCGGAAACTAAACTGTAACGGTTACTCAGCCCGCGTAAGCTGAGTGGTTCTGTCCAGAAGAACTTGGACTGAGGTGTGTGGACTCACATCTCCCCGTGGACGTAGGAGTTATCTCCAAACCACGTAAATCTTGTGTGTCGTGTTTATTTTTTATTCAGTCCATATTGCATTTCTAACTGACCGAACTAACCAGCATTCAAACCTCTTTTGCACTTTTTCAACCGAGCTGTTTTGGTTCTTGACCAACCGAGCTGGTTTGCGTGAGTTGTTTTTAACGAGTTTATTTTCCACCACATTCCGCACAACACCGCTCTTCCAGCTGAGTTTGCTTACTCAGCTGTAAGATCCCACCTGAGTCCTTTTACTCAGTTGAAGTTGTTTTCAAGTGTTAAGTTTTTCGAAAGTTGAAAAATCCTAACTGGTGTATTCCTCCCCCCCCATACACCAGTAACTCGTTTCGGGACCATCAAGTGGTATCAGAGCAGTGGTTCAAAAGACTGCTGACTCTGTTTCACGAGGTGTGAATTCGAGAATTTTCTTCAGTGGTCAACTGAACAGATCTTTTCACGCTAGTGCATTCTTACTCGTTTTTTTTGTTGTCCTGTTTTTGTTTGTGCAGATGGACGTCAATGACAAGATCACAATCATGTTCTCTGTTGTCAACTATACATCATGGAGAACTCGAATGAAGAAGATCCTTTTGTCCAAGCATCATAGGATGCAACAAGTTCTCACATCTGGACCAATCGTCATTCGAGACAGAATACTTTGCACTCCCACAAATTCCAACGATGGAGATGCAGTGGTGGAGTATGTGGAGAAACAGCCGGAGGACTACACTCCGGAGGAGGCCAAGGTGAGCCAGCTGGATATCTGGGCTCAAAGCACAATAATGTCCACGGTTGGACAAGATTATCTGCCCTGGATAGAGGAATGTGAGACCGCAAAAGAGATGTGAGACATCCTGGCCTCGCTAAGTGAAGGAAGCGATGAGACAAAGGAAAACAAGTTCTCGCATGCATGTCAAGATTTTGACAATTTCAGTCTGCGACCTGATGAGACTATAGATCAGCTAGAGCTCCAGTTTATGGACATCATCAGAAGAATCCAATCCATCCGGAAAGGAAAATACACTCTAAGAGAGATAAACCTCAAAGTGTTGCAAGCTCTACCGGCTGAGTGGGATACTTTCACAAATATCCACGAGAGCCGAGCTGACCTAGGTGAAATGGGAACTGAAAGATTGTTCTCAATCTTGAAAGGAAATGAGTATAAGGTCAACAGAAGGAGGTCGCAGCCCTCAAGTCAGACAAATAGAATTGAGGACGTCGGCTCAGCATCAAAGTCAGTTGCCCTCCGAGCTGACTACTCAAAGTCAAGATCGTCAAGGCCAACCAGGTCGGCTGACACGACTGCAATGGAGCCGAGCAGAGGAGAACTGCAACAGAACATTGCAGCGTTGTCAAAGAAGTTAGCCGATATGGATACTCGGTTCGGCAAATATAAACGTTTCTATAAATCAAACCGAACTCGAGACAATTCGAAGTCAGTTACCAATGGTTGCTTCGAATGCGGCAAGGAAGGACACTTCACAGCTGATTGCCCAGACCTCTCAAAGAAGGAAAGAGAAGCACTGAGGGCGAAGCAAACTGCAAAGAAAAAGGCCATGGTAGCTGAAGAGGCAGCTGACGATATAGACATCTTCACAGACACTGAAGATGAGGATGATCTGACCTCTACCAACAAAGTCATCAGTCCGGATCAATGCCTCATGGCACTTGGAACCGACCAAGATGATATTGAGGTACAATCTAATCCTGCTCGCTTAAATTCTTCCAATACTTCTAACATGCAGGAATCTATGAACGATGAGTTGGAACCCTCCTGGAATGATTTTCAAGAACTCAGTGAGGAACTGCATCAGCAGTCGGTTGAGTTTAAGAGTCTTCAAGCCCAGTTCGCCAAGCTTGAAGATTCCTTAACCGAAAAGGACGATCTGATCAAGAGACAAGCTGAAGAAATTGACCAGCTGAAAAGTCAACTGAGTACAGCCAACCAAACTGAGGCTTCAACCGATGAACAGTTGAAGGAACAGATCAAGGCACAGAACGAACAGTTGAACAAGCAAGAGGCTCAGATCGACCAGCTGATGAAGATATCAGATGCTCAGACCGAGCATATATTTGTTCTTCTCAAGGATCTTCAAACTGAGAAGGACAACCTGACAAAGCTATATCAGTCATCCAAGATCATCGAGAATCTCATCAAATACAGACGGCAAACGGATGATGTGTCTGGACTCAGATACGATGTGGCAAAGGACACTGGAATTCCACCAGCTACCTTCACCAGGGCTGAGGAAGTCATGGTTGCCAAACCTAACACAGTTGAGTATGCAACTGAACAAACACCCTCACAACCGATAAAGGTAACTACGGCTGAGAAAGGCAAAGGAGCTGCAGATGGAGCACCAACGAAACAGTCCCTGGAGTCTACAACCGAGGGGGAATGTTCCAAGACTCAACGGAGGAACCGGAGACGTCGGAGTCGCAATCAAGCTCAAAATCGACAACATATCCAAGCTCAGAACCGACGTGATAACCGACCAACAAACCAACCACAGCAGAGATGGAACCAAGAGAACCGACCAAGCTTCAACCGATATAATCAACAACGGTTCCATCACCACAACAATCAGAGGTTCCAACAGAGTCAACCTATGTGGAAAAGTTACGACAGCTATGGTTACTCATGCCACAACATGAATCAACATCCGGGCATGAACAGCCATCGTCAACAGCCAAGGCAATGGAATCAGAATCAGCCAAGAAGATTCCACAAAGGCGTCCGACCTCACAGACAAACTCAACAGGATAAGAATCGCCATCAAAATAGGGGGAAAGCCTCACCTCCTAAAGCCCAACATGGGAGAAATCCAACTCCTCCCAAGAAACAGAGCATCATTTCAAACAACAAGCCTAAGGATAACCGGGGTGTTGTTATAATTGATGAAAATGGGCAGATCATTTGGAATGACAAGGCTATTCGAGTGTACAGAGAAAAATGACGCACGGTTCCAGCGGGAACTGGTTCTAACCCTCCAGGACCCAACTGAAATTGGGGACCTAAGCGAGTTTCTCCTTGTAGGTACAGGAGAAACAACTGAGGAAGAAGAAGGCGTCTACAACAATGTGGGTGATGGATAGTGGATGCTCGAAACACATGACAAATCTGAAGGATTTGCTTGGAAGTTTCGTGGAGAAAGAAGGTCCATCAGTTACTTTTGGTGATAACTCAAAAGGTTATACCAGAGGTTACGGTACCCTTGAAACCAATCATGTTTCAATTTCTAATGTTTCTTTTGTTGATGGATTGAAGCATAACCTGCTCTCCATCAGCCAATTCTGTGATAATGGGTTCTCTGTCAAGTTTGATGCACAGGGTTGCAGAGTTAAAGATGTCGGATCAAAGCAGGTGATATTGTTGGGAAATCGATCTCCAATAGGGAATGTATACTACGCTGACTGGAACAGCAGCCTCCCTGACACTTGCCTGTTGTCAAAGAGCAGTTCGGATGTGAGCTGGCTGTGGCACAAAAGGCTCAACCATCTGAATTTCAAGACGATGAACCGACTTGCCAGACAAGAACATGCAAGAGGCATACCTAACCGAGTGTTTTCAACAACACACATGTGCAGTACATGCCAGCTGAGAAAGCTCGCTAGAACCTCCTTCCGGTTGAAGTCAACTCCTTCAACCGACTGAGTGTTGCAGCTGATCCATATGGATCTCTTCGGGCCAGTTACACCAAAAAGCATTAATGGAAACGAATATACTTTGGTTGTAACTGATGACTACTCAAGATATACGTGGACCATCTTCATGCGCCACAAGAGTGAAACCCGAGATAAGCTGCCCAAGCTAATGGATCGGATATCGAACCAACAAGAGATGAAGATCATATCTATCAGATCAGATCGTGGAACGGAGTTTCTAAATGAAACCATCATTGAGTATTGCGAAAAGAATGGCATAACCCATCAAACATCAGCCGTGCGTACTCCACAACAGAATGGAGTAGCTGAGCGAAGAGATAGAACTATGAAGGATGCAGCCACATCTATGTTAGCGAGCTCAGCACTACCTAAGAGATTTTGGGCTGAAGCGATCAACACAGCATGCTACACACAGAATCGATCTCTTCTCACCAAGCGGTTGGGAAAGACGCCCTACGAGCTGTGGAGACGCAGAAAGCCAGATATTTCTTATTTTCGTGTTTTTGGATCTAAGTGTTATATTCACAACAATGGGAAGACTCAGTTGAAAACTTTTGATGCCAAAGCTTCGAAGGGCATATTTCTTGGATATGCAGCTCGGATCAAGGCATATAGAGTTTTCAACAACAACTCTCGTTTTGTGGAAATAACACCTCATGTTAGTTTTGATGAATCTACCTTTGAGTGCAGGGAACAGGTAAAGGAACAACACGCGGATCCAGCTGTTCTACCAGTTCTCACCAGATCGCAAGCTCTTCGGGAAAAGAACCGAGCTGAACCACTGGTATGGGCAACTGAGGACGAGGACCCATACTCCTCTGAAGATGAATGCGAAGACCTCAGCTCGTCCCTAGGGGGAACTTCAGCTGATGTCCCTCCAACTGCATCAGCATCCGATGCCCAACCGAACTCAGTTCAATCTATTGTAAATGTTGAGGATCCAGACTCAATAGCTGATCAATCACCAGCTCTGAAGACTCCAACTCAGATGTCTGAACAGCCACTGTTGGAAGAAGAAGGAAGACGCAACCGAAGATGGTATGAAGTTCATTCCACCAACGACATCATCAGAGATCCAACCGAGGGTGTGCGCACACGGAGCAGAGTTGCAAATCCAGAATCAACCGAGGAAGAATCCAACACTTATGCCCAATATGCTGAGGAATTGGCAGTTCTAGAGGAGTTCGAGCAAGCTGGAGATGTTGCCATGATTTCTTGCTATGTAGCTAATGTTCCAGAACCGAAGAATGTTGGGGAAGCTCTCAATTGTGTCCACTGGACAACAGCCATGCAAGAAGAATTGAATGAGTTTCTACGCAACTGTGTATGGGAGTTGGTAGAAAGACCAAATGGTGTCAAGGTGATTGGACTAAAGTGGATTTTCAAAAACAAGAGAGACGCCATTGGATTCATTGTGAGGAATAAAACAAGGTTGGTAGCTCAAGGATACTGCCAACAAAAAGGAATTGACTTCGAAGATTCCTTTGCACCAGTTGCAAGGCTTGAAGCCATCCGGATCTTTCTAGCTTATGCCGCACATCACAAGTTCAAAGTATATCAGATGGATGTGAAGTGTGCATTCCTCAATGGAGATATAAAAGAAGATGTATATGTTGAACAGCCTCCTGGTTTTGAGACTGGAGATGGAAGAGTGTACAAGCTGAAGAAAGCTATCTATGGTCTAAAGCAAGCACCAAAAGCATGGTATGACACTCTTTGTGGATTTCTTCTGGACTCGGGGTTCAAACGAGGTTCAGTTGATAAAACTCTGTTCACCATCAAAGTTGGAGAAGATATACTTGTCGTGCAAATTTATGTCGATGACATCATTTTCGGGTCCAAGTCGGAGGAGCTGTGCAAGAAATTCTCCGATCTTATGAAGGAAAAGTTCGAGATGTCAATGATGGGCGAGATGAATTATTTCCTTGGATTACAAGTGAAGCAGTCACCTGAAGGGATCTTCATCAACCAGTCCAAATATACAAGGGAGCTCATCACCAAGTTCGGATTGCAGACAAGTAAGATAACCAAGATCCCTATGAACACAAACTGGAAGATCGAACCAGGAGCTGAGGGAAAGCTCATTGATGCCAGCCAGTATAGAGGGATCATCGGTTTGCTGCTCTACCTAACTGCCAGCCGACCAGACATTTCATACGCAGTTGGAGTGTGTGCTCGGTTTCAAGTCCAACCAAGAGAAGCACACATGTTGGCAGCAAAGAACATCATTAAGTATCTGAAGGGAACTGTCAATGTTGGATTGTGGTACCCAACTGATGACAATATCCAGCTGACTGGATACTCAGATGCCGACCTAGCAGGAGATCGGTTGGACAGAAAGTCTACTTCTGGACACTGCCAGTTCATGGGAAGCAAGCTAGTTTCATGGTTCTCCAAGAAACAAGCGTGTGTTGCTACTTCGACAACCGAGTCAGAGTACATGGCTGCCGGAAGCTGTTGCATGCAAGTATTGTGGCTGAAGCAGCAGCTGAGAGATTATGAAATCTCAACTGGACAGGTTCTCATACATTGTGATAGCTCGAGTGCCATAGCTATCTCTCTAAACCCTGTTCATCACTCTCGGACTAAGCATATCGATATTCGTCATCACTTCATCCGAGATCATATTGAGAAGAAGGATGTGTCCATGGAGAAGATCCCAACTGAGATTCAGAGAGCTGACATCCTCACCAAACCTCTTCCTGAAGCCCGGTTCAAGATGCTGTGTGATCTTTTAGGACTTTTGGATCCGAGCTAAAAACTCATCCGAGCAGAAGAATCATCCGAGCTGAAGAATCGGATATCGACTTAAGGGGGAAGCTCAGATGAATGGGGAAGCTCAGATACGAATTGCCAACTGAGGACATCAAACGTTAGCTGAGGAGATGAACTTGAGTCAGCTGATGGTATGCTGCAATAATGGAACAGACGTCAGCTGAACAGACGAACTCGAGTCAGCTGATGGTATGCGGCAACTGAGGAATTCAACAAATGAACACAGCTGATTCAGACATCAGCTGGCAGGTATCATTTATGACTGAAGGTGTTATGATATTAAATGAGAATGTTTGAAATAAATTCAAACATTCCTGAACATGTCAGCTAGGCTAAACAAGCCATCATATCGCATTTAATGTAAAGTCTGGCTGAACACCTATAGCCTTACTTTATAGTGCGACTGGGCTGACACCTCAAACTATTCACCTTCTCACTTGCGTGCGTGGTATATCAGTCAAAATTACTCAACAGTCGCGAAATCACAGCCGTTAATAGATTCGCGCGATTTAACCCCAGCCGTTGATTTTATCCGAGTCAAAGATTATATAATACGGCAAATCAGGAAGTGATCCTTACTTTCTCTTTTCGTGCATATCTTTACTCACTATTCATCATCTTCTCAAATCTTGTTTCGCCATTTCCAGTAAAGTCTTTCACTCTTTCTTTGCATATATATCTCCTTGAGATGGCGCCCAAGTCAAAAGCTTCTAAAAAGATGGTCTCCTCAAGAGCCTGCAACGTTCCAGGAATCGTTCGACATGGTGATGTCGAAGATTCATTTCGAACAGATATTATCCAGAGCGGCTCTCTCCTCGCCTGAGCTCGCTCCAATCGCCACCATCCTCTCCGACCACCATCTGCTTGATTGGGCCACCCTCTCTCCGGCCCTGTTGCTCAGGAAGCAGATCGTACATTTCTACCGTAATCTGCAACGAGTCGCAAATGACGGGCTTGTCACGATCATCCCGTGCAAGCAACGCCACAGAACCTCCCGAACAGTAGAAGACTCCGTTGTGGAGATAAAGGTGTCGAAGGAGCTGGAGAAGCTCATCCCCAGAAACCGTGAAGCCACAGACGTGGTGGGGAACTTTTCTGACAAGGAAGCTGATGCCTTCCTTCAAACCATTCTTCTTGTTCCCGAACCATTGAAGGGGAGCATGCAAAGGACAAAGCTGAAGCCAGAGCACCGACTTCTTTTCGATGTAATCTCCAAATGCATCTTCGCATATGGTGGAGCCTTCGGGGACATCAGCCGTCCTAAACTCAAGCAGCAGAAGGCCCTGGAAGAGATGCACCAGGTCGACTGGTTGGGATATATAGAGAGCCAGCTGGTGTCGGAGAAGCAGAAGATATCCGAGACGACAGCTGAGTCCGAGGATGTTCTGTTGAGTGTCAAGGGGACTCTCAATTTCGGGACAAAGATATCAGCCCTCATCCTCCAAGCCACAAAGGATCTGCTGCTGACATGGGAAGGGAGTGAGGACACTCCAGTCAGCAAGCTGTCACTGTTCCCCTCAGCCAAGAAGGCCAGGGATGTTGTAGAAGCTGTGTACACCCCCAAGGGTGTCCCCAAGCCAGCTGTGGAGGCAGCTGCTCGTCGCCCTTCGAGGACCAAGCCGGCGAAGCGCCAGCTGGAAGAGGTAGCTGAGGAGGATGAAGACGAAGAGGAGGAAGAGGAGGAACCTCTGCAGAAGAGGCCAAGGATAAGAATCATCCAGCCAGCGGCTAAACCATCCACAACAAGTCCAGTGGTGGTCAAACCGGCTGAGGAGAAGGAGTCAACCGAATCCAGTCAATCGGTTGACCCAGCTGGGTTTATTCTTCAACCTCGCCAGGAGGACGTGGCTGAGGAGGCAGGTGGAGACGTGGAGATCCAAGTGGTGGATGTCAGCTCCTCCTCAGATGACTCTTCTTCATCTGAGGAGTCCCACGACAGTCGGTCTAGAGCTGATGCCAGCCAGGTTAACCCACCTGTGACTGAAGAAATCCTCCAGCCAGCCAACTCTCCATCCAAAGAGGATCCGGCTCTCTCAACTGGTCCTCAGTCAGATATTCCGAGCCTCTCGCTCGATGCTAACGTTGTGACCACTTCTTCGGCCGACGTTGATGAAACCATCGAACCCTTAACCTTCGATATCGACCCCCCTCAGATCGATGAAGAAGCCAACCGTCAGGTGATCCTAGCTGAATATGAAGGAAGACTCAGCTACTGCTTCCGCAAGCTGATTGGTATGTTCCCCGAGGCAACATCGATGCCTATTTTCTCTGTTCTCGGGACGGAGCTTCTATACCAATTCAGTGTCATATTCAGCTACTGGTACGTGAAGGAGGAGACCCTCAGGATCCATGGCTGGGACAAGTTAAAGGTCGAAGAGTCCAACCTGAGGGAGTACTTCAACTACCAGAGCCTGGAGGTGGCTTACAACCAAAAGGTGGCTGTGCTCCGACGACGTCTGGACAAAAGCATCCAAGAAGGGACAGACACCAGGGAGCTGTGCAACAACCCTGAAGCTGTTCACTTTCTTGATGACATGCTCGCCAAAAATGCCTCCTGCATGGACGACGTCGACGCAGCTGATGAGGCGGCCAAGAGAGAAGAAGACAAGCTCAAGGCCTACCTCGCCAGCCGATCTGCCATGGTTGTCCTGGAGTCTGCTGCCCAGCCACAACCACCGCTCCTGCCCGGACCCTCCGATCAGCCAGCTCTCTCAACCGACGTCATTTGTGAGCTGATCTCGGAGAGGGTCAACCAGCTGAGGACAGAGATGCTGTCCAAAATCCAGCTGGGCAAGGAGGAAGAAGCTGACAGGATGCAGCAGCTGATGGCAGAAAATGCCAGCCTGAAGAATCAGCTAGATCACCTCTCCTCTTCTCTGCAGCACAAGCTCGAAGATCTATCCACTTCTTCCAGCTCGGAGGTTTCGGCTCTAAGGAAGGCTGTTCAAAGCCTCAGCTCGGATTTCAACATGTTCAAGACCGTTGCTGAATCTGACCTCGCAAAGTCCCAGCAGACTCAGGACCAGGAGTGGATGGCTCAGTTCGCCTCTTTCCGAGCTGAGTTCACAAAGAGGTCTTTGCGACCTTTGCAGCTGTGCAGCGAGCTGAGCAGGAGCGCCAAGACTTGGAGTTGGCGAAGAAGGTGGAAGAGAAGGACGCTGTTGAAGAGCTGTTTTCCCGCATTCAACAAGCTGAAGCCAAGTTGACCTCTCTGGATGGCACTGTTGCCACCCTTTTAGATGATGCCAAAAAGGGGGAAGACAAGGAGCCAGCAGCTGGGGAAGACAAGGAGCCGGCAGCTGGGGATGGACAAGGGAAAGCTGTTCTCCAGCAAGGAGAAGGAGTGCCAGCTAAAGCTGAAGGGTCGCAGCCCGAACTGGAAGTCTCCCACGACCTCGTAGCCGAGCTCACAGCCGAGCTCGATGCAGAACTTGACGGGATATCCGTTGAAGACTGTATCGAAGCTGCCAAAGCTATGGAGGTGCCTAAGGAGAAGTACTTGAATCCATCTTGGATCAAGAAGTTCGCTGCCGATCAGGCCAAGAAGGTGGCCAAGTTCGAGAAGGAGCTCGCCAAGGTGGAGAAGAACGTCGACAGAAACAAAGCCAGCCGGAGTGTGCGAAGAATCAACAAGCACCAGATGAAGGCTGAGGCTAGAAAGTCGACGCATCAGCTGCAGAAGAACGCTCCGCTCCCGTCTCGATACCCACATGTTGACAAGTGGAAGAATGCGGAGTGGAACGATGACTGGGAACAGTTCAAGCATGAGTTCGTCAATGACTTCTATTACAGGAAAGTCTACTCGACTGAAGACCCAAGGCTAGCCTTCAAGGAAGCCCTGTGGGAACTCAGCTCTGGAGACCCTGGAATGTTTAGTCAGTTCAAGCGAGCTATGCTGAATGCTCAGCTTGATCCCAACACTGTTCCAGTTCCATAGAAGTGCATATACCGCCCTCCGATGATCAAAGGCACAAGCACGCCAAATAGAAATACGATCTTAGCTGAGGCGAGGCAAGTATGCAAGGAACACGGCGTCAACACTAGGATTGAGTCGGAAGCGAAGAAGGAGATCTTCAACCGTATCTTCAACAAGTACGGTCAACAGTATTTCTGAGCTGTCAAAGTTTTTGAGCTGATAATGTTTTTGGATGCAACTGTTGTATCGTTCTATGTTTTAGGCTCGCTGTTTGAGCAAAGTTAAGTTTTTATCTTTACAGGTCTCCAGCTGAAGATGGCAACAAGGCGTCACTCAGACAAAACATCAGTTGTGAAGAAAGACAACTGAGAGTTCATTTGTTCAGATGTAAACAAGGGAAAGTCTTCAGAACATCAGTTGAAGGAAACCAACTGAGCGTTCATCAAATGAGAAACAGTTGAAAGGAAGAGAACATCAGATGAAAAAGAAATCATCTGAGGGTTCAAATCCAACTGAGTAAAGAAGTGGAAGACAACTGAGGGTTCAGTTTCAGAACCTCAGTTATAGAATCTGAACAAGGAGTTCAACTGTTTTGAAGTTCAAAGTCAGCTGAGAACTCGACAGATCGGAACATCAGCTGAAGATCACTCAGATGAAGGTCAAGACTTTCAACCGACAAACCGAAGTTGACTGTCAAAGATTTGAATTTCAAAAGGAAGTCACATGAGGGTTTGACCGTTCAGTCACTACCCCATCTGGCCCAACACAAGGCTGTCTCAGATGGAAAGCAAACGAGCACAGATGCCATATCGGGAAAGTATGCAGAGATGAGAGACAAGCCATCGCTTTCAACCGATCAGAGATCAACTGCTCCTCCAACGGCTAGTTGATTCTCTCCGCCTATAAATAGAGGCATCATCTCATTCGAGAAGTAAGAGATGCAGATAGACACATAGACGACTAAAAATTCAAAAGCTTTCTCGAGAGAAATCAAAGCAAATCTGCAAAATCATCATCTAAGAGCATCAGCAGCTGAGAGTTCCAATTTGAGAGAACATTAGTAGCTGAGGGTTCCTAGAATTCGAAACTGTTTTTGATCTTAGGTTGAGTGTTTATTCGTTCAAGCCTTAGATCCAGCTCTCATTCTTGATCGAGCTGTAGTTGGAAATCCTACCCTTTCTCACACCCTAAAAAGTGTGCTAGGACCTTACTCTTCCTGTAATTGAGTAGTCAGGTCATCAAGTACCCGTAAACTTGACTTAGGCTGTTTAGTGCCCGGAAACTAAACTGTAACGGTTACTCAGCCCGCGTAAGCTGAGTGGTTCTGTCCAGAAGAACTTGGACTGAGGTGTGTGGACTCACATCTCCCCGTGGACGTAGGAGTTATCTCCAAACCACGTAAATCTTGTGTGTCGTGTTTATTTTTTATTCAGTCCATATTGCATTTCTAACTGACCGAACTAACCAGCATTCAAACCTCTTTTGCACTTTTTCAACCGAGCTGTTTTGGTTCTTGACCAACCGAGCTGGTTTGCGTGAGTTGTTTTTAACGAGTTTATTTTCCACCACATTCCGCACAACACCGCTCTTCCAGCTGAGTTTGCTTACTCAGCTGTAAGATCCCACCTGAGTCCTTTTACTCAGTTGAAGTTGTTTTCAAGTGTTAAGTTTTTCGAAAGTTGAAAAATCCTAACTGGTGTATTCCCCCCCCCCCCCCATACACCAGTAACTCGTTTCGGGACCATCACCAGCTGACCCCAACCGAGTAAATGTTGCCAGATCCTAATGTTAGTAGTTAGGCTCTCTGTTTGAGCAATGTTGAGATTTTATCTTTACAGGTCTCCAGCTGAAGACGGCAACAAGGCATCACTCGGAGTGAACATCAGATGTAATTAAAGACAACTGAGTGTTTAAAAAGGGGGAAGTTACGTTCACAAGATAGATCATCAGTTGAGCAATTCAAAGGGGAAGATGAAAGACAACTGAGCGTTCAAGAGATAGTACATTAGTTGTAAGGAAGACAACTAAGCGTTCGAAGCCAACTGATCAGAGTCAGATACAAGAAGGACAACTGAGCGTTCAAGATGAAACATCAGTTGTAGGACTCAATCAGTTAGATCAACAGCTTGAAGTTCAAAGTCAACTGAGAGTTCACATGTTCCTTTCAGACAAAAGCATTCAGATAGAGCATCAGCTGAAGACCAATCAGATAAAGATCAAACGACTCAACCGACTATCAAATGTAGGAGGTCAAAGATTAAGATTTGAATTTCAAATAAGGAAGTCATGTGAAGGTTTGACTCTCTGTCATTACCTCATTTGGCCCAACACAAGGCTGTCTCAGATGGAAAGCAGAAGCATGCAGTTGCCAAATTCGGAAAGTCTGCAGAAATGAGAGACAAGCCATCGCTTTCAAAGAACAGAGATCAACAGCTCTTCCAACGGCTAGTTGATTCTCTCCGCCTATAAATAGAGGCCTTCATTCATTCACCAAGACTATGAAATATACAAGACAGACAAGTGCAAGAAGAGACCAAAGAGTGAAAGAAAGAACTAAATACTTCACACGAGCTGAACTGCATTCAATCTCTTAGAACATCATTAGTTGAGAGTTCTAGAGTGTTAGATTCTTTCTTAGTGTCTTTTGATCCAACCTTGAGAACATCACTAGTTGAGAGTTCTTAGAGTGTTAGATCATAGCTCACTTCTTGTTCGAGCTATTAGTTGGAACCCCACCCTTTCACACACCTGAAAAGGTTGTTAGGACTCTACTCTTCCCGTAACTGAATAGATAGGTTGATTAGTACCCGTAAACTAATCTGTAAGGTTGATAAGTACCCGTAAACTTATTTCAACGGTTGCAAAGCCCGCGTAAGCTTTGTGGTTTGTCCAGAAGAACTTGGACTGAGTTGTGTGGACTCACAACTCCCCGTGGACGTAGGAGTTATCTCCGAACCACGTAAAATCTTGTGTGTTGTGTTTATTTTTCAGTTATTTATTGCATATTCAACTGACTAACTAACCTGCATACAAACTGCATTTTTCCATATCAACTGTCTTGGTTATTGACCAACCTTGCACTTAAGCGTGAGTTGATTTTATGCAAGTTAATTTCCACCACATTCCGCACAGCACTTCACTTCCAGCTGAGTGTTTCTTACTCAGTTGTGATTCCAACTGAGTAGCGTTTCTCGGTTGTGTTATTTTTAGGGGGTTGTTTTTAAAAGCCTTTACTGGTGTATTCCCCTCCCCCCCCTCATACACCAGAACTCGTATCGGGACCATCAAGGGGGTTGTTTTTAAAAGCCTTTACTGACTCTGTTTCACAAGGTGTGAATTCGAGGTGTTTTCTTCAGTGGTCAACTGAACAGATCTCTTTATCACGCTAGTGCATATCTGCTTGCATTTTTCTTCTGTTATTGTGTGCAGATGGATGTAAAAGACAAGATCGTGGTCATGTTCTCGGTTGTGAACTATACTTCCTAGAGAACTCGGATGAAGAAGATTCTACTATCAAAGCATCATCGAATGCAACAAGTACTCGCATCCGGACCGATCATCATCAGAGAGAGAATCACTTGCACTCCTACAAATCCCAACGATGGGGATGCAACTGTGGAGTTAGTGGAGAAGAAGCCAGAAGACTTCACTCCAGAGGAAGCCAAAGTGAGCCAGTTGGATATCTGGGCTCAGAGCACGATCATGTCCACAGTTGGACAAGACTATCTGCCTTGGATAGAAGAGTGCGAAACCGCTAAAGAGATGTGGGATATCTTGGCATCTCTGAGTGAAGGAAGCGACGAAACAAAGGAGAACAAGTTCTCACATGCCTGTCAAGACTTTGACAACTTCTATCTGAAAACTGATGAAACCATTGATCAGTTAGAGCTCCGGTTCATGGACATCATCAGAAGGATCCAGTCCATCCGAAGAGGAAAATATACTTTGAGAGAAATCAATCTCAAAGTATTACAAGCTCTACCAGTTGAGTGGGATACCTTCACCAATATCCATGAGAGCCGAGCTGACCTTGGTGAGATGGGAACTGAAAGATTGTTCTCAATTTTGAAGGAAAACGAGTACAAGGTAAACCGACGAAGGTCAACTCAGTCCTCGGTTCAGACGAGTCGACATGAGGATGTTGGTTCAGCCACAAAGTCAGTAGCGCTCCGAGCTGACTATTCAAAGCTGCGAACATCAAGGCCAACAAGATCAACAGACACAGCTACAAAGGAGCCAAGCAGAGAAGAGCTGCAACAGAATATAGCCGCCCTGTCAAAGAAGCTAGCTGACATGGACACTCGGTTCGGAAAATACAAGAGGTTCTACAAATCTAACCGAACTCGAGACAACTCAAAGCCTGCGAACAATGGTTGCTTTGAATGCGGCAAGGAGGGACATTTCAAAGCAGATTGTCCAGACCTCTCGAAGAAAGAGAGAGAAGCGTTGAGGGCCAAGCAAACTGGAAAGAACAAGGCCATAGTTGCAGAAGAAGCAGCTGACGACATGGACATCTTCACCGACACTGAAGATGAGGATGAGCTGACTTCCACCAACAACGCTATTGGTCAGGATCAATGCCTCATGGCACTTGGAACCAATCAGGATGATACTGACGTACACTCTAGTCCTGCTAATTTAAATTCTTCCAATATTTCTAACATGCAGGAAACACTGGATGAAGAGTTGGAACCCTCCTGGAGTGACTTTCAAGAACTAAGTGAGGAACTACATCAGCAATCGGTTGAGTTTAAGAGTCTTCAAGAACAGTTCACCAAACTTGAAGAATCTTTAACCGAAAAGGACGATCTGATTAAGAGCCAAACTGAAGAGATTGATAATCTCAAAAATCAACTGAATACGGCCAACCGAACAAATGCTCCAACCGACGAGGAGTTGACGAAGCAAATCCATGAGCAGCATGATCAGTTGAAAAAGCAAGAGGCTCTGATCGACCAGCTGATAAAGAAGTCAGACGGACAGTCCGAGCATATAGTTGTTCTCCTCAAAGAGTTGCAAACTGAGAAGGACAACTTGATAAAGTTATATCAGTCATCAAAGATCATTGAGAATCTCATTAGTTATAGCCGTCAGATGGATGACGTGTCAGGACTCAGTTATGATGTGATCAAGGATACTGGAATTCCTCCAGCAACCTTCATCAAAGCTGTAGAAGTCAAGGTTGTCGAACCTAACATAGTTGAACCTGAATCTCCCCAAAGTAATCCAACCTCCACCTCTCAGCAAGCTCAACTAACCAAGGGAACCACAACTGAGAAAGGAAAATGAGCAGTAGATGAAGGATAGAACGTTCCATCGGTTGGGACATCAACCGAGGGGGAATGTTCCAAAAGTCTAAAGAAGAACCAGAGGCGTCGGAGATACAATCGAAACCGAACTCAGAACCGACCTCTGAACCGACCTCAGAGCCAACATCAGAAAGAATGGAACCGACCGCAGAACCGATAAGGCTCAACCATCTGAATTTCAAGACTATGAACCGACTTGCCAGACAAGAACATGCAAAAGGCATACCAAACCGAGTGTTTTCAACAACACATATCTGCAGTGCATGTCAGTTGGGAAAGCTCGCTAGATCCTCCTTCCGGTTGAAGACAACTCCCTCAACCGACCGAGTGTTACAGCTGATCCACATGGATCTCTTCGGGCCAGTTACACCAAAAAGTATGAATGGTAACGAGTATACACTTGTTGTAACTGATGATTATTCCAGATACACGTGGACCATTTTCATGCGTTACAAGAGTGAAACCCGAGATGAGCAACCCAAGCTGATGGATCGGATATCGAACCAACAAGAAATGAAAATTATTTCCATCCGATCAGATCGTGGAACTGAGTTTCTGAATGAAACCATCATTGAGTACTGCGAGAAGCATGGAATTACTCATCAAACATCAGCTGCGCGTACTCTGCAACAGAATGGAGTAGCCGAGTGAAGGAACCGAACGCTGAAGGATGCAGCTACATCCATGTTGACAAGCTCAGCTCTGCCAAAGAGATTTTGGGCTAAAGCCATCAACACAGCCTGCTTCACCCAGAACCGGTCTCTTCTGACCAAGCGGTTGGGAAAGACACCATACGAGCTATGGAGACACAGGAAGCTTGATATTTTATATTTTCGCGTTTTTAGTTCTAAGTGTTATATTCACAGCAATGGGAAGACTCAGTTGAAAATTTTTGATGCCAAGGCTTCGAAAGGCATATTTCTCGGATATGCCGCTCGAATCAAGGCTTCTAGAGTTTTCAACAATAGCTCTCGTGTTATGGAGATAACACCTCATATTAGTTTTGATGAATCTACTTTTGAGTGCAGGGAACAGGCTAAAGGACAACAAGTTGATCCACAAGTTCCACCTGTTCTCACCAGATCACAGGCTCTAAGGGAAAAGAATCTAGCTGAACCATTGGTATGGGCAACCGAGGATGATGATCCATATTCCTCTGAAGATGAATGTGAAGACCCCAGCTCATCTCAAGGGGGAACTTCAGCTGATGCCACTCCAACTGCATCAGCATCCGAAGCCCAACCGAGCCTGGTTCAAAATATTGTCAATGTTGAGGATCCAGACTCAACAGCTGATCAATCACCAGTTCTGAAGATTCCAGCATCTCCCACAGCTCAGGATTCACCATTAGTTGAAATCCTGGAACAGCCACTGTTGGAAGAAGAAGGAAGATGCAACCGAAGATGGTATGAAGATCATTCCACTGACAACATCATCGGGGATCCAACCGAAGGTGTGCGTACAAGGAGCAGAGTTGCAAATCCAGATTCGATTGAGGACAATTCCAACACTTACGCTCAATATGCTGAGGAGCTGGCAGTTCTTGAGGAGTTCGAGCAAGCAGGAGATGTTGCCATGATATCTTGCTTCGTAGCTGATGTGCTAGAACCGAAGAATGTTGTGGAAGCTCTCAACTGTGTTCACTGGACAACAGCCATGCAAGAAGAACTGAACGAATTTCTACGCAACTGTGTATGGGAGTTGGTAGAAAGACCAAATGGTGTCAAACAAGAGAGACGCCATTGGATTCATCGTGAGGAATAAGGCAAGGTTGGTAACTCAGGGTTATTGCCAACAAGAAAGAATCGATTTTGAGGACTCCTTCGCACCAGTTGCAAGGCTGGAAGCCATCCGAATATTTCTAGCCTATGCCGCATTTCACAAGTTCAAGGTCCATCAGATGGATGTGAAGTGTGTCTTCCTCAACGGTGATATCAAGGAAGATGTATATGTTGAACAGCCTCCCGGTTTTGAGACTGGAGATGGAAGAGTGTACAAGTTGAAGAAAGCAATATATGGATTGAAGCAAGCACCCAGGACTTGGTATGACACTCTTTGTGGTTTTCTTCTGAACTCGGGGTTCAAACAAGGGTTAGTTGACAAAACACTGTTCACCATCAAAGTTGGAGAAGATATACTTGTTGTACAAATCTACGTCGACGACATCATATTCGGTTCCAAGTCGGAGGAGCTGTGTGAAAAATTCTCAAATCTCATGAAGGAGAAGTTCGAGATGTCGATGATGGGGGAGATGAACTATTTTCTTGGACTTCAAGTGAAGCAGTCACCAGATGGGATTTTCATCAATCAGTCCAAGTATACAAAGGAGCTCATCACCAAGTTCGGATTGCAGACAAGTAAGACCACAAGGATCCCGATGAATACTAACTGGAAGATTGAACCTGGAATGAGGGAAAGCTCGTGGATGCCAGTAAGTATAGAGGGATCATCGGTTCTTTGCTATATCTAACTGTCAGTCGGCCAGACATATCTTACGTAGTTGGAGTGTGTGCTCGGTTCCAAGTTCAACCAAGGGAAGCTCACATGTTGGCAGCAAAGAACATCATCAAGTATCTGCAGGGAACTATAAATGTTGGGTTGTGGTATCCAACCGACGACAACATCCAACTAATCGGATACTCAGATGCAGATCTAGCCGGAGATCGGTTGGACAGGAAGTCCACATCTGGACACTGTCAGTTCATGGGAAGCAAGCTAGTTTCGTGGTTCTCCAAGAAACAAGCATGTGTTGCCACCTCTACAACCGAGTCAGAGTACATGGCTGCCGGAAGCTGTTGCACGCAAGTGTTGTGGCTCAAGCAATAGCTGAGAGATTATGAAGTTGTAACTGGACAGGTTCCCATTCATTGTGATAGCTCAAGTGCCATTGCTATCTCTTTGAATCCTGTTCACCACTCTCGGACGAAGCACATCGACATTCGACATCATTTCATCCGAGACCATATTGAGAAGAAGGACGTATCCATGGAGAAGATTCCAACTGAAATTCAGAGAGCTGATATCTTCACCAAACCTCTAGCCGAAGAGCGGTTTAAGATGTTATGTGATTTACTTGGATTGTTGGATCCATCAGATGAGGAACCAGCTGAGGTGAAGAGATAGATATCCATCTGAGGGGAAAGCTCAGATGAAGGGGAAATCTCAAATGCAGATCACCAACCGAAGATATCAGATGCGGATTGCCAACCGAAGACATCAGACGTCAGCTGAACAGACGAACTCGAGTCAGCTGATGGTATGCCGCAACATCGGAACACAGCTGATTCCAACATCAGCTGACAGGTGAACACAGCTGATTCCGACATCAGCTGGCAGGTAACATTTATGGCTGAAGGTGTTATGATCTTAAATGAGAATGTTTGAAATAAATTCAAACATTCCTGAGCATGTCAGTTACATTAAAATAGCCACCATACCGCATTAAATGTAAAGTACGGCTGAACATCAATAGCCTACTTTATAGTGCGACTGGGCTGACATGAAAAACTGTACACCTTCTCATGCGCTAGTTGGAACTCGGCTCGTGACGTCAAGTCAAAGCTAGTCAACAGTCGCGTGATCTCAGCCGTTGATGGATTCACGCCATTCAACCCCAGCCGTCGATCTCAACCTAGCCAAAAACCTATAAAAGGCGGAAAATCAGGAAGTGATCTCTTACCTTCCTCATTCGTGTTTATCTGAAGTAACTGTTCACTTTCGTCTTCATTTTGTCTAACCAATTTCTGCAAAGTTTGTTTCCTTCCTTCTTATATATATATCTTCACAGTCGCTTTAATGGCACCCAAAGGAAAGAAAATGGCTTCTTCCGGACCCTCCTTAGTCCCCACATCTTATGAAGAATCGTTCGACTTGCTGGTTTCGAAGATACATTTCGAGCAGATTTTGTCTGACGATGAATTGGAGTCACCGATGCTGTCTCCCCTCGCAAATATTCTCAGGGAGAACGGCCTACTAGAATGGGCGAAGCTCTTCCCCTCCCACCTGCTCAGGCGCCAGGTCAGAGAGTTCTACGTGAACCTGCAATCGTCCATCGAAAGCAGAGATGGCGTCACTATAGAAGTTTCTTGTCGGCAACGCGACGTTCCGGCCAGAACGATTCGCCGGGTCTCTGTTCCCATAGCAGTTTCCGATTTCCTCCACCAAATCATTCCCGTAAACCACACCGCCACATACACGGTTGAAAATATAACTGATGTGGATGCCGATGCGTTTCTGGAAAGTGCTCTGATCACCCCGGAGAAGTCGAAGAGCAATATGCAGAGGACCAAGTTAAAGCCAGAACATCGACTCCTATTCGATGTTGTATCCAAGGTCATGTTCGGTTACAGCGGGGCTTTCGGAGACATCAGCCAACCGAAGCTCAAGCAGTTGCTGGCCTTGGAACACAAACATGAGATCAATTGGTTCCAGTATTTTCTAAACCAACTAATCTTGGAGAAGCAGAAGATCTCCGAGACCACAACCGAATCAGGGGAGCGATTGTTGAGTGTCAAGGGGACTCTCAACTTCGGTTTTAAAATATCTGCTCTGATCCTGCTCGCAACCAAGGGTCAGAACATGGTATGGGAGGACTGCGAGGAGACTCCTGTGAAGAAGTTGATGTTGTTCCCAACAGCAAAGAAGGCACATGAGGTGATTAGGAGTGTTTATACTCTTAAGGAGAAGAAGGATGATGGGAAGACAACTGAACCCAAGGACACAGCTGAGGAGGTACTAGCTGTTAGCCGCCCCTCCAAATCGAAAGCTGCTCGCCGACGCAGAGCTAAGTCGGAGAAAGAAAAGGAGGAGGAGCCAGCCAAAAAGAAGCTGAGGGTGAAGTTCAAGAAGACGGTTGCAGTGCCAGTCGAGGAAGTTCCAGCCGAGGACATGCCGGCTGAGGAGCATGCTGAGAAGCCAGCTGAGGAGCCAGCTGAGGATGTAGTGGATGCTCCAGCTGAGGAAGAGGTACCAGCTGTTAAAGCACCAGCTGAGACGATGCCAGCTGAGGAGCCATCCGAGTCAAGCCACTCAGCTGAGGCAGCTGCCTTCAAGATCGTCCCTCGCGCTGCTGGAACTGATGAGGCGGAAGGGATGGAGACGGATGTGACATCGGATGCTTCTTCCTCCTCTGAGGAAATTGAAGACGTTCCAACCTTCCCCACGGCAGGAGTCGAGGCCGTACCGCCCCAAGAGCCTCTCGCTCTCTCAACCGAATCACAGCCAGACATTCCGAGCTTATTGCTCGATGCCAACATTGAGACCGTTTCTTCGGCCAATGTTGATGAACCTGCTGAAACCCCCATCCCCACAGAATCTGATATTTCGAGCTCCCAGCTCGATGCCCAATGTTGAGACCACTTCTTTGGCCAACATTGAAGAATCTTTTGAACCGTTGCCATATGAAAATCTTTTTCCCTCCCCAATCGATGACGAAGCTGATCGTTAGGCTATTGCGATGGAGCATGAAGGCAAGGTGGCCTACTGCTTCCAGAAGCTGCTCGGGATGTTCCCAGAAGCTCGCGACATGCCAATTTTCGCTGCACTTGGAACCGAGCTGCTATACCAGTTCAACCTAATCTTCAGTCACTGGTATGTGAAGGAAGATACTGTTAGGGTACACAGTTGGAACCAGCTGAAGGCGGACGAGTCACGCATCCGAGATTACTTCAACTACTCTAATCTGGAGGTGGCCTACAACAACAAGGTGGCCCTGCTAACACGTCGTATGGACCTCAGCAAGGCAGAAGGCACAGATACCAGAGAGACAGCTGGACAAGACTGCATTGAATTCCTCGACAACATGCTCATCAAGTCAGCTGAGTTCCTTAATGATCTTGACGCAGCCGCCGCCGCAGCAAAGAATGAAGAAGAAGAGCTTCAACTGTACCTGGCCAACCGTCAAGCCATGGTTACAGTTGAACAGCCAGCTCTAATTGAACAATCCCCTCCAGCTGATCAGCCTGCTCCCTCATCTAAAGAAATCTGTGAGCTGATAGCTGAAAGGGTAAACCAGCTGAGGACGGAGATGCTTGCCAACTTCCAGCAAAACAAAGATGATCAGCTGAGGATGTTGGAATCACAAGAGGAGAAGAACAAGCAGTTGAAGGAGGAGAATGTTTCACTGAAGATAAAGCTGGATGAATTCTCCTCCTCCACCAGCCAAGACCTGTCTGATCTGAAGTCATCTCTTCTGGGAATCAAGTCTGAGCTGAACGTCTTCCAATCCTAGTCTGATTTCAACCTCGCTAAATCCCAACAGACTCAGGATGAAGAATGGGCTGAGTTCGTTGCTTTCCAGACCGAGGTAACTGAAACATTCGCTGGGTTGAGGAAAGCTGAACAAGAGCGCCATGACTCCGAACTGAGGAAGAAGGTGGGAATAGAGTGCGCGGTCGATGAACTCTTCAACCTCATTCAACAAGCCGAACAACAGCTCACCTCTCTGGATGGATCAGTAGCAAGCCTTGTTGCTGATGCCAAAAAGGAGGAAGATAAAGAGGCGGATGTTGAGATGCAGGGGAAGAAGAGACCCAGGCTGAGGAAGAGATGCCAGCTGCTGCAAAATCCCAGCTGAAGAAGAAGACCCAGAAGAAGAAGTCCGCTCCTAAGCCAACCGACGTAGGTGGAGCTGAAATGGAAAAAGACTTGGAGCAGGTGGAGCAGTTTGGAGTTTCTTACAACTCCATAGCCGAGATCGCAGCGAGCTTGATTCGGAACTCGACGATATCACAACCGAAGAGTGTATTGCAGCTGCCAAGGCTATGGATGTTGATGAGAAAGATTATATGAATCCGAGCTGGATCAAGAAGTTCGCTGCCAGCCAAGCTCGAAGAGTCAATCAGTTCGAGGAGGAGCTGGACAAAGTAACCAAGAACTTGGACCGGAACATCGCCTCCCGCAGCCGTCGCCGAATAGACAAACATCAAGTGAAGACTGAAGCTTGGCTGAGGCAACAGAGGCTACCAGGAAAGGTGAAGGTCCAAAGTCGGTTCAGGCATGTAGACAAGTGGATGCCAGTTGAGTGGAATGAAGACTGGGAGTCATTCAAGCAAGAATTCGTGTATGACTTCTATTACAGAAAGGTCTTCTCAACTGACGATCCAAGGAAAGCATTCAAGGAAGCCTTGATCGAGTTGCACTCAGGGGACCCGGGCATGTTCAGCCAGTTCAGGCATGCAATGATAATGCAAAACTGGATCTGAACACAGTCCCGGTTCCTAAGAAGGTTACTTATCAGCCTCCCTTCCTCCCAGACTCTCGTAACCCCAACCGTCAAAAGATATCAGCTGAGGCAAGGCAAGTTTGCAAAGAGCACGGGGTGGACATAGCAAAGGAGTCAGAAGCAAAGAGAGAGATTTTCGTTAGAATATTTAGCAAGTATGGGCATAAGTTTTAGCTCAGTTAGTTTTTGAGCAACTGATGTATCTTTTGTCTTTTGTGCTTATCTTTGTAACCATCAGTTGTAATAAAAACTATTCAGTTATACGATTCAACTTGACCTACAATCTCTCATTGTCCAAGCTCAGAATCGCAAAGTTATCTCAATACCATGTTATAACTGTGCTAACCCTTTGATGTTTTAATCTTATAGACTGTCTAGAATTTCAGCTGAGATTTTGGATAGGTCAGTAGGATTTAGATTAGGTTGATTTGTAAGAACTTTATAAGGGTTTTGGCATCATAAAAAAGGGGGAAATTGTTGGAAAATTTATTAAAGTTTTGATTGATTCCAAAACCAACTAACCCCAACCGAGTAAATGTTGCCAGATCCTAATGTTAGTAGTAAGGCTCACTGTTTGAGCAATGTTGAGATTTTATCTTTACAGGTCTCCAGCTGAAGACGGCAACAAGGCATCACTCGGAGAGAACATCAGATGTAGTTAAAGACAACTGAGTGTTTAAAAAGGGAGAAGTTACGTTCACAAGATAGAACATCAGTTGAGCAATTCAAAGGGGAAGATGAAAGACAATTGAGCGTTCAAGAGATAGTACATTAGTTGTAAGGAAGACAACTAAGCGTTCGAAGCCAACTGATCAGAGTCAGATACAAGAAGGACAACTGAGCATTCAAGATGGAACATCAGTTGTAGGACTCAATCAGTTAGATCAACAGCTTGAAGTTCAAAGTCAGCTGAGAGTTCACATGTTCCTACTCAGACAGAAGCATTCAGATAGAGCATCAGCTGAAGACCAATCAGATGAAGATCAAACGACTCAACCGACTATCAAATGTTGGAATTCAAAGGTTAAGATTTTAATTTCAAATAAGGAAGTCACGTGAAGGTTTGACTCTCTGTCATTACCTCATTTGGCCCAACACAAGGCTGTCTCAGATGGAAAGCAGAAGCATGCAGTTGCCAAATCCGGAAAGTCTGCAGAAATGAGAGACAAGCCATCGCTAGTGTTAGATCATAGCTCACTTCTTGTTCGAGCTATTAGTTGGAACCCCACCCTTTCACACACCTGAAAAGGTTGTTAGGACCCTACTCTTCCCGTAACTGAGTAGATAGGTTGATTAGTACCCGTAAACTAATTTGTAAGGTTGATAAGTACCCGTAAACTTATTTCAACGGTTGCAAAGCCCGCGTAAGCTTTGTGGTTTGTCCAGAAGAACTTGGACTGAGTTGTGTGGACTCACAACTCCCCGTGGACGTAGGAGTTATCTCCGAACTACGTAAAATCTTGTGTGTTGTGTTTATTTTTCAGTTATTTATTGCATATTCAACTGACTAACTAACCTGCATACAAACTGCATTTTTCCATATCAACTGTCTTGGTTATTGACCAACCTTGCACTTAAGCATGAGTTGATTTTATGCGAGTTAATTTCCACCACATTCCGCACAGCACTTCACTTCCAGCTGAGTGTTTCTTACTCAGTTGTGATTCCAACTGAGTAGCGTTTCTCGGTTGTGTTATTTTTAGGGGGTTGTTTTTAAAAGCCTTTACTGGTGTATTCCGTCCCCTCCATACACCAGAACTCGTATCGGGACCATCATAGATGAAGGATGATGAGCTTCACTTAATCTCCATGGATTTTGAGCTTGAATGCTAAGCTTGCATGGAAGAAAACTCAAGTGTGTGTGATTTGTGTGTGTGTTGCTGAGAGGGAGAGAGTAGGGAGAGAGGGAGATTTTTTTTTTCTTTTTTCTTCTTCTTCTTGTTTTCTTGAGGGATTTTGAAAGTGAGAGAGAAAATGAAGGAATTTTCCTTTTGTATGGAGAGAGAAAGATTGAATGCATGCATTTGATGTCCAACAAAGAGAATAAAAATGATGACAATTAGTGTTGGAACTTGGTTTGATTCAGTATGATAGATGGTTTGATGTGATAGCATTTGCATGCAATCTTTTGTTAAGATTTTGGTGAGAACATCATGATTAAAGCTACCTAGGGACTTGGAGAGAGATTAGGGAGAGAGATAGAGTGAGGTGGCAGTGAGAGGGAGAGAGATGAGCGACACTTGTCTCGTTGTTTCATTACGGGTATTAATTACTCGATCGTAAAGGTTTTCCGGATAAAACGATCCGTATTATTCCATTTAGGCTACAACGGGTCTAATCTCTCTTCGTCTCGTTTTCGACACTAAAACATCTCAAACCTAATTCTCGTGTCAAAAGATAAATTATGAATTCCGATTATTAGATTTTTAGGTCTAAATTTCATATAACGAAGAAAACTTAAGAATTAGTCGGCTTAATAATCCGCTTATTAATTCTTCAAAGATTAAATCCTCGTAACTCTTCTCAAATTATCTCGGATAAGCTTCTATCTTATCTCAATGATCTTAGAATTAATTCTAGGTTCAAAGATTTTAATTAAAATCTATTCTAAGTTCTTCGGCGTATAGCAATTTCTCGGTTATCAACATTATTCTCTTTCAATCAAAAATCATCGGAGTTTTATGAAAATCATACTTGTACTCATTCTCATATAAGCAAACTCAATATATACATCACATGATCATTTCAAGAAATAGACACAGATAATTTCACGTAAAAACACATAAGGCATTTCAGACATTTTACTCATTTCTATTTATTTAGAAAAGAAATTTTTTTATTCCTCAAATCTTGTCATTAAACTTACTCGGTTAAGTAATACGCTCTCTAATATTATACAAGTTCGGGGTATTACACTAAACCAGCAGACCTTCAGACTCGGGAACCTAACTCGATAACATCAGACAAATTAAACTTAAACAATTCACGAAAAATGAGAAATCAGTATTCACATCACGTTTTTCGTCTTTTCTCAATTTCTCGAGTCAGATGAACTCAGAAAATTATGAAATTAATTTTCGAGTCCTAAAATCACAAATCATTCACATACAGACTTGCACATCAAGAATCGGACATTCACAGATAGGTAAACGATCGACTTCGATAATTAGATGGAAAAAGAAAAATTTTCCAAATATAATATAATATTCTAGAAAATTCTAGAAAATTAAATTAATTCTTTAATCATAATTATAGTCTTGATTATTTATTCTAAACTCGATTATTTGTTCACGACTCGACTATTCAATTATGTTAACTTGACTTTGCTCGGTTTTTATAAATTATTAAACTTAAATTTAAATTTAAATGATATTAATTTCATTTCTCTTTTAATAATTTAAGACTTTAATCATTTAATCGAAAATTAAAATCCAAAACTAACTCTACTAAATAAGTGTTTCGTCTTTTTCTCGTAAAACGTGTCATTGCTCAGAAACTTACTAAACTCGATTAGAACAATTCTAATTACTTCTAATTACTTATTAACTCGATTTATCTCTTTATTTCTCATTTTCTTTATAAATTTTTCTTGTTTTATTAATTTAACTCGATTACTCGATTTTCATTAACGATTTCATTTCTCGATAACTTCTTCATTTTGAATCGAATTTAAAAATTTCAAAAAGAGACTCTAATTGTTTTAACACCTCTTCATCATCGATTCATCACATTTATATAATCTAACATGAATCATCAAGAACTATCAACCTTGATCATCACTTTAATTTCGATTCTTACAAATAAAAATTCCTAAAAATTCTTAAAATTTCATTCTTCTAATTCTTTTTATTCTAGCATCCTTAATCTCATCAAATCCTTCATCATTTAATCATATATCATCAAAATATCATCTTTTCATAAAGAACATCACCAAGAATATCAAGAACATCATCTTCTTCATACATACATACATTTTCGGTACACATATATACATGCTTCATCATTTTTCTCATTTAATCATGCACATCAAAACTCCTAAATCATAATCTAGAGCACAAATCCATCACAACATTATACTTGAATAATCAACACTAAATTATCCACAAATTATAAAAATTTTCGGTACTTCATCATACACATATATATATATATATCGATTTTTCTCTTTCAATTTCATCACACATATATGCATACAAGGATCATGAATACCACATCAAAAATCAAAAATCAAAACCCTACCCTAAATCCATAAATTTCGGCAGATTTCAAGAGAGAGAGGGTTCGATTTTTAGCTTCCATTTTTTTGTATTAAAGACTCTCAAGAACTCAAAAATCATAACTAGAACAAGGGGCTTCGATTTCTTTGTTGGAAAGATCACTTTGATCGACTAAAAAGAGTAGAAAAAGCGGGATTTCCTTGAACTTAAATCACTAGAATAAAGAGAACTTACTTAAGCTTGAAAACTTGATCGATCAAAGGGCTTTCAATCCACGCAACTCTACGATCCACACAAGAAAAAGTCAAGCTCCATCCTTGAGGCACAAGCTGCCGATTTCCAAGAGAAAAGGAAATGAATGAAACCTAGTCTTGGATTGATCATTACGACGAGAGGATCTCGAATACCTTAATGGGCTAGTTTATGGATGAATGGATGTGATCTTCTTGGAGCACTTGAAGCTTGAAGCTTGTGCTTCAATGGAGTGTGTGTGTGTGTGTGTGTGTAATTTCCGTGACGGAGAGAGAGATGAGAGAGAGAGTTTAGGGAGAGAATTGGAGAGAGAGATGTTTAAGAGAGAGAGAGAGAGAGAGCGTGTGAGAGAGTGAGTGAAATGAGAGTAGTATAGGTTTTTAATTTAATTAGTTGCACCAGGTGATCAAAAATGCGATATAAATTTCACCGGAAGAAAAAGTTATTCGGTGCAATCTATCCCTAATTTCTCATTAAACTCTCAAACGATTTGAAACTCACCACGACTCTTTCTCGACATCAGAATTCTCTCTACTCCATCCCAAACTTCATCAAATAAATCAAGGAATCCAGAAATCAAGTTTTCAAATCAAAATTCCGAGAAACAAAGAAAAAGTCGAAATTCACTATTCATATTAGGATTTTCTGGTCCTTTACTAATTTTTCCTCGGATAATTTTTTGACGATTATCAAACCTATCTCAAAGGTTCTAAAATCATTTATAGACTCAAAAGACACTAATTAGACGAAATTCAGAAAAGTTCGATGAATAGTGATTACTCGAGAAAAGTTACTATTCATCCAAAAACGAAACTTCTCAGAATTTTCAGAAATTCAAACTCAAACTCAAACTCATATAATCATGCTCAGTCTAATCATCACACACTTGATTCGGATAACCGAAACGAGAAAAAGCACATCAGAGCACTCAAGGGTATTTTGGTAATTTCACGAGAAAATTTATTTTCTCGGAAATTTTTATCACATAAAAGCACACATTTAGGCACATAAACTCAATTAAGGCGATCTTAAAGACTAATAAAAGATCGGGGTATTACATCCTCACCCCCTTAAAACAAATTTCGTCCCGAAATTTGCTAACCTTGAGAGAAGAGCTCGGGAAACTTTTCTTTCATCTTGTCTTCTAGCTCCCACGTAGCTTCTTTCAGATCATGGTGTCGCCGCCTGATCTTAACCAACGGAATTGATTTCGTTCTAAGCTGCTAAACCTTACGATCCAGTATCTCTTCAGGTCTTTTCTCGTAACTCAAATCAGGCTGAAGAGTTACATCTTCTTAGCGAATCACGTGCTTCGGATCGAACATGTACTTTCTTAATTGCGATACGTGAAAAACGTTATGCAAATTTCCAAAACTCGGCGGCAAAGCTAACCTATACGATACAGCTCCAATCTTTCCAGGATTTCGTACGGTCCTTAAATCAAGGTTTTAGCTTTCCTTTGACTCCAAAACGATGCACTCCTCTTGAAGGGGACACTTTCAGAAAGACCTTACTTCCTATCTCGAATTCTATCAGTGGTCTTCGATTATCGGCATACGACTTCTGTCGACTCTGAGCTTCCTTGATCTTCTCTCAAATCTGATGAACAGATTCTATCATCTCCTCAATTTGCCTCGGGTCCTAGTACCTTTCTCTCGCCTACTTCGTCCCAGTAGAGCGGAGATCTACACTTCTTTCCATACAAAGCTTCATATGGGGCCATTCCAATCGTATTCTTGTAACTGTTGTTGTACGCAAACTCGACCAACGGTTAAATTTTCTCCCAATTGTCTCCTTTATCTAGCACCACGACTCTCAACATATTTTCTAGAATTTGAATCGTTCTTTCTGATTGACCATCCGTCTGAGGGTGGTAAGCTGTATTGAACTGTAGTTTCATTCCTAGTTCATTTTGAAAACTTTCCCAAAAATAGGTGGTAAACTTGGAATCTCTATCAGATGTAATCGAAATCAGGACTCCATGCAGTCAAACAATCTCTTTAACGTAAATCTGTGCCAGCTTATCTGATCCATATGTGATAGGAATAGGTATAAAATGAGCGGATTTCGTCAGCCTATCGACAATCACCCAGATGGTTGTATTTCCTTTCTTCGTCTTTGGCAAACCCGTCACAAAATCCATATTAATATCATCCCACTTCAGTTTCGGAACTGGTAACGGTTGCAAGGGTCCATAGGGTCTCTGATGCAAAGACTTCACTTGCTAACATGCCAAACATCATTCTACGTACAAGGCCACATCCTTTTTTCATTCCTTCCCACTAGAATTGTTGCTTTAAGTCCTGGTACATCTTTGTAATACTGAGATGGGTGGTATACGGAGTATCATAGGCCTCACTCATAATCTCGTTCTTTAGTCCTTCATCATTTGGCACACAAATTCTACAACGGAACAACAAGGCATTGTCGTTCGACTCTCTGAAATCTTCAACTCCTTCCTTTCTTATTTTAAGCCTTAAATTCTCCAACTTCTCGTCCTTTCTTTGACTGTCTATGATATGAGATCTTAAATCAGGCTCTACTATTAATGAAGCAATCACTTGTTCTGTCGTCTTTGGAGGTTGAACTATTTCGATTCTCATCTTTCCAAACTCTTCAATTAACTCCTTCTCATCAAAAAGGAGAAATCCTACTTCCATATTTTCCTTTCTGCTCAGCGCATCGGCTACAACATTGACTTTTCCAGGGTGATAAGAAATTTTTCAATCGTAAGCTTTCACCAATTCAAGCCATCGTCGTTGCCTCATATTCAACTCCTTCTGTTCGAAGAAATACTTCAGACTTTTATGATCCGAAAAGATCTCACACTTAGCTCCATAGAGATGATGTCTCCAAATCTTTAAAGCATGTACCACTGCTGCCAACTCTAAATCGTATGTCAGATACTTCTTCTCATGAGGCTTTAGTTGTCTTGAAGCATAAGCTATCACTCTTCCATCCTGCATCGACACACATCCCAATCCTTTGGATGATGCGTTGGTAAAAAAAAGTATAGTCCTTTTCTGCTTCAGGAAGGGCTAATACTGCAGTTGTTGTCAGTCTCGTCTTGAGTTCTTGGAAACCTTGCTCACATTCTTCCGTCAACTTAAACTTTGACTCCTTCTTCAACAAACTCGTCATCAACTTTGCTATTTTAGAAAATCCTTCTATAAATCGCCGATAGTAACCTGCCAATCCGAGGAAACTACGGACTTCATGTATTGATGTAGGTGATTTCCACTCCTGCACTGCTTGAACTTTAGCCGGGTCTACTCTGATTCCTTCGGATGAAACAACGTGTCCTAGAAAATTCACTTCCTTTAACTAGAATTCACACATGCTGAATTTGGCATACAACTTTTCTGATCTTAACCTTTCCAATACGATTTTGAGATGCTTCTCATGCTTTGCTTCAGTCCTTGAATACACCAAAATATCATCAATGAATACTATCACGAATTTGCCCAAGAATTCATGAAAAACTCGGTTCAATAAATCCATGAACACTACTGGGGCATTTGTCAACCCATAGGGCATTACAACGAACTCGTAATGACCATATCTTAATCTGAACAGAGTCTTTGGAATATCCTCTTGTCTTATCTTCAGTTGGTGATATCCGGACCTTGGGTCGATCTTGGAGAAAACACTGACTCCTTTCAACTGGTCGAATAAGTCATCTATTCTTGGCAAAGGATACTTATTCTTGAGTGTTATCTTATTGAGCTCTCTGTAATCAATATACATCCTCAAACTACCATCCTTCTTTTTCACAAATAGGATTGGTGCTCCCCAAGGGGAAACACTTGGATGAATAAAACCTAAATCCAACAATTCTTGCAATTGAATCTTTAATTCTTGGAGTTCTTTCGGAGCCATTCTGTACGAGGCTTTCAAAATCGAGGCTGATCCAGGCTCAAGATCAATCGTAAACTCCAATTGTCTGTCAGGTGGTAATCCTGGCAGAACTTCTAGAAACACGTCTTTAAATTCTTTCACAACAACTACATCATCCACTCTTAAATCTTGCTCTTCATTTTTATTCAGATAAATCAAATACACTTGTGTATCCTTCCTCTATATCAACTTCTTATCTTTAATAGCGGAGATGATTGGCATACTCCTTCTTGTTCTTCTCTTAACTCCGTGAACTATGGTCGGCTCTTCACCAGGAGACTGAAACGAAATTTGCCTCTGATCGCATCGGATTGTTGCAAAATTCTCGATTAACCAATCAATTCCTAGAATTATATCTATGTCCCATATCTAGATTAGATTCAGGGATTTTGCGGATAACGAACGATTTTCGAACTCAAATTCCAGATTCGAGCAAACACGCGATACCAACGCGGACTTACCTAAAGGGGTTGAGACTCTAAGCTCCTGGTTCGACTCTTCTACATCTAAGCCAAGGTTTTTTACACACGCACTAGCTATAAACGAATGCGATGCACCAGTATCAAACAAAATGATAATGGGCACACCTTTAAGCTTTCCCATAACTGTGAGGTTTCCTTGGTCTTTGACTTCAGCCTTCTGCTTGAGTGCGAACACTCTCTGGTAGTGCGGAGGCTCATGCTGAGGGGACTACTGCTTCTGCGGCTACGGCTGGCATTGACCTTGGAGTTGTTTCGGTTGTGGGGCTCCTTGGATGGCTCTCATTTGCAAAGACGGGTACGGGTTCAGTCTTCCACCACCCGATCCTTGGTGTTTAATTGGGCACTGGTTCGAGAAATGACCAGGTTGACCACAAATGTAACAGACGTTGCTACCTGCCTTCCAGATGTTGTGATGCATCTTTCCACATTTTGCACAAGGGAGAAGTCCTAAGGGTCCATAAGACGCGTTGCTCTGGTTGCCATGCGGGGGTTTCGCTTTGTGAGCTTGCTGATGCTGTTGTCCTTTTCCTTGCCACGACTTCTTAATTGATTGGCTTTCACCACTCCACTTACCTTATCTTTTGATATTCAAGCCGTGCTGGGGAGGTTGAGGGTTAAGAGTTGTCATCGTCTGGTTCTGGAATTGAGGAGTCGCTAAAGATTGCACTCCTCTCTCAAGCTGCATTGCCAACTCTATGTTGAGGGCTTCACCATAAGTCAAACCACTCTGACTTGCAAGAACCACACGAATGTCCTGCCTTAGACCTGCTCGGAATAACTCGCACATCTTCTCGTTGGTATCAACTTTGTCGGGCGCAAAGCGAGCTAACTCACAGAATTCCCGATTGTATTCTGCCATGCTCTTCTTTCCTTATATCAAGTTCGCGAATTCGTTTGCTTTCTACTTTCGATAACTTCTAGGTATGTACTTCTCATACAAAGCTTCCTTGAATTGTTCCCACGTCAGATTTTCACGTTTTTCGGGAGTATACGTCTTTTGTCTGGCTTTCCACCAGTAATCGGAGGATCCTTTGAGCTGGTACGTCATGCATTCGAGACGTTCACAATCTTCACAACGAAGAAACCTAAAAATTCGTTCGAGAGAATGAATCCAGTCCTTAGCTTCTGCTGGACTACCTTTACCTTCGCAGGTTGGGGGATTTTGGCGAAGAAAAAGTTCTTCCACTCGATGTTTATTTTGAGAGGGCGGAGTAGGGTCTCGATGTCTCTCATCCTCATTTCTTTGGACCCTCACGTTTCTTCGTCTTGGCGGCATTCTAAAGAAATGCAAAAGAAAATTTTAAGCAACTCTGAAAGAATGAATTAATTCACTCGGAACCTTTTTCGATTTGAAAATATTTCTTTTTGAGAGGAATATGATTCTCGATTGGTACTTATCAACGAATCAATGAAAATTTAATTTAACAAACTCTGCAATTAAATCAATCATCTCGAACTTAAATATCTCAATCAAGTCATTTCTCAACTAAAAAATAATCAATCATTATGGGCATGCACCTCAATATTAACATATTCTCAAAACAAATCTTTCTCAACATTTTAAACAATCATATACTCGAATACTATCATAGTTATTATCGATATCACATTTTTTTTACTCAAACTTTGTTCTCAATAAAATATTGCCAAAGAATAACTCATTTAATTAACTCAACTCTTATCTCGGATGCTCAAAAAAATAATATAATTACTTGGGAGACTCAAATTTTAACGGCCTAACGGCATTTTTTTCATATCACCCGAATGATGGCCTCTTTGGAGGACTTATAACGAAATAAGGTATAAATATTCACAACTGAAAATTTCCCTACACGTCTACAAGACGTTCTATACTTCGAATCGAACTAAACACGAGCTACCACTTCGCGTCCGATTCTACTAACTATTCAAGCATCACGTCATATATGTACATCACTGCAGAAAAGTAAAAAAAAAAAAAAAAGAGTTCAACTCTTGGACAGAAAAATAAATATTGTTTGTAACTTCCACAACTTCCTTGAACCGATCCTAAGCATGAGAACCATCGTCGCTAGGGTCGTCACCTCCTTCCTGCTCCTCGGGGTCCTCTTCGGAATCCTCCTTCTCTGGATCCTCTTTGGGATCCTCTTCTTCCTCTTTGTCACCCTGCCCCTCAACTGGAACCAAACTCTTGAGAAAGTCACTGTAGGTATGCCCGGGAACTTCCCACGGGTTCATCATGTCGCCAGTCTGCTCATCCTCAAATCGAGCGTTGACGTCCTCCAACTCTGACTTGTCCCACGGGGGTGTCTCAGGGTCATTCTCGTCACCTCGAAAATATGCTGCCACGTCGATTGTACGGTAAAGATCTAGCTTACATTTCTGGTCGGACCTCACTGCCGGGGTTGTAGAAGACGAATAGGGAGTGGAGAAGTGATCACTCGGCAAAGCCTGAAGGTATCCATTGCCTACTGTAGCATCGGCTGCCGGATCATTGAAGAACTTGTCGTCATCGCTATCGTTGGCACAGGTTGGCCTAGAAGGCTCGACTAAAGGCTGAACTAGAGAGGGTGTACGGTCACGGTGCATAAACTCCTCAAGTTGATCGTGCGAAGGTGGTAAGACTCTGATAGGGTTGTAAAAACCGTTTGGTTGCGTGGCGATCTAGCTGGACGAATCAAAGGGGTCGTACGAGCAGATAGGGAGCACGTCTCCTGAGTACGGGTAGTCCTGATAGGTGGCTTTGGGCTCTGGGGCTTCCGGCTTGGAACGAGGCGGTGAAGGGACATGGTGCAGGGCTGGTCTGTCCTGATGCAAAGGCGGGGGATCGAGGGCAAAACCGTTCGGCTCGGCAAGGGGATCAATGTCGTACGGTCCTGGAGGGGGGGCACTGTACTGAATAAACTGCCCGGAGATAGTAGTAATAAATGCATTGCAGTCGCCATAGAGGTAGTCACCTAGATAATGGTGTCCGAGAAACCTGGGCACAAGCGATGCTGCCCAATCACGCCACTCCTGAGGTAGGGCATGAATCAGATGAATCATCCCGTCTAACGTGCCTACGTCCATATACTTGACTTTTTCCCAAATCTTGTGGTAACGAGCTAAAAATTCAGCGATAGTCTCGTGATACATCTTCCGAACATACAGATATTCCTGCATCCACTCTCCATCATCCATCCTATACGAGTTTAAATGAGTCAAGCACACTAAAACAGTTAATCAATCATGTTGAAATTCCATCCACCACATACTCGTTCTTGCTTCCCACAGATGTTTTATTACTCAGGGTACTTGGCAATTCCATTTCACGTAAATGTTTGCACAAACGTTCCATCCTTTTCGATTTCCACACAGAACACGGAATTAGGGGAGGCACTCTAAAGCAATCTAGTTATTCAAGCTACTTACCAAGCTTTCATCTCTACTTAAGCGCAATTATTAAACTGAATAACTCAAATAAAATTTTAAACTTAGAAAGCTTTTGAAAATAAAGCGTACCTGGTTGCCGAATGAGATGAGGAATGCTCGGTGTGTCACTGACTCAAACAAGTCTACAAAATTAAATCAAGACTCGACTCACCATAAAGTTTAAGCTTAAGAATAGACGAGATGCTCTGATACTACTATGTCACAGCCCGAATTTTAATGTATAAAGACAACTAAAATCCATTGGACAGTGAGGTGAAACCTCAGAATAAAACACAACTCAATGAAGGGATCATGCTCGGGAACAAGAGAATATAGATTGAAAGTGATAACAGATGATAACAGACTTTCAATTTTAATTTAAAGGAAGACGAGCAATGATTAGAAACTCAAGTGTCGGAATTAGAATATTAAACCTTCACCAAGTTAGATAAAATATAAAAGCGAATAAAAGTAGGTTTCGAGCATCATGCTCATTGTATCGACACCAAATATCAGAGTGTAAGTTTAACAAACAAATAAACATTGTTTTGCAGCAGAATATACTCTCAAGTCCCACAATTACATATATGAAGATATGCAATTGCAAGCTTAAACTCCAAAAGAAGACTCGACTTATTCAAATAAACACACTGCCGAGCACCGTCCGCCATATCCATCCAGCTAACCTACATTGTTAGAAATACATGCAGGGCTGAGTACTTACTCAGTGAACACATGCCAAAATAATTTAAACTTTAATTGAACTTGCCTTGCCACTGCATCACAAGTGTTAGTACAATTTAAAACTTTTACTTGTGCATGCAAAAATCATCACACACTATATAATTGAACTTGCCTTTGCCACTCGAGAAAAGTTACTATCATCCAAAAGCGAAACTTCTCAGAATTTTTCAAAATTCAAACTCAAACTCAAACTCATATAATCATGCTCAGTCAAATCATCGCACACTCGATTCGGATAACCGAAACGAGAAAAATCACATAAGAGCACTTAAGGGCATTTTGGTAATTTCATGAAAATTTTCTTTTCTCGGAAATTTTTATCACATAAAAGCACACATTTAGGAACATAAACTCAATTAAGGTGATCTTAAAGACTAATAAAAGATCGGGGTATTACAACAGCTGTGCAGAGAGAAAAAGAGAAAGAGAGTGAGAGAGATGAAGGAGTGTGAGAGAGAGCGAGTGAGAGAGATAATGGGTGAACTCACTGACAGAGACGGTGAAACGCCGAGGCGGCGGAGCAGCGACCGCCGACTAAAACGGTAGGCTAGGTTCGAAGTACAGAGATGGAGAAAGGGTGAGAGCGAGAAGAGAAAAAATAATGAGAAAGAGAGAAAGATGAAATGGCAGAGATACAGAGGGAGATTTTCAGAATTAGGGCGGGAGAGTGAAATGGGAAAATTCGCTAAGTGTTATAGATCTATTTCCATTTTACTGAGGGAAAGTTCCCTTAAAAATCCTTCAATAAATGTACCTAGGGAATATTCCCACGGTAAATCCCTCACTAAAATATTTAAATAATTAATAAATTATTAAAAATAAAATTACCGAGGGATAATTCCCTCGGTATTCCCTCAGTATATAGTTCAAAAGTCAACACACATATTTGACTCAATTGATGTAATTGCTCGTTTCTCAAATAATGACAACGTGAATGGTAGAGTAGTTCATATGGATCGAGTAAATTTGAGAGATTAAGAAATTAATACACATATTTAACTCGATTGTTGCTCGTTTCCCAAACAATAGAGTAGTCCGTAAGATCGAGGGACATCAGAGCGATAAAGAAGTCAACACACAATGCTCATTCAATTGTTACTCGATTCTTGAATAATGACGAAGTGTATCGTAGAATAGTTCATAGAATCCAGAAAATCTAATAGATAAAGATTAACACATAGTATATGTTCACTCAATAGTTTGCTCGATCAATTCTCGAAATAACGACGAAGTTTATCATAGATTAGTAACTAAGATAGAGAGAAATCAAAGATATAAATAAGTTAACACACAACGTTCACTCTATTGTAGCTTGTTTCTCGAATAAATGAAGCATCTCATATAAATAGTACTCAGTAATAATCGATTATTGAAAATATGAATGAGTCTTTCATAGATAATGTATTTTTATAGAATTATTAACTAACAAAATACCGACGGAAATATCCCTCAGTAAACCCTAGATAAGAAAGTTCCGTCAATAATCCCTCGGTAACTATATACTGAGGGAAAAATTCCCTCAGTAATCCCTTGGCAACATTTTCAATAAGAAATTATTATTTTCAATATATTATTACCGAGGGATAAAATCTGTCGGAAATATTTTCTTATAATTTCAATATATAAAAATATGTAAATTACCAACAGATAGATATCCCTCGGTAAATTAAATAATTTTTTAATTTGAAATTTGACGTACCGACGGACATTTTCCTCGGTAAATTTAATGATAAATTTAATTATTATTAAAATGTTTACCGAGGGATCTCATCTGTTGGTAAAGTAAATAATAAGTTTTAAATATTTTTTTGGAAATTTACCGAGGGATTTTTCCCTCGGTAATTGTACCGACGGAAAATCCCTCAGTAAATCTGTTAGTAAATATGGCATAAACAAACCTGCGTCACTTCCATCGGAAAACCATCGGCAATCTGTCAGTATGCCATTTCTGGCCGACCCGTGTTTTTTCTGTCGGTATTTACCGATGGATATGGTGTCTCTCGGTAATTCAGTCAGTAAATTGGGTTTTTTTTGTAGTGAGTTAAGTATCTCGACGTCAACGCTCTTGATGGGATGGTACACTTGATTCACGCCCTCCCTCAAGAATGGCGTGATTGGGCAGCTTCTCTTGTGCGAGCCACGTTGTACGTCAGTATCTGGGTGTTTATCTGCACGGTGATTGCAACGGTTTCATCGCCACTATCCCTGGCCAGTTCATTGAGCATGGTGCTCCGCCTCCCGGACCCTTTGACCCTATCCTACCAGCCGAGCCAAACGGTATTGCTCTAGAGCTCAGTCTCAGGACGACCCTGCTCCGTTCTGTGTCCCTTCTCTGCCTCGCCCCGTATTGAGAGCCGCGTTTTAGTTCAGCCCTTACTTGGGAGATGTGCTCCCTATCCGCTCCTTCGACCCTTTTGCCTCATCTAGATTAGTCGCGACACAGCCAGACGGTTTGTATGACCCCTTCAGAGCTCTGCCTCTTTCGCACTACCAGTCTGAGCAGTTCATGTGCCAAGACCGCACTCCTCCTCCAGTGCAGCAAGTAGCTGAGCCTTCTAGGCTGAGACGCAAAGGCATCAACAAAAAGGATGAGCCCTTCGAGAATCCCGCAGTTGATGCTACAGAGGGCACCGATTACCTTCATACGTTCTCAAGCAACCGCTTCTCTTTTCCGTACCCAGCTTTCGAGACTCCGGTAGTGAGGCCTAACCAAGAGCTTGAGTGAGAGGTCAACGGCATAGTCGGCGCATACCTTCTTCACGAGAGTAGCCAGGAGACTCCCCCGTGGGACGAGACTGAACTGGAGGATGTTAACGTCTGCTTCGAGGACGAACAAACTGGAGATATGATGAACCCGTGGGATGTTCCAGGGCAAACCTACGGCAACTTCTTGGAGGTGCTAGCAGCAGCAGAGGGGCAAGTCAGTGAGGATGAGGATCTAGAGGAGGACCCAGAGGAGGACCCCGAGGAGGAGCAGAGAGGTTACGACGATCCGAGCGATGATGGTTCTCACGCTTAGGGTGTAGTTCACGAAAGAAGTGCAAGTTTCGAACAATATTTATTTTCTGTCAAGAGTTCAACTCTTTTTATCTATTCTGCAGTGATGTAAATTATAATACTCGATGCGTAGAATATTTAGTAGAGCCGGACGCAAAGTAGTAGCTCGTGTCTAGTGCGCTTTTGAGGTATAGAACATCATGCTGACGTATAGGAAAGTTTTTCCTTTGTGAATATTTATCCCTTATTTTAGTATAAGTCCTCAGAAGAGGCCATCATTCTGATGATATGAGAAAAAGTCGTTAGGCTATTAAAATCAGCTTTGAGTCTCTTGATTGTTTAAATTATTGCGAGTATTATGAGATTTATTTATCTTTGAGTTATAAGTGAGTAAAGAAAAGAGTCGAGTTATCAAATAAGCTATTTTCTGAGTTATTTGGAGAATGAATTTCTGAGTTAATATATTTGTCGTATGTCACAATGTTTGAGTATATGATTGTGATAAAATATCAAGCATAATATTCTATAAAGATATGTGATTTTGATGATATTATTGAGAAAACATGCAAGTAAATAATTGTTTATTTTATTTTGAGTTGAGAATTGTTTTACTTGCGAGATTGATGAATAAATCCCTTGTTTGATAATATTTTTCTCTATGTGCTTGATAAGTATCGATTGAGAATCATATCCTTCTTGAGAGGAAAATTTTCAAAAGTCGAGAAAATTTTTAAGTTAAGCTTAGTTCATCCGTTTTGCAAAAAAGCTTTTCCGAGTTGCCTAATTTTTAACATTTCTTTTAGAATGCCGCTGAGAAGAAGAAACCATTGAGTCGAAAGAAATGAAGAAGAAGAGCAACAGAAGTAGACCCCGCCTCTTCAAAACGAAAGGTGAATCAAAGAACTCTTTCTTCGTCAGAATCTACCGACTTTTGATGGTAAAGGCAGTCCAGCAGAAGCTGAGGACTGGATTCATTCTCTCGAATGAATTTTCAGGTTTCTTCGATGTGGAGACCGCGAGCGTCTCGAGTGTATGACGTATCAGCTCAAAGGATCCACCGATTACTGGTAGGAAGCCCGGCAAAGAACGTATTCTCCAGATGAACGAGAAAATCTAACTTGGGAGCAATTCAAGAAAGCTTTGTTTGTGAAGTACGTACCCAAGAGTTATCGCAAAGTAGAAAGTCAACGAATTCGCAAATTTGAGGTAAGGAAAGAAGACAGTAGCCGAGTACGACCGTAAGTTCTGTGAGTTAGCTCGTTTTGCTCCCGACAAGGTGGACACAGACGAGAAGATGTGTGAGTTATTTCAAGCAGGTCTAAGGCAAGACATTCACATAGTTCTTGCAAGTTAGAGCGGTAGACTTATGCTGAAGCCCTTAATCGAGCCTTGGACATGGAGTTGGATATGCAGCCAGAAAGAGGATCGCAGTCTTTAGTGACTCCTCAATTTTAAGGCCAAATGACGGCAGCTATAACCCCGCAACCCTCTCAGCATAGCCCGAGCATTAAGAGAAAAGGAAAGTGGAGTGTTGGAATCCACCCGAGCAAGAAGTCGTGGCAAGGAAGGGGACATCAGCAGCATCAGCAAGCTCAAAAAGCAAAACCCCAGCATGGCAATCAGAGTAGTGCATTTTTTTTGGACCCCAAGGACTCCCTGACGAAGCGTTGTCGTTACACTCTTTGCACAAATAAATTTATAAACACCTCTTGCCCAACAAGATAGTAGTTAATGGCAAGTGGGGTCGATCCCAAGGGACTTGGCGTAGATCTGCTCTTCAAATTGAACTCAACTAAAGGGGTTTTGACTGCAATGTATCCTATAACTCAACAAGTAAAATATCAAATAACAAAAGAGTTTGGATTGGGTTTCGAATCCATGATCCTAATTACTCATCACTCGTTCATTGGTGCAAAGATATTTAATTAACTGATCTTATCACTTGGTTTAAGACAAAGATTAGTTTATACCCTAAGGTCACGAAGTCACGATATAAACACACTTAGCCTATGTCTATCCAATTTTACAGATCTTGACCAGAAGACACTTCAGTAACGATGCTGCCCAACATGCATGAAGAATAAATAGACCTAAGACAGCCAAGAGGTAGGTCAATACCGACTGCTCTCCAACACTCTTTACCTTCTTGGGCATGAAAGACACTCTTGAGTTAAATCCCAATTCCTATTAATGACTTAATATTAATATCTAGATGGTGATCAAGCATATGTCAATATCAATTAATTCTAGAATTAATCCTAAGTGTTTCGGGAACAAAATCAATTAACGAACTCACACAATTCGACCTCACGAGTTTAGAACGAGTAATTTACGATCACTTCATCTACATCCAACCCCAACAATAAATTTAGCTAGACATAATATTAAACGAAATCACAAAATATATAAAGGAAATCATAACTGAAATTAAACTGGGAATGGGTTGCTGCCCAAAAGTGTAATTCAGCAACCAAGGTCTTGGCTTCAAGCCAACAACTAAACTACTGCAGAAAATATAAAATGAACGAAAAAGTAAATTGCTCATAGGACTTGTTTCTTCCTCTCTTCCTCTCAAACTAAGAATGCAGAACTAAGCTATGAACTTGAATAAAAATGACACACATTACATAATGGAGTTGGCCATATATATAGGCGATGGAATTAGGGTTGAGGTAGTTTCCTTGTTGAGGAAGGACTCTTCCCTTGCATATTACATCTGCCGTTTTTCTCATCCATGCAGCCACGATTCTCTTTCCTTGCTTGGTAGATATCTTTTTTGATTAGGCACGGCTAGGATAAGGAAAGAAATATTCGATCCTTATCCTCTTCCTTGAAGGAAAAGAAATCTGCTACTGGTCCAACTCGCTTCTTGCCCTCGATGTCTGCCTCCTGTTTTGCTTCCTGTGTTGCCCAAGATCCTGGCTCCTCTGGGTACTCTGTCTGTTGGCTTCAAGGATATGGGGAGGTACTTCCTGACTTGTAGAGTGTATAAAACGTTGTTTCCCAGCTACAAGCCTCCAGCCCTATGCCCATTTGCATCGTATCGCCATTTCAGCATCTCAACAATAGATTTTCCACCGAATTTGCCCAAGATCCCACCTGTTCTTTCCTGCATACCGTCTCTCGACTTTGTGCCCTCCCAGACACACTTTGACTAGATAAAGACTAAAAATATAAGAAAAATATAAGAAAAGATGGACACAAATATGGGTTCATCACTCCCTCCTTGTTCGAAATGTGGCAGGATGCATCAAGGAATCTGCAAGGTAGGAAGCAATGTCTGTTATATTTGTGGTCAACCTGGTCATTTCTCGAACTAGTGCCTAAGTAAACAGCGAAGACCGAATCAATACCAGTCATCGAAGATGAGAGCTATGGAAGGAGCCCAACAGCCAAAGCACCTCTAGGGTCAGCACAAACCGTAGTAGCAGAAGCAGCAGCCCTCTCTGAAGGAGCCGCCAAACTATCAGATGGTGTTTACAATCGACCAGAAACCTGAAGTCAAGGACCTAGGAAATCTTGCAGGCATGGGAAGCTTAAAGGTGTGCTTGTTATTATTTTGTTTGATACCGGTGCATCGCATTTGTTTATAGCTAGAGCTTACATAGAAACCCTTTTTGGTAGATTTGCTTTTGTTTCGCGCGTTTCTCAAATTTAGAATTTGAGTTTGAAAATCATAAGTTATCCGCAAAATCCCTAAATCTAATCCAGATGTGGGATGTGGATATAATCTTGGGAATGGATTGGTTAACCGAGAATTTTTGCGACGATTCGATGCGATCAAAGGCAAATTTTGTTTCAACCTCCTGGAGAAGAGCCGACCCTAGTTCATGGAATCGAGAAGAGAAAGAAAAAGAGTAAGCCAATTATTTCGGCTATGAAAGCAGAGAAGTTGATGAGAAGAAAGGATACGAGAGCGTATCTGATTTACCTCAATAAAGATGAAGAGCAAGAGCTAAGCATTGATGATGTAACAGTGGTGAAAGAGTACAAAGATGCGTTTCCAGAAGTTTTTCCAGGTTTGCCTCTCGACAGGAAATTGGAGTTCACAATTGATCTGGAGCTCGGATCAGCCCCAGTTTCAAATGCTCCATACAGAATGGCCCTGAAAAGAACTACAAGAATTGAAGATTCAATTGCAAGAGTTGTTAGATTTGGCTTTTATTCAACCAAGTGTTTCCCCTTGGGGAGCACCGATTCTATTTTTGAAAAAGAAGAATGGTAGTCTAACAATGTGCATTAACTACCGAGAGCTCAACAAGATTACACTTAAGAACAAGTATCCTTAGCCAAGGATAGATGGTATGTTTGACCACTTGAAAGGAGTCACTGTTTTCTCCAAGATTGATTTGAGGTCTGGATACCATCAGTTGAAAATTAGACAAGAAGATATTCCAAAGACTGCTTTCAGAATGAGATACGAACATTACGAGTTTGTTGTAATGCCGTTTGGTTTGACAAATGCCCCAGCTATTTTCATGGATTTAATGAACCTAGTCTTTCATGAATTCTTGGACAAATTCGTGATTGTTTTCATTGACCACATCTTGGTGTATTCTAAAGACGAGGCAGAACACGAGAAGCATCTTAGAATTCTGTTGGGAAGATTGAGGTCCGAGAAGTTGTACACCAAATTCAGCAATTGTGAATTTTGGCTGAAGGAAGTAAATTTCCTAGGACACGTTTCGTTCAAAGGAATCAAAGTTGACTTAGCCAAAGTGCAAGCGATTCAAGAATGGAAATCGCCAACATCAGCTCATGAAGTCCGTAGTTTCCTTAGTTTGGCAGGTTACTACTGACGATTCATAGAAGGATTTTCCAAGATAGTGAAGCCGATGACGAGTTTGTTGAAGAAAGAATCAAAGTTTAGATGGACGGAGGAATATGAGAAAAGTTTCAAGAGCTTAAGTTGAGATTAACCTCAGCCCCAGTGTTAGCCCTTCCTGAAGCAGGAAAGGACTACACCATCTTCACAGGTGCATCATTAAAAGGTTTGGGATGTGTGCTAATGCAAGATGGAAAAGTGATAGCATATGCTTCAAGACAACTTAAACCTCATGAGCAAAAGTATCCGATGCACGATTTAGAATTGGCAGTCATAGTACACGCTTTAAAGATTTGGAAAAATCATCTCTATGGAGCCAAGTGTGAGATATTTTCGAATGATAAGAATCTGAAGTATTTCTTTGAGCAAAAGGAGTTAAAAATGAGACAAAGAAGATGGCTTGAATTGGTAAAAGATTATGATTGCAAGATTCCTTATCACCCCGGAAAAACCAATATTGTAGCCGATGCGTTGAGCAGAAAAAAAAATCGGAGTTAGGATTTCTCCTCTCCGATGAGGAAAAATTGATTGAGGAATTTGGAAAAATGAGAATCGAAGTTGTTCAGCCTCTGATGACAGTGGAGCAAGTAATTGCCTCCTTAGTAGTTGTGCCAGATTTGAGATCTTGTATTGTAGATGGCCAAAGGAATGATGAGAAGTTAGAGAATTTAAGGCTCAATTGATAGAAAAAAAGGAGTTGAAGATTTTCGAGAATCAAGTGACAACACTTTGTTGTTCTCTGGCAGAATTAGTGTGCTAAATGATGAAGATTTAAATAATGAAATCATGAGTGAAGCTCACGATACCCCGTACATTGCTCATCTCGGCAGTTTGCAGATGTACCAGGGATTTGAAGCAACAATTTTGGTGGGAATGAATGAAGAAAGATGTGGCCATGTATTAAGAAAGGTGTTAAGCTTGTCAGCAAGTGAAGTCTTTGCATCAGAGACCTTATATACCTTTGCGACCGTTACCAGTCCCGAAGTGGAAATGGGATGATATTAACATGGATTTTGTGATGGGTTTGCAAAAGACAAAGAAAGGAAATACAACCATTAGGGTGATTGTAGATAGATTGACGAAGTCCGCTAATTTCATACCTATTCCTATCACCTATGGATCGGACAAGTTGGCCCAGATTTATGTTAAGGAGATTGTTTGTTTGCATGGAGTTCCAAGTACGATTACATGAGATCGAGACTCCAAGTTCACCGCACGTTTTCGGAAAATTTTTAGAAGAAATTGGGAACGCAGTTGCAGTTCCGCACTGCTTATCACCCTCAGACGGATGGTCAGTCGGAAATAACTATATATCCAGATATTGGAAGATATGCTGAGAGCCGTTATGTTAGACAAAGGGGACAATTGGGAGAAACTTTTAGCCCTTGTCGAATTTGCCTTCAACAACAGTTATCAGAATACGATTGGAATGGTGCCTTACGAAGCCCTTTATGGAAAGAAGTGTAGATCTCCACTCTACTGGGATGAAGTAGGCGAGAGGAAAATAATAGGGCTCGAGGCGATTGAGGAAATGATAGAAACTGTTCGTCAGATTTATGAGAAGATTAAAGAAGCTTAGAGTAGGCAAAAGTCGTATGCCTACAATCAAAGATCAGAGTTAGAGTTCGAAGTAGGGAGTAAACTTTTTCTAAAAGTATCCCCTTCGAGAGGACTTTTCAAAATCCTGGAAAGGATTGGAGCTTTCTCGTATAGATTAGCTTTGCCGCCCAATTTTGGGAATTCGCATAATGTGTTTCACGTATCGCAGTTGCGTAGATACGTTTTCGATCCAAAGCATGTAATTCATCAAGAAGACGTAGCACTAAAGCCAGATTTGAGTTACGAGGAAAGACCCGAGGAAATTCTGGATCGTAAGTTGTAACGACCCGTTTCCAAATCCCTTTTATTTACATTATTTTAATTGCGAAATTTCGTATTTCCTTTTAATTTCTTAAATGTGAAATTTATTAATCGAGCTATGATGTAGTCTAAGTCGCGCCGTAGACGAATTTAAGTTTCATAAGATATTATTTTTATTTTTATTTTCCTAATAATAATAATAATAATAATAATAATAATAATAATAATAATAATAATAATAATAATAATAGGATAATTAGAATTTAAATTTCAAAAGAATTGTGTTTATCACTTTAGATTCCTACTCCAATTTAGACTCTTCTCAACCCATTATAAGCCCTAATTCTCCTAACTATAAAAATTAGGATTATCGTTTCTTTTTCTTTTTCCTCTAACACGCCGCACACCACCGCTCAAAGAAATCCTCAATAGTGCTCTTGCATTCATCAACTAGACTTTACGCAGAAAACAAGGTATTATATTGTTTATTTCAATTGTCATTTTACTTTTTCCAATTTCTGTAGTTGGCGTTTTCATACGCATCCTCATATAATTTGTGTTTTATTTATGTAAATCTATATATTAAAATTAAACGTTTCTGCATAGCATGCTATCTATTAGTTATATTTATATAACATATGCCTTAAAGTTCTGACACTTATAGACTTGATAATAAGCTTGATACTTTATGTAATTCAAACCTACAGAGTATTAATAATGAAAATTTAAAATAATAGGTAGATATATATACACGTTATTTCTTATAAGTTGATGTAATAGGGTCTGGATGTGGTTTAATGTATATATATATATGTATATCTTTATACACATAAATATTATATATAGGTGTTTGCATATATGTAAATTTAACTAATTTGAAATTATGTCAACCCATACGTAAGACATAGTTAATGGGATTCGTTTGCTGATTTAGTTTAATAGTTAGTTAATAATTAATTAATGGAATTGATTATTGATGTTTTGGGGAAGAATTATAGTTTAATAAGAAAAGGATTTCTTCTTTATTATTTCTGTTGGTCATGTTGTTTTGATTAACTGAATCCTATAAATGTACATAAATATTATAATTGAAAGAGTCGGGAGATATATAAGTTTTTTTTTAAAAAAAATAATAAAATAAAATTATAATAAATAAATAATCTAGCAGTATACATTTGATGGTTCTTTCCTATTTATTTATTTCACTCATTTGGGTTCTTGTAAGTATACATCACATGATTTTTGATTTTTTCGAAATGTGTAGATGGACATTTCAAGTCACTGGTCTTTAATTTTGTAATCATATATGTATATTTGTATATTATATACATAGTTTTATTAAATTTTTTTTTATTGTAAGCATAATATATCTTTTTAAGGATGTCACAGCCCCAAATCCCGAAGGACGGCAGAAGCCGGGGTGCGACTGGGATTGGAATAAAGAAGCAGGGAAGAAGGGGACTGACTAATTAAACATACATAAAAGACATCATACATTCAATGAACAAGACTTTGACTATTAAAAAGGAAGAGTTAATCACGAAGGATTACTCGACAAAAGGTACTCGAAAGCATCTAAGTTAAAGTTTACAGACTTAATCTACAGTGATTCACCAAATGTACATATTTTCAAAAAGTCTAGAGTTTTGCAGCGGAAAGTAGGTCATAGCTAAAGCAATCCTAACTTCTCAACTCGACTCAACTTCAACCACCGCCGCTCTCGTCGCTTCAACCTGCACAATTAGAAAACATATGCAGGGCTAAGTACAAAAGTACTTAGTGGGCACAATGCCGAAAACATAATCATAAGTAGAGATAATCTGGCATTTCATAATTTGTAGCACATCGGGGTTTTATTTAAAATTAGCCCGTGTCTACTAAAACATTTTCTGACTCTGTATGTTACGTTCAAATCTTGACCAATTCTTATTCACTGTGGCTGGTTACCTCTCAACAGGATACCACATACACCACAGGTTACAAAGTTCACTAACTCTGGAAAGCACTTAATAGCTAACTAAGAGCCGATCATTAGTTAACCTATTTCGATTAACTCTTAAATCTGGAAAACACGAATGTTAACACAGATAGGTAAAAGAGAACTCACATAAAACATAAAACAGTTCATGCCATAATTATCACTTTGAAAACATAGATATCAAAGCAGTAAAGAAAGGTTTTCGAGCATTGCTCATTTTGTTTTATATATAAAAGCCCACCTTAGCGTTTACGGAACTAAGTATGAGCTTCCGTTCTCCTGATCTTCCGTCCTTTCCTTACTGCTGGCTTCCTCCTTCATCGTAAAATAATCACATCTTAAAATCGGTCGTAAAAGATAATCGAACAAGGAAAATTCGAATTAGGTTTTAGTCGTTTCATTTCTTTAGGCATTTGCACGCTACTAGTTTCTTTTTAGTTTAAACGGGAACGAGACTTGAACAAATCTTGTTTAGAACTCGAAAGGTTTTATACTCGACTCTTAGGTCAGTAGAGAAGGTAGTCGTTAACTTATTACGGCTTAAACGATCGAAAGAAACTAAGTTGCGAAGAAAACAACTTAGGAAAACAACTTCTGAAATTTCACTGCACAAGGCAGTAGTTCTGGGGACTGCCCAGAACAGAGGAATTGGAAACAGGGGATGATCCCTGTACCGTTAGAAAGCTTGGAAAGTCTAGTTTATGCTCCAATTTACGGATCTCAAATCCGATAAACGAGCTAAGAAATATTACAGTTTCCGGGAACGGTCGCAAAACTGCCGCGGCTAACCCTAGTTGCTCGATAGAATCGGCGTATAGCTTCCAAAGTTCATTCTAAGTTCTCGTACACGATTTCTCACGAAACTTGACTCTCAAGGCAGTCAACACGTACTCCCGTACGTGAAGGACTCCTTTTCAAAACTCGCTTAGAACTACGACGATCAAACCTCGTCGTTTCAACTACAATTTACTAAACCAAAATCAAGTTAACAAATTCTCGTTTCTGGTTCTCGACTATAACTACAACTCATATTATAATATTCCGGATGCTCATGTCGTCAACTACAAAGTCGTACCTTAGTCCATTATCAACATTATTATCTAATTAGAATCCTTACTCGACTTCTCGATTATTAATTACGTCCACTTGTTCGTCTCTTACGAAATTCTAAAAGTTATCGGAATTCGTTCAAATTCTACGACTTCAATCATCATCTAACGAGATTCATTATTATATACATCATCACTCCATATCATTACTTAAACTCAACTTAAATCGAGTTCTTAGTCTCTTACGATCAACAAAATATTTTTAGAAAATTCTAATTAAATTCATAACATCAACTAATATCATTAGAGACATAAATTCATCAATAAATCATCAACTAAATCAACTACATGAAAACCCCTAATTCTTTCATATTTTACGGTAATAACATATAATTAAAGGGGGTGATTTTCTTCATCAAACATCATTATTAATCCCTTAATCATACTACTATATAATCAATTGATTAATTCAAGTCTTATTACACCATTAATTTGAAAACCCCAATTCAAACCCTAGCTCAAAAATCGGTCCTCATCAAATTCATGGGGGTTTCGATTTCTTTTTGTTTTAATCATCAATTAAACTACTCCTAAGCAATATTATACCATCAATTGAAGAATCCAAATTATCCTACAACAACCCCTAATTTTCGGTACTTATTAGAACTTAGGGTTCTTAAATTTCTTTCAATTTTAATCATAGATCCATAACTAATACACCTAATTACACTAATTAGAGATCAAAACATCTAATTCCCATCATCCAAAATTTCGATCCACATGAAAAATTAAAAGAAATGGATTTGGAATGGATAGAAGTGAAGAGGAGACAAATACTTTGAACTTTACTAAAGGAAGAATTAGAATTCGATGGTTGGATGATGACTTGTGTGAAAATTTTGCTCCAAGAACTTGAAGTTCTTCAATGGTGAATGAAGAACATGAAAGTAGTATATGAGTGTGTGTGTGTTCGAAAATGAGGGAGAGGTAAGTGAGGGAGATGACTAAATTGTTATTATGTATCTAATAAAGACTTAGGTGTAAAGTTAAATAAAAATATCTAAGAGTGAGTCATTATGTTAATACTATATAAAATAAAAAATATCAAGTATAAGAGAGGGAGGGAAGTCGGCCATGAGGGGGAAAAAGAAGAAATTACGCGCTTTTCCGGCGCGATACGACGTTACGGAAATCGAACGACGAAAAACGTAGCTCGGCACAAAATCGTCAAATTCCGATTCGACCAAAAATTCTAACGTATTAGACTTAATCGGAAAATAATATTTAAAAACTTAATTCTAACAAAAACTCGGGACAACACAGTCCGAGTTTCGTCCGGAAAATCAAAAAAACGAACTTTCTCGGGCGAGTTCGTATCGCGATTTCGTGAATGTAAAAATCAGACGGTTTTCATTCTGAGTTCTAGAACTAAAAAGTTTTTGTACGCGATAACCCTAAATACAGTAGTCATCTGATTGACTTCCGTAATTTATTTTCGGAAACGATTTTCACCGTTGGTCTTAGAATTCAGAATCGTAAACTTAGGCGTGCAAAGCCATTTTTATTAATAACTTTAAATTTTAAGACTGTACGAAAATTTTGGGGTATTACAAAGGAGGACTACCAGTATATACATACACAATCAAGCATGCATGCACGTTTATCATTTTAGCAGACAGTCATTTTATTATTCCGAAAAGTTTGGATTTTGAAATATATGCTTAATTATAGAATTTATTTATAAATATTTAGGTGCGGCGCAACTAAGTCCTTAGTATTCTTTTGATTCTTTTGAGTTGCTCGACTCGACTATTCAAGTGACTTAAGGTGTGGGATCTTACTTAAACTTTATACCGTTGATTTATTTTGTCCTCTTTAATACGATGTGATTTGCCGTACGTGATTATTTGACTTTAAGTGTTGAGCGGACCGTGTTAAGTTGTCCATTAACTTGCTCTCACTTGCGTACAATACATTTGATATCATTTGATGAGCAGGACCTGTTGAGTTGTCCACTGACTTTGCTCTTATTTATTGACGCCTTGTACGTTGACATTTAGTGTTGAGTGGACCGTGTTGAGTTGTCCATTAAGTTGCTCTCACTCCTTGTTGCGTATTACTTGACATTAATTTTCACTATGTACATCTGTTTTATTACATTGGACAATATCTGGTATAAGTGCCCACACTAAGTATATTCGCGTATACTTATCCTCAAACTTAAATTTTTCAGGTAATTGAAGTCGGAGGCGTGGACGTGTCGAATGACAAGTCAAAATAAATAGAAATTTTATTTTATTTTTCCTAAGACATTAGAATTCTATATTCTGCATTTACTTTATTTCTTTCCGTACTTATTGCATGCGATTTGTTGGGATTTCTGCCATCTTTTCGTTAAATAAAATATTTCGTCTTCTTTCAACTAAGTTTATTATTATTCTTTATTCAAGAAAAAAAAATTTACTCATATTTTCCGCTGCAAATATTTCTTTAAAATATTAAATATTCTTTTTAAATATTATTTTAATGCTTTAATTTGATTAGGGTGTTACATTATGGTATCAGAGCGGGGATACCGTTCTGTAGACTGCTAAAAAAAATTGAGTATGAATTGATAAGTTAAGTGTCAATTGTCATTCGACCGCTACGCGCTCCGGCCTCAAGGTAAATAGTTTTGAAGTTATTGTAAATTTTGGAGTGAATTTAATTTCGCAATAATTTGAGAGTCTTTACTTGATTGTGATTATTGAAATGTTATTTGTATAAGTGTTTAAGTTATTGGAATATATATATATATATATATATATATATATATATATATATTGCTTCGAACCTAGTCCTCGAACTTAGTAGAACTTAGAAAAACGTACTTACTCGCATCCCCTAATTTTCTGTAGGACGATGGAGGATAATATTTTCTTTGGAGAGCCGTTGAACAACCCATTCTGGAGTTACCAATGGGCAATGTTGGAATTTTGGTGGAAATTTGATTGACCCCGATGTACGTGGGGTCAGTCGGAGGTTGTTGCCAAAGTGATAGAAGCTATTCCAAAGGGAGTGCGTGAAGTCCCATATGAGTTAGCTCGAACGAAATGGCAGTTGCACCCTTCACGTCTTGGACGCATAGAGTTCGAACCATTCGTGGACGAATTGAAGCAGGAATATGCAGACATCTATTACGGAGTCCATGTTCTCGACGATGATGATCCCATGGAAATGCTTGTGGCCGCACCTCAGCCCCCACCAACCGTGGAAAATATTGGTGAAGAGGAGGACCCCTCGGAGGAAGAAGAGGATCCTTCTGAGGACGAGGAAGTCACGGATAATTAAATGGGCGATAATTAGAAGTATAGTTTTAGTTTTTCCTAGAATGGATAGGCAACTCGTTAAGAGATGACATTTTTGTACTCTCCTTAGCACCTTGAATTTGGTTTTGACTTTTGTTAACATTATATTTTTTTTCTGGGAGTGATCTTTAGTTTAATTTTGATCTCGTTGCTATCTCTTGTGCAAGTTAATTCATTTAAGTTTTTGAGGAATTTGTGTTACTTGAATGAAATTAATGTATTTTTGGTGTTTTGATCATTTTATTTCTCTTCCCTCGTATTTCTGTAAGTTGGCGCTAGTAGTAACCGTTAGTGTTGCTGTTGTAGAATAATGGGGCGCCCTCGTGCAACTTCGCAAACGGCGAGCTCTGGAGAAAATCATATGGGCGAATTTCTGAACGCTATACGAGGATTTATGCAGCAGCAGGCTCAGACACACCTGAATGCACAACCACAACCCAATCCTGCACCGGCACCGAATACCACAAACCAAGTGGTGGAACAGTTCCGTAGATATAATCCTCCTCGTTCAATGGACGTGATGGACCGTTAGCTGCTGAGGAATGGTTGAGTGAGTTGGACCGCATCTTCACTCACATCAACTGCAATGACAAGCAAAAGGTTGATTGTGCTATCTTCCAATTCACTGAGGATGCTGGTCGTTGGTGGAAGCATTTCTATGGCACTTTAAGTGAAGAGGGCCTTCCACTACTATGTTGGGCTACTTTTCAGAAAATTGTCATGGACAAGAATTGCTCTAGCTCCTTCCGTGAGAAGAAAGAGAGGGAATTTTATGAACTTAAGCAAGGAAATTCGACTATAGAGGAGTATGAAAGGAAATTCAATCAGTTAGCTGGTTATGCACCTCATGTGGTAAGTACTGAGAAAGATAGAATTGCCAAGTTCAGGAAGGGATTGAGAACCGATATCAAGGGAATTTTGGCTGCTCATGAGATAACTGATTTTGGGGAATTGGTGAAACATGCTGAAGAAGTGGAGTTAGCACTTGAAGTTGAGGTTCCACCGAAATAGATGGACAACCCTGCAAAACGGACCTGGGACAATCGGAACCAAGGAAAGAGTGGGTTCCAAAATAAGAAGGGAAGGTTCGGAAATGTGCGCAATGCTGGAACTGGCTCAAGTTCTAGAGTTGCACCAAACACTGGAGCACCTGGACTTAAGCCGTTGTGTCCCAGATGTGAGAAAAGACATAATGGAGAGTGCTTGATGGGCAAGGGAGCTTGCTATTACTGTTATGAGAAGGGGCACAACTACCACAACTGTCCGAAGAGGCAAGACAATGGGCCAAGAAATGGAGGAAGCAAGGGACCTGAGAAAAAAGGGAATGCTCGTTTCTTTGCCTTAGCTCAGCAAGAGGCAGACAAGGACAGTGACACAATGACTGGTATGTTGTCTATTCTTGGAACTCCCGTTGTAGTTTTGTTTGATACTGGAGCTTCTCATTCTTTTATCTCATCCAAGTTGTGTCGTATGAAGAATTTTGCCTGCGAAGTAGAGAACCTAGCTTTGAATATAAGTATCCCTTCAGGCGATAGTTTAAGTACCGATCGAATTGTTCGAGATCTTAAGTTGGATTTTGGGAGTAGAGAATTAGAAGCCGACCTGTACTGCAAAGACATGCAAGATTTTGACGTGATTCTTGGTATGGATTGGTTAAGTCGAAACTATGCGACGATTAAGTGTCGAGAGAGAGAGGTGGCGTTTGAGATACCAAACGAAAAGAAGTTCACCTTCTTTGGAGCAAGAGTTGGACGAGCACCAATTGTGATATCAGCCATGAAGGCTATCAAGATGCTAAGGAAAGGCAAGTGTCAAGGTTTTTTGGTAAGTATAGTAGGAGTAGAAGAAGATGGATCGTCAATCGAAAAGGTGCCAGTTGTGCGAGACTATGGAGATGTTTTCCCCGAGGAGTTGTCGGGATTACCTCTGAATAGGCAAGTGGAATTCACAATCGACCTTATGCCAGGCGCGGCACCGATGTCAAAGGCACCGTATAGAATGGCACCGAAGGAATTGCAAGAGACGAAGGTGCAAATACAAAAGCTCTTGGACCAAGGGTACATACGACCAAGTGTATCTCCATGGGGAACGCCCGTTCTTTTTGTTAAGAAGAAGAATGGTTCGATGCGTATGTGCATTGATTATCGGGAATTGAATCGTCTCATGATCAAGAATCGATATCCTCTGCCAAGGATAGAAGACTTGTTCGACCAGTTGAGAGGAGCTGGTGTATTTTCAAAGATCGATTTGAGGTCTGGATATCACCAATTGAAGGTGAGAGAGTGTGATATACCAAAGACGGCTTTCCGTACGAGATACGGCCACTATGAGTTTATAGTGATGCCTTTTGGTTTGACAAATGCACCAGCCGTATTTATGGATTTGATGAACCGGGTTTTTCACCCATACTTGGACAAGTTCGTTATAGTGTTTATTGATGACATTTTGATTTACCCTAAGGACGAAGAGCAACATAAGGAGCACCTCAGAATTGTCCTAGAGATCTTGAGAAAGGAGAAATTATATGCGAAGTTTAAGAAGTGTGAGTTTTGGTTGGACCGAGTAGTTTTTCTCGGACATGTAGTAACGGCTAAAGGAATTGAGGTAGACCTGAATCAACTAAATTGTATCTTCTATTAGTTACTCGCAAGAGAACGAGGTCCTAATGTAGTACAGCTAGCTAACTCGAGTCGAATTTCAAGGAAAGCTTAACAGGGCATTTAATTCATGCTTTGCACAAGAAAATAAAATCATTCTAAACATTCTAATCAAGTGGGGTTATTTGGATTGAAACTAAAACAAGATGTAAATGAAATACAAATGTAGAAATCAAGTTAAAACGATCTAGGATAAGAGATTTAGTCGCCTCGAGATAATACAAACAACTAATATAGTACATGCTACGAATCACTTCACATAACGCTTCAAACAAAGAATTGAATACTAACTTTCGTATTCATACAACAATTCTTAGCTAAAAGAATTCTACAAACCGATCCTAGTTAGATTATGCATTTCCGATTAAACCTAACGTTGATTGAACCTAGATCAAATGATAAACTCTTCTCTCGATCTCATTTATCATTTAACACAACCAAACTTTAGCCAAAAGCTCGATAGAAAACAAACCAATTCAATCAACGAACATGTACACGTGAAAACCTACAATTATCTCGATTAAACCATCCCAAATCCTAGACTAAATTATTTAGTTTGTCATACTGGAAATTAAATGCAATAAACAAAAGATAAACATAGCATAAACGAGATAAAAGTCTTACAAATACTTGGAAGTCGTAAACGATCAACGATGCGAAGAACTAAAACCAAATCTAAATTGTTTGGACAAGGAAATAAAATTCTACAGAGTTTTTCTAATTAAACTACACTAAAAACTGGAAAAGAGAATGAGAGTTCGTCCAAAAACCGCCCAAATACATTTATATAGCTAGAAATAACTGCCGTCCCGCGCCGGCGGGAGTCCCGCTCGGGCGGAAAAAGTTCGGCGCAATTCAACCCCGCGCCGGTGGGAGTCCTGCTCCGGCGGAAATCCTAAACCGCATGGTATTCCCGCTCCGGCAGAAAATCTCATCTTCCTCCTCTTCACTGATTTTCACTTCTTTTTCCGCATTTCTTTCGACGTTTCTTGCTTCTTCCGCCACCTTTGTACCTACACACACCACAACACCAAACACCACACGTAAAACCATGACTTGTAATAAAAAAAAACGAATAAAAACATGCTCAACGCACACAAATAATCACACGAAAAACACACAAAGATGAATTAAACAACTCCCCCACACTTGGCATTTTGCTTGTCCTCAAGCAAACCAAAGACACGTAGTATGAATCGACAAACATATTCACCAAATCATCAACACAAGACTTCCTTTTCATCGATAGTTCCAAAGTCAACTAATGCCAATTCTGATGCAATGAAATCTAACCATGTATGTTGCCCGTCAAATAGAACTATCAATTCGATCAAAATGCAACCCATTCTTTAAACTCTATACTTCGTCAGTCGCCTTTACCAGAAGGTCCTCATAATATCAAACATTAACTAAATAACGAGGAATATAAGGATGAATCAACGAGACATGATCATTAGGTTCTATCCATCGAAATTTCAATCCGAGTCTTCTAATGTGGTTTCCCATACTCATCATTTGAATATTTCAAATGAGAGGAGTAGAATCTCAAATTTACCTTATTTATATCCTTCCCTTTTTTGTTTTTTTTTTGTTTTTTTTTTGTTTTTTTTTTTGTTTTTTTTTTGTTTTTTTTTTTGTTTTTTTTTTGTTTTTTTTTTGGCAAGTAGATTAGGATATTTTCACGAGGTTTAATTTTTGAAGATTCTTCAAAGCTTCTTCGTGCGGTTTTCCATGCTCATTAATCGTGCCTTAAGAGACAACGACTAAGAGGAGAAGAATCCACACTACTCACATTTTTTATTCTTATTTCCTTATTTACAAAGAAGACTATCATCTAGGCAACCAACGAAGCATATGTATCAACAGGATCACAATTATCACGTCAATCAAATTCATCAATGACATGCCCCACCACAATGGTTATCAAACAATCACACCTAAATCGACACCAACCAACTAGGTTCTCACGATTCAAGAAAAATCATGCATTCTCGAGTGATTCACACAAACATATCCTCAGTGAGATCGTCAAAATGCTAGACTCACACATAACACAATTTATACTAAAAACATAGCATAACTCATACCATTGCTAACACACCCCCCCCCCACACTTAAAAGAAGCAATGTCCTCATAGCTCAAGGAAAGGAAAGAAAAGGATGAAGGACTTCCTTGAAACAAAGTCCGGTAGCAGCATGAATTGCAAACGAACAAACGACATCAAACCTGAAAGAAAATAACAAACGGAAATGAAAAACAAAACACCATAACACAAATAGAAAGAACAACGCACAAAAAGAATAAAATAGAAAAGAACTCAATCAAGTACCAAATCAATCAATCACCAGAAGAAAATTTCATATTCCTTCCTTCCACACTTAAAACAAGCAATGCCCTCATGGTTAAAATAAAGAGGAAATAAAGAAAACTCCCCTGGTGAAAATAGAAGATTCGATAATTATTCGAGTGGCACAACACGACACCAAAAACCTGCAAGAAAATCAAAGAACAATACCCAAAATTCTACGATACTAATGTAAACATTCATGGGTTGCATCCTATACAGCGCTAGCTTTTAGGTCCCCAGCCCGACCAAGAAAATATTATCCGAATTCAAACTCAAGCTTAAGCCATTCCATCAGTTGGATTAGCTCATCTTCATCTTCCTCAATTGTCCATCATGAGGTTGATGGAATCGTGCTCGTCCCATTTCCACGTGTGAAGTTCTCATTCACACTTAATAATGCATCGTGGTTTGGATTGGCCTCTTTTTTATACGAGTGATCTCCCTGCAATACAATCTCAGAAAAGAAATCATCAGAAGCAATGATATAATGACAATGTTCAACAGTATGAGCAGATGGTGCAAAAATATTTTCAACTTTAGTGGCACTTGATACATTGGTTGTGATCATGAGATGCTCTTTCAACAACTCTATAGGCTCTTCTTCCAAGTTCGCCAAAAATTCATTCACAATTTCATTCTCCTCCAATAGATCAATTATTCCAATGTACGAGCAATGTTCTTGCATAAGAGTTGAGGCTTGCAACTGATCATGGCTAACCAAATAGAACTCGGTTGCATCCTTGATTATCGGCTCCATAAGTTCATTCTCCTCTTCCTGTTGAACTATCTTTTTAACATCATCAGCCAACTGTGCAATTTGAGCATCGAGGCGGTCAGTAGCCTCAGCTCTCTGTTGGCGTTCTGCCTCTTTTTCCATTCTTTGACAAATTAAAGCATAATGCCCATATTCCCCGCAGAACACACAAGTTGCATCTATGAATTGTCGCTGCTCTTTAACTCTTTCCAACATGCGAACCTCGTGAGTCAATGCTGCTATCTGCTTCATTATTTCAAAATCAGGAGTCTTCTCAATTGTAGGGTAAGCGTAATTCCACACATTGCCTTGATACAATGCCATTTGTATACGTTGTGCTCCAGAGCTAAAACTATTTGGCATGTATCATTCAAAACTTTCTCCTCCAAATGTACTAATCGCTGCACAAACAAAAACACAAAAGCTGATCAAGCGCACCTGGGGGAGAAAAAGAAACTACAAACAATATAAACAAAAGTTACAAAAGAAACACAACTGATGGTCCCGATACGAGTTACTGGTGTATGGGGGGGGGGAATACACCAGTTAGGATTTTAAAACTTAACCTTGAAAATGCAAGAAATAGCTGAAAAATGAAAAACACAAGCATACAGAGAATTAACGTGGTTCGGAGATAACCCTCCTACGTCCACGGGGAGTTGTGAGTCCACACAACTCTGTCCAAGTTCTTCTGGACAAACCACTCAGCTTACGCGGGCTGAGCAACCGTTAAGGATAAGTTTGTGGGTACTTATCAATCTTACAGTTTAGTTTTCGGGTACTAAACGACCTAGCTACTCAGTTGCGGGAAGAGTAGGATCCTAAACCTTTTCAGGTGAAAGAAAAAAATGGGGTTCCAACTAAAAGCTCGAACGTGAAGTGACTATGATCTAAATCTCTACAAACTCTCACTAAGTGATGTTCTCAAGGTTCGATCTAAAGACACAAAAACTAACTAACTCTAGAACTCTCAACTGGTGATGTTCTAAGAGATTAAATTCAGTTCAGCTCGTGAAGAATATTGCTCTTTCTTTCGCTCTGTGGTTTCTTCTCGCGTGTGTGTCTTGTATCATCTTCGAATGAATGAAGGCCTTTATTTATAGGCGGAGAGTATCAACTAGCCGTTGGAGGAGCTGTTTATCTCTATTCTTTGAAAGCGATGGCTTGTCTCTCATCTCTGCAGACTTTTCCGATATGGCATCTGTGCTCTTCTGCTTTCCATCTGAGATAGCCTTGTGTTGGGCCAAATGGGGTAATGACTGAACGGTCAAACCCTCACATGACTTCCTTTTTGAAATTCAAATCTTAACAACAGACTTCCAACAAGGAGTGGTCGGTTAAGACTTTCGATCTTCAACTATCTTGTTCTTTAGCTGATGTTCTTTCTGACAACTAACAGTTGAACTCTCAGATGACTTCATCTTCAAGCCGTTGATCTTCTTGGTTGAGTTCTACAACTGATGTTCTGAAACTGAACACTCAGTTGTCTTCCTTGTATCTGATCAGTTGGGTTCGAACGCTCAGATGGCTTTCTTTCATCTGATGTTCTCTTCCCCTTTATTGCTTCTCATCTGATGAAAGCTCAGTTGTTTTCCTTACAACTGATGTTCTATCTCTTGAAAGTGACTTCCCCCCCCCCCCCTCCCCTTTTTTTTTGCATTCTGATGAAGTGAACGCTCAGTTATCTTTCTTACAACTAATGTTCTGTCCGAGTGATGCCTTGTTGCCATCTTCAGCTGGAGACCTGCAAAGATAAAATCTTAACAATGCTCAAACTGCGAGCCTACCTACTAACATTAGGTTCTGGCAACATCTACTCGGTTGGGGTCAGTTGGTTTTGGAATTCATCAAAACTCTTACTAATAAATTCCCAACAATTTCCCCCTTTTTGATGATGCCAAAACCACTTACAACTTTAAACCACTATTGATCTAAACCTCACTAACTCATCTAAAATCTCAGCTAAAATTCTAGACAGTCTATAAGATAAAACATCAAAGGGTTAGCACAGTTATAACATGGTATTTAAAAGAATTTGTGATTCAGAGCTTGGACAATGAGGGATTGTTCATCAAGGTGAATCGAATATATATACTTGAAGTTTTCATTACGATTGATGATTACACAGATAGGTACAAAACAGTTAAATTACATCAGTTGCTTAAAAACTAATTCAGCTCAATACTTCTGGCCATACTTGCTGAAGATACGGACAAAGATCTCTCTCTTTGCAGCTGATTCGATCCCAGAATCAACTCCATGTTCTCTGCACACTTGTCTTGCTTCAGCCATGAGTTTTCGTCTGTTGGGAGTACTTGTGCCTGAGATGAACGAAGGGTAGTAAGTGACTTTCTTGGGAGCAGGGACGGTGTTCAAGTCATATCCAGCTGTGATCATGGCTCGTTTAAATTGACTGAACATCCCCGGATCGCCAGTATACAGCTCGGTCAATGCTTCTCTGAAAGCTATCTGTGGATCCTCAGTTGTATAGACTTTTTTGTAGTAGAAGTCATTCACAAATTTTTGTTTGAATGATTCCCAGTCTTCATTCCAATAAACTGGCATCCACATGTCAACGTGCTTAAACCGAGATTGGAGCTTGGACTTCCCTTGCAGCTGATGTTGCCTCTTTCTTGCCTCAGCCTTTGCTTGATGTTTGTTGATTCTTTTTCGGCTACGGCTGGCAATGTTCCTGTCCAAATTTCTGGCAATTTTGTCCAGCTCCTCCTCAAACTTCTTGACACCTTTGGCTTGGCCAGCTGCGAACTTCTTAATCCATGCAGGATTCATATAATCATTCTCCTTAGCACCCATAGCTTTTGCAACAGCAATGCACTCTTCGAGTTCTGCTGCTAGCTCAGCTATGGCATCGTGGGAGATTCCAGCTTGCTTGGCCTGCTCAATGTCCTCAGCCAGTTGATCTCCGACAGCAGTAGATTTCTTTTGAAGTTTCTTGTCGGTTGGCTTCCTCGGATCAGACATTTGAGTTGTCTCTGTCTCTTCCAGCTGAGATTTTGAAACTCCTTCCCCCTGAGTTTCAGCTTCCTCTGGCTGCTTATCTTCCCCCTTTTTGGCATCAGCAAAAAGAGTTGCGATTGAGCCATTCAGGGAGGTGAGGGCTTGTTCAGCGAGCTGAACTCGGTTGAATAGTTCATCAACTGCACATTCTATTTGAACCTCCTTTGCCAGTTCACCGTCACCACGCTCTTGTTCTGCTTTCCTCAAGGCGGCGAGAGTTGCAGAGGTTTCAGCTTGAAAGGTTGCAAACTCAGCTCTATGAAGCTCGAACTGAGAAACCCATTCTTGATCTTGGGTGTGTTGAGACTTAGCGAGGTTGGAGTCGGCGACGGACTTGTATATGTTCAGATCTGAACTGACTGCACGAACTGAGGTCTTGAGTTCATTGATGGCTGTGTTGGAGGATGTTGTGAATGCATCCATCTTCTTCTTCATCTCAACATTATTTGCTAGCAGCTACTTGTTTTGCTCTTCCTGAGCTTTGATCAGGAGCAGCTGTTCTTCTTTGTTCTGCTGGATGGTTGACAGCAGCTCTGTTCTCAGCTGAGTGACCCTCTCAGATATCAGCTCACAAATTTTGTCTGTGGAAGGAGCTGTCTGAGAAGAGGGTCCAGACTGGTGTTGCTGCTGATCTGGTTGGTCAGCTGGTGGGGGCAGTACAGTGACCATGGCCTGACGATTTGCCAGGTACTGTTGAAGTGTAGCCTCTTCCTGCTGAGCTGCTGCTTCAGTTGCATCAATCTCATCGACAAACTCAGCACTCTTGGCTAGCATAGAGTCCAGAAAGGTGACAGCTCCTGCATTGTTGCACAGATCCCTTGAGTCTGTCCCTTCAGCCTTGCTGAGATCAAATCTGCGACTCAGAACAGCGATCTTGTTCTTGTATGCAACCTCAAGGTTGGAGTAGTCGAAGTACTCTCACAGGCGTGACTCATCAGCCTTGAGGTGGTCCCAGCCATAGATTCGGAGGGTGTCTTCCTTGACATACCAGTAGCTGAAGATGATGCTAAATTGGTATATCAGCTCTGTGCCAAACATGGTAAAGATCGGCATGTGGCGAGCTTCAGGAAACATCCCGACGAGCTTCTTGAAGCAATAGGCTAGCTTGCTTTCATGCTCAGCTACAACAGCCTGATGGTCTTCTTCTTCATTGATGGGGGAGGGTTCTATTGAGTAGGTATATGGTTCAAACGGTTCTTCAACATTGGCCAAAGAACTGGTCACAATGTCGGCATCGAGCGAGAGGCTCGGAATCATTGTCTGAGGATCAGTTGTGAGAATCTGATCCTCTTTGGTTGGTGATTGGGCTGGCTGGTCAGTTGGACTGGGTAGGGATCTGGTCGAGGTTGGGATTCCTTGGACTGTATCAGCTACGGGTGGGGGAGAGGGTAAGCTGTGTTCTGACTCCTCAGATGATGACGAGCTATCTGAGGATGAGCTCGACTCAACGACATCTATTTCCTTCCCTTCCACCATTGACTCTGGATCTCGAGGAGCAAAGGTATACGCAGCTGGGTCAACCGACAGACTTGAGTCAGTTGACTTCTCAGCTGGTGTGTCCTCCGCTGGCTTCTCCTCAGCTGGCAACTTCTCAGCTGGTTGCACAGCTGGCTGCTTGAATCGAATCTTCGGTCTCTTCAGGAGAGGTACCTCTTCTTCTTCTTCTTCTTCTTCATCAGTCTCATTTCTCAGCTGGCGTTTAGAGGTTGATCTGGTTGTTCGACCAACTGTTGTAGGAGGTTGAGACTTCAACTGTGCCTCAGCTGTGTCTGCTTTCACAGCTGGCTTTCCAGCTCCCTTCTTGTCTTTGGGAGTGTATACTGTAGACAAGACATCCTGAGCCTTTTTAGCTGATGGGAACAGCAACAGCTTCTTCAGGGGAATTACTTCGCTGTCTTCCCAGGTCAGGTTCTGGTCCTTGGTGGCACTGAGGATCATCGCAGAGATCTTGGTGCCGAAGTTGATTGAACCTTTCACACTCAACAACCGCTCTCCGGACTCAGTTGTGATCTCGGAAATCTTCTGTTGCTCCAATAGCAACTGATGTTCGAAGTACTAAAGCCAGTTGACCTCGTGTTTCTCTTCCAGAGCCTTCTGCTGCTTCAGTTTAGGACGGCTGATATCCCCAAACGCTCCACCGTATCCAAATGCAAACTTAGAAATGACATCAAACAGAAGTCGATGTTGAGGCTTCAACTTTGTCCTTTGCATGCTACTCTTCATCTTTTCTGGGATGATCAGTGCCTGCTGAAGGAATTCATCCGCTTCTTTATCAGTGAAGTTGACAATGATGTCTGTGGCCTGAAGATTTCTTGGAATGATTTTGGCGAGTTCTTCAGACACACGTATCTTGACGGCGGAATCATGACTGTTCTGGAAACTCCATCGCGCTGTTTGCAGGAAACCGTAGAAACAAGACCAACTTGGGTATCGTGATGTAAGTTGAGATAGAACTCTCCAACTTGTTTCCTGAGAATGAGGGAGGGAGAAAAGAAGGCCGTGAGCGGAGAGAAGATCGGCGAGGGGAGAGAGCTCCGGTGACTCCAACGCATCCGTCGAAAGGATATGCTCAAAATGTATCTTCGATATCAGCATATCGAATGATTCCTGGAAAGTGGCTGGTTCTTTAGAAACCATCTTCTTGGAGGATTTGGGTGCCATTGTGATTTGCAGAGAAGATATATATATATGCAAAGAGGAAAGAGAATATTAGCCAAATTTGGAGAGACAGAATTAAAGACGATGATGAACAGTTGTATTGATATGCACGAATGAGGAAAATAGGAGATATCTTCCTGATTTTTCGCCTTATATAGGTCTTGACTCGGATGAAAATGACGGCTGGGGTTAAATGGCGCGAATCCATCAACGGCTGAGATCACGCGACTGTTGACTATCTTTGACTTAACGTTTTGATCCGAGTTCCAATCAGCGCGTGAGAAGGTGTACAGTTTATCTTGTCAGCCCAGTCGCACTATAAAGTAGGCTATGGATGTTCAGCCGTATTTTACATTTAATACGACATGATGGCTATTTTTAATGTAACTGACTAGTTCAGGAATGTTTGAATTTATTTCAAACATTCTCATTTAAGAACATATCACATTCAGCCATAAATGTTACCTGCCAGCTGATGTCGAAATCAGCTGAGTTCCCATGTTGCAGCATACCATCAGCTGACTCGAGTTCGTCTGTTCAGCTGACATCTAATTCCTTCGGTTGGCAATCTGCATCTGATCGGCATACCATCAGCTGACTCGAGTTCGTCTGTTCAGCTGACGTCTGATGTCATCAGTTGGCGATCCGCTTCTGAGATTCCCCCTTCATCTGAGCTTCCCCCTCAGATGGATATCCATCCCTTTTCCCCAGTTGACTTCTCATCTGATGGATCCAACAGTCCAAGGAGGTCACACAACATCTTGAACCGTGCTTCAGCTAGAGGTTTGGTGAAGATATCAGCTCTCTGAATCTCAGTTGGAATCTTCTCCATGGACACATCCTTCTTCTCAATATGATCTCGGATGAAATGATGTCGGATGTCAATATGCTTCGTCCGAGAGTGGTGAACATGATTCAAGGAGATAGCTATGGCACTCGAGCTATCACAATGAATGGGAACCTGTCCAGTTGCGACTTCATAATCTCTCAGCTGTTGCTTGAGCCACAACACTTGCATGCAACAGCTTCCGGCAGCCATATACTCTGACTCGGTTGTAGAAGTGGCAACACATGCTTGTTTCTTGGAGAACCATGAAACTAGCTTGCTTCCCATGAACTGACAGTGTCCAGAAGTAGACTTCCTATCCAACCGATCTCCGGCTAGATCTGCATCTGAGTATCCAGTCAGTTGGATATTGTCGTCAGTTGGATACCACAATCCAACATTAACAGTTCCCTTCAGGTACTTGATGATGTTCTTTACTGCCAACATGTGTGCTTCCCTTGGTTGAACTTGGAACCGGGCACACACTCCAACTGCGTATGATATGTCTGGCCGGCTGGCAGTCAGATATAGCAAAGAACCAATGATCCCTCTATACTTACTGGCATCCACGAGCTTTCCTTCAGTTCCAAGTTCAATCTTCTAGTTAGTATTCATTGGGATCCTTGTGATCTTACTTGTCTGCAATCCAAACTTGGTGATGAGCTCTTTTGTATACTTGGATTGATTGATGAAAATCCCTTCTGGCGACTGCTTCACTTGTAATCCAAGGAAATAATTCATCTCGCCCATCATTGACATCTCGAACTTCTCCTTCATAAGATCTGAGAATTTCTTGCACAGCTCCTCTGACTTGGAACCGAATATGATGTCGTCAACATCGATTTGCACAACAAGAATGTCATCTCCAACTTTGATGGTGAACAGGGTTTTGTCAACTGACCCTCGTTTGAAACCTGAGTTCAGAAGAAAACCACAAAGAGTGTCATACCAAGCCCTTGGCACTTGCTTTAGTCCATAGATAGCTTTCTTCAACTTGTACACTCTTCCATCTCCAGTCTCAAAACCAGGAGGCTGTTCAACATATACATCTTCCTTGATATCTCCGTTGAGGAATGCACACTTCACATCCATCTGATACACCTTGAACTTGTGATGTGCGGCATAAGCTAGAAAGATTCAGATGGCTTCCAGCCTTGCAACCGGCGCGAAGGAGTCCTCAAAATCGATTCCTTCTTGTTGGCAATATCCTTGAGCTACCAACCTTGCCTTATTTCTCACTATGAATCCAATGGCGTCTCTCTTGTTTTTGAAAATCCACTTCAATCCAATTACCTTGACACAATTTGGTCTTTCTACCAACTCCCATACACAGTTGCATAGAAACTCATTCAGTTCTTCTTGTATGGCTGTTATCCAGTGAACACAGTTGAGAGCTTCCACAACGTTCTTCGGTTCTGGCACATCAGCTACAAAGCAAGAAATCATGGCAACATCTCCAGCTTGCTCGAACTCCTCTAGAATTGCCAACTCCTCAGCATATTGGGCATAAGTGTTGGAATCTTCCTCGGTTGAATCCTGAGTCGCAATTCTGCTTCTTGTACGAACACCTTCGGTTGGATCTCCGATGATGTTGTCAGTGGAATGAACTTCATACCATCTTCGGTTGCGTCTTCCTTCTTCTTCCAACTGTGGCTGTTCCGAGATCTGAGTTGGAGTCTTCAGAGCTGGTGATTGATCAGCTGTAGAGTCTGGATCCTCAACATTTACATTATTTTGAACTGGACTTGGTTGAGCTTCGGATGCTGATGCAGTTGGAGGGACATCAGCTGGAGTTCCCCCTTGAGATGAGCTGGGGTCCTCGCATTCATCTTCAGAAGAGTATGGATCCTCATCCTCTGTTTCCCATACCAGTGGTTCAGCTAGATTCTTTTCCCTTAGAGCTTGTGATATGGTGAGAACAGGTGGAACTTGTGGATTGCCCTGTTGTCCTTTAGCCTGTTCCCTACACTCAAAAGTAGATTCATCAAAACTAACATGAGGTGTTATCTCCACAACACGAGAGCTATTGTTGAAAACTCTATAAGCCTTGATCCGAGCGACATATCCGAGAAATATGCTTTCCGAAGCTTTGGCATCAAAAGTTTTCAACTGAGTTTTCCTATTGTTGTGAATATAACACTTAGAACCAAAAACACGAAAATAAGAAATATCTGGCTTCCTGCGTCTCCATAGCTCGTATGGTGTCTTTCCCAACTGCTTGGTCAGAAGAGACCGGTTTTGAGTGTAGCATGCAATGTTGATGGCCTCAGCCCAAAATCTTTTTGGCAGAGCTGAGCTGGTTAACATGGATGTAGCTGCATCCTTCAGTGTTCTGTTCCTTCGTTCAGCTACTCCATTCTGTTGTGGAGTACGTGCGGCTGATGTTTGATGGGTAATTCCATGCTTCTCGTAGTACTCGATGATGGTTTCATTTAGAAACTCAGTTCCTCGATCTGATCGGATAGAAATGATCTTCATCTCTTGTTGGTTTGATATCCGATCCATCAACTTGGGTAGCTCATCTCAGGTTTCACTCTTGTGGCGCATGAAGATGGTCCACGTATATCTTGAGTAGTCATCAGTTACAACAAGGGTGTACTCGTTCCCATTCATGCTCTTGGGTGTAACTGGCCCGAAGAGATCCATATGGATCAGCTATAACACTCGATCAGTTAAGGGAGTTGATTTCAACCGGAAGGAGGATCTAGCAAGCTTTCCCAACTGGCATGCACTGCAGATATGTGTTGTTGAAAACACTCGGTTTGGTATGCCTCTTGCATGTTCTTGTCTGGCGAGTCGGTTCATTGTCTTGAAGTTCAGATGGTTGAGCCTTTTGTGCCACAGCCAGCTCACATCTGAACTGCTCTTTGATAGTAAGCAGGTGTCAGGAAGACTACTGTTCCAGTCAGCATAGTAGACATTCCCGGTTGGCGATCGATTTCCCAACAATATGACCTGCTTTGATCCGACATCTTTAACCCTGCAACCCTGTGCATTAAACTTGACAGAGAAACCATTATCATAGAATTGGCTGATGGAGAGCAAGTTATGCTTCAATCCATCAACATAAGAAACATTAGAGATCGAAACACGATTGGTTTCAAGGGTACCGTAACCTCTGGTGTAACCTTTTGAGTTGTCACCAAAGGTAACCGATGGAGCTTCTTTTTCCACGAAACTTCCAAGCAAATCCTTCAGATTTGTCATGTGTTTCGAGCATCCACTGTCCATCACCCACATTGTTGCAGACGCTTTCTTCTTCCTCAGCTGTTTCTCCTAAACCTGCAAAGAGAAACTCGCTTAGGTCCCCAATTTTAGTTGGGTCCTGGAGGGTTAGAACCAGTTCCCCCTGGAACTTTGCGTCGCTTTTCCCTGTATACTCGGATGGATTTATCATTCCAGATCAAACTTTTCCTTCATCATCAACTATAACAACACCTCGGTTATCCTTAGGCTTGTTGTTAGTAGTGATGTTCTGTTTCTTGGGAGGAGTTGGATTTCTCCCATATTGAACTCTCGGAGGTGAGGCTTTCCCCCTGTTTTGATGGCAATTTGTATCCTGTTTGACTTGTCTGGATGATTCGACGCCATGTTGGAATCTTTATGGTTGATTCTGATTCCAACTCCTTGAGTGTTGTTGATAGGTGTTCATGCCCTGTTGATGATTCATGTTGTGGCATGAGTATCTCCAACTGTTCGACCTGTTCCTTATCGGTTGACTCGGTTGGAACCTTTGGTTGAACTGGGGATGGAACCGCTGTTGATTCAGATGATTGAACCCTTGTTGGTTCTGCGGTCGGTTCCATTCTTTCTGTTGTTGACTCTGAGATTGATGCAGAGGTCGGTTCTGATTCTGAGTTCGGTTGCGATTATGTCTTCAACGCCTCTGATTTCTTCTTTTGACTTTTAGAACATTCCCCCTCGGTTGATGTCCCAACCGATGGAACATTTTGTCTTCCATCTACTACTCCTTTTCCCTTCTCAGTTGTAATTCCATTGGTCGGTTGATCTTGCTGAGAAACGGAGGTTGAATTACTTTGTGGTGACTCAGATTCCACTGTGTTCAGTTCGACAGCCTTGACCTCAACAGCTTTGATGAAGGTTGCTGAAGGAATTCCACTATCTTTAATCACATCATAACCGAGTCCTGACACGTCATCCATCTGTCTGCTGTAACTGATAAGATTCTCTATGATCTTGGATGACTGATACAGCTTGATTAGATTGTCCTTCTCAGTTTGCAACTCCTTGAGGAGGACAGTTATCTGCTCGGTTTGTCCATCTGACTTCTTTATCAGCTGGTCGATCTGAGCCTCTTGATTTTTCAACTGATCTTGCTGCTCCTCTTGGTCGGTTCCAAGTGCCATGAGGCATTGATTCTGACTGATGGCGTTGTTGGTAGAAGTCAGCTCATCCTCATCTTCAGTGTCAGTGAAGATGTCCATGTCGTCAGCTGCTTCTTCTGCAACCATGGCCTTGTTCTTTCCAGCTTGTTTGGCCCTCAACGCTTCTCTCTCTTTCTTTGAGAGGTTTGGACAGTCAGCTTTGAAGTGTCCCTCCTTGCCGCATTCAAAGCAACCGTTGGTGACAGGCTTTGAACTGTATCGAGTTCGGTTTGATTTGTAGAATCGTTTGTATTTCCCGAACCGAGTGTCCATGTCGGCTAGTTTCTTTGATAGGGCTGCAATGCTCTGTTGCAGTTTCTCTCTGCTTGGCTCCTTTGCAGTTGTGTCAGTTGATCTGGTTGGCCTCGATGTTCTCAATTTGGAGTAGTCAGCTCGAAGAGCAACTGACTTTGAGGCTGTGCCAACATCCTCAAGTCGACTCCTCTGAACCGAGGACTGAGATCTTCTTCGGTTCACCTTATACTCATTTCCCTTTAAGATTGAGAACAATCTTTCAGTTCCCATTTCACCAAGGTCAGCTCGGCTCTCGTGGATATTGGTGAAAGTATCCCACTCAGCCGGTAGAGCTTGCAACACTTTGAGATTGATTTCTCTTAGTGTATATTTTTCTCTTCGGATGGACTGGATTCTTCTGAGGATGTCCATAAACCGGAGCTCTAGCTGATCAATTGTTTCATCGGTCTTCAGACAAAAATTGTCGAAGTCTTGGCATGCATGTGAGAACTTGTTCTCCTTCGTCTCATCGCTTCCTTCACTCAGCGATGCCAGGATATCCCACATTTCTTTGGCTGTTTCACACTCTTCAATCCAAGGGAGATAATCTTGTCCAACAGTGGACATAATCGTGCTTTGAGCCCAGATATCCAACTGGCTCACCTTGGCTTCTTCTGGAGTGTAGTCTTCCGGCTGCTTCTCCACAAACTCCACAACTGTGTCCCCATTGTTGGGATTTGTAGGAGTACGAGCTATTCTCTCTTTAATAATGATCGGTCCGGAAGAAAGTACTTGTTGCATCCTATGATGCTTCGACAGTAAGATCTTCTTCATCCGTGTCCTCCAGGATGTATAATTTACTACCGAGAACATGACAACGATCTTGTCCTTGACGTCCATCTGCACCCAACAACAGAACAAATATGCAAGCAAGTATGCACAAGCGTGAAAAAATAGATCTGTTCAGTTGACCACTGAAGAAACTTTCTCAAATTCACACCTTGTGAAACAGAGTCAGTAGTCTTTTGAACCACTGCTCTGATACCACTTGATGGTCTCGATACGAGTTACTGGTGTATGGGGGGGGGGGGGAGAATACACCAGTTAGGATTTTAAAACTTAACCATGAAAAAATACTTCAACCGAGTAAAAAGGACTCAGTTGGAATCTCACAGCTGAGTAAGCAACCTCAGCTGGAAGAGTGGTGCTGTGCGGAATGTGGTGGAAATTAAACTCGTAAAACAACTCACGCTTTTAAGCACGGTTGGTCAATAACCAAAATAGTTGAGTATGAGCAGATGCAGTTTGTATGATGGTTAGTCAGTCAGTTGAATTCAAGAAATAACTGAATAAAGAAAAACACAAGCACACAGAAATTTAACGTGGTTCGGAGATAACCCTCCTACGTCCACGGGGAGTTGTGAGTCCACACAACTCTGTCCAAGTTCTTCTGGACAAACCACTCAGCTTACGCGTGCTGAGCAACCGTTAAGGATAAGTTTGCGGGTACTTATCAACCTTACAGTTTAGTTTCCGGGTACTAAACAACCTATCTACTTAGTTGCAGGAAGAGTAGGATCCTAAACCTTTTCAGGTGAAAGAAAATGTTGTTCCAACTAAAAGCTCGAACGTGAAGTGAGCTATGATCTAACTCTCTATGAACTCTCACTAAGTGATGTTCTCAAGGTTCGATCTAAAGACACAAAAACTAACTAACTCAAGAACTCTCAACAGGTGATGTTCTAAGAGATTAAATTCAGTTCAGCTCGTGAAGAATATTGCTCTTTCTTTCGCTCTCTAGTTTCTTCTCGCGTGTGTGTCTTATTTTTTTCTTCGAATGAATGAAGGCCTCTATTTATAGGCGGAGAGTATCAACTAGCCGTTGGAGGAACTGTTAATCTCTGTTCTTTGAAAGCGATGGCTTGTCTCTCATCTCTGCAGACTTTCCCGATATGGCATCTGTGCTCTTCTGCTTTCCATCTGAGATAGCCTTGTGTTGGACCAAATGGGGTAATGACTGAACGGTCAAACCCTCACGTGACTTCCTTTTTGAAATTCAAATCTTAACAACAGACTTCCAACAAGGAGTGGTCGGTTAAGACTTTCGATCTTCAACTATCTTGTTCTTCAGCCGATGTTCTTTCTGACAACTAACAGTTGAACTCTCAGCTGACTTCATCTTCAAGCTGTTGATCTTCTTGGTTGAGTTCTACAACTGATGTTCGGAAACTGAACACTCAGTTGTCTTCCTTGTATTTGATCAGTTGGGTTCGAACGCTCAGATGGCTTTTTTTCATCTGATGTTCTCTTCCCCTTTACTGCTTCTCATCTGATGAACACTCAGTTGTTTTCCTTACAACTGATGTTCTATCTCTTGAAAGTGACTTCCCCCCCCCCCCCCCTTTTTTTTTGCATTCTGATGAAGTGAACGCTCAGTTGTCTTTCTTACAACTGATGTTCTGTCCGAGTGATGCCTTGTTGCCATCTTAAGCTGGAGACCTGCAAAGATAAAATCTTAACAATGCTCAAACAGCGAGCCTACCTACTAACATTAGGTTCTGGCAACATCTACTCGGTTGGGGTCAGTTGGTTTTGGAATTCATCAAACTCTTACTAATAAATTTCCCAACAACAACAAAAATCACAAAAGCACAAAAACAAACAAAAGCATAAAAACACAGACAAGAAAACGATCAAACACACCTGAGGGAGAAATAAACAAAAACAAGAACAATAAGCACACAAACAACAAAATATTTACAACACGAAATCACACAAACATAAGCACGAAAACAAATGCCTAAAGCCTTCCCCGGCAACCGCGCCAAAATTTTGAATCAACTAAATTGTATCTTCTATTAGTTTCTTGCAAGAGAACGAGGTCCTAATGTAGTACAGCTAGCTAACTCGAGTCGAATCTCAAGGAAAGCTTAACAGGGCATTTAATTCATGCTTTGCACAAGAAAATAAAATCATTCTAAACATTCTAATCAAGTGGGGTTATGTGGATTGAAACTAAAACAAGATGTAAATGAAATACAAATGTAGAAATCAAGTTAAAACGATCTAGGATAAGATATATAGTCGCCTCGAAATAATACAAACAACTAGTATAGTACATGCTACGAATCACTTCATATAACGCTTTAAACAAAGAATTGAATACTAACTTTCGTATTCATACAACAATTCTTAGCTAAAAGAATTCTACAAATCGATCCTAGTTAGATTATGCATTTCCGATTAAACCTAACGTTGATTGAACCTAGATCAAATGACAAACTCTTCTCTCGATCTCATTTATCATTTAACACAACCAAACTTTGGCCAAAAGCTCGATAGAAAATAAACCAATTCAATCAACGAACATGTGCACGTAAAAACCTACAATTATCTCGATTAAACTATCCCAAATCCTAGACTAAATTATTTAGTTCGTCATACTGGAAATTAAATGCAATAAACAAAAGATAAACATAGCATAAACGAGATAAAAGTCTTACAAATACTTGGAAGTCGTAAACGATCAACGATGCGAAGAACTAAAACCAAATCTAAATTGTTTGGACAAGGAAATAAAATTCTACAGAATTTTTCTAATTAAACTACACTAAAAACTGGAAAAGTGAATGAGAGTTCGTCCAAAAACCGCCCAAATACATTTATATAGCTGGAAATAACTGTCGTCCTGCGCCGGCGGGAGTCCCGCTCCGGCAGAAAAAGTTCTGCGCAATTCAACCCCGCGCCAGCGGGAGTCCCGCTCCGGCGGAAATCCTAAACCGCATGGTATTTCCGCTCCAGCGAAAATCCCGCTCCGGCGGAAAATCTCATTTTCCTTCTCTTCACTGATTTTCACTTCTTTTTCCGCATTTCTTTCGATGTTTCTTACTTCTTCACACGAAACACCAAACACCACACGTAAAACCATGACTTGTAATAAAAAAACGAATAAAAACATGCACAACGCACACAAATAATCACACGAAAAACACACAAAGATGAACTAAACAAGACCCGAGCAAGGTGGAGGCCGTTAGTAATTGGAAGACACCTACTAATGCGGGCGAAGTTAGAAGTTTTCTTGGACTCGCGGGCTATTATCGAAGATTCATCAAGGGATTTTCGAAAATAGCGGGACCAATGACTAACTTGACAAAGAAGGAGACAAAGTTTGTTTGGACTGAAAGGTGTGAACAAAGTTTTCAAGAGTTTAAGCGTAAGTTAATCACGGCTCCGGTTTTGACTACCCCCGATGGTTCCGAAAACTTTGTCATCTACACCGATGCATCGTTACAAGGCTTTGGATGTGTAGTGATGCAAAATGGAAAGGTTATTGCTTATGCCTCGAGACAATTGAAGAAGCATGAGCTTAAGTATCCCACTCACGATTTGGAGTTAGCAGCGGTGGTACACACACTTAAGATTTGGAGGCACTACTTGTATGGTGTTAAATGTGAGATATACACCGATCACAAAAGTTTGAAGTACTTCTTCACTCAAAAGGAACTCAATATGAGACAAAGAAGATGGTTGGAGTTGGTGAAGGACTACGATTGTACAATACTGTACCACCCCGGAAAGGCCAATGTGGTGGCCGACGCGCTCAGTAGAAAGGGTGAAGGACGTCTCAATGTGATGATCACTGAAGAAGAAGTTCTTGCAAGAGAATTTGAAAGGCTGGGTGTTGAAGTGGTGACCCCGACCGCTAGAAAGGCTATAATGGCTGCTTTGATTGTTCAACCTACTTTGAGAGATCGAATCAAGAAATCCCAAGAGACCAATGAGTTCTTGCAAAAGATCAAGGGTCGGAGAATGAATGGGGAGTTGACAGATTTCTTAATCTCGGAAGATGGGACACTAGTCTTTGCAAATAGAATATGTGTGCCCAAGGATAAAGATCTGATAAGAGAGATATTGGATAAGGCGCATCGTACTCCATACACCGCGCATCTTGGTAGTACCAAGATGTACCAAGATCTTCGAAGGACATTTTGGTGGAGAGGAATGAAGAGAACTATAGCCAAATATGTTGGGAGATGTTTGACGTGCCAAAAGGTTAAAGCGGAACACCAACGGCCTGCAGGATTACTAGTTCCGTTAACGATCCCCGTGTGGAAATGGCAAAGAGTTACAATGGATTTTGTTGTTGGACTTCCGAAAAATGTGAAAGGACATGATGCCATTTGGGTGATTGTGGATTGGATTACTAAATCAGCACATTTTCTGCCTGTGAGAATGACATTTTCAATGGATCGACTTGCGCGATTGTATGTGGATAATGTTGTGAGATTACACGGAGTGCCTGCTTCGATTGTATCTGATCGAGATCCAAGATTTACATCCAAATTTTGGAGGAGTTTGCACGTAGCAATGGGAACCAAATTGAATTTCTCTACTGCATACCACCCTCAAACGGACGGCGAATCCGAAAGAACTATCCAGACATTGGAGGATATGTTGCGAACTTGTGTGATCGACATTGGAGGCGATTGGGAGACTCACTTACCTTTAATTGAGTTCGCCTACAATAATAGTAATCAGCAAAGCCTTGGTATGGCTCCCTTTGAAGCACTCTATGGAAGAAAGTGTAGGTCGCCGTTATATTGGGACGAAGTTGGAGAAAGGAAAATGTTGGGCCCCGAGATTGTCGAGAAAACTGTGAAAGTTGTTGAAAAGATTAAAGAGAGAATTAAGGCGGGCCAAGATTGGCAAAAGTCTTATACCGACAAAAGAATAAGAGAGTTGTATTTTGATGTTGGTGAGAAGGTGTTCCTCAAGGTGCCACCAATGAAAGGAGTTCTAAGATTTGGAAAGAAAGGAAAGTTGAGGCCTCGTTTTATTGGACCATTTGAAATTTTGGAGCGAATAGGGGACGTAGCTTATCGTCTAGCTTTACCCCCCGAACTTTCTGCCGTCCATAATGTGTTTCATGTGTCAATGCTTCGAAAATACTTGCATGAACCTAGTCATGTTGTTCACCATGAAGATATCCAAATTAACAAAGACTTGACATACAAGGAAGGACCAAGTGTTATACTTGATTGAAAAATTCATGTTCTTAGAGGCCAACAAATACCTTTAGCCAAAGTTCAATGGACTACACATGGACCCGAAGAAGCTACTTGGGAGCGTAAGGAAGAAATCTTAGCCCGTTACCCCAATCTAGAACCAAGTAAGTTTAATTTCGAGGACGAAATTTTCTTTTAGTGGGTAGGGTTGTAACGACCCGTTTCCAAATCCCTTTTATTTACATTATTTTAATTGCGAAATTTCGTATTTCCTTTTAATTTCTTAAATGTGAAATTTATTAATCGAGCTATGATGTAGTCTAAGTCGCGCCCTAGACGAATTTAAGTTTCATAAGATATTATTTTTATTTTTATTTTCCTAATAATAATAATAATAATAGGATAATTAGAATTTAAATTTCAAAAGAATTGTGTTTATCAATTTAGATTCGTACTCCAATTTAGACTCTTCTCAACCCATTATAAGCCCTAATTCTCCTAACTATAAAAATTAGGATCATCGTTTCTTTTTCTTTTTCTTCTAACACGCCGCACACCACCGCTCAAAGAAAACCTCAATAGTGCTCTTGCATTTCATCAACTAGACTTTACGTAGAAAACAAGGTATTATATTGTTTATTTCAATTGTCATTTTACTTTTCCAATTTCTGTAGTTGGCGTTTTCATACGCATCCTCATATAATTTGTGTTTCATTTATTTAAATCTATATATTAAAATTAAACGTTTCTGCATAGCATGCTATCTATTAATTATATTTATATAACATATGCCTTAAAGTTTGACACTTATAGACTTGATAATAAGCTTGATACTTTATGTAATTCAAACCTACAGAGTATTAATAATGAAAATTTAAAATAATAGGTAGATATATGTACACGTTATTTCTTATAAGTTGATGTAATAGGGTCTGGATATGGTTTAATGTATATATATATATCTATGTATATCTTTATACACATAAATATTATATATAGGTGTTTGCATATATGTAAATTTAACTAATTTGAAATTATGTCAACCCATACGTAAGACAGAGTTAATGGGATTCGTTTGCTGATTAAGTTTAATAGTTAGTCAATAATTAATTAATGGAATTGATTATTGATATTTTGGGGAAGAATTATAGTTTAATAAGATAAGGATTTCTTCTTTATTATTTCTGTTGGTCGTGTTGTTTTGATTAACTGAATCCTATAAATGTACATAAATATTATAATTGAAAGAGTCTGGAGATATATAAGTTTTTTTTTAAAATAAAAAAATAAAAATAAAATAAAATAATAATAAATAAATAATCTAGCAGTATACATTTGATGGTTCTTTCCTATTTATTTATTTCACTCATTTGGGTTTTTGTATGTATACATCACATGATTTTTGATTTTTTCGAAATGTGTAGATGGACATTTCAAGTCACTGGTCTTTAATTTTGTAATCATATATTGTATATTATATACATAGTTTTATTAAATTTATTTATTTATTTTTTATTGTAAGCATAATATATCTTTTTAAGGAGGACTACTAGTATATACATACACAATCAAACATGCATGCACGTTTATCATTTTAGCATACAGTCATTTTATTATTCCGAAAAGTTTGGATTTTCAAATATATGCTTAATTATAGAATTTATTTATAAATATTTAAGTGCGGCGCGACTAAGTCCTTAGTATTCTTTTGATTCTTTTGAGTTGCTCGACTCGACTATTCAAGTGACTTAAGGTGTAGGATCTTACTTAAACTTTATACCGTTGATTTATTTTGTCCTCTTTAATACGATGTGATTTGCCGTACGTGATTATTTGACTTTAAGGGTTGAGCGGACCGTGTTAAGTTGTCCATTGACTTGCTCTCACTTGCGTACAATACATTTGATATCATTTGATGAGCAGAACCTGTTGAGTTGTCCACTGACTTTGCTCTTATTTATTGACGCCTTGTACGTTGACATTTAGTGTTGAGTGGACCATGTTGAGTTGTCCATTAAGTTGCTCTCACTCCTTGTTGCGTATTACTTGACTTTAATTTTCACTACGTGCATCTGTTTTATTACATTGGACAATATCTGGTATAAGTGCCCACACTAAGTATATTCGCGTATACTTATCCCCAAACTTAAATTTTTCAGGTAATTGAAGTCGGAGGCATGGACGTGTCGAATGACGAGTCAAAATAAATAGAAATTTTATTTTATTTTTCCTAAGACATTAGAATTCGATATTCTGCATTTACTTTATTTCTTTCCGTACTTATTGCATGCGATTTGTTGGGATTTCCGCCATCTTTTGGTTAAATAAAATATTTCGTCTTCTTTCAACTAAGTTAATTATTATTCTTTATTCAAGAAAAAAAAAATTTACTCATATTTCGCTGCAAATATTTCTTTAAAATATTAAATATTCTTTTAAATGTTATTTTAATGCCTTAATTAGATTAGGGTGTTACATAAGATTTAGCAACTTAGGACGAAATTGATTCCCTTAGTTAAGATCAAGTGGCGACACCATGATCTGGAAGAAGCAATGTGGGAGCTAGAAGATAAGATGAAAGAGAAAAAGAGAAGTTACCCGAGCTCTTTTCTCAAGGTTAGCGAATTTCGGGACGAAATTTCTTTTAAGGGGGTGAGGATATAATACCCCAATCTTCTATAAGTCTCTAAGTTCGTCTGGCTTGAGTTTATATGCTTTAATAATGTGCCTTTGTGTGATAAAAATTTCCGAGAAAAGAAATTTTCTCATGAAATTACTAAAATACCCTTAAGTACCTTTATGTGATTTTTCTAGTTTCAGTTACCTGAATTGAATGTGTGATGAATTGCTTGAGCATGATTATATGAGTTTGAGCTTGAGTTTGAAATTCGGAAGATTCTGTGAAGTTTCGTTTTCCGATGAATAGTGACTTTTCCCGAGTTTTCACTATTCATCAAGTTTTTCCGAATTTCATCTAATTATTGTCTTTTGAGTATAAAAATTCTTTTAAAACCTTTGAGATATATTTGAGGGTCATTTGAGATTGTCTGAGAAAGATTTCAATTATATTTTCAAGAACCCTAATATGAATAGTGATTTCCGAGACTTAATTCGTTATTCAAAATTTTGATTTGAAAATTTGATTTTTGGAATCCTTGATTTATTTTGTGAGATATGAGACGAAGTAGAGAGCTTTTCGATGTCGAGAAAGAGTTGCGGTGAGTTTTAAATCATTTGAGAGTTAAATGATAATATAGGTATATTTTGCATCGAAAAATTTTTTCTTTCCGGCGAATTATATCGCATTTTTTACTTAATGGTGCAACTCTCTCTCTATTTAATTCCAATCCCACTCTCATCTCTCCCCACTCTCTTTCACGCGTTCTCTCTCTCTCTCTCTCTCTCTCCCTCTCTCCCGCTTTTGCCAACATCACCCTCCATATCTCTCCCTCCCCCTTCGAAGATACACACACACACACATGTACATAATAATTCCTCCATTGATGCAAGCTTGAGGAGCTTAGAATTGTGTGGAATAGAGTCTTCTAATCGATCAAATCTTCAAGTTCACGTAAGTGTCATGAACCTTTTTCGATTTTGTTTAGTTTAAGATCAAGAAATTCTTCTCTCTCTTCCCTTTTGATTGATCGAAAATGATAGGAGTAGGAAGCGTTGTTCTTCAAGCCTTGATCATCGATTTTTGCATAGATTCTTGCATGAAAACTTGAGCTAAATTCTTGATCATCTCCCTCCCTATGAATGCCGAGATTCATAGCTCAATTTAGGGGTTTTTATGTTCTTGTTCTTATCATGAAATTGATGTTAAAATCGAGCCTATTGAATTAATCTAAGAGTTTCTATGTGATCGATTAAATGAGAAAAATTTCTATCTCTTTTCTTCATGAAAAAGTCGAAGGTTTGAGTATATAAAATTAGGGATTTTTGTTGTGTATTCTTGATGCATGAATTGGTGATGTTGTTTTTAAATTTAAGTGGTATAATGCTTGATAAATGAATCAATTAAGAAGTATGAATTATTATGCTATTTTTCTCAAAAATTTCGAAGTATATATATATATATATACATAGATAGTGTTTTTGTGTTGATTTTGAAGAGTAATGTTAGAATTGAGAGTTTTATGATGATATAAGCATGATTAAATGAGTAATTGAGAAGCATGAAATTCTATACCTTTTTCCCCAAAATTTTCGAAGTTTTCGAGTATAAAAGATTATGATTTTTGATGATGTTGAGTCTTGAATGTTAGTTTGATGAGTGATTTATCAAATTGAACGTATATTGAGCTTAAGTTTAAGAGAAATCGAAGAAAGAAACTTGTTTGCTTAAAAAGGAGAAAAATTTGAACCTTTTTAGCCTAAGAACTTGTGATTTTTATTGATCATGTGTTCTACATGCCAAATTGAGTATAGATTAATGAAATTAGATTTATTTGATGTAGAATAGAGCTTGAAATCATTAAAATTGAATAACTATAGAGAAAACCCCAAAATAGTCGAAGTTTAAGAGCTTAAATAGAGGATTTTTAGTATTTGAGCCCGTTTGATGAAAGCTATTGGAAAATTGATCAATTGGAATTTTTATAAGTACGTTAGAGCCTGGAATTTTTGAATTTGGACAGGTTATGCCCTAAATCCAAAAATTTCAAAACTTATAGGATTTTTGTATTGGGAATTTTTTTATTTTGAGCTTATTTGAGTTAATTGATGTTATATTCATGAAATTGGATTTATTTTAAGCATGTTAGAGCTTTGAATTTCTAAATTCGAGCATGTATAGCTAAAAACATGAAAAATTCGAAGGTTATGAGCATGAAAATTTTGTGTTCTTGATGTTATTTGAAGTATATGATGATTGGATTTTGCATTTGGAGTAAAAATAAATATATTAGCTTCTTGAATTTCTTAAATCGGAATTCATATGTGAAAGTTATTAAAAACTTAAGTTTGAGAATAAAAAATCGAGATTTCGTAAGTTAAAAGTGAAATTAAGTAAAATTGATCGAGTAATTGATCAATTGAAATTATTTTGAGTTAGTTTGATAAGTTTGAAAATTTTCTGAGCATTTACACGTTTTTCGAAAAAAAAGTGATGTAGACTTTAATCCGATATATTTTGTTTAAGGTGTCGGATTTCAAATCCAATTCCATATTTGAAATCCATGATTTATTTTTTTAATAACGAAACTATTTTCATTAAAATCTGAAGACTTATATTTTTCAAGCTTAAAGTCGAGTAGTATTAAGTCAGCATGAGACTGTGTTTGAGATCTGAATGAATTTTTGAGTTGATATTCGTGTTTGTATGAAATTATGTGATTTTTTGGAAATTTTCTAGAATATTCTGAGAAAGTTTGGAAAAATTTTATTTTTCCGTCTACTTATCGAAGTTAGTCGTTTACCTATCTTTGAATGTCTGATTCTCGATGTGAAAGTCTGAATGTGAATGATTTATGTTTAAAGTAGTCGAGAATTAATCTTGTAATTTTTCTGAGTTCATTTGACTCGAGAAATCAAGAAATACGAAGTTTATGATGTGAATAGTAAATTCTCGATTTTCGTAATTTTCGAGTTTGAGAAGTTTGTTGGTTTAGTACCTGAGTAGAGTTGAGAAACCGAGAAAGATCGATTTAGTCGAGCCTAGATAAGTTAAGAAATCCAAGTCAAGTAGAAGTCCTTCAGCCGAGTGGTAGAACTCGTTTCATGTTTCGAGAAAGTAGACTCGTCCTTATAAGATGTTATTCTTGAAGGAACGAGGGGGACAGAGAAGTGACGCAAAAAGAAGAAGAAGTTTGCCCCGACTAACCCTCGGCAGTCAGGTGGGCTTTATAAACCGAGAACTATTGAATGTCATTACTTATTGATTATTACGTGAGTTTTAAATGAATTGACTTGCCATTTATCTGAGTTTTGGTATGTTTAATCATCTACTTGAGTTATTATTATCCTGTGTAAGACAGGATTACACGTGTTGTTAATTGAATTATTTCAGATGACTGTGAGCCTTACTTCGGTTAGGCCAGTCCAAGTATTTGAGAAGGAGGCCTATTTCTCGACGCAGAGATGATGTGATAGATTGATTCATACCTTCTTCTACTGTTATATACTCCCTGCGTTGTCACAGTCCCAAATCCCGAGGGACGGCAAAGCCGGGGTGCGACTAGGGGTTGGATTAAAGAAACGGGGAAGAAGGGGGAATAACTAACTGAAAAGATGCATTAACCAATAATAATAAACAAGATGATATCTATGAACTGATTTCATTAACAAAAGAGAGTCGATCTCGAAGGATCTCTCGACGAAGTTATTTCAGAGTAGCCTAGGTTTAAAGTACGAAACTTAAACCAAAAAGGTATACAACAAAAGTGAAGTAGTTTGTAGCAGAAAAACGTAGAACTGATTACACTATTCTTCATTCCTAAAGTACGACCTCTACTCAACTTCCGTCGTCTTCGTCACTCAACCTACACATTTATAAATACATGCAGGCTTAAGTACAAAAGCACTTAGTGGGCACAATGTCGAAAACATATCATAAGCTTATAGATTAATCAGGCATTCTCAAAGTAACACAACGGGGTTTTCCTTTCAATGGTCCGTGCTTACTAAACATTTTCCTTTCATAAATAGCTTGCGCAAGCATTTTACTGTTGTTACGTTCAACTTGCCCAACTTCTGTTTCAACGCTGGGGGAGAGTTAACTTCTCCCGCGCACGTTCCTCACCGTGGCTGGCTACCCCTCAATAGAGTACCACACACAACAGCTACCGTGTACACTAACTCTGGAAAACCCTTCCGGTTAACTCAGAATCCGATCGTTTAGTTGGCGAACCAACTCAGAATGGCACAAAAGAACTCACAAAAACAAATTCTTTTATGCACTGATAATCATTTAGAAAACGCACTTATAAAGCAATAAGTAAACATTTTTTAGCAACGCTCACTTGATTTTGTTATATAGAAAAGCCCACCTTAACCGGTTACAGAACAAACTTCTGTCTTCGGTCTTCCGTCCTTTCTTCTAATTGCGACTTCCTCCTTCTATCGCAACAAACATGCTTTAGTAAATCTGTAATACCCCAGATATTTTCTTCCGTCGAGAAATAAAAATTTAATTATTAATTAAGGCTTTGCACACCTAAGTTAAGGATTTTCGATCCTAAGACTGACGGTGAAATCCGTTTTTGAAAATAAATTCCAGAAGTCGGTTGAACGACTACTGTATTAGGGTTTTCGCGTCCGATAGAATTTTCGTTCGAAAACTCAGATCGAAAAACTGTCAGACTTTACATTCACTTTTTCTACGATACGAGTTCATCGGAGAAATTCAGTTTTTATTATTTTTCCGGGCGAATTTTGGACTATCTTATCCCTACTTTTCATCGAATTTCGGAAAACAAAATATGCTTTCCGAGTAAGTGATTTATTTCTAATCTAACGGTCGAATTAGATTTCGTCAAAAATATAACCGTCTAGGGTTTTAATTTCTCGATTTTATAACGTCGTATTAGACCCGTAAAACTCGATATTTCGACTAAAAATCTAAGCCTAAACTGCTTATGAGGATGATGACTCATCCTTTGTTAGATTTTTATCACTTTATGAAATAGTATCTTAACACCTCATCACCATTTTCTTCTATCTCTCTCTCCCTCATCCGCCACTTTCTCTCTCATTTTTCTATCTCACTTTTGTTCTTCAAATCCTCCATTGTTAGTCATCTTCAAGCTTTCAAAGCTCCACAAGTTAGTCATCTACCGATCGATCTTAGTTCCGAGTCCATAATTGACAAGGTAAGAGCTTTCTCTACGGATTAAACCGAACAAAACTTCCTTCCCTCAAGTCTTGTTTTTTTTGAAAGTTTGGAGAAGAAGAAGCATGATGCTCTATGATTAATACATGTTATAGTATGCTTAGGAATGGATTTCATGGATAGAAATCATGTGGAAATCATCCTCCTAACTAAATGAAGAATACCGAAAATTTATAGGAAATTAGGGGTTTGATGTTTAGTTCGATTTTTAGATGATTGATTAGTAGATTTAGGTTCTATATGTTGATAGATTGATGCATGAATTGTTTTAGAATTTTCTAAAAATAAAAATAAAAAGGTAAGAGATGAAGAAATAGGAATTTGATGTAATATTTGATATGTTTTGGTTGATATGATGATATAAATGATATGTAGTAAGTATGTGGATGATTATATATTTTAATTTGATTTTTCTAAAACTAAAATAGAAATCGTAAGAGACGAAAAACGGACGATAAATTTAGATTCGATAATAATTTGAGTATATGGTTTTCGTATTGTTGAATCTTGATAGTTGATGAACGTTAGTTGAAAGTTTGAGCAAAATCGGAGAACGTTGAAATTTTAATAAGAAGACGAAGAATCGTCGATAAGTCGAGATTGGATAATGATTTAGGTTTATGATTTGAATATTTGTTAATCTTAGTAATCAAGGATCGTTATTAGAAAATTTGAACGAATTCTAAAGAAGTTGAAATATCGGTAAGAGACGAGAAATCGAGTTTAAATGTCGATAGGAAAGTCGAATAAGGAAAACCAATTTGATATTAATGATTGATGTTGATAAACGAACAAGTTTGTAGTTGACGATATTTCCATTCGAGATATGAAATGATATAAGTTATAGTTTATGAACTAGAAGTTGATGAATGAAATTGATTTGGAATTGAAATGGTTTAGTAATTGGTAGTTGGAAAAGACGAGAAAGTTTACGTCGTTTTTTTAATCGAGAATTATAAAGAAGTTCGTCATGAAAGATTGTGCGTATTGACTGTCATGAGACTGAAAATTCGTGAGTATAAAGGTGGTAAAACATTAGTCGAACCTAGGAAGTCGTGCGTCGAGATATACGAGCACCTAGGGTTAATCGCGGACAGTTTTGAGATACGTTACAGAAACTGTCATAACTTTTAGCTCGCTTAACGAAATCGAGATCCGTAAATTGGAAAATGAACTAGACATCCGTAGCTTTCTTTTGGTATCAATTTCGTCCCCTGTTTCGCAGGAATCTGTTCTTTATGAACTCCAGAACTTCTGCTTTGTGCAGAAACTTTCGTAAGCCTAATTTCTTAAGTTAAATCCTTTTCAACTTCGTTCCTTGTGAACTTCTAAGTCGTTATAAGTTATCGACACCCGATATAGACTGAACTAAGTGTCGAGTAATGAGCCGAATTCGTTTCTAAACAAGAATTGTTCGAGTGTCATTTATTCGTTAATCAAAAGAATATAGTTAAAGTGCAAAGGCCTAAAAGTCATAAAACAAATTCGATTTCCTTTTCCTTTATTGTCTGAACCGCTTATTAAAGTGTTATTATTTATGTTCAAAGGAGGAAGTCGAGTTTAGAAGACAGGACGGAAGATCAAACACGGAAGCTCGTGTTTTAGTTCTGTAAACGCCTAAAGGTGGGCTTTCTATATACGAAAATAAAATGAGCGATGCTCGAAAATGTTTATTTACAGCTTTGATAATTGTGTTTTCAAAGTGATAATCAGGGCATGAAATACTTTGTTTTTATGTGAGTTCTTTTGTGCCTTCCTGAGTTAACCAAATGGGGTTAACTAATTGATCGGACCGCTGAATTAACCTGTAAGGATTTTCCAGGGTTTAGTGTACACGGTAGCCGGTGTGTGTGGTACCCTGTTAAGGGGTAGCCAGCCGCGGTGAATAGAACGTACGCGGAAGAAGTTAACTCTGCCCCGGCATTGAAACGGGAGTTGGGCAAGTTGAACGTAACATCTATAAAGGCTTGCGCAAGCTATATTGTGAAAATGAGAAAGAAAATGTTTAGTAGGCACGGGTATTTATTGAAAAACTCCGATGCGCTATTTAATGAGATGCCTGATTTATCTATACTCGTATCTTATGTTTTCGGCAAAATGCCCACTAAGTATGTTTATACTTAGCCCTGCATATATTTTCTAAATGTGCAGGTTGAGTGACGGGAGCGGCGGAGGTTGAGTAGAATGGTTTTAGGAAAGAAGATCTGAGTCTAAGTTCTACGTTTTTCCGCTGCCAAACTCCAAACTTTTTTGTGTTGATGTATATATCTTTTTGAGTCTAAGTTCATACTTTAACTTAATTTCTTTTGAGAACATCCTTGTCGAGCGATCCTTCAAGGTTGACTCCTTTTATATAATGAAGTCTTGTTCATAGTAGTTTATTCTGTTATAATTGTCTGTTTATTTAATTATTCCCCTTCTTCCCCGCATCTTTAATCCAATCCCTAGTCACACCTCGGCTTTTCCATCCCTCAGGATTTGGGGCTGTGACAAAATCAGTCGAGACGATTTAAGAAAAAATAAATCGAATTCGGTTAAGTCTTTTAGGCGTTTGCACTTTAACTAATCTCTTTTGGTTTAAAAGAAACAAGATTCGGACACATCTCATTTAGAACTAACTTGGTTCCTTACTCGACATTTAGATTAGTTAAAGACGGAATTCGATAACTCTTAACGACTTAAAAGTTCTTAAAGAATTAAGTTGAAAAGAATTCAACTTAAGAAAATGAGTTTTAGAAATTTTCTGCACAAGGACAGTAGGTTTGGAGCTTCTACAGAACAGAGTATTTCGAAACAGGGGAAGAGCCTTATGTTAAAAGAAAGATATGGATGTGTAGTTTATTGTCCAATTTACGGATCTCGATTTCGTTAAATGAGCTAGGAGTTATGGCCGTTTCCGTGAAGGGTCGCAAAACTGTCCGAAAAACCCTAATCATTTTAAAACTCGACGCACGATTCCCTAGGTTCGATCAATGCTATACAACCTTTATGTGCATGAAATTTCTGTCAACTTAACAGTCAAAACAAACAACCATTTAACGTGATCACTTTCACGTTCCTCGATTAAAAATACGATGAGCACTTCTCGTCTTTTCAACTAATCAATTTATACTTAGCAAATTTCATTTCAAATTCAAATCAACTTCTAATTTCTATTTCATAACTTATATAAAATCATCATTAACTACATTCATGCTTCTCAATCATCAACTAACTCAAATCATTCAGCATATACTCATAATCATCAAACACGTCGTTTTTATCGAGCAACGAACATCGTTGTCGATTTTCTTAACCATTTTTATAAAATCTAAGAAATTCAAACTAAGTACATGTAATCATGCATATTGTCAATATATCAACCATATCATCAATCGGAAATATACAAACCCTCGTTTTCTCATTTCATTGATTTCAAACCTACTTACTTTCTTCGATTCTTGAAGTTTTACTAATTCAATTCAAATCAAATTAGTTTCTATCATCTTTTTACTTAATAATGATCATTTTAACACATTAACATCATCAAAACTATTACTTAAACAATTCACGTCATTTTTATCGGTTTATGAACTCGATTCTTCATAGTTGTTAATTAATTCCCAATTAATTCAACAACTAACCTAACATACCAACAATCACTAATATTCGATTAGTTTTCTCGTTCGATTTTTCTATCGACGATTATGCTCGACTCTTCGTCTCTTATGAAAAGTTCGACAATCTTAGAATTCATTCAAACTTCCAAATTATGATCATTAACTACTTAGATTAACTAATATGCAAGCCATAAGTTCATATCATAATCTATACTTAACTTATCGACGATTCTTCGTCTCCAACGATTTCATTTTTATTTTTAGAAAAATCTAATTTAATTATATGTTGAACCTCATGCTTCCTACATCTTATATATCAAATCACATCATCAAAAACATAACATTTACTTAATCAAAATCCTACTTCTTCCTCTCTTACAAATTTGTTTTTATTTTTAGAAAATTCCCAAACAATTCATGCAATCATATCTCAATACATACAAACATATTCTACAAATCATATATCTAAATTTAAGCTAAATCTTCATTAACTAGTTCATGTATTTTTCGAAAATTACCCAATTTATTCCTACATGATTTATATTCGATCTAAACCATAGAAACTTAATCCTAAGTATAAATAATCATGAAATAAACTTAGAACATCAATCCTACACCTCTTATAACTTTCGAAATTTTCAAGAATTAAAGGAATGGATTTTTGTTCGGTTGGAATTAAAGAGGAAGCTCTCACCTTATCGAATATGATATCAGAATTAACTTTAATCGGTAATCGAACAAGTTATGGAACTTAAGAGCTTGATGAACTTGAAGAACACTTTGAAGAAAACTTGAAGATATGAAGAACAAGAGAGAGAAGAGAGAGAATCGGGGGGGAGGGGGGATTTTAGGGAGTGAGATGGGAGAGATATTATGGTGTGATATTAAGTGATAAAGTAGAGGAGAAAATCAAAATAATGTCTACTTAGAGAGTGGCGGTTTTGGGGAGGGGATTTTAATCCAAAATATCTCTTTTTACGGGTCTAATACTGCATACTAAAATCGATAAATTAAATTCTTAGACGGTTACATTTTCGACGAAAACTAATTCGACCAATAGATTGGAAATAAATTACTTAGTTGGAAAGGACGATTCCATTTCCAAAATCCAATGAGAAATTGAGACGTCACAGTCCAAATTTCGTCCGGAAAAATAAATAAAATTGACTTTTACTATTAGACTCGTATCGCAAAATAAGGGAATGGGAATGTAAAGTCAGACGCTTTTTCGATCTGAGCTCTCGAACGAAAATTTTATCAGACCCGAAAACCCTAATACAGTAGTCAGTTGAACGACTTTTGGAATTTATTTTTAGTAACGGATTTCACCGTTAGTCTTAAAACTGAAATTCCTTAACTTAGGCGTGCAAAGCCTTAATTAATCATCAAATTTTTATTTTAGTGACGGAAAAAATATCCGGGATATTACATCCTACCCCTCTAACAAAAATTTCGTCCTGAAATTTGCATATCTTTTTTAAACTGTTCGGGGTACTTATTCCTCATCTTTTCTTCGAGTTCTCACGTGGCTTCTTCTTGCTCGTGGTGATTTTATAATACTTTTACTAACTGCGTTGACTTGCTTCTTAACTCCCGCACTTTTCGATCCAAGATCGATTGCGGTCTTTCTTCATAACTTATAACTTAAATCGAAATCAAGAATTACGTCTTGCTGAAGAATCACGTGTTTAGAATCGAACACGTACTTTCTCAAATGAGATACACAAACATAATAAACATTCCATAGACTTGGCGACACGGTCAATCTATACACATTGAAACTATCTTTTTCAAAAAAAACTACTAATAATCTTTGTCTAAGCTTATACTTGATACGAAAATAATTACCATATCCTTAGAAGGAAAAATCATGAGAAAAACTTGTCCCCCTTCTCTAATTTTAAGTTAGATTGGCATAAATTACATAAGACTTTCGTCACCTCTAAACTTCTTTCATTCTGACTCGAATCTATCCAAAGAATATATATATCATTTCACTGAGTGATTCTATGTTACAGCCCCAAATCCCGAGGGGCGGCAGAAGCCGGGGTGCGACTGGGGTTGGATTAAAGTAGCGGGGAAGAAGGGGGCTAACTGACTAAACATACATGAAAGGCATCGATAAACCATGAACAAGACTTGAATATAAATAAGGAAGAGTTAACCGCTACGGATTACTCGACAAAAGTACACGGAAGAAACTAAGTTCATATTTACAAACTTAATCTACAGAGTATTGTTTCAAAGATACATCTCAAAAGATTATTCAGAGTTTGGCAGCGGAAGGTCTAACTAAGTATCCTATCCTTTATCTCAACATCAACCGTCGCCGCTCACAGTCGCTTCAACCTGCACATTTAGAAAACAATGCAGGGCTAAGTACAAACGTACTTAGTGGGCATGATGCCGAAATCATAATCATAAGTATAGATAAATATGGCATTTCAAAATTCGTAGCACGTCGGGGTTTTATTAAAACGGGCCCACGTCTACTAAACATTTTCTTACTCTTTTCTCAAATTAGCTTGCAAGCATTTTTCTGGTATGTTACGTTCAATCTTGACCAATTCTAATTCACCGTGGCTGGTACCTCTCAACAGGATATCACATACACCACAGGTTACAAAGTGCACTAACTCTGGAAAGCACTTAGCAGCTAACTCAGAGCCGATCGTTAGTTAATCTAGTTAGATTAACTCTAAATCTGGAAAACACGAATGTTGACTCAGATAGGTACAAGAGAACTCACATAAAACATAAAACAGTTCATACCATAATATCACTTTGAAAACACAGATATCAAAGCGATAAAGAAAGATTTTCCGAGCATTGCTCGTTTTATTTTGTATATAAAAGCCCACCTCGATTTACAGAACTTAAAGCACTAGCTTCCAACTTTGGATCTTCCGCCCTGTCTCTACTGCTGGCTTCCTCCTTCATCGTAAAATAATAATACTTTAACACGGGTCGTAAAAGATAATCGATCAAAGTGAATCGAAATAAGTTTTAGTTGTTTCATTCTTTTGGGCATTTGCACGCTTACTAGATTTATTTTACTTAAACGGGAACGAGACTCGTTCAAATCTCGTTAGAACTCGGAAGGTCTCATACTTGACTCTCGGGTCAGTAGAGAGGGTAGTCGGTAACTTAATACGACTTTAAAGATTATAAGGAGCTAAGTTGGAAAGAATCAACTTAGGCGATTTACGTTTTAGTTCATTTCACGACTTATGAAATTCTCACTTAACTACTTCTTTACTTGAACGAATAAGAGATAAGATCTCGATTGGTTTTCATCACTCAAGGTCCTGTACTTGACTCTAGGGTCAGTAGGGAGATATTCGTTAGATAAAACGGCTTAAACGATCGAAAGAAACTAAGTTGTGAACTAAACAACTTAGAAAACAAGAAACTGAAATTTCACTGCGCAATCCAGTAACTCTGGAGGCTGTCCAGAACAGAGGATTTGGAAACAGGGGATGAGCCCTGTACCACTGGAAAGATTGGGATGTCTAGTTTACGTTCCAATTTACGGAAAAGTTATTACAGTTTCCGGCGAGGGTCGCAAAACTGCCGCGAAAACCCTAATTGCTCGATAGGTTCGACGTATAACGTCTTAGGTTCGTTTCTAGCTCTCATATTTGATTTCTTTGGAAACTGGACCCTCAGGGCAGTCATCACGTACTTCCGTACATGACGAACTCCTTCTCAAAACTCGTCCATAAGCACGACGTTCTAAACGTCGGGTTTCAACTAACAATTACTAAACCAACAAATTATTCAAAACGCGTTCTAGTTCTCGACTATAACTATAGCTCATATTATATCAACTCGAAAGCTTATGACGTCAACTACAAAGTTTTTCTCAAGTCCATCATAGACAATAATATCAAAAAGGAATTCTCATTCGACTTCTCGGTTATTAGTTACGACTAAAGGTTCGTCTCTTACGCGTTTTTCAAAGTTGTCGGATTCCGTTCAAATTTTACGACGTCAATCTACATTTAACGAGAATCACTTCTATGCATGCAATCATGTCATAACATCATTATATTTCAACTTATAACATGATCTTCGTCTCTTACGTTACGACGAATATTTTTAGAAAAATCTAAATTTAATTCTATAATTCATTAACATCATTTGTGTCACAGCCCCAAATCCCGAGGGATGGCAGAAGCCGGGGTGCGACTGGGGTTGGATTAAAGAAGCGGGGAAGAAGGGGGCTAACTGACTAAACATACATGATAAACATCGATAAACTATGAACAAGACTTGATTATAGATAAGAAAGAGTTAATCCCTAAGGATTACTCGACATAACTGCAAAAGACGAAACTAAGTTCAAAAGTACAAATATAGACTACTGAGTTGTTCCAAAAATACATCTCGAAAAGAAATACAGAGATTGACAGCGGAAGGGTTCTACTATGCATCTTATCCTTAAACTCAACATCAACCGTCGCCGCTCACCGTCGCTTCAACCTATACATTTAGAAAGCAATGCAGGGCTAAGTACAAAGGTACTTAGTGGGCACGATGCCGAAAACATACTTATAAATATAGATAAAATGGTATAAATGTAGCACATCGGAGTTTTGTTGAAAGAATCCGTGTCTACTAAACATTTTCTGACGTTTTCTCATAAATCGCTCGCGCGAGCATTTTCTGACTAATGCTACGTTCAATCTTGACCAATACTAATTCACCGTGGCTGGTACCCCTCAACAGGATATCACATACACCACAGGTTACAAAGTGCACTAACTCTGGAAAGCACTTAGCAGCTAACTCAGAGTCGATCGTTAGTTAATCTAAAATAGACTAACTCTAAATCTGGAAAACACGAATGTTGACTCAGATAGGTACAAGAGAACTCACATAAAAACATAAAACAGTTCATGCCATAATATCACTTTGAAAACACAGATATCAAAGTGATAAAGAGAGATTTTCCGAGCGTTGCTCGTTTTATTTGTATATAAAAGCCCACCTTTTGTTTTACAGAACTTAACGCAAAAGCTTTCAACTTGGATCTTCTATCCTTTCTCTACAGTTGGCTTCCTCCTTCATCGTAAAATAAAATATACTTAAAAACGGGTCGTAGAAGATAGTCGAGGAAAGAGAATCGAAGAAAGATTTAGTCATTTTATTCTTTTGGCATTTGCACGCTTACTAGATTCACTTTATTTAAACGGGAAACGAGACTCGTACCAATCTCGTTTAGAACTCGGAGGATCTCATACTCGACTCTCGGATTAGTAGAGAAGGTAATCGATATCTTAATACGACTTTAAAGATTAAAAGAAACTAAGTTGGAAAGAATCAACTTAGGCGATTTACTTTATAGCTCATTTTATGACTTATGAAATTTCTCGTTTATTACTTCTTTAATAAAAAGATAAGATATAAGATCTCGACTGGTTTTCATCACTCAAGGCCTTGTACTTGACTCTAGGGTCAATAGGGAGATGTTCGTTAGCTAAAAACGGCTTAAACGTTTGAAAGAAACTAAGTTGTGAATTAAACAACTTAGAAAACAAGAAACTGAAATTTTACTGCACAGTCCAGTAACTCTGGAGGCTGTCCAGAACAGAGGACTTGGAAATAGGGGGTGAGATCTGTACCACTAAAAAGCTTAGGAAGTCTAGTTTCTGCTCCAATTTACGGATCACAAATCCGATAAACGAGCTCAAAGTTATTACAGTTTCTGGCAAGGGTCGCAAAACTGCCGCGAAAACCCTAATTGTTTGATAGGTTCGCCGTCTAACGTTTTAGGTTCGTTCAAAGTTCTTGTATTCATTTTTTTTAGAAACTGGACTATCAAGGCAGTCATCACGTACCTCCGTACGTGACAAACTCCTTCTCAACTCGTTCAACAACACGACGTTCTAACGTCTTATTTCAACTACCAAGTACTAAACCAATCAAAGAAATTCCAAACGCGTACTAGTTCTCGATTATAACTATAATCCATATTATTTCAACTCGAATGCTTATGACATCAACTAGAAAGATGTTCTAAATTTCATTATAAACAATAATATCAACTTAGAATTCTCATCCGACTTCTCGACTATTAGTTACAACTAGATAGATTTTTAAAAGTTGTCGGTTTTTGTTCAAATTTTACGACGTTAATCTACGTCTAATATGAATCATTTTCATGCATGCTAACATATCTTATCATCATTATAACTCAGTTTATAAGGTGATTTTAGTCTCTTAAATTCCATTAAACATTTTTAGGAAATTTTCAATTAACTTCTATTATCAACTAATATGATTCGCAACATAATCAACTAACAAATCATCATTTATATTAAACATGTATAAACTCCTAATTATCTTATAAATTTTCTGATTTCATACATACTTTGAGGGGATGATTATCTTCTCAAATTAACAACATTTATTTACTAAACATACTCTTAATTTATCAATTAATCAAATATAAATCAATTATCAACTAACATGCAAAAATTCCTAATTTCATACTTCAAAACCCTAATTGAATTTCATAACAACATAGGGCTTTCAATCCCTTTTCATTCCAAACACTAAATAAACCTCTACTAAGCATGAATTCATGATCAAAATAAGAAAAATAAAAATCCTACAAATTCCCAAAAAAATTCTGCATTCACACAAAAGATAAGGTTCTTGTTTTTGATCAATTTTAATCCATAATTATCATATCTAACATATCTAATTTCATTATTCTAAGATCAATTCATCTATCCCATAACCTTAAAAATTCGAATATGAAGGAAAGGAGAAGAAAAGAAAATCTAAATGGATAGAAATGTAGAGGTGAGGTGGCGGCTGCATGGAGGTAGTTAAGAGGGTTACGGTTTTTCCGGCGCGATCCGACGTTACGGAAAAACGAACGACGAAAAACGTTGTTCGGTACAAAAAATCGTCGCGATTCGATTTGACTTACAAATTCTAACGTATGACTTAATTAGAAAATAAATTTATAAAATTTATTTTGATAAAAACTCGGGACGACAAGTCCGAGTTTCATCCGGAAAAACATAAAAACAAACTTTTCCGGCGTGTTCGTATTGCAATTTGTAAACGTAAAATTAAACGGTTTTCCGTTCTTAGTTTACAAACTAAAAACTTTTCGTACGCGCTAACCCCTAAGATAGGTAGTCGTCTAGCCGACTTCTGTAATTATTTTTAATAACAGATTCGACCGTTAGCCTTAGAATTCAAAAATTATAAACTTAGGCGTGCAAAGCCATTTATTTAATTAAATTTAAATATTAAGAACGTAAGGATTTTACGGAGCATTACATCCTACCCCTCTTACGAAAAATTTCGTCCCGAAATTTGCTTACCTTCTGCAAAAAGATGAGGATATCGCTCCTTCATCTTCTCCTCGAGTTCCCACGTGGCTTCTTCTTGCCCGTGATGGTTCCATAGCACTTTAACTATTGGTATCGATTTGGTTCTTAATTCTTGAACTTTTCTATCCAAAATCGATATCGGCTTTTCTTCATAGCTTAGGTCAGATTCAAGAATTACGTCTTGCTGACTAATAACGTGCTTAGGATCGTAAACGTATTTTCTCAATTGATAAACGTGAAAAACGTTATGAACGCTTCCTAGACTTGGCGGTAAGGCCAATCTATACGCGACTGATCCTATTCTCTCGAGGATTTCATAAGGTCCTATAAACCTGGGTCTTAACTTACCCTTAACTCCGAACCTAAGGATTCCTTTGGTCGGGGATATCTTAAGAAAAACTTTATCTCCTATTTCAAACTCAAGGTTGGTTCGACGATCGTCGGCATACGATTTCTGTCGGCTCTGGGCCTCTTTCATTCTATCTCGAATCTGTCGAACTATCTCAATCATTTCATTTATCGCATCTGGGCCTAGGTTCTTTCCCTCACCTACTTCGTCCCAATAAAGCGGTGATCTACATTTTCTCCCATACAAAGCCTCAAACGGTGCCATTCCTATCGTGGCCTGATAGCTGTTGTTGTAGGCAAACTCGACTAAGTGTAGAATTTCTTCCCAATTCGTGCCTCGGTCCAAAACCACTGTTCTTAACATATCGACTAAAATCTGAATCGTTCTCTCTAACTGTCCATCCGTCTGTGGGTGAAAAGCTGTACTGAAATTAAGCTCAGTTCCCAACTCTTTCTGCATTGTAATCCAAAATCTCGAAGTAAACTTAGCATCTCTGTCTGATATTATGACCTTCGGTATTCCATGCAGACGTACAATCTCTCTGACATACAACTGAGCTAATCTCTCTGATCCATACGTAGTCTTAATCGGTAAGAAGTGAGCTGACTTCGTAAGTCTATCTATTATTACCCAAATTGTTGTGTTTCCCTTTTTCGACTTAGGCAAGCCTGTGACAAAGTCCATAGCTATGCCTTCCCATTTCCAATCTGGGACATCCAATGGTTGTAGCAATCCATACGGTCGTCGGTGTAAAGCCTTAACTTGTTGACATGCTAGGCATCTTTCTATAAACGAGGCAACGTCTCGTTTCATTCCATTCCACCAAAAGTTTTTTCTCAAATCTTTGTACATTTTTGTACTTCCTGGATGTGCTGTGTAAGGCGTATTGTGAGCCTCACTCAAGATTTCGTTCTTCAATTCGTTGTCGTTGTCGGGAATACAAATCCTGCCTTCATAAAGTATTGCATTGTCTGGAGCCTCAGAATATCCTTCTGGCTTATCTGTTCTTATCCTTACTCGTAACTTTTCCATTGACTCGTCTTTTCTCTGAGCACTAATGATCTTTTCTCTCAAATCTGGTGTAGCTTCTAGTGTTGCTATTTGACTTGTTATTGTTGCTAGCGTGTCAAGCACTCTGATATCCATTTTCTCGAATTCTCGAACTAAGGTTTCTTCTTCTACGAAAAGACATCCTAACTTCGTTGGAACCTTGCGACTCAAAGCGTCTGCTACCACATTCGCCTTTCCTGGATGGTAGTTAATTCCACAGTCATAATCTTTAACTAATTCGAGCCATCGTCTTTGTCTCATATTTAGTTCTTTTTGCTCGAAAAAGTACTTCAGGCTCTTGTGATCAGTAAATATCTCAACTCTTACACCATAGAGATGGTGTCTCCAAATCTTTAGTGCATGCACTACGGCTGCAAGTTCTAAATCGTGGGTTGGGTACTCAACTTCGTGGGGTCGAAGTTGTCGTGAAGCATAAGCTATCACCCGTCCGTCTTGCATCAAGACACAACCTAATCCATTTTTCGATGCGTCAGTATAAACCACATATTCCTTGTTTGCGTCTGGAAGTGCTAGTATTGGCACTGTAGTTAGCTTCTCCTTAAGAGTTTGGAAACTCTTCTCGCACTCATCTGTCCACTTAAACTTGGTAATTTTCCTGAGTAGCTGCGTCATCGGGCGAGCGATTATAGAAAATCCCTCGATAAATCTTCTGTAATAACCAGCTAATCCCAAGAAACTTCTGATTTCATTCTGACTTGTTGGTGCCTTCCAGTTTTGCACTGCTTCTACTTTGACTGGATCCACCTTGATTCCTTCTGTCGATACTATGTGTCCAAGGAACATTACTTCCTTAAGCCAAAATTCGCATTTACTGAAATTGGCATAGAGTTTCTCAGCTCTTAGTGTTTCCAGCACTATCCGTAGATGTTCCTCGTGCTCCGTCTCATTCTTAGAATAAATAAGGATGTCGTCAATGAATACTAAAATAAATTTATCCAAGTAGGGGTGGAAGACTTTGTTCATAAGGTCCATGAATACGGCTGGAGCGTTGGTCAAATCAAATGGCATCACTAAAAATTCGTAATGGCCATATCGAGTTCTAAAAGCGGTCTTCGGTACATCCTCAGGTTTGATCTTGAGCTGATGATACCCTGACCTCAAATCTATCTTGGAGAAAACTCCTGCACCCTTAAGCTGATCGAACAGATCCTCTATCCTTGGTAAAGGATATTTGTTCTTAAGAGTAATCTTGTTCAATTCTCGGTAATCAATGCACATTCTCATCGATCCGTCCTTTTTCCTAACAAAAAGCACGGGTGCTCCCCAAGGTGAAACGCTTGGCCTGATAAAACCAAGGTCTAATAGTTCCTGTAACTGGATTTTGAGCTCTTCCAGTTCCTTTGGTGCCATTCTGTAAGGGGCTTTAGACTTAGGAGCTGCTCCTGGTTCTAAATCGATCGTGAAGTCCACATGACGATCTGGTGGCAATCCTGGTAGTACTTTGGTAAAAACATCTTCATATTCGTTCACGACTTTTACGTCCTGAATGGTCTTCTCGGCTCCTGGTTCTCCAACTAGGTACACAAGATAGGCTGTGGTACCTTTCTCCTTCATAAGTTTCGTGGTTTGAAGGGCTGATATAATTGGTACGTTTCTACCCATTGAAATTCCGTGGAATTCGGTCGGTTCTTTGCCCGGCGGCTGAAAAGAAATTTTTCTCTCGTTGCAGAGAATCGTGGCGTAATTCTCTGACAACCAATCTGTAATGCCCCGTAAAATCCTTGCGTACTAATATTTAAAGTTAACCAAATAGATGGCTTTGCACGCCTAAGTTTACAATTTCTTAATTCTAAAGCTAACGGTCGAATCCGTTAATAAAAATAAATTACAGAAGTCGGCTAGACGACTACCGTATTAGGGGTTAGCACGTACGAAAAGTTAGTTTGTAATTTCGGAAAGGAAAATTTGTCTAATTTTTACGTTTACAAAATCGCAAATACGAACACGTCGAGAAAATATGTTTTTACGTTTTTCCGGACGGAACTCGGACTTGTCGTCCCGAGTTTTTGTCAAAATAAATTTTATAAATTTATTTTTTCTAATTAAGTTGTACGTTAGAATTTGTAAGTCAAATCGAATCGCGACGATTTTTGCACCGAACAACGTTTTTCGTCGTTCGTTTTCCCGTAACGTCGGATTGTGCCGGAAAAACCCGTAAAACCTTCAAAATTTCTGCATGCATGCCGCCACCTCATCCCTTCTAGTGGAAGACATGCATGCTTATCATTACTTAATTTAATGACACCTAAGCCTACCTATATGCATGGTCAACATTAATCATCCCACTTTGAACAAACCTTTTCCATCACTCTCTCTCTCTCCCTATCTCTCGGCCACTCTCTGCCTCTCTCCCTCAACTTCATCTTCTTCATCACTTCAATCCTCCATTGAAGAACACTCTTAAGAGCTTGAAGAACTCACACAAACCATCCATCCATCCATTCAATTCCATACCTTCCTTCATTAAAACTTAAGGTAATTTCATCCTCCACAATCTTATCCATTTAGTTTCTTTTCTTTTCTCCTTCTCCTTGTTCGATTTTTTTTAGAAGTTGGAATGGAAGAATTGATCTTGAAATAGTGTAATTAGATATACTAGATATGATATTTATGGATTGAAAATGATCAAAAATAAGAAACCTAACTTTTGTGTGAATGCAGAATTTTTTTGGGAAATTGTAGGATTTTAGTTTTTCTTCTTTTGATCATGAATTCATGCTTAGTAGAGGTTTAATTAGTGTATGAGATGAAAAGGGATTGAAAGCCCTATGTTATTATGAAATTTAATTAGGGTTTGAAGTATGAAATTAGGGGTTTTTAAATGTTAAGTGATAATAGAATTGCAATTGTTTAATTGGTGATATAAAAGTATGTTTAGTAAATAAATGTTGTTAATTTGAAAAGAAAATCATCCCCTTAAAGTATGTATGAAATCAGAAAATTTATAAGATAATTAGGAGTTTATGCATGTTAGATATAAATGATGAATTGTTAGTTGAATATTGTTACAAATCATGTTAATTGATAATAGGAATTAATTGGAAATTTTCTAAAAATGTTTAATGGAATGTAAGAGACAAAGATCACTATATAAACTGAGTTATAAAGATGTTAGGACATGTTAGCATGCATGGAAACGATCCCTATTAGACGTAGATTAACGTCGTAAAATTTGAACGAAAACCGACGACTTTTAAAGATCGCGTAAGAGACGAATATCTAGTTGTAACTAATAATCGGGAAGTCGGATGAAATTTTTAACTTGATATTATTGTTTATAATGAAATTTGGAATATCTTTCTAGTTGACATCGTAAGCATCCGAGTTCATATAATATGGGTTAAAGTGATAATCGGGAACTAGAACACGTTTGGATTTTCTTGGTTGGTATAGTACATGATAGTTGAAATCCGACGTTAGAACGTCGTGCCTTTGAGCAAATGAGAAGGAGTTTGTCACGTACGGTGGTACGTGATAACTGCCTTGAGAGTTCAGTTTCTAAAAAAAAGTTGAGTACGAGGATTTAAAACAAACCTAAAACGTTATACGGCGAACTTATTAATAAGCTAGGGGTTTCACGGCAGTTTTGCGACCCCTGCCGGAAACTGTAATATCTTCCGGCTCGTTTATCGGATTTGTGATCCGTAAATTGGAGCAGAAACTAGACTTCCTAAGCTTTCTAGTGGTACAGGGCTCACCCCCTGTTTCCAAGTCCTCTGTTCTGGACAGCTTCCAGAGTTACTGGACTGTGCAGTAGAAATTTCAGTTTTTTGTTTTCTAAGTTGTTTAGTTCACAACTTAGTTTCTTTTGATCGTTTAAGCCGTCTTATCTAACGGATACCTTCTATCTGACCCTAGAGTCAAGAACCAGACCTTTAATGATGAAAACCAGTCGAGATCGTATCTTATATCTTATCTTTTCTTTAAACAAGTAATGAACGAGAAATATTCATAAGTCGTAAAGTAAGCTATAAATGAAAATCGCCTAAGTTGGTTCTTTCCAACTTAGTTTCTTATAATCTTTAAAGTCGTATTAAGACATCGACTACCTTATCTACTGACTCGAGAGTCGAGTATGAAATCTTCCGAGTTCTAAACAAGATTAGTACGAGTCTCGTTTCCCGTTTTAGTAAAACGAATCTAGTAAGCGTGCAAATACCAAAAGAATAAAATAACTAAATCTCTCTTCGATTCTCTTTCTTCGAGTATCTTTTACGAACCGCTTTTAAATATGTTCTTTTTACGATGAAGGAAGAAGCCAACTGTAAAGAAAGGACGAAAGATCCGAAGTTGGACGCTTTTACGTATAAGTTCTGTATTTACAAGGTGGGCTTTTATCTATATCAAATAAAATGTGGGTTTTTCCACAACTCGAAAGTATTATTTATTGCTTTGATATCTGTGTTTTCAAAGTGATAATATGGCATGAACTGTTTTAAGTTTTTATGTGAGTTCTCTTGTACCTATCTGAGTTAACATTCGTGTTTTCCAGATTTCTGAGTTAACCTTCGGGTTTTCCAGACATTTAGAGTTAGTCTATTTTTAGATTAACTAACGATCGGCTCTGAGTTAGCTGCTAAGTGCTTTCCAGAGTTAGTGCACTTTGTAACCTGTGGTGTATGTGGTATCCTGTTGAGGGGTAGCCAGCCACGGTGAATTAGTAGAGGTCAAGATTGAACATAGCATACCTAAAAATACTTGGCCAAGTGATTTATGAGAAAAAGTCAGAAAAAGTTTAGTAGACACGGATTCTTTCAATAAAACCCCGTGTGCTACGCTTATGATATGCCATATTTATCTATATTTATAAGTATGTTTTCGGCATCGTGCCCACTAAGTACGTTTGTACTTAGCCCTGCATTGCTTTCTAAATGTGCAGGTTGAAGCGACGGTGAGCGGCGACGGTTGGTGTTGAGTTAGAAGATAGGATGATTAGTAGAACCCTTTCCGCTGCCAAACTTTGATTTCCTTTTGAGATGTACTTTGAAACAATATTCAGTAGTCTACGTCTGTACATATGAACTTAGGTTCTTTTGTACTCTTGTCGAGTAATCCTTAGGGATTAACTCTTCCTCATTCATATTAAAGTCTTGTTCATAGTCTATCGATGTTTATCATGTATGTTTAGTCAGTTAGCCCCCTTCTTCCCCGCTTCTTTAATCCAACCCCAGTCGCACCCCGGCTTCTGCCGTCCCTCGGGATTTGGGGGCGTGACAGAGTGGTATCAGAGCGGTGTTCATTTTCTGCTCTGTTTCTGAGTCATTCCTTCTAGTATAAGTTATTCTTTTAAGTGATACTACAGAGTGGTGTCAGAACGTGCTTCCTGCTCTAATTATGAGTCATTCCTTTTAGTATGAGTTAGTGTGAGTCATTCTTTCAAGTACGAGTCATTCTTTGAAGTAATATCATAAAGTGGTATTTGTATACAAGTCTTTCTTCGAGAAGTAATATAGAGTATTCGTTCGTACTCTATATCGAGTCTTCTTTCAAGTCATGAGACATGGTATTTGTATATACTCTGGATCAGAGTCGTCTTTCCAAGTATGAGATAAGAGTTAGACTATGATGTTAAGATTGAGAATGTAGAAGTCAACTCAACCGCCCGCTACGTCGACTCAACAAGGAAAAATAAAAGAATTTTATAAGGAGATTTCTTTTAAATAAGAAAAGTTATGAGGATGTTGTGGAGTTTTCCCATACCTGCTAGATTGCCTTTTTCTTTGCGCTGACCGCTTTGTTTGATAGCGCATGCCCTCGCATTCTATTGCTGCTGTGCATGCTGTTGAAACTGCTGCTGGTTCATAGGCGGCTGTTGCGGCTGTGCTTGGATTGCTCGAAGAGGTACTGCTTGAAGCGGTTTAGGGTAGTCCTTTTTCATGTGCCCCTTCTGTCCACAGTTGAAACAGTTAGGGGTGCCTATCTGGCAAACTCCAGGATGGGCTCGGTTGTATTTCGGGCAGACAGGGATGGTAACCCTCCCTAGGTTATTTGCTCCCTGGTTAAAACTCCTTTGTTGCCCTTGCGGCTGGTTCGGCTGATTATTGCCCTTCCACGGCAAGTTCTGCCTGTTCCCTTGAATGGACAACCCCGATTGGTTGTTTCCCTGCCACGGCCTCTTGCCACTGTTGTTGTTGTTGGCAGGCTGCTGATAACCTCTTTTATGTCCTCCCGGATTATTATAGCCCTGACTGTATCCTCCGCTACCTCCTCCGTTCCATTTTCTCTTCCCTTGATAGTTGCTGCTGTTGTTGTTGTAGTAACCTCGATTCTGATTCTGTGCTGGTGCCGACACAGTTGGCACAATCTTTTTCTCATCAGGCACGACGACCTCCATTTCCAGTGCTCTTCCTAGTATGTCTGAATAACCTAGTCCTCCATGACTAGCCAGAGCGATTCCCAGTTCATGACGTAAACCTCCCTGAAATTTCTTTGATAACTTCTCCTCAGTGTCGACCAATGTCGGCGCATACCTCATCAACTGGCAGAACTTGACGTCATATTCTGTCACAGTTAGCTTTCCCAGCTTCAGGTTATAAAATTCAGCCTCTTTCTGTGCCCTATACGTCTTGGGAACGTACTTGTCAAAGAAAATCTCCTTAAATTCTTCCTACGAGAAACGAGCCAGATGCTCAGCAGGTATCACCTTCTGTCTTGCTTCCCACCAGTAATCTGCCGATCCCGTTAGTTGGAAAGCAACACACAGCATTCTTTCCTCATCAGTGCATCTGAGGAGTTTGAAAATTTTTTCGGTCGACCTTACCCATAGCTCAGCATCTCTAGGGCTTCCAGTTCCATTAAACATAGGAGGGTTTCTTTTGAGGAAAAGGTCCTCAATATCTCTACGGGGCTGTGGTGGAGGTGGTGGTGATGGTGACGGGGGTGGAGATGGGGATGGAGTGATATTCTGTTCATGTTCCTATCCTTGGTCATTTTCTGGTTGACGTCCACCACGTCCTCTCGGCCTTCCAGGTCTTCGACCTCTCCTATTGTTTACATTTCTTGGCGGCATTTTCTTTAGTCTAGAGAAGAATTGAAAACTCTCATTAGCTTCCTTCTGTTAATTACACTTGGCACTTACTAACTCGTTCTCAACTTAGTCAAACTCGTAGAACAACATGTCGAACCTAGCTTGATATTATTTATTAATCTTTTAACTTTCGAGTTAACTCAATTTTCTCGTTACACAAGTTCATTTAATATTCAAATTTTTAATTACTCGATTCATAAGAAATTTTTACTTGATTAAAAACCCTCTTCACGGGTCGTATATATTTTTACATCCAAAAAGAATATTAATTTTGCCTCCAACGAGGACTTACACAAAAGGGTTAGACTACTATTAGTCTAAACTAGGCTGAATGCCTACTATTTACTGGGTGCACTAACAAACTGCACTCCGTATCTACTAGAGTACTAGAACGGAAACGATTCATAAAATTTCGTATCCGCTAGAGTACTACAAAACTAACTAGTTACTGATCCGACTCTATACAGGACAAAAGCTACCACTACCACTGATATTTACCCATATCTATAAAGCACTGCCTAACTAAACTGCAGAAGAAAACCAAAAACTACTCCAAGGTCTGCAAAATCCTAACAACCCTCCTCTGGGTCCTCCTCCAGATCCTCCTCGGACTCCGAACCATAAACCAGCTCGAGTGGCTGGTCCACTCTCAAAGTAGAACCGTAGTCAAGTGTAAACACGGTGGGTGAAGGTGCCTCAGAAATAGTCTCCTCCAAGTCGGAGACCAAGTAGTCCTCACTGATCCTCCTCGCACGCTTCTTCAGGGGAAGAAGGTGCTCGGGAACTAAATCTAAACCCGACTCGAATTCCTCCCTAGAACGGACCCTAGACAATTTTGTCTCCCTGTGCCTCCAAGGTACTCCCCACCTCGTGCAGATCTCCTCCAGTGGTGTAAGTAGAGAAGGCAACTCCAACATGGCAGCGAGCTCCGCGTCGATCTCTCTGTAGTCTGGTCCCTCTCTGTACAGTCTCGTCTCCGACGGTCCCCTGACCCTAACACAAACGTCTGGCAAAAACGGTGTAGACAACCCCAACAACGCGGCTGTCTCAGCGTCAACCTCTACAAAACTAGGACCCGGGACCAACTCCTCAATCTGCTGTGCAGCCGGTGGTGACTCTAGTGGAACTACCGTCTCCTCGTCCTCCTCTGGCTGCTCTAACTCACCCTCAGGCTCCTTCTCTAGTACCCCGTCTGGTGGCAACTCTAACAACTCTAACATATCCGGGTCTAAGTCAAGCTCCTCAATCTCCGTCCTGGCTGGAAAGTGACTGTAGGGGATGTGTGGTTCTAAAGGAAGAGAAAGCATATGCCTGCTCTCGAAGAAACGTCTGTGCACACATAGGGCAAATCCAGCGTAGTTGCCGGTCGGCTCAGTGTCGTCGCCGAAGATCGCCAAAAAGTACCAAGCTGCCCAGTGCGCCCATCCGCGCCACTCGTCTGGTAAGTGTACGATCAGGTCTAGTATCGCCTGACTGTCCCTGATCAGGTGTCTCACTGGGTAGTAGGCCGAAGAAAAATTACTGACAATCTGTCCCACATCCTCTTCCCCGTAGTCTACCTCAAACTTGTAGTATTCATCCTTCAACATATCCACTATGGTGCGCTCGCACGAGGCCAAAGGCTGGCTCTTCCGAGCCATGACACGGGTCCTAGCCATCCTACAAAAGGTTTAAGGTAACACAGATCAGTAACAGGTAGGAAAAAGAAAATAACTTATCTTAATCAAAACATAAATTACAAAATGAATATCCCTTATTCAAATTGTAACATCAACACTTAAGGCAACCACTTATTAAGACTTCTAGCAATTCAAGAAATTGCACTCAATCAACATGTATATATATATACATTAAATTAAAGATTTTATTTTATTCTTTTTATTTCACTATACTATTACTCATTTTAATTCTTCTATTTCTTTTATTTCTTAACTCACTAACTCTTAACGATTTTTCACTTACTAAAAACAAAGTATATTTACTTTGTTCATGTTACTTATTCAAAAGTAACATCCATTTCAAAAGAATTTATCGCTTACGACTCTTAATACTCGTGCTAATTGTAGTCGTCGCTCAAGACGAAATATGGAATTTAATTCCATAAAAAGAAAAAGAAATGTAACTTAAGATTAACTTTCTGGAAAACTAAGTTCCAGTTTTCGTCTCGTTCATATCCTTCTTAACTCGAAGCTGAAAGCTTCTCAAACGTCTAATCGCTCCCTTCTTTTACTAACACGATTTATTAAATTATTTTTATTCATTTTATTTCTTTTCCCTCGCAGGAAAAAGTTTTAGACGACAAGTTCGACTTTGCCGAATCTTTATTCATGTCACTAAGCGCACGTGACATTCATCAGAGGAAGTCCTTCTCGCGTTAGGGATCTCCTTTCGAAATCATTTCGAAAAAACGTTTCTTAAAAACGTCTAAGTCCTCGAAGAACCGGAAAGTTCTTAAGTTTCACGTCTACGCTCTCATTGAACCGGGAAAATTCCCCTAAAAAATCAGACTATATTCTCGTATCCTCATACTTTTTTATAAAAAGAGAAATCACTGCGCACATATTTTTCACATAAGATAGTACATGTACTATCGCATAATCATATAAGTATAAAAATATACTTCTGTAAAATTCACATTTTTTTAAAACACAACTCATTCTTGTCTTCAAAATTTTATTGAATACTTGCTCATAAATTTTCTTATTTAAAAGAAATCTCATTATAAAATTCTTTCATTTTTCCTTGTTGAGTCGACGTAGCGGGCGGTTGAGTTGACTTCTACGTTCTCAATCTTAACATCATAGTCTAATTCTTATCTCACATTTGAAAAGACAACTTTGATCCAGAGTATACACAAATACCATGTCTCATGACTTGAAAGAAGACTCGATATAGAGTACAAACGAATACTCTATATTATTTCTCGAAGAAAGACTTATATGAAAATACCACTTTATGGTATTACTTCAAAGAATGACTCATACTTGAAAGGATGACTCACACTAACTCATACTAGAAGGAATGACTCATAATCAGAGCAGGAAGCCCGCTCTGATACCACTCTGTCACAGCCTCAAATCCCGAGGGACGGTAGAAGCCTGGGTGCGACTGGGGTTGGATTAAAGAAGCGGGGAAGAAGGGGGCTAACTGACTAAACATACATGATAAACATCGATAAACTATGAACAAGACTTGATTATAGATAAGAAAGAGTTAATCCCTAAGGATTACTCGACATAAGTGCAAAAGACGAAACTAAGTTCAAAAGTACAGATATAGACTACTGAGTTGTTCCAAAAATACATCTCGAAAAGAAATACAGAGATTGACAGCGGAAGGGTTCTACTATGCATCTTATCCTTAAACTCAACATCAACCATCGCCGCTCATCGTCGCTTCAACCTGCACATTTAGAAAGCAATGCAGGGCTAAGTACAAAGGTACTTAGTGGGGACGATGCCGAAAACATACTTATAAATATAGATAAAATGGCATATTATAAATGTAGCATATCGGAGTTTTGTTGAAAGAATCCGTGTCTACTAAACATTTTCTGACTTTTTCTCATAAATCGCTCGCGCGAGCATTTTCTGAATAATGCTACGTTCAATCTTGACCAATACTAATTCACCGTGGCTGGTACCCCTCAACAGGATATCACATACACCACAGGTTACAAAGTGCACTAACTCTGGAAAGCACTTAACAGCTAACTCAGAGTCGATCATTAGTTAATCTAAAATAGACTAACTCTAAATCTAGAAAACACAAATGTTGACTCAGATAGGTACAAGAGAACTCACATAAAAACATAAAACAGTTCATGCCATAATATCACTTTGAAAACACAGATATCAAAGCGATAAAGAGAGATTTTCCGAGCGTTGCTCGTTTTATTTGTATATAAAAGCCCACCTTTTGTTTTACAGAACTTAACGCAAAAGCTTTCAACTTGGATCTTCTGTCCTTTGTCTACAGTTGGCTTCCTCCTTCATCGTAAAATAAAATATACTTAAAAACGGGTCGTAGAAGATAGTCGAGGAAAGAGAATCGAAGAAAGATTTAGTCATTTTATTCTTTTGGCATTTGCACGCTTACTAGATTCATTTTATTTAAACGGGAAACGAGACTCGTACTAATCTCGTTTAGAACTCGGAAGATCTCATACTCGACTCTCGGGTCAGTAGAGAAGGTAATCGATATCTTATTACGACTTTAAAGATTAAAAGAAACTAAATTGGAAAGAATCAACTTAGGCGATTTACTTTATAGCTCATTTTATGACTTATGAAATTTCTCGTTTATTACTGCTTTAATAAAAAGATAAGATATAAGATCTCGACTGGTTTTCATCACTCAAGGTCTTGTACTTGACTCTAGGGTCAATAGGGAGATGTTCGTTAGCTAAAAACGGCTTAAACGTTTGAAAGAAACTAAGTTGTGAATTAAACAACTTAGAAAACAAGAAACTGAAATTTTACTGCACAGTCCAGTAACTCTGGAAGCTGTCCAGAACAGAGGACTTGGAAACAGGGGGTGAGCTCTGTACCACTAGAAAACTTAGGAAGTCTAGTTTCTGATCCAATTTACGGATCACAAATCCGATAAACGGGCTGAAAGTTATTACAGTTTCTGGCAAGGGTCGCAAAACTGCCGCGAAAACCCTAATTGTTTGATAGGTTCGCCGTCTAACGTTTTAGGTTCGTTCAAAGTTCTTGTATTCATTTTTTTTAGAAACTGGACTATCAAGGCAGTCATCACGTACCTCCGTACGTGACAAACTCCTTCTCAACTCATTCAAAAATACGACGTTCTAACGTCTTATTTCAACTACCAAGTACTAAACCAATCAAAGAAATTCCAAACGCGTACTAGTTCTCGATTATAACTATAATCCATATTATTTCAACTCGAATGCTTATGACATCAACTAGAAAGATGTTCTAAATTTCATTATAAACAATAATATCAACTTAGAATTCCCATCCGACTTCTCGACTATTAGTTACAACTAGATATTCGTCTCTTACGCGATTTTTAAAAGTTGTCGGTTTTTGTTCAAATTTTACGACATTAATCTACGTCTAATATGAATCATTTTCATGCATGCTAACATATCTTATCATCATTATAACTCAGTTTATAAGGTGATTTTAGTCTCTTACATTCCATTAAACATTTTTAGGAAATTTCCAATTAACTTCTATTATCAACTAATATGATTCGCAACATAATCAACTAACAAATCATCATTTATATTAAACATGTATAAACTCCTAATTATCTTATAAATTTTCTGATTTCATACATACTTTGAGGGATGATTATCTTCTCAAATTAACAACATTTATTTACTAAACATACTCTTAATTTATCAATTAATCAAATATAAATCAATTATCAACTAACATGCAAAAATTCCTAATTTCATACATCAAAACCCTAATTGAATTTCATAACAACATAGGGCTTTCAATCCCTTTTCATTCCAAACACTAAATAAACCTCTACTAAGCATGAATTCATGATCAAAAAAAGAAAAACAAAAATCCTACAAATTCCCAAAAAAATTCTGCATTCACACAAAAGATAAGGTTCTTGTTTTTGATCAATTTTAATCCATAATTATCATATCTAACATATCTAATTTCATTATTCTAAGATCAATTCATCTATCCCATAACCTTAAAAATTCGAATATAGAGGAAAGGAGAAGAAGAGAAAATCTAAATGGATAGAAATGTAGAGGATGGAAATACCTAGAGAATTAACAAAGGATGTATAGAGTTTTGTTGGATGAATTGTGACTTGTATGAACTCTTCAAGCTTTGAAGGTGTTCTTCAATGGAGAATAGAGGTGGAGAAGATGAAGAAAATGGAGATGGAGATGGTGATGTTGCCGAGAATTGTGAGAGAGAGATGAGGAAAAATTGGTTTTGTCTAAGATGATGAAATGATGAAAAGTTTGACATGGTGTAAAGGTGATTGTAGGTGTCATTAGCTTAATTAAGTGACCATGCAAGTTACACCTAAGCATGGGTGAGGTGGCGGCTGCATGGAGGTAGTTAAGAGGGTTACGGTTTTTCCGGCGCGATCCGACGTTACGGAAAAACGAACGACGAAAAACGTTGTTCGGTACAAAAAATCGTCGCGATTTGATTTGACTTACTAATTCTAACGTATGACTTAATTAGAAAATAAATTTATAAAATTTATTTTGATAAAAACTCGGGACGACAAGTCCGAGTTTCGTCCGGAAAAACATAAAAACAAACTTTTCCGGCGTGTTCGTATTGCGATTTTGTAAACGTAAGATTAAACGGTTTTCCGTTCTTAGTTTACAAACTAAAAACTTTTCGTACGCGCTAACCCCTAAGATAGGTAGTCGTCTTGCCGACTTCTGTAATTATTTTTAATAACGGATTCGACCGTTAGCCTTAGAATTCAAAAATTATAAACTTAGGCATGCAAAGCCATTTATTTAATTAACTTTAAATATTAAGAACGTAAGGATTTTACGGGGCATTACAATTTGCAACATAAATCCATCAACAATTTATCAATTAACATCAACACATGAAAACCCCTAATTCTACCCTAATTTTTGGTATACATGCATATATTGTGGGGTTGATTTTCTTCTCCAATTAACAACATTTATTCACTAATCAACCTCTTATATCATCAACTAATCAATTGCAAATCTAAAATCAACTAACATGCATATACCCTTAAATTCAACATTCAAACCCTAATTGAATTTCACAAGAACATAGGGCTTTCGATTCCTCTTTGTTCTAATTACTAATTAAACATCTATTAAGCATGAATCAAACATCAATTTAAAGATTCAAGAAATCCTACTATAACCCTAAAATTTTCGGTACTCAAGGGGGGTTTAGGGTTCTTGGTTTTGATCAATTTTAATTCCTAATCATCCTATCTAATACATCTAATTTCATTAATCCAAGATCAAATCATCCATTCCAATACTCTAAATTTTCGATCAAGAAATGAAAAAGGAAAGAAGAGAAGGGTGGATGGATAGATGTTAAGAGGAGGTAATTACCTTGAGAATTAAAGAATGAAGTATGGAGTTTGAATGGAAGGATTGAGACTTGTGTTTTTCTTCTTGTTCTTGGAGCTTCTCTTCAATGGAGATGGAAGAAATGAAGAAGAGAGAATGGAATGGGAGTGCTGCCGATTTGTGTAAGAAAATGGGAGGGAGGGAGTTGCTTTAATTGTTTAACTTAGGAGATAAGAGTGCAAGGTGTAAAGGTAAATAGTAAAACCATAGGTGTCACTTAAAAAACTAATTAAAACACAAAAATCTAACACTAAAGGGAGGGGATGTCGGTCATAGAGGGTGAGGGAGAGGGAAATACGCGCTTTTCCGACGTTACGGAAAACGAACGACGAAAAACAGCGCTCGGCACAAAATCGTCGTGATCCGATTCGACCGTAAATTCTAACGTACGAAACTTAATCGGAAAATAAATTTACAAAATTTATTTTGACAAAAACTCAGGACGACACAGTCCGAGTTTCGTCCGAAAAATCATAAAAACGAACTTTCTCGGGCGAGTTCGTAACGCGATTTCGTGAATGTAAAAATCAGACGGTTTTTCGTTCTAAGTTCACGAACTAAAAACTTTTCGTACGCGCTAACCCTAAATACAGTAGTCGTCTAGCTGATTTCCGTAATTTATTTTCAGAAACAGATTCGACCATTAGTCTTAGAATTCAAAATCGTAAACTTAGGCGTGCAAAGCCATTTATTTAATTAACTTTAAAATTTTAAGAACGTAAGGAATTTTACGGGGCATTACATCCTACCCCCCTTATGAAAAATTTCGTCCCGAAATTTGCATACCTTCTGCAAAAAGATGAGGATATCGCTCCTTCATCTTCTCCTCGAGTTCCCACGTGGCTTCTTCCTGCCCGTGGTGGTTCCATAGCACTTTAACTATTTGTATCGATTTGGTTCTTAATTCTTGAACTTTCCTATCCAAAATCGATATCGGCTTCTCTTCATAGCTTAGGTCAAATTCAAGAACTACGTCTTGCTGACTAATGACGTGCTTAGGATTGTAAACATATTTTCTCAACTGAGAAACGTGAAAAACGTTATGAACGCTTCCTAGACTTGGCGGTAAGGCCAATCTATACGCGACTGGTCCTATTCTCTCAAGGATTTCATAAGGTCCTATAAACCTGGGTCTTAACATACCCTTAACTCCGAACCTAAGGATTCCTTTGGTCGGGGATATTTTAAGAAAGACTTTATCTCATATTTCAAACTCAAGATTGGTTCGACGATCGTCGGCATACGACTTCTGTCGGCTCTGGGCCTCTTTCATTCTATCTCGAATCTGTCGAACTATCTCAATCATCTCATTGATCGCATCTGGGCCTAGGTTCTTTCTCTCACCTACGTCGTCCCAATAAAGCGGCGATCTACATTTTCTTCCATATAAAGCCTCAAACGGCGCCATTCCTATCGTGACCTGATAGCTGTTGTTATAAGCGAATTCGACTGAGTGTAGAATTTCTTCCCAATTCGCGCCTCGGTCCAAAACCACTGTTCTAAACATATTAACTAAGATCTGGATTGTTCTCTCTGACTGCCCATCTGTCTGTGGGTGAAATGCTGTACTGAAATTAAGCTCTGTTCTCAACTCTTTCTACATCACCAAAATCTCGAGGTGAATTTGGCATCTCTATCTGATATTATAACCTTTGGTACTCCATGCAGACGTACAATCTCTCTGACATACAACTGAGCTAGTTTCTCTGATCCGTACGTAATCTTAATCGGTAAGAAGTGTGCTGACTTCGTAAGCCTATCTATTATCACCCAAATTGTTGTGTTTCCTCTTCTCGACTTGGGCAAGCCTGTGACAAAGTCCATAGCTATGCCTTCCCATTTCCAATCTGGGACATCCAACGGTTGTAGCAATCCATATGGTCGTCGGTGTAAAGCCTTAACTTGCTGACATGCTAGGCATCTTTCTACAAACGAGGCAACGTCTCGTTTCATTCCATTCCACCAAAAGTTTCTCTTCAAATCTTGGTACATCTTCGTACTTCCTGGATGTGCTGTGTAAGGCGTATCGTGAGCCTCACTCAAGATCTCGTTCTTCAATTCACTGTCGTCATCAGGAATACAAACCCTACCTTCATAAAGTATTGCATTGTCTGGAGCTTCAGAATATCCTTCCGGCTTATCTGTCCTTATCCTTACTCGTAACTTTTCCATTGACTCGTCTTTTCTCTGAGCACTGATGATCCTTTCTCTCAAATTTGGTGTAGCTTCTAATGCTGCGATCTGACTTGTTATCGTAGCTGGCATGTCAAGCACTCTAATATCCATCTTCTCGAATTCTCGTACTAAGGTTTCTTCTTCTACAAAAAGGCATCCTAACTTCGTTGGAGCCTTGCGACTCAATGCGTCTGCTATCACATTAGCCTTTCCTGGATGGTAGTTAATTCCACAGTCATAATCCTTGACTAATTCGAGCCATCGTCTTTGTCTCATGTTCAGTTCTTTTTGCTCGAAAAAATACTTCAAGCTCTTGTGATCGGTGAATATCTCAACCCTTACACCATAAAGATGGTGTCTCCAAATCTTTAACGCATGCACTACGGCTGCGAGTTCTAAATCGTGGGTTGGGTACTCAACTTCGTGAGGTCGAATTTGTCGTGAAGCATAAGCTATCACTCGTCCGTCTTGCATCAAGACACAACCTAATCCATTTTTCGATGCGTCAGTGTAAACCACATACTCTTTGTTTACGTCTGGAAGTGCTAGTACTGGTGCTGTGGTTAACTTCTCCTTAAGAGTTTGGAAACTCTTCTCACACTCATCCGTCCACTTAAACTTGGTATCCTTCCTGAGTAGCTGCGTCATCGGGCGAGCGATCGTAGAAAATCCCTCGATAAACCTTCTATAATAACCAGCTAAACCCAAGAAACTTCTGATCTTGTTCTGACTTGTTGGCGACTTCCAGTTGTGCTCTGCTTCTACCTTGGCTGGATCCATCTTGATTCCTTCTGCCGATACTATATGTCCAAGGAACATAACTTCCTTCAACCAAAATTCTCATTTACTGAATTTGGCGTAGAGTTTCTCAGTTCTTAGTGTTTCCAACACTATCCGTAGATGTTCCTCGTACTTCTTTTCATTCTTAGAGTAAACGAGGATGTCGTCGATGAATACTAAAACAAATTTATCCAAGTAGGGGTGGGAGACTCTATTCATAAGGTCCATGAATACGGCTGGAGCGTTGGTCAAACCAAATGGCATCACTAAAAATTCGTAATGGCCATATCGGGTTCTAAAAGCGGTCTTCGGTACATCTTCAGATTTGATCTTGAGCTGATGGTACCCTGACCTCAAATCTATCTTGGAGAAGACTCCTGCACCCTTAAGCTGATCAAACAGATCCTCGATCCTTGGCAAAGGATATTTGTTCTTGAGCGTTATCTTGTTTAGTTCTCTGTAATCGATGCACATTCTCATCGATCCGTCCTTTTTCCTAACAAATAGCACGGGTGCTCCCCAAGGTGAGACGCTTGGCCTGATAAAACCAAGGTCTAGTAATTCCTGTAACTGGATTTTGAGCTCTTCCAGTTCCTTCGGTGCCATTCTATATGGGGCTTTAGACTTAGGTGCGGCTCCTGGTTCTAAGTCGATCGTAAAGTCCACATGACGATCTGGTGGCAATCCCGGTAGCACTTCCGGAAAAACATCTTCATATTCATTCATGACTTTTACATTCTGAATGGTCTTCTCGGCTCCTGGTTCTCCAACTAGGTACACAAGATAGGCTGTGGTACCTTTCTTCTTCATGAGTTTCGTGGCTTGAAGGGCTGATATGATTGGTACGCCTCTACCCATTGAAATTCCGTGGAATTCGGTTGGTTCTTTACCCGGCGGCTGAAAAGAGATTTTTCTCTCGTTGCAGAGAATTGTGGCGTAATTCTCTGACAACCAATCCATTCCTAGGATTATATCTACGTCCCACATTATCATAACATTTAAGTTATTTGCTATAACCTTATGAGTTCCGATTTCTAGTTCTAGGTTAGAGCAAACATGCGTGGAAGTAGTGATCTCTCCTGAAGGTGTGGCCACTCTCATAGATTGTGCAGCTCTTACAGATCTGATGTCTAAGTTATCGGCACACGAGCCAGCAATGAAAGAATGCGATGCGCCAGTATCAAACAGTATCTTAATGGGGATGTTGTGGAGTTTTCCCATACCTGCTAGATTGCCTTTTCCTTTGCGCTGACCGCCCTGTTTGATAGCGCATGCCCTCGCATTCTGTTGCTGCTGTGCATGCTGCTGAAACTGATGCTGGTTCATAGGCGGCTGCTGCGGCTGTGCTTGGATGGCTCGGAGGGGTACTGCTTGAAGCGGTTTAGGACAGTCCTTTTTTATGTGCTCCTTCTGTCCACAGTTGAAACAGTTAGGGGTGCCTATCTGGCAGACTCCAGGATGGGCTCGGTTGCACTTCGGGCAGACAGGGACGGTAACCCTCCCTGGGTTATTCGCTCCCTGGTTGAAGTTCCTCTGTTGCCCCTGCGGCTGGTTCTGTTGATTATTTCCCTTCCATGGCGAGTTCTGCTTATTCCCTTGAATGAACAACCCTGATTGGTTGTTTCCCTGCCACGGCTTCTTGCCATTGTTGTTGTTGTTGTTGTTATTGTTGTCGGGCTGCTGATAACCCTGCTGGTTACCCCTCTTCTAATTTCCCTGGTTGTTATAACCGTGACTGTAGCCTCCGCTACCCCCTTCGTTCCATTTCCTCTTCCCTTAGTAGTTGCTACTATTGTTGTTGAAGTAGCCTCGGTTCTGACCCTGTGCTGGTGCTGACGCAGTCGGTACAATCTTTTTCTCATCAGGCACGACGGCCTCCATTTCCAGTGCTCTTCCCAGTATGTCTGTGTAACCTAGTCCTCCATGACTAGCCAAAGCGATTCCTAACTCATGTCTTAAACCTCCCTGAAATTTCTTAGATAGCTTCTCCTCAGTGTCGACCAATGTCGGTGCATACCTTGACAACTCGCAGAACTTGGCATCATATTCCGTCACAGTCAGCTTTCCCTGCTTTAGATTATAAAATTCGGCCTCCTTCTGTGCCCTATACGTCTTGGGGACGTACTTGTCAAAGAAGATCTCCTTAAACTCTTCCCACGAAAAACGAGCCAGATGCTCTGCAGGTATCACCTTTTGTCTTGCTTCCCACCAGTAATCAGCCGATCCCGTTAGCTGGAATGCGACACACAACATTCTCTCCTCATCAGTGCATCTGAGGAGCTTGAAAATTTTCTCAGTCGATCTCACCCATAGCTCAGCATCGCTAGGGCTACCAGTTCCATTAAACAGGGGAGGGTTCCTCTTGAGGAAAAGGTCCTCTATATCTCTACGGGGCGGTGGTGGAGGTGGTGGTGATGGTGACGGGGGTGGAGATGGGGATGGAGTTGGGGATGGGGTGATATTCCGCTCATATTCCGGTTCTTGGTTATTTTCTGGCTGACGTCTACCACATCCTCTAGGCCTTCCAGGTCCTCGACCTCTTCTGTTGTTAACATTTCTTGGCGGCATTTTCTTTAGTCTAAGGAAAAATTGAAATTTCTCATTAGTTTTCTTCTGTTAATTACACTTAGTACTTACTTGCTCGTTCTCAACTTAATCAAGTTCATGGAACAACATATCGAACATAGCTTCGATATTATTTCATTAATCTTTTAACTTTCGAGTTAAACTTATTTCCTCGTTACACGAGTTCATTTAACATTCTGATTTTAATTACTCAATTCATAAGAAATTTTGCTTGTGATTAAAAACCCTCTTCATGGGTCATGTATATATATATACATCAAAAAGAATATTACTTTTGCCTCCAACGAGGACTTATACAATAAGGGTTAGACTACTATTAGTCTAAACTAGGCTGACTGCCCACTATTTACTGGGTGCACTAACAAGCTGCACTCCGTATCTACTAAAGTACTAGAACGGAAACGATTCATAAAATTTCGTATCCGCTGGAGTACTACAAAAACTAACTAGTTACTGATCCGACTCTATACAGGACAAAGAGCTAATACTACTACTGATATTTACCCGTGTCTACAACGCACTGCTCAACTAAACTGCAGTCGAGTCCAAAAACTACCCCTAAGTCTGCAAAAATCCTAACAACCCTCCTCTGGGTCCTCCTCCAGATCCTCGTCCGGGTCCTCCTCAGGGTCCTCCTCCGGATCCTCCTCTGGGTCCTCCTCCAGATCCTCCTCCGGATCCTCCTTCGGGTCCTCTTCCTCGGACTCTGAACCAAAAACCAGCTCGAGTGCCTCGTCCACCCTCAGTGTAGAACCGTCGTCAAGTGTAAGTAGGGTGGGCGAAGGTGCCTCTGAAGCCGTCTCCTCCAAGTCGGAGACCAAGTAGTCCTCACTGACCTCTCTCGCACGCTTTTTCAGAGGAAAAAGGTGCTCGGGAACTGAACCTGAACCCGAACCTGACTCGAAGTCCTCCCTAGAACGGACCCTGGACGGTCCTGGCTCCATCTGCTGTCGGACTACTCCCCACCTCGCACAGATCTCCTCGAGTGGCGTAAGTGGAGAAGGCAGCTCTAACATGGCGGCGAGCTACGCGTCGATCTCTCGGTGGTCAGGCCCCTCCCTGTACAGTCTCGTCTCCAAAGGTCCCCTGATCCTAACACAAACGTCAGGCAAAAACAGTTAAGACAACCCCAACAGCGCGGCTGTCTCAGCGTCAACCTCTACAAATCCCGGGCCTGGGATCAACTCCTCGATCTGCTGTCCCACTGGTGGTGACTCAGGTGTAACTACTGTCTCCTCGTCCTCCTCTGGCTGCTCTAACTCAGCGTCAGACTCCTCAACTAGTACACCATCTGGTGGCAACTCCAACAGAGCGGAGAACTCAGGGTCTAAGTCTAGGTGCTCAAGCTCCGTCTCGGCTGGAAAGTGACTGTAGGGGATGTGTGGCTCTAATGGAAGGGGAAACATAAACCTGCTCTCAAAGAAACGCCTGTGCACATACAGGGCGAATCCAGCGTAGTTGCCGGTTGGCTCAGTGTCGTCGCCTAGGATCCCCAAGAAGTACCATGCCGCACGGTGCGCCCATCCACGCCACTCGTCCGGTAGGTGTACGATCAAGTCTAGTATCGCCTGACTCTCCCTGATCAGGTGTTGTACTGGGTAGTAGGCTGAAGAAAAGTTACTAACAATCTGTCCTACATCCTCCTCTCCATAGTCTACCTCGAACTCGTAGTACTCATCCTGCAACATGTCAACTATGGTGCGCTCGCACGAGGCCAAAGGCTGGCTCTTCCGAGCCGTAACGCGAACTCTAGCCATCCTACAAAAGTTTTAAGGTAACACGGATCAGTAACAGGTAGGGAAAATAACTTATCTCAATCAGAACATAAATTACAAAATGAATATCCCTTATTCAATTGTAACATCATCACGTAAGTCAACCACTTATTAAGACTTTTAGCAATTCAAGAAATTGCACTCAACAACATATATATATACATTCATAAAATTAAAGATTTTATTTTCATTCTTTCATTTCACCATATTATTACTCATTTTAATTCTTCTATTTCTTTTATTTCTTAACTCAATAACTCTTATCGACTTTCACTTAGTAAAACAAAGTATATTTACTTCGTTCATATTACTTATTCAAAAGTAGCATCCATTTACAAGAAATTTTTGTCGTTTATGACTCTTAATATTCGTACTATTTGTAGTCGTCGCTCAAAACGAAATATGGAATTTAATTCCATAAGAAAGATGGGAATATAACTTAAGAATAATTTCCTAGAAAACTAAGTTCCAGTTGTCGTCGCTGGAATCGGGCGATTGATGGAAGAAAAAAAAATTAATCAAGCTTCGTGCTCGACTCCTAATAATCTCTACGATTTTTCTTTATAAAGTTCGATCAAGCGAACCCTATTGAAACACGAAACGAGAAGAAAAAGAGATGACGTGTCACGAAAAGACGTCATTTACATTACTTTCACGCAAGAAATGTTCACTTATTTCGCTTGACTTTGATTCCAAATTACTCGATTTTCGTCGTTTCGTTCATATATTTCTTAACTCGAAGCCGAAAGCTTCTCGAACGTCTAATCGTTCCCTTCGATTACTAACACGATTTATTGAATCATTTTTATTTATTTTCCCCGCAGGAAATTCTTAGAAGACAAGTTCGACTTTGCCGAATCTTTATTCATGTCACTTAGCGCACGTGACATTCATCAGTAGAAGTCCTTCCCGCGTTAGGGATCTCCTTTCGTAATCATTTCAAAACAACGTTTCTTAAAAACGTCTAAATTCTTGAAGAACTGGAAAGTTCTTAGGTTTCAAGTCTATGTTCTCATTGAACCGGGAAAAATCCCTAAAATCCGACTATATTCTTGTGTCCGCATAATTTTTCATCAAACGGAAATCATTGCGCAAATAATTTCACATAAGATAGTACTTGTACTATCACATAATCACATAGAGTATAAAAATTATACTTCTGAAAAAAATTCTTATTTTTTAAACATAACTCATGCTCATTCTCAACCTTTATTGAATACTTGATAAATAAATTTCTTATTTAAAAGAAATATCATTATAAAATTCTTTCACTTTTCCTTGTTGAGTCGACGTAGTGGGCAGTTCAGTTGACTTCTACGTTCTCAATCTTAGCATCATAGTCTAACTCTTATCTCATACTTGGAAAGACGATTCTGATCCAGAGTATATACAAATACCGTGTCTCACAACTTGAAAGAAGACTCGATATAGAGTACGAATGAATACTCTATATTATTTCTCGAAGAAAGACTTGTATAAAAAAAATACCACTTTGTGATATTATTTAAAGGAATGACTCGTACTAGAAAGAATGACTCACACTAATTCATACTAGAAGATTGACTCAGAAGCAGAGCAGAAAACGAACACTGCTCTGATACCACTCTGTCACAGCCCCAAATCCCGAGGGACGGCAGAAGCCGGGGTGCGACTGGGGTTGGATTAAAGAAGCGGGAAAGAAGGGGGCTAACTGACTAAACATACATGAAAGGCATCGATAAACCATGAACAAGACTTGAATATAAATAAGGAAGAGTTAACCGCTACGGATTACTCGACAAAAGTACACGGAAAAAACTAAGTTCATATTTACAAACTTAATCTACAGAGTATTGTTTCAAAGATACATCTCAAAAGATTATTCAGAGTTTGGCAGCGGAAGGTTCTAACTAAGCATCCTATCCTTTATCTCAACATCAACCGTCGCCGCTCACAATCACTTCAACCTGCATATTTAGAAAACAATGCAGGGCTAAGTACAAACGTACTTAGTGGGCACGATGCCGAAATCATAATCATAAGTCTAGATAAATATGGCATTTCAAAATTCATAGTACGTCGGGGTTTTATTAAAACGGGCCCACGTCTACTAAACATTTTCTGACTCTTTTCTCAAATTAGCTTGCAAGCATTTTTCTGGTATGTTACGTTCAATCTTGACCAATTCTAATTCACCGTGGCTGGTACCCCTCAACAGGATATCACATACACCACAGGTTACAAAGTGCACTAACTCTGGAAAGCACTTAGCAGCTAACTCAGAGCCGATCGTTAGTTAATCTAGTTAGATTAACTCTAAATCTGGAAAACACGAATGTTGACTCAGATAGGTACAAGAGAACTCACATAAAACATAAAACAGTTCATGCCATAATATCACTTTGAAAACACAGATATCAAAGCGATAAAGAAAGATTTTCCGAGCATTGCTCGTTTTATTTTGTATATAAAAGCCCACCTCGATTTACAGAACTTAAAGCACTAGCTTCCAACTTTGGATCTTCCGTCCTGTCTCTACTGCTGGCTTCCTCCTTCATCGTGAAATAATAATACTTTAACACGGGTCGTAAAAGATAATCGATCAAAGAGAATCGAAATAAGTTTTAGTTGTTTCATTCTTTTGGGCATTTGCACGCTTACTAGATTCATTTTACTTAAACGGGAACGAGACTCGTTCAAATCTCGTTAGAACTCGAAAGGTCTCATACTCAACTCTCGGGTCAGTAGAGAGGGTAGTCGGTAACTTAATACGACTTTAAAGATTATAAGGAGCTAAGTTGGAAAGAATCAACTTAGGCGATTTACGTTTTAGTTCATTTCACGACTTATGAAATTCTCACTTAACTACTTCTTTACTTGAACGAATAAGAGATAAGATCTCGATTGGTTTTCATCACTCAAGGTCCTGTACTTGAATCTAGGGTCAGTAGGGAGATATTCGTTAGATAAAACGGCTTAAACGATCGAAAGAAACTAAGTTGTGAACTAAACAACTTAGAAAACAAGAAACTGAAATTTCACTGCGCAATCCAGTAACTCTGGAGGCTGTCCAGAACAAAGGATTTGGAAACAGGGGATGAGCCTTGTACCACTGGAAAGATTGGGATGTCTAGTTTATGTTCCAATTTACGGATCGCAAATCCGATAAATGAGCTAAAAGTTATTACAGTTTCCGGCGAGGATCGCAAAACTGCCGCGAAAACCCTAATTGCTCGATAGGTTCGACGTATAACGTTTTAGGTTCGTTTCTAGCTCTCGTATTTGATTTCTTTGGAAACTGGACCCTCAAGGCAGTCATCATGTACTTCCGTACGTGACGAACTCCTTCTCAAAACTCGTCCATAAGCACTACGTTCTAAACGTCGGGTTTCAACTAACAATTACTAAACCAACAAATTATTCAAAACGCGTTCTAGTTCTCGACTATAACTATAGCTCATATTATATCAACTCGAAAGCTTATGACGTCAACTACAAAGTTTTTCTCAAGTCCATCATAGACAATAATATCAAAAAGGAATTCTCATTCGACTTCTCGGTTATTAGTTACGACTAAAGGTTCGTCTCTTACGCGTTTTTCAAATTTGTCGGATTCCGTTCAAATTTTACGACGTCAATCTACATTTAACGAGAATCACTTCTATGCATGCAATCATGTCATAACATCATTATATTTCAACTTATAACATGATCTTCGTCTCTTACGTTACGACGAATATTTTTAGAAAAATCTAAATTTAATTCTATAATTCATTAACATCATTTGCAACATAAATTCATCAACAATTTATCAATTAACATCAACACATTAAAACCCCTAATTCTACCCTAATTTTCGGTATACATGCATATATTGTGGGGGTGATTTTCTTCTCCAATTAACAACATTTATTCACTAATCAACCTCTTATGTCATCAATTAATCAATTGCAAATCTAAAATCAACTAACATGCATAAACCCCTAAATTCAACATTCAAACCCTAATTGAATTTCACAAGAACATAGGGCTTTCGATTCCTCTTTGTTCTAATTACTAATTAAACATCTATTAAGCATGAATCAAACATCAATTTAAAGATTCAAGAAATCCTACTATAACCCTAAAATTTTCGGTACTCAAGGGGGGTTTAGGGTTCTTGGTTTTGATCAATTTTAATTCCTAATCATCCTATCTAATACATCTAATTTCATTAATCCAATATCAAATCATCCATTCCAATACTCTAAATTTTCGATCAAGAAATGAAAAAGGAAGGAAGAGAAGGGTGGATGCATAGATGTTAAGAGGAGGTAATTACCTTGATAATTAAAGAATGAAGTATGGAGTTTGAATGGAAGGATTGAGACTTGTGTTTTTCTTCTTGTTCTTGGAGCTTCTCTTCAATGGAGATGGAAAAAATGAAGAAGAGAGAATGGAATGGGAGGGAGGGAGTTGTTTTAATTGTTTAACTTAGGAGATAAGAGTGCAAGGTGTAAAGGTAAATAGTAAAACCATAGGTGTCACTTAAAAAACTAATTAAAACACAAAAATCTAACACTAAAGGGAGGGGATGTCGGTCATAGAGGGTGAGGGAGAGGGAAATACGCGCTTTTCGGGCGCGATCCGACGTTACGGAAAATGAACGACGAAAAACGTCGCTCGACACAAAATCGTCGTGATCCGATTCGACCGTAAATTCTAACGTACGAAACTTAATCGGAAAATAAATTTACAAAATTTATTTTGACAAAAACTCGGGACGACACAGTCCGAGTTTCATCCGGAAAATCATAAAAACGAACTTTCTCGGGAGAGTTTGTAACGCGATTTCGTGAATGTAAAAATCAGACGGTTTTTCGTTCTGAGTTCACGAACTAAAAACTTTTCGTACACGCTAACCCTAAATACAGTAGTCGTCTAGCTGACTTCCGTAATTTATTTTCAGAAACGGATTCGACCGTTAGTCTTAGAATTCAAAATCGTAAACTTAGGCGTGCAAAGCTATTTATTTAATTAACTTTAAAATTTTAAGAACGTGAGGAATTTTACGGGGCATTACATTCTAGTTCTAGATTCTTCCTTTCATCTACTTTATTATGATACAAGGGTTATTTAAAACTTCCTTCCATACAAGGCCTCGTAAGGTACAATACTTATCGTAGCTTGATAACTATTATTATAAGTAAATTTGATCAATGGTAAATATTCTCCCCGTTGTCACTTTGATCCAGCACTATCGTTCTTAACATATCTTCTAGTACTTGAATCGTTCTCTCGGATTGTCCATCCGTTTGGGGGTGGAAAGCGGTACTAAAATTAAGTCTAGTACCTAGCTCCTTCTGCATAGTGATCCAAAACCTTGAAGTGAATTTGGCATCTCTATTGGACGTTATTGACTTTGGTATTCCGTGCAGACGTACAATCTCACGAACATACAACTGTGCTAACTTCTCTGATCCATAGGTAATTTGAATTGATAGAAAGTGAGTTGATTTTGTAAGCCTATCAATAACTACCCAGATGGCAGTATTTCCTCTTCTAGATTTGGGCAAACCTGTCACAAAATCCATGACTATATCTTCTCACTTCCACGTTGGAATACTTAATGGCTGCAACATCCCTTGTGGTCGTTGGTGTAAAGCTTTTACTTGTTGACAAGCCAAACATCGTTCTACAAACGAGGCAACATCTCGTTTCAATCCGTTCCACCCGAAATTTCTTCTTAAATCTTGATACATCTTCGTACTCCCTGGGTGTACTGTATATGGCGTATCGTGATCCTCACTCATGATATCATTTTTTTTTCAATTCGTCGTCATCAGGGATACAAAGTCTATCTTTAAATATGATCGCATTATCTGGTGCTTTGGAATAACAGTCCAGTTTATCCGTTCTTATTCTTAGTCGTAGCTTCTCGATCGTCTCATCCTTTCGTTGGACACTTATAATTCTCTCTCGTAAGTCCGGTGTAGCTACTAGTGCCACTATTTGGTTCGTTATCGTTTTAGGTGTATCGAGCACTTCTAAATCCAGCATCTTAAATTCTTGTACAAGTGTTTCTTCCTCGATAAAGAGACACCCTAATTTGGTTGGAGTCTTGCGACTCAGCGCGTTAGCTACTATGTTTGTTTTTCCTGGATGATAATTGATACCACGATCATAATCCTTAACTAATTCGAGCCATCTTCTTTGCCTCATATTCAATTCCCTTTGCTCAAAAAAGTACTTCAAACTTTTGTGATTCGTAAAAATCTCAACCCTTACACCATAGAGGTGATGTCTCCAAATTTTCAACGCATGCACAACGGCTGCTAATTCTAAATCGTAGGTTGGATAATCGATTTCACGGGGTATAAGTTGTCGTGAAGCGTAGGCTATCACCTTTCCTTTTTGCATCAAAACACATCCTAATCCTTTCTTCGATGCGTCAGTAAATACTACGTATTCCTTATTTGTTTCTGGAAGAGCTAAGACTGGTGTGGTGGTCAACTTTTCCTTGAGTGTCTGAAAACTTGTCTCGCACTCATCAGTCCACTTGTACTTATTTTCCCTCCGGAGTAGTTACATCATCGGTCTAGCAATTGTAGAAAATCTTTTAAAAAAACGTCTATAATAGCCAGCTAAACCTAAGAAACTCTTAATCTTGTTAGGATTGGTTGGTGATTTCCAATTGCACACTGCCTCTATCTTGGCAGGGTCTACTTTGATGCCTTCTGCTGATACTATGTGTCCAAGAAACATCACTTCTTTCAGCCAAAACTCGCACTTACTGAATTTGGCATAAAGTTTCTCAGCTCTAAACGTTTCTAACACTATTCGTAAGTGTTCTTCGTGCTCTTTCTCATTTTTGGAGTAAATGAGAATGTCATCGATGAAAACTAAGACGAATTTGTCTAAATATGGGTGAAAAATTCTATTCATGAGATCCATGAATACTGCGGGGGCGTTAGTCAAATCAAATGGCATAACTAGGAATTCGTAATGGCCATATCTGGTTCGGAAAGCAGTCTTAGGTATATCTTCGGGTTTGATTTTCAATTGGTGATATCCGGATCTTAAGTCTATTTTTGAAAATACCCCTGCTCCCTTAAGCTGATCAAAGAGGTCTTTTATCCTAGGCAAAGGATATTTATTCTTGAGGGTGATCTTATTTAGCTCGCGGTAGTCTATGCACATCCTTATAGAACCATCCTTTTTCTTAACGAACAAAACAGGCGCTCCCCATGGTGAAACGCTCGGTCTAATGAAATCAAGATCTAAAAACTCTTGCAGTTGAATCTTAAGCTCATCTAACTCCTTCGACGATATGCTCCATACAGAATGGTGCAGTTAATAGATAATCAATCCATCCCATGGATTATATCCACGTCAAACATTTTTATTATGTTCAGATTGTTCGCCATGATCTTAAAAGATCCTAAGTCAAATTCTATGTTCGAGCAAAACTAAGGAAGTGACGATAATTTCTCCTAAGGGCATGGTTATTCTCTTTTCATGATTAGCGCTCTCTGGTTTTACTTCTATAGTGTCCACAGGCACTAGAAATAAACGATTGTAAAGTTCTGGTATGAAGCAAAATTATGACAGGGTAATTAAGAAGTTCGTCCAATACCTGCCAAATTTCCTTTTTCCTTTATAGTTGTTGTTAATATTATTGGAATGGCTTTGCTTCAGAGCTTGGATTGGTGCTGGTACGGATGCTACAATCTTTTTTTTATCCGGCACAACTGCCTCTATTTCTAGGGCTCGTCCTAGTATTTCCGTATAGCTCAGTCCTTCGTGACTAGCTAATGCTACTTCTAGTTCATGTTTAAGTTCTCCACGAAACTTCTTTGCTATTTCCTCTTCGGTATCCATTTGATCGGATGTATATTTATTATAAAATGCCTCCTTAAATTCATCCTAAGTAATTTGAGCTATTTGCTCCGCCGGTATAACTTTCTGTCTAGCCTTCCACCAGTAATCAGTTGGTCCGGCTAGTTGAAACGCAACACACGAAAGGCGTTCCTTATTAGTATATTTAAGAAGCTTAAAGATTCTTTCTATGGATCGTACCCAACGCTCAGCATCGCTCGGGTTTTCACACCCATTAAAAACAGGTGGATTTCTTTTAAAGAATAGATCCTTAATATTACGACGTTGTGGGGGTGGTGGGAGTGAAGGGGTTGCTTGATGTTTTTGCTCTTCTTCGCTTTCACGTTGTCCTCGACCTCTACCAGATCTTCTAGGCCTACCAGGTCCTCTACCTCTTTTGTTTACTACTCTTGACAGCATTTCGAAACTAAGGAAAACAAGAATTTTCATTAACACTTTGCTTTAAGCATTCACTCTCTTACTAAACCTTTTTCCAACTTAAACAAGTTCACAGAAAAGAAACAGATAATAACTCCGATACTAGTTCTATAAACTTTTTAACTTCTCAAGTTAAACAAGAATATTCAACTAAACACGATTAGGAGAAATTTTTACGAGATCAAAGCCCACTCACGGGGTCATATATATACATACACGTCGAATGAGTACTATTTTTGCCTCCAACGAGGACTTATACAAAAGCTAGACTACGACTAGTCTGAGTTAGGCCAACTGTCTGCCTACGTACAGAATGCTCTAACTGGGTGCATTTCTGTACCTATACAAGGTACTAGAATGGAAATGATTCGTAAAATATCAATATCCGTGGAAGTACTACAAAAAGAAGTCTACTGATCCGATCTATATACAAAAACATTTTTAAACTACTAACACTTTTATGACTGACTACTCAAGAAGCTGCAGTCGAGTCCTCGCTGCCCTCTACAATCGAAACCTCCTCAAGATCCTCCATAGGGTCCTTCTCGAAGTCTGCTCCAAAGACTGACGCAAATGTCTTGCCAACCTTAGTCGCAGTGCTGTCCATTGGCACTAGAGATGGTGGCGGTGGTACCTCTGGAATGGTCCTCTCTAAGTGCAGAACCAAGTCGGCAAAGCTGGTCGCTGTAGTCCGCTTCTTAGGAGGAAACGGGTGCTCATGGTGCGAACTAGGCATGTATGCCTCTGGGGAAGGGACCCCTGATGGTCCTGCCTCAAACTATCCCCTAACTCCGGTCCAAGACGTACCGAGCTAAGTTTGAAGTCGATCACACCTCCTCAACCAGCGAGGCTGACTCTGGGAGAAATTTGTTGAGTGGAGCAAGTATAGGTGGTAACTCTAGCAACTCGTCAAGCACTGGGTCCCTCTCGTAGAGTGACCTTAGTTCTGGAACAACCGGAATGTAGCGGTAAGGGTAATGGGGTAGTATAGGAACAGATACAATGTGTCGACTCAGTAGATGTCATGCCTGAATTGTTTAAGGCGAATCCTACAAAGTCTCATGTGGGTTCTACAACGTCTCCCATTAAAGTGAGACAGTACCAGGCGGTGTTGTTTGCCTATCCTTGCCATTCATTGGGCAGTCGACCGATAAGGTCTTCCATAGCTTTTCGTTAATCAACAAAATATCTAGCCGAGTAATAGTGCGAAGCGAAGTCGCTAACAAGCTGTCCTATGTCATGATCTGGGTCGTTCGGGTAAATATGGTACTTATGTATAATCTGCTCTACGATGGAACGCTCTCCTAGAGGTACAGCCGTTCGTGGTCCAACACGTCTAACAGCCATCCTAAAAAGTTTTAAGGGAACACGGATCAGTGACTGGTAGGATAATAACACCTCTTAAGGAATTTCTTAATTACTTAATAGAATAATCTCATATTCACACTTAACCTCTTAATCACTTGACAAGGATTTAGCTTATCTTAAGCATCTAGCAATTTCTCAAATGGCACAAAAACACTTAAACATAAAAGTAAATTTGACTTTTTCCCACTTTTAATTTAGACTTCTCAGTTTCCTTCAAGAAAACTCTTACTGATAAACACGTATCGTTCTCATTGATTAGAATATATTTTTGATGCCACATTAAAGTGGAAACCGTATTAATATAAACCCTTCTCGACACTTGAATCTAGTACTTATCGTATTCTTTGTTCAATTACTAATTGTGAAATAAATTCCAAAAGAAACGGAATAATAGTTGGAGAATAACTTTAGAACAAAAGTTCTAGTCGTCGTTGGAATCGAACGATCGTTGGAAATTAGCTAAATTTCGTACTTGATTCTTAACAATTAAAACAAATCTCTTCTTGAAGTTCCCACGAGGCGAACTCCAACTGAAAATGACTTTGTTCATGTCACTTATACGTAAGTAACATTCGTCTATACTCGATTCTGTACTTCTCTTCTTTTGATGGTGTTTTTCGAAACAATTTTGAACCAAAGCTTCTTAAATCGTCTATGTTCTCAAGGAATCGGGAAAAGCCTTAGAAATAGTCTAGATTTTCATGCCGACATACATCTTAATCAAAGAAATTATAACTCAATAATTTCACATAATACCACAAAGGTATAACAATCATACTTTAATCAGTTCATACTTTTACTTAGCAAAAGTATAATTATCATACTTCAATCAATTCATACTTGGTACTCAACAAAAGTATATCTCATACTTCAATCATTTCATACTTGGCACTATTTGTTCTCAACATGCTTGCATACTTATCATAAACTTTCTGTAAAAAGAAACAATACTTCTGAAACTTTTCTTTCTTTTCTTCTTCAGTTGAGTCGACGTAGCGGGAAGTTAAGTTGTTAACTACACTCTTAAGTTTAGTGATACAGACTAAACTTTACTTGAAAGAAGACTCGGGTGCAGAGCATAAACAAATGCTCTGTCGGACTAACTTGAAAGAATTTTGGATAAAGAGCAGAAATGATTGCTCTGATATCACTCTGTCACAGCCCCAAATCCCGAGAGACAGCAAAGCTGGGGTGCGACTAGGGGTTGGATTAAAGAAGCGGAGAAGAAGGGGGAATAACTAACTGAAAAGATGCACTAACCAATAATAATAAACAAGATGATATCTATGAACTGATTTCATTAACAAAAGAGAGTCGATCTTGAAGGATCGCTCGACGAAGTTATTTCAGAGTAACCTAGGTTTAAAGTACGAAACTTAAACTAAAAAGGTATACAACAAAAGTAAAGTAGTTTGCAGCGGAAAAACGTAGAATTGATTACACTAATCTTCATTCCTAAAGTACGACCTCTACTCAACTTCCGCCATCTCCGTCACTCAACCTGCCTGCACATTTATAAATACATGCAGGCTTAAGTACAAAAGCACTTAGTGGGCATAATGTCGAAAACATATCATAAGCTTATAGATTAATCAGGCATTCTCAAAGTAACACAACGGGGTTTTCCTTTCAAAGGTCCGTGCTTACTAAACATTTTCCTTTCATAAATAGCTTGCGCAAGCATTTTACTGTTGTTACGTTCAACTTGCCCAACTTCTATTTCAATGCCGGAGGAGAGTTAACTTCTCCCGCGCACGTTCCTCACCGTGGCTGGCTACCCCTCAACAGAGTACCACACACAACAGCTACCGTGTACACTAACTCTGGAAACCCTTCCGGTTAACTCAGAATCCAATCGCTTAGTTGGCGAACCAACTCAGAATGGCACAAAAGAACTCACAAAAACAAATTCTTTTATGCACTGATAATCATTTAGAAAACGCACTTATAAAGCAATAAGTAAACATTTTTGAGCAACGCTCACTTAATTTTGTTATATAGAAAAGCCCACCTTAACTGGTTACAGAAAAAACTTCTGTCTTCGGTCTTCCGTCCTTTCTTCTAATTGCGACTTCCTCCTTCTATCGCAACAAACATGCTTTAGTAAATCTGTAATACCCCAGATATTTTCTTCCGTCGAGAAATAAAAATTTAATTATTAATTAAGGCTTTGCACGTCTAAGTTAGGGATTTTCGATCTTAAGACTGACGGTGAAATCCGTTTTTGAAAATAAATTCCAGAAGTCGGTTGAACGACTACTGTATTAGGGTTTTCGCGTCCGATAGAATTTTCGTTCGAAAACTCAGATCGAAAAACTGTCACACTTTACATTCACTTTTTCTGCGATACGAGTTCACCGGAGAAAGTCAGTTTTTATTATTTTTCCGGGCAAATTTTGGACTGTCTTATCCCGACTTTTCATCGAATTTCGGAAAACAAAATATGCTTTCCGAGTAAGTGATTTATTTCTAATCTAACGGTCGAATTAGATTTCGTCAAAAATATAACCGTTTAGGGTTTTAATTTCTCGATTTTATAACGTCGTATTAGACCCATAAAATGCGATATTTCGACTAAAAATCTAAGCCTAAACTGCTTATGAGGATGATGACTCATCCTTTGTTAGATTTTTATCACTTTATGAAATAGTATCTTAACACCTCATCATCATTTTCTTCTATCTCTCTCTCCCTCATCCGCCACTCTCTCTCTCATTTTTCTATCTCACTTTTGTTCTTCAAATCCTCCATTGTTAGTCATCTTCAAGCTTTCAAAGCTCCACAAGTTAGTCATCTACCGATCGATCTTAGTTCCGAGTCCATAATTGACAAGGTAAGAGCTTTCTCTACGGATTAAACCGAACAAAACTTCCTTCCCTCAAGTCTTGTTTTTTTCGAAAGTTTGGAGAAGAAGAAGCATGATGCTCTATGATTAATACATGTTATAGTATGCTTAGGAATGGATTTCATGGATAGAAATCATGTGGAAATCATCCTCCTAACTAAATGAAGAATACCGAAACTTTATAGGAAATTAGGGGTTTGACGTTTAGTTCGATTTTTAGATGATTGATTAGTAGATTTAGGTTCTATATGTTGATAGATTGATGCATGAATTGTTTTAGAATTTTCTAAAAATAAAAATAAAAAGGTAAGAGATGAAGAAATAGGAATTTGATGTAGTATTTGATATGTTTTGGTTGATATGATGATATAAATGATATGTAGTAAGTATGTGGATGATTATATAATTTAATTAGATTTTTCTAAAAATAAAATAGAAATCGTAAGAGACGAAAAACGGACGATAAATTCAGATTCAGTAATAATTTGAGTATATGGTTTTCGTATTGTTGAATCTTGATAGTTGATGAACGTTAGTGGAAAGTTTGAGCAAAATCGGAGAACGTTGAAATTTTAATAAAAAGACGAAGAATCATCGATAAGTCGAGATTGGATAATGATTTAGGTTTATGATTTGAATATTTGTTAATCTTAGTAATCAAGGATCGTTATTAGAAAATTTGAACGAATTCTAAAGAAGTTGAAATATCGGTAAGAGACGAGAAATCGAGTTTAAATGTCGATAGGAAAGTCGAATAAGGAAAACCAATTTGATATTAATGATTGATGTTGATAAACGAACAAGTTTGTAGTTGACGATATTTCCATTCGAGATATGAAATGATATAAGTTATAGTTTATGAACTAGAAGTTGATGAATGAAATTGATTTGGAATTGAAATGGTTTAGTAATTGGTAGTTGGAAAAGACGAAAAAGTTTACGTAGTTTTTTTTAATCGAGAATTATAAAGAATTTCGTCATGAAAGATTGTGCGTATTGACTGTCGTGAGACTGAAAATTCGTGAGTATAAAGGTGGTAAAACATTAGTCGAACCTAGGAAGTCGTGCGTCGAGATATACGAGCACCTAGGGTTAATCGCGGACTATTTTGCGATACGTTACAGAAACTGTCATAACTTTTAGCTCGCTTAACGAAATCAAGATCCGTAAATTGGAAAATGAACTAGACATCCGTAGCTTTCTTTTGGTATCAATTTCATCCCCTGTTTCGGAGGAATCTTTTCTGTATGAACTCCAGAACTTCTGCTTTGTGCAGAAACTTTCGTAAGCCTTAAGTTAAATCCTTTTCAACTTCGTTCCTTGTGAACTTCTAAGTCGTTATAAGTTATCGACACCCGATATTAACTGACCTAAGTGTCGAGTAATGAGCCGAGTCCGTTTCTAGACAAGAATTGTTCGAGTCTCGTTTATTCGTTAATCAAAAAATATAGTTAAAGTGCAAAGGCCTAAAAGTCATAAAACAAATTCGATTTCCTTTTCCTTTATTGTCTCAACCGCTTATTAAAATATTATTATTTATGTTCAAAGGAGGAAGTCGAGTTTAGAAGACAGGACGGAAGATCAAACACGGAAGCTCGTGTTTTAGTTCTGTAAACGCCTAAAGGTGGGCTTTCTATATACGAAAATAAAATGAGCGATGCTCGAAAATGTTTATTTATAGCTTTGATAATTGTGTTTTCAAAGTGATAATCAGAGCATGAAATACTTTGTTTTTATGTGAGTTCTTTTGTACCTTCCTGAGTTAACCAAATGGGGTTAACTAATCGATCGGACCGCTGAGTTAACCAGTAAGGGTTTTCCAGGGTTTAGTGTACACGGTAGCCGGTGTGTGTGGTACCCTGTTGAGGGGTAGCCAGCCGCGGTGAATAGAACGTACGCGGAAGAAGTTAACTCTTCCCCGGCGTTGAAACGAGAGTTGGGCAAGTTGAATGTAACATCTGTAAAGGCTTGCGCAAGCTATATTGTGAAAATGAGAAAGAAAATGTTTAGTAGTCATAGGTATTTATTGAAAAACCCTGATGCGCTATTTAATGAGATGCCTAATTTATCTATACTCCTATCTTATGTTTTCGGCAAAATGCCCACTAAGTATGTTTATACTTAGCCCTGCATGTGTTTTCTAAATGTGCAGGTTGAGTGACAGGAGCGGCGGAGGTTGAGTAGAATGGTTTTAGGAAAGAAGATCAGAGTCTAAGTTCTACGTTTTTCCGCTGCCAAACTCCAAACTTTTTTGTGTTGATGTATATATCTTTTTGAGTCTAAGTTCATACTTTAACTTAGTTTCTTTTGAGAACATCCTTGTCGAGCGATCCTTCAAGGTCGACTCCTTTTATATAATGAAGTCTTGTTCATAGTAGTTTATTCTATTATAAACGTCTGTTTATTTAATTATTCCCCTTCTTCCCCGCATCTTTAATCCAATCCCTAGTCACACCCCGACTTTGCCGTCCCTCGGGATTTGGGGCTGTGACAAAATCAGTCGAGACGTGATGGTCCCGATAAGAGATACTAGTGTATGGGGGGGGGGGGAATACACCAGTTAGGATTTTTCAACTTTGAAAACTTTAACACTCGAAAATCACTTCAACTGAGTAAAGAAAGGCTCAGCTGAAATCACAACTGAGTAAGAGAACTCAGCTGTTAGAGTGGTGCTCTGCGGAATATGAAGGAAATTGTACTCGTAAAAACAACTCAAGATTTTATGCTCGGTTGGTCATGAACCAAAACAGTTGAATATGCAAATATGCAGTTTGTATGCCGGTTAGTTTGGTCAGTTGAAAATGCAATAAGTAACTGAACAGAAATAAACACAGACACACAGAATTTAACGTGGTTCGGAGATAATCCTCCTACGTCCACGGGGAGTTGTGAGTCCACACAACTCTGTCCAAGTTCTTCTGGACAAACCACTCAGCTTACGCAGGCTGAGCAACCGTTATGGATAAGTTTGCGGGTACTTATCAACCTTACAGTTTAGTTTACGGGTACTAAACGACCTCACTACTCAGTTGCAGGAAAAGTAGGATCCTAAACCTCTTCAGGTGAAAGAAAAAAAATGTGATTCCAACTTACAGCTCGAACGGAAGGTGAGTTGTGATCTAACTCTCTATGAACTCTCACTAAGTGATGTTCTCAAGGTTCGATCTAAAGACACAAAAACTATCTAACTCTAGAACTCTCAACAAGTGATGTTCTAAGAGATTCAGTTTAGTTCGTGAAGAATATTGCTCTTTTCTTTTTGCTCTCAGATTTCTTCTCGCGTGTGTGTCTTATATTTCGAATGAATGAATGCCTCTTATTTATAGGCAGAGAGTATCAACTAGCCGTTGGAGGAGCTGTTGATCTCTGATCGTTGAAAGCGATGGCTTGTCTCTTTTCTCTGCAGACTTTCCCGATATGGCATCTGTGCTCTTCTGCTCTCCATCTGAGACAGCCTTATGTTGGACCAAATGGGGTAATGACTGAACGGTCAAACCCTCATGTGACTTCCTTTTGAAATTCAAATTCAAACCTTTCTGACAATCAACCTCGGTTAGTCGGTTGAAAATCTTGATCTTTATCTGAGTGGTCTTCAGCTGATGTTCTGTCTGAACCGTTGAACTCTCAGCTGATTTTGAACTTCATGTTGAGACTTCTTTATAACTTCCCCCTTCTTGAAACATTCTCTTTCTCGGATGGCATACTACAGCTGATGTTCCAACTGAACAGTTGACTTGAACTCTCAGCTGTCAAAAAGCATTCCCCTTTTTGGCATAGCTCTCTCATCAGGCAAAGTCTTGTAACTGATGTTCCTCATCCGATCTTTCATCCGGGGTTGTATCCGAGTGTTGCTATGTTGCCGTCTTCAGCTGGAGATCTATAAAGATAAAATCTTAACATTGCTCAAACAGCGAGCCTAACAGCTAACATTAGGAACTGGCAACATCTACTCGGTTGGGGTCAGTTGGTTTTGGAATTCATCAAAACTTTTACTAATAAATTTCCCAACAATTTCCCCCTTTTTGATGATGCTAAAACCACTTACAACTTTAAACCACTACTGACTTAAACCTTACTAACTGACCTAAAATCTTAGCTGAAATTCTAGACAGTCTATAAGATAAAACATCAAAGGGTTAGCACAGTTATAACATGGTATTTAAAATATTGCGATTCAAGGCTTGGACAATGAGATATTGTGCGTCAAGTTGAATCGTATATATACTTTGAAGTTTTCTTTACAACTGATGATTACAGGAAAAAGTACAAACCAGATAAAGATACATCAGTTGATCAAAAACTACAACATCTCAAAAACTATATCAGCTCAAAAACTTCATCATCTCAAAAATACCGTTGACCGTACTTGCTGAAGATACGGTCAAATATCTCTTTCTTCGCAGCTGACTCAATCCCAGTGTTGACACCATGTTCGTTGCAGACCTGTCTCGCCTCAGCCATGATCGCATTTCTGTTCGGAGTACTTGTGCCTTTGATCATCTGAGGGCGATATTTGAGCTTCTGCGGAACTGGAATGGTGTTGGGATCGAGCTGAGCTTTCAGCATGGCCCTTTTAAACTGACTAAACATTCCAGGATCTCCAGATCTGAGCTCCCACAAGGCTTCCTTGAAGGCTTGCCTTGGGTCTTCAGTTGAGTAGACCTTCCTGTAATAGAAGTCATTTATAAACTCGTGCTTGAACTGCTCCCAGTCATCGTTCCACTCAGCATTCATCCACTTGTCAATGTGTGGGACCCGAGACGGGAGCGGGGCGTTTCTCTGCAGCTGCTGCGTCTTCTTCCTAGCCTCAGCCTTCATCTGGTGCTTGTTTATTCTTCGCATGCTCCGGCTGGCTTTATTTCTGTCTACATTCTTCTCAATCTTGGCCAGTTCCTTCTCGAACTTAGCCACCTTCTTGGCCTGATCAGCAGCGAACTTCTTAATCCAAGAGGGATTCAACTATTTCTCCTTCGACTCCCCCATAGCTTTTGCAGCTTCGATGCAATCTTCAACAGAGATCCTGTCAAGATCGTCATCGAGCTCAGCTGTAAGCTCGGCTACGAGGTCGTAGGAGACTTCCAGTTCCTGCTCTTCCGACTCCTTCGGCTGAGATCCTTCAGCTTCTTCCCTTTGAGGTTCAGCTGGCACTCCTTCTTCCCCCTGCTCGTGAACTCTTTTCCCCTATCCAGCAACAGCTGCTGGCTCCTTTCCTTCCTCCTTTTTGGCATCATCCAAAAGGGTGGCAACTGAGCCATCCAGGGAGGTCAGCTTGGCCTCAGCTTGCTGAACTCGGGAGAAGAGTTCGTCCACAGCATCCTTCTCTTCCACCTTCTTTGCCAACTCTAGGTCCTGGCGTTCCTGCTCGGCTCTCTTCAAGGCTGCAAAGGTCGTAGAGACATCTTTGTGAAGGGTGACGAACTCAGCTCGGAAATTTGCGAACTGAGACATCCACTCCTGGTCTTGTGTCTGCTGGGACTTTGCCAGATCAGTTTCAGCAACGGACTTGAAGACATTGAAGTCCGAGCTGAGTCCCTGAACCGCCTTCCTTAGATCCTTGACCTCCGAGCTGGTAGAAGTGGAGAGGTCTTCGAGCTTTTGCTGTAGGGAGGAGGAGAGTTGTTCCAGCTGATTCTTCAATCTCGCATTCTCTTCCATCAGCTGATTCATCCTGTCAGCGTCCTCCTCCTTGTTGAGCTTGATCTTGGACAACAGCTCCTGCCTCAGCTGGTTGACCCTCTCAAAGATCAGCTCATAGATACCATCAGTTGAGTGTGCTGGCTGATCAGAGGGTCCAGGTAGTTGTTGTTGTTGTGGCTGAGATGTTGGGTCCACGACAACCAGGGCTATTCGGCTGGCCAGGTATTGTTTCAGCTTGTCTTCTTCCCTCTTGGCCGCCTCTTCAGCTGCGTCGACATCCTCCATGTGGTTGGCATTTTTGGCCAACATATGGTCAAGAAATTGAACAGCTCCAGGATTGTCGCACAGCTCCCTGGTGTCTGTCCCTTCTTGTTGCCTCTTATCCAGACGACGACGGAGCACAACCACCTTCTGATTGTAGGCTACGTCCAGGTTCTGGTAGTCGAAGTACACCCTCAGGTTGGATTCTTCAACCTTCATCCTGTCCCAACCATGGATTCTGAGGGTTTCCTCCTTGACGTACCAGTAGCTGAATATGACGCTGAACTGATAGAGCAGTTCCGTCCCAAATATGGCGAAGATAGGCATTGAGCTGGCCTCGGGGAACATGCCTATCGGCTTGCGAAAGCAGTAGTCTATACCTTCCTTGATATTCAGCCAAGATCGCCTGGCGGTTGGCTTCTTCATCAATATGTGGGGGATCTATATCGAAGGCAATGGGTTCGAGGGTGTCATCGACGTTGGCCAAAAGAACGGTCTCAACGTCGACATCGAGCGAGAGGCTCGGGATATTTGACTCAGGACCAGTTAAGAGAACTGGATCCTCTTTGGGTGGTGATTGGGGAGGCTCAATTGTTTCTTCAGATACAGGTGGGATTTCCTGGCTGGCATCAGCTCCAGTTGGTGGACTGTCGTGGGACTCCTCAGATGAAGAAGAGTCATCTGAGGAGGAGCTGTATTCCTCCACGTGGTTCTCCACCCCTTCAGCCATCTTTTCTTGTGGGCGGGGTTGAATGACGAATGCAGCCGCGTCAACTGACTGGCTAGATTCGGTTGATTTCTCAGCTGGTGTCTCCACTACGGGGCCAGATGCAGCCGGTTGAGCTGCTGGCTGTATGATCTTGATCCTGGGCTTTTTCTTGAGGGGTTCCACCTCTTCTTCTTCTTCTTCTTCTTCTTCAGCTTCCTCAGCCACCTCCTCCAACTGGCGCTTCGCAGGCTTGGACCTTGATGGGCGGCTAGCTGCTGGGGCTGACTCCACAGCTGGCTTGGAGGCTCCCTTAGGAGTGTAGACTGCTTCCACAACGTCCCTAGCCTTTTTGGCTGTAGGGAACAACATCAGCTTGCTGAACGGAGGGTCCTCACTCCCTTCCCAGGTCAGCTTCTGTCCCTTGGTGGCTTGGAGGATCAGGGCAGAAATTTTTGTGCCGAAGTTGAGTGTCCCCTTGACACTCAACAGCTGCTCTCCGGACCCAGCAACCGTCTCAGAGATTTTCAGCTTCTCCGTCGACAGCTGGCTTTCAATGTAGCCCAGCCAGTCAATCTTGTGTTGTTCCTCCAGGGCCTTCTGCTGCTTGAGCTTCGGTCTGCTAATATCACAGAAAGCTCCTCCGTATGCGAAGGCGCATTTTGAAATTACGTCAAAGAGAAGTCGGTGCTCCGGCTTCAGTTTGGTCCTCTACATATTCCCCTTCAGAGGTTCGGGGACAAGGAGGATTGTCTGCAGAAATGCATCTGCATCCTTGTCTGAGAAGTTCCCCATTACGTCTATGGCTTCCCGATTTCTGGGGATGATCTTCTCCAGTTCCTTGGACACTCTGATTTCGACGGCGGTGTCTTCCATCGAACGGGAAGTGCTATTTCGTTGCTTGCACGGGATGGTCGTGACAAGGCCCAGGTCTGCATCGCGTTGCAGATTCCTGTAGAAGTGGGCGACCTGCTTCCTGAGCAGCTTGGAAGGAGAGAGGGTTGCCCAGTTTAGCAGGCCGTGGTCGGAAAGAATGGTGGCGACGGGAGCCAGTTCCGGCGAGGTCAGAGCTGCTCTGGAAAGAATCTGTTCGAAGTGAATCTTCGACATCATCATGTCGAAGGATTCCTGGAATGTAGCTGGTTCTGCGGAGACCATCTTCTTCGAGGCTTTTGATTTAGGTGCCATCTCAGAGGAATATATATGCAAAGAAGGAAGAAATGTGTTACTGGAAATGGTGAGACAATTTTGGAGAAGATGATGAATAATTAGTAAAGATATACACGAAAAGAGAAGGTAAGGATCACTTCCTGATTTGCCGCCTTATAAAGGTATTTGACTCGGATGAGATCAACGGCTAGGGTTAAATGGCGCGAATCTATCAACGGCTGAGATTACGCAACTGTTGGGTAATTTTGACTGACGCTCCACACGCGCGAGTGAGAAGGTGAATAATTTAAGGTGTCAGCCCAATCGCACTATAAAGTAAGGCTACAGGAGTTCAGCCAGACTTTACATTAAATGCGATATGATGGCTTGTTTAGTTTAGCTGACATGTTCAGGAATGTTTGAATTTATTTCAAACATTCTCATTTAATATCATAACACCTTCAGTCATAAATGATACCTGCCAGCTGATGTCTGAATCAGCTGTGTTCATCAGTTGAGTTCCTCAGTTGCCGCATACCATCAGCTGACTCGAGTTCGTCTGTTCAGCTGACGTTTGATATCTTCGGTTGGCAATCCGCATCTGAAATTCCCCCTTCATCTGAGCTTTCCCCTCAGATGGATATCTGACTCTTCAGCTCGGATGGATCCTCATCAGCTCGGATGACTCTTCAGCTCGGATGGATCCTTTTCAGCTCGGATGACTCTTCATCTGATGGATCCAATAGTCCAAGAAGATCACATAACATCTTGAACCGGGCTTCAGGTAGAGGTTTGGTGAAGATATCAGCTCTCTGAATCTCAGTTGGAATCTTCTCCATGGACACATCCTTCTTCTCAACAGGATTCAGAAAGATAGCTATGGCACTCGAGCTATCACAATGAATGGGAACCTGTCCAATTGCAACTTCATAATCTCTCAGCTGTTGTTTCAGCCACAACACTTGCATACAACAGCTTCCAGCAGCCATATACTCTGATTCAGTTGTAGAAGTAGCAACACATGCTTGTTTCTTGGAGAACCATGAAACTAGCTTGCTTCCCATGAACTGACAGTGTCCAGAAGTAGACTTTCTGTCCAACCGATCTCCGGCTAGGTCCGCATCTGAGTATCCGGTCAGTTGGATATTGTCGTCAGTTGGATACCACAACCCAACATTGACAGTTCCCTTCAGATACTTGATGATGTTCTTTGCTGCCAATATGTGAGCTTCCCTTGGTTGGACTTGAAAACGAGCACACACTCCAACTGCGTATGATATGTCTGGTCGGCTTGCAGTTAGGTATAGCAAAGAACCGATGATCCCTCTATACTTGCTGGCATCCACTAGCTTTTCCTCAGCTCCGGGTTCAATCTTCCAGTTAGTATTCATTGGAATCCTAGTTGTCTTACTTGTTTGCAATCCGAACTTTGTGATGAGCTCCTTTGTATACTTAGACTGATTGATGAAGATCCCTTCTGGTGACTGCTTCACTTATAATCCAAGGAAGTAATTCATCTCATCCATCATTGACATCTCGAACTTCTCCTTCATGAGATCTGAAAACTTTTTGCACAGCTCCTCTGACTTGGAACCGAATATGATGTCATCCACGTAGATTTTCACTACAAGTATATCATCTCCAACTTTGATGGTGAACAGGGTTTTGTCAACTGATCCTCGTTTGAATCCCGAGTTCAGTAGAAAACCACAAAGAGTATCATACCAGGCCCTTGGTGCTTGTTTTAGTCCATAGATAGCTTCCTTCAACTTGTATACTCTTCCATCTCCAATCTCAAAACCAGGAGGTTGTTCAACATACACATCTTCCTTGATATCTCCATTGAGGAATGCACACTTCACATCCATCTGATACACTTTGAACTTGTGATGTGCGGCATAAGCTAGAAAGATTCGGATGGCTTCCAGCCTTGCAACTGGCACGAAAGAGTCTTCAATGTCGATTCCTTCTTGTTTGCAGTATCCTTGAGCTACCAACCTTGCTTTATTCCTCACAATGAATCCAATGGCGTCTCTCTTGTTTTTGAAAATCCACTTCAATCCAATCACCTTGACACCATTTGGTCTTTCTACCAACTCCCATACACAGTTGCATAGAAACTCATTTCAGTTCTTCTTGCATGGCTGTTGTCCAGTGGGCAAAGTTGAGAGCTTTCCCAGCATTCTTCGGTTCTGGCACATCAGCTACAAAGCAAGAAATCATGGCAACATCTCCAGCTTACTCGAACTCCTCTAGAACTACCAACTCCTCAGCATATTGGGCATAAGTGTTGGAATCTTCCTCTGTTGATTCAGGATTTGCAACTCGGCTCCTTGTACGCACACCCTCGATTGGATCTCCGATGATGTCGTCAGTGGAATGAACTTCATACCATCTTCGGTTGCGTCATCCTTCTTCTTCCAACTGTGGTTGTTCTGAAATCTGAGTTGGAGTCTTCAGAGCTGGTGATTGATCAGCTATTGAGTCTGGAACCTCAACATTGACATTAGTTTGAACTGAGCTCGGTTGGGCTTCGGATGCTGATGCAGTTGGAGGAGCATCAGCTGAAGTTCCCCCTTGGGATGAGCTGAGGTCTTCGCATTCATCTTCAGAGGAGTATGGATCCTCATCCTCAGCTGCCCAAACCAGTGGTTCAGCTAGGTTCTTTTCCCTTAGAGCTTGCGATCTGGTGAGAACAGGTGGAGCAGCTGGATCTGCTTGTTGTCCTTTAGCCTGTTCCCTGCACTCAAAGGTAGATTCATCAAAACTAACATGAGGTGTTATTTCCACAACACGAGAGCTATTGTTGAAAACTCTGTTTGCCTTGATCCGAGCAACATATCCAAGAAATATGCCCTTCGAAGCTTTGGCATCAAAAGTTTTCAACTGAGTCTTCCCATTGTTGTGAATATAACACTTAGAACCAAAAACGCGAAAATAAGAAATATATGGCTTCCTGCGTCTCCATAGCTCATAAGGTGTCTTTCCCAACCGCTTGGTCAGAAGAGACCGGTTTTGAGTGTAGCAAGCTGTGTTGATCGCCTCAGCCCAAAATCTCTTTGGCAGAGCTGAGCTGGTTAGCATGGATGTAGCTGCATCCTTCAGTGTTCTGTTCCTTCGTTCAGCTACTCCATTCTGTTGTGGAGTACGCGCGGCTGATGTCTGATGGGTAATTCCATTCTTCAGTGATCACTTTCACGTTCCTCGATTAAAAATACGACGAGCACTTCTCGTCTTTTCAACTAATCAATTTATATTTAGCAAATTTCATTTCAAATTCAAATCAACTTCTAATTTCTATTTCATAACTTATATAAAAAATCATCATTAACTACATTCATGCTTCTTAATCATCAACTAACTCAAATCATTTAGCATATACTCATAATCATCAAACACGTCGTTTTTATCGAGCAACGAACATCGTTGTCGATTTTCTTAACCATTTTTATAAAATCTAAGAAATTCAAACTAAGTACATGTAATCATGCATATCAACCATATCATCAATCGGAAACATACAAACCCTCGTTTTCTCATTTCATTGATTTCAAACCTACTTACTTTCTTCGATTCTTGAAGTTTTACAAATTCAATTCAAATCAAATTAGTTTCTATCATCTTTTTACTTAATAATGATCATTTTAACACATTAACATCATCAAAACTATTACTTAACCAATTAACGTCATTTTTATCGGTTTATGAACTCGATTCTTCATAGTTGTTAATTAATTCCCAATTAATTCAACAACTAACCTAACATACCAACAATCACTAATATTCAATTAGTTTTCTCGTTTGATTTTCCTATCGACGATTATGCTCGACTCTTCGTCTCTTACGGAAAGTTCGACATTCTTAGAATTCATTCAAACTTCCAAATTATGATCATTAACTACTTAGATTAACTAATATGCAATCCATAAGTTCATATCATAATCTATACTTAACTTCTCGACGATTCTTCGTCTCCAACGATTTCATTTTTATTTTTAGAAAAATCTAATTTAATTATATGTTGAACCTCATGCTTCCTACATCTTATATATCAAATCACATCATCAAAAACATAAGATTTACTTAATCAAAATCCTACTTCTTCCTCTCTTACAAATTTATTTTTATTTTTAGAAAATTCCCAAACAATTCATGTAATCATATCTCAATACATACAAACATATTCTACAAATCATATATCTAAATTTAAGCTAAATCTTCATCAACTAGTTCATGCATTTTTCGAAAATTACCCAATTTATTCCTACATGATTAATATTCGATCTAAACCATAGAAACTTAATCCTAAGCATAAATAATCATGAAATAAACTTAGAACATCAATCCTACACCTCTTATAACTTTCGAAATTTTCAAGAATTAAAGGAATGGATTTTTGTTCGGTGGGAATTAAAGAGGAAGCTCTCACCTTATCGAATATGAAATCGGAATTGACTTTAATCGGTAATCGAACAAGTTATGGAACTTAGGAGCTTGATGAACTTGAAGAACAATTTGAAGAAAACTTGAAGATATGAAGAACAAGAGAGAGAAGAGAGAGATTCGGAGGGGGGGGGGGGTTTGGGGAGTGAGATGGGAGAGATATTATGGTGTGATATTAAGTGATAAAGTAGAGGAGAAAATCAAAATGATGTCTACTTAGAGAGTGGCGGTTTTGGGGAGGGGATTTTAATCCAAAATATCTTATTTTACGGGTCTAATACTGCATACTAAAATCGATAAATTAAATTCTTAGATGGTTACATTTTCGACGAAAACTAATTCGAACAATAGATTGGAAATAAATTACTTAGTTGGAAAGAACGATTCCATTTCCAAAATCCAACGAAAAATCGAGACGTCACAGTCCAAATTTCGTCCGGAAAAATAAATAAAATGGACTTTTACTATTAGACTCGTATCCCAAAATAAGTGAATGTAAAGTCAGACGCTTTTTCAATCTGAGCTCTCGAACGACTTCGGATGCGAAAACCCTAATACAGTAGTCGGTTGAACGACTTCTGGAATTTATTTTCAGTAACGGATTTCACCGTTAGTCTTAAAACTGAAATTCCTTAACTTAGGCGTGCAAAGCCTTAATTAATCATCAAATTTTTATTTTAGTGACGGAAGAAATATCCGAGATATTACATGCGTCCCATTCAATAAGTCTCATTTATGATGGGCACGGAGATTAAGAAAAAAGAGTTAGATGATAAAGAGTGTAATTAAGGTAGTATTTTATTGTTGATGTTAAAGTGGTGTGACACCCCTATTTTCTAAGTCTAAATTAGTCGTCCTAAATGTAATTTTGTATGCCTAAGTGCTTATTCAATATGTTTATATGTTATTATGTGCGAATTTTTGTGATAAAAATATCCGAGAAATAAATTTTCTCGTGAAATTACCAAAATGCCCATGAAGGGCGAAAACATAATTTTCTCGTTTCGGTGATTCGAAATAAAGATTTGAAGAGTTGTATGAGCTTAAGAATTAGAAATAAAGCATGAGTTTGAATTTCGGAGAATTCCGAGACGGTAGACTATTTAATAAATAAAAATTTTGACCGAAAAGTCAAGTCTTCATCGACGGACTCAAAATTCAGTCTAATTAGTGTCATTAGATCTAGAATTTAATTTAAGACCAATGATTCAAGTTTGAGAATTTTCTGAGCTCGTTAGAGTCGAGTTTAAATTTTATTTCTTCAAAGAACGAATATGAATAGTGAAATTTTCAACTTTCTTCGTTATTTGGAATTTGCCCCTGAAAGTTGGGTTCTTCCGAATTAAAAAATTACTTTATGACTAATCACGCGAGTTAGAGTGAGTTTGGATGCCTGGAGAGTGCTGAGGAGAGATTTATAAGTTTTAGAGTATTAATGTTTTAAGAGGGATATATTGTACCGAATAAAATCTTTTCTGTCGGGTATTTTTATCTGATAAAAATCAGATTTATCTATCCTTGTCCAATGACATAACTCTCTCCCTCCCCTCTCCTATCCCACTCTCATCTATCTTGAGTGAAATACACTCTCTTATCTCTCTCTAAATTCACACCAAGGCATTTTCTCTCTTTCTCTCAACTTACGCCATTCGTCTCTCTCTCTCTCATATCTCTCATTTTCCTTCGTCTCCTTTCCTTCACTCTACCGAAGAAAACCAGCCACGATAGTTCAACAATTTTCTTCAATTCATGTAAGGAAAGGAAGCTAAAGTGATAGAAATCTAGAAAAGATCCTCAAAGCTTGGAAACGATCGTGTTCGAGGTTGTATGAAAACGACTAGAATCCATTGGACAGTGAGGTGAAACATCGAATACAAACATAACTCGACATGGGATCATGCTCGGGAACAAAGGAATATAGATTGAAAGTGAATAACAAATAGAACATGCTTTCAAATCCAATTTCAAACAACGAGCATTAATAAATAATTCAAATGTCGAAAAATAATTGAAGCAATATAATCCAAGTCAAGTAGAAGACAAAGAAATACGAGAATAGTTTCGAGCATTAAGCTCATTGTATCGACACAACGTCAAGTACTAAAATTCAAATAAATAAATAATTTTGTTTGTCATGCAGCAGAATAACGTCTCAAGTCCCACAACAACATATATGAAGATATGCAGATGCAAGCTTAAACCAAAAGAAGACTCGACTCTTATTCAGATAATCACACCGCCGAGCACCGTCCGCCATCACCATCCCGCTAACCTACACTTTTAGAAATACATGCAGGGCTGAGTACTTCATACTCAGTGAACACATGCCAAAATAATTTAAACTTTGCTCGATAGAGCTATATAATTGAACTTGCCTTGCCACTGCATCACAAGTGTTAGTACAGTTTTAAAACATTTGACTTGTGTATGTAAAAATCATTTTCTTTTCTTGAAACGACTGCGTAGTCAACATATATAATTTGAATAGCAGGTATGAATCAATTTACCACATAATCTCATGTGTCGAGAAGTAGGCCTCCTTCTCAAACATTGAGATCGGTCCAACCGAAGCAAGGCTCACAATCACGTCAACCAATTAATAACAACACATGTATCCCTGTCTCACACATGATAATTATAATAACTCAAGTAGACGATTAAACATACCAAAACTCAGATAAAATGGCAAGTCAGTTAATTTAAAAGCTCACATAGTATGATAATAATAATAATCACATTCATCACTTTGGTTTTTGGTTAAAAAGCCCACCTGACTGCAAAAGGGGTTTGTTGGGTTAGCTGCTTTTTATTCTTGCTTTTACTTCGGGGTCCCGCTCGTTCCTTCACAAATAATATCTTATAAGGGCGAGACTACTTACTCGAAAAACGTAACGAACTTTAATGCTCGGGTGAAGGACTTCTACTCGACTCGGGTTTCTTATCTTACCTCTACTTGTCTAACTCGATCTTTCTCGATTTCTCGGTTCTACCCAATTACTAAACCAACTGACTCTCAGACTCACATACTTGACTCAAAAATATCTATCTATTTTATTAATTAAATAATCCACAAAAGACAGAAAATACTATTCACATCACACATCTTGTTTTTCTCGATTTATCGAGTTAAACAATCTCAGAAAATTACGAGATTAATTCTCGAGTTCTAACATCATAAATCATTCACAAACAAACTTTCAGATCAAGAATCGAACATTCACAAACAGGTAAACGATCGACTTCGATAAATAGACGGAAAAAGAAAAAATTTCCAAATATAATTAAATATTCTAGAAAAATTCTAGAAAATTATATTAATTTAATTAATCATAATTATAAATTCAGTTATTTGTTCAAGATTCGGTTACTCATTCATGCTGACTTGACTCTGCTCGATCTAACTTTTCGAAAATAAAAGTTATTAAATTTTAATGAAATTAGTTTCATTTCTCTTATTTTAATTTAAAGACTTTAATTATAAAATCAGAAATAGAATCCGAAATTCTTATTAAAATTTTATGAAATAAAGTTTTCCTCAATTTCTCGTAAAACGTGTCATCACTCGAAACTTTTACTATACTCGATAAAAGATTCTAATCACTTCTAATTACTTACTAACTCGATTATTCCTTCTTATTTTTTTATTTTCCTTTATAAAATTTCTCGTTTCTTAGTTAAACTCGATTTTCCATTAACAATTTCATTAGTCGACAACTTCTTCATCTTAACTCGGATTCAAGAATTTTAAAAAGAAACTCTAATTATTTTAACTTCATCAAATCATCACCTTAATCAACACTAACATGTATCATCAAGAATCATCAACCTTATTCATCATATTTGGTTCGAATTTTTCTATGAAAAATTTTTAAAATTTATTTTTCTCGATTCTCTTATTCTATCAACTTTAAATCATCGAATCACTCATTAATCAACTTATATCATCAAGAACATCATAAAATCATTAAGAACATCATAAAATCTTCAAGTCTTCATATATATATATATATATCAAGTCTTCATATATATATATATATATGTATATATATATATATATATTCGGTTTTCTTAAAAAAAATAATAATTAAATTCTTTATTCCATTTCTTCATTTCTTATTATCATGTATTAATCTTTATTGACATGATCATTTTTTCATCTATTCCTCAAGAACATCATAAACACAATTAATCCTCCTTATAGTCATAAAATTTTCGGTACTTACACATATGCATACTTGATCATTTTTCTCATTCAATTACATGTATAGAAACTCTTAAATCTTAATCTAGTACACAAATTCATCACTCAAATCATGCTTGAATCATCAACATAAAAACATCCAAAAATCCTCAAAATTTTCGGTTCTTCATCATAAATATATATTTCAATTTTTCTCTTTCAACATCATCACACATATATACACACAAGGATCATGAATATCACACTCAAAATCAAAAATCTCTACCCCTATACTAAATTTTCGGCAGGTTTACAAGAGAGGAAAGAATCGATTTTTAACTCCTATTTTCTTGGACAAAAATCACTCAAAAGATCAAAGATCAAAGCTAGGAAGAAGAGGCTTCAATTTTCTTGCTCAAAGGGTTATTTTGATCGAACAAAAGAGAAGGAAAAAGGGGAGGATTTCTTACTAGAATTCAACAAGAATCAAAGAACTTACTTAGACTCAAGGGCTTGATCGATCAAAAGCTTCAATTCCACGCAACTCTATGATCCACACAAGCAAAAGTCGAGCTCCGTTTTTTAGGCAAAGCTGCCGATTATACAATGAGAGGATCTCAAATACTTTAATGGATTAGTCGATAGATGATCAGGAGCTAGGTTATCGTCATCTTTGGGGCTTGGAGATTGCTCAACAATGGAGGTTTTGGTGTGTGTGTGTGTGTGTGTGTGTGATTGCCGAGAGGGAGAGAGAAGAGAGAGAGAGAGAGAGGGAGGGAGATGGAGAGAGAATGGAGAGAGAGAGGGAGGGAGATGGAGAGAGAATGGAGAGAGAGAGAAGTTTAAGAGAGAGGGAGAGAGAGAGCGTGTGAGAGAGTGAGTGAAATGAGAGTAAGATAGGTTTTTAATTGAATTAGTTGCACCTGGTGATAAAAAACGTGATATAATTTTCGCCGAAAGAAAAAGTTATCCGGTGCAATCTATCCCTAATTTCTCATTAAACTCTCAAGCGATTTGAAACTCACCACGACTCTTTCTCGACATCGGAATTCTCTCTACTCAGTCTCAAACTTCACCAAATAAATCAAGAAATCCAGAAATCAAGTTTTCAAATCAAAATTCCGAGAAATGAAGAAAAAGTCGGAATTCACTATTCATATTAGGGTTTTCTGGTCCTTTACTAAATTTTCTCTCGGAGGATTTCTGACGGCTCTCAAATCTATCTCAAAGCTTCTAAAATCACTTTTAGACTCAAAAGACACTAATTAGACGAAATTCGGAAAAGTTCGATGAATAGCAAACACTCGAGAAAAGTTACTATTTATCCAAAAACAAAACTTCTTAGAATTCTCCGAAATTCAAACTCCAATTCACACTCACATAATCATGCTCAATTAATTCATCACACAATCAATTCGAATAACCGAAATGATTAAAATCACGTAAAGTCATTCAAGGGTATTTTAGTAATTTCACAAGAAAATTTCTTTTCTTGGAAATTTTATCACACAAGGGCACATAATCAAGGCATATAAACTCATTTAGGACGAACTTAATGAGTTATAAAGGATCGGGGTATTACATTTCCATACTTTCTTCTATCTTTCCACTTCATGGCAGCTAAGCCTTCCCTCCATTAAACCTGCAAATTTCTTTAATTAATCAAAGGAAAAAGGGTCAAGAGTTGCGAGCAAAGAAGTGTAGATCATCGATGAAAAAGGATTAGTAAGATTTCCAACTTCATAGCTCAAGAACTTCATATGAGAAGAAGAAGAAAAGCAAGAAGCGCTGAGGAGGAGTAATGAGAGCCAACCCCACCTTTTTCAAATGACCAGAAAACCAAAGAACATTTTCTTCAATGAAATCCGCCCATAATTGACGATGAAGACAGTCCTATCAAAGTTGAGGACTGGATTCGTTCTCTTGAGCGAATCTTTAAAATTTCTTAAGTTATAGAGACCGAGAACGTATTGAGCGCACGGTGCTTCAGTCTAAGAGAGCCGTCGACTATTGGTAGGAAGCCGTCAAAGGACGAATTCTTCTGAGAAGCTCGAGAATTTGAGATGAGAGTAGTTCAAAGAAGCCCGTACAAATAGTATGTACCGAGGAGTTATCAAGAGTAGAAAGCGAATGAATTCGCGAGTTAGAGTCATGGAAAGAATTCAGTAGCCGAGTGCGATCATGAGTTTTGTGAGTTAGCTCATTTCGCCTCGAAAAGGTTGATACGGACGAGAAGATGTGCGTTTTTGTTTTTGCGCTATTTGAGATGTGATATCTAATAAATTCCTACAAGTTAGAGTGGTCTGATTTCTGCCGAAATTTTAAACCGAGCCTTGGATGTTGAATTGGCCATGCCGCCTAAAAGAGGATTGCATTCTTCAGTACCTCCTCAAGTTCAAGGACAGAAGCCGTAACCCCTCAGCCCTCCCCTTACGACCAGAGAATGAAGAAAAAAAAATGGAGTGGTGGAAATCACAAGAGTAAGAGAATGTGGCATGAAAAGAGACAACATCAGCCGCAGAAGAAGAAGCAGCAACCTCCTTAGCAGAAGTAGTCGCACCATCAGAGAATTATCGCGACGGAGCAGGAAGTTAGAGACAAGGACCAAGGAAAATCTTGCATGTTTGAGCAATAAAAGGGTGTGCCAATTTGATATTGGTGCATCGCATTGGTCATAACAAGTGCTTGCGTAGATACCCTTGGCCTAGCTAGAGAAGAATTGAATTAGGAGTTTAGAATGTCGACCCATTTGGGTATGACTGCGATAGTTTCGCGCGTTCACTCGAATTTAGAATTTAAGTTAGAAGTTGCAAGTTATCCCCTAAGCCCTTGAATCAAATTCAATATGGGACATGGGTAATTTAGTATAGATAAATTAATCAAAAAATTTCACGATGATTAGATGCGATCATAGGTATATCTTGTTTCAACCTTGAGAAGAAGAGGCAACCGAAGTTCATAGTATAGAAAAGAGGAAGGAGAGGATATTGCCGATTATTCCGGCCACGAAAGAAGAAGAAGTTGATGAAGAAAAGGGATATGCTTGTGTATCAGAATAAAGATGAGGAGCAAGAGTTGAGTATCGATGATGTAGCAGTAGTAGGAGAGTATGAAGACGTTTTCCTAGAAGTCATGCCGAAATGCCACCCGATAGGCAATTGAAGTTCTCGATTGATTTAGAGCCCGGAGCAGCCTCAATTTCAAATGCACCGTTCAAAATGGCACCAAAGGAGCTTCAAGAGTGAAAGGTTCCGTTATAAGAGTTGTTGGATTTAGATTTCTTTAGACCGAGTGCAACCTTGTGTGGAGCATCGATTCTGCTATGAAGAGAAAAGGACGGTAGACTGAGGATGTGTAATGTTTGCCAAGAGTTTATCAAGATTCCGCTCGCGAACAAGTATCCTTTGCCAAAGATAGATGACCTTAAGGAGTCAATATTTTCTCCATGATGGTTTTAAGACCAAGATATCACAAATTGAAGAATAAGCAAGAAAATATTCCAAAGGACTGTTCCAGAACAAGTTTCAAAATTTGCGAGTTTGTTGTGATACCGTTTGGATTGCCAAATGCTCCAACAGTGTTAATGGTTTTGATAAACCGAGTCTTTCATAATTATTTGAACAAGATGTAATCTTATTTAAAGTCGATATTCTAGTTTATTTGAGGAATGAAGCCGATTATGAGACGCATCTCAGGATCGTGTTAGAGAAGTTGAGAGCTGAGAAGTTGTATGCCAAATTCAGCAAGTGTGAATTTAGGCTAAAAGAAGTGAAATTCCTAGGACATGTAGTTTTGTCCAAAGGAATCAAAAGAATGAAAGTAGCAAAAGTGCAAGCATATCAAGAGCTAGAATGCCTCTTCGAGTAGAAAGAATTAAATATGAGACAGAGGAGATGACATGAGTGAGTAAGGGACGATGATTGTAGGATCTCCTAGCACCCCGGAAAAGTCGATGTAGTGGTCAATGCCCTAAGTAGAAAAGAAAGTTCTAAGTTAGGATTTATTCTATCGGAAGAGGAAAGATTTATAGATAAATTAGAGAGAATGAGAATAGAAGTTGTTTAGCTTCTGATGTCGATGGAGCAAGAAATTGCATCTTTTGTAGTTATCTAGATATAGAATCTCGAGTCGTAGATTGCTAAAGAAAATATTAGAAGATGAAGACTTTGAAGTTAAAGTCAAAAAGGAAGGAGTTAAGGATTTTTCAAGAATCGAGTGACAACACTTTTTGTTCGATAATAGAATTTGGGTACCCAATGACCAAGAGCTGAGAAGGGAAATTATGAGCAAAGCTCATGATATTCCTTACACCAGGAATCCAAGAAATGCAAAGATGTTCCAGTATTTGAAGTAATAGTTCTAGTGAGAAGGAATGAAACGCGAAGTAGCGATGTATGTACAAGGAAGTTTAGTGTGCCAACAAGTGAAGTCTTTGCCTAAGAGACCTTACGGTCCATTGCAACCATTTTCAATCCCGAAGTATAAATAAGATTATTTTCATATAATTTTTTGTAGTGCGTTTGCATGAAGTTTTGAGTTCGATAACATCAGATCGAGATTCCTTTTTCACCGTGCATTTTTAGAAAAATTTTCTAGAAGGAGTCGGGAAAGCAGTTGCAGTTTAACACAGCTTATCACCCATAGACGGATAGTTAGTTCGAAAAGACTACACCAGATTCTAGAAGACATGTCGACAATAGTTGTTCTAGACAAAGGAGACAATTGGGAGCAAAGTTAAACCCCTTGTCTAATTTGCCTACAACAACAAGTTATTAAAATGCGACTAGAATAGTGTCGTATGAAGCTTTGTATAAAAAGAATATGTTCGTCAGATCAGAGAAAAGATAAGTTGAGCCCAGAATTAACCAAAGACGTGAGCCAATAGTCGAAGATTAGAAGTTAAATTTGCGATTAGAGATAAAAGTTTTTTCTGAAGGTGTTTCTTCGAGAGGAATTAACCATTTAAGTGTAAAGGGAAGGTTTAAGCCGAGATATATTAGACTGTCTGAAATCCCAGAAAGAATTGGTGTCGTTTCTTATAAGTTAGTCTTGCCGCCAAGTTGCGGAAATTAGCATAACAGTTTTTCACGCATCTTAGATGCGTAAGATCCGAAGCGTGTAGACCATCAAGAAAACGTAGCCCTTGAGCGAGATTCGAGTCGCGAGAACAAACCCGAGAAGATTCGGGATTGTAAAATCCAGCAGTTTATAACGAAGTTTATTTCTTTAGTTAAGGTCAGGTGGCGACACCATGATCTTTAAGATGTGACGTGAGATTTAGGAGCTAAGTTAGTCGAAAAGTTTTTCGAGTTATTCTCCTAAGATAAGGAAATTTCGGGACGAAATTTCTTTAAGGGGGAGAGGATGTAATACCCCGATTTTCTAAGTCTAAATTAGCCGTCCTAATGTGATTGTGTATGCCTAAGTGCTTATTAAATATGTTTATATATGATTATGTGCAAATTTTTGTGATAAAAATTTCCGAGAAATAAATTTTCTCGTGAAATTACCAAAATGCTCCTGAAGGGCAAAAACATAATTTTCTCATTTCGGTGATTCGAAATAAAGATGTGAAGAGTTATATGAGATTAAGAATGAGAAATAAAGCATGAGTTCGAATTTCGGAGAATTCCGAGACGATTGACTTTTTAACAAATAATCCCTCCGTCCCGACATTTATGGCCTAGTTTGGCTTGGCACGGTGACTAAGAAAAAGAGAGTTAGGGATGAAAAGGTGGTGTCCCACATAATTAGTGTAATTTTATAAAATATTTAAATTTTGTTAATAAACTACTTTATAGGTTCATAAAGTACTTTATAGGTGCAATAAAGTACTTTATAGGTTCAATAAAGTTATTTTAGGTAGGTTGTAGGAAGAAAGAGAGTGAATAGTGTAGAAAGTAGGTAATGATGATAGATGATTAAGAAATTTAATTAGATTCTAATTTAGTCTAAAAAAGGAAACAGACCATCAATACCGGGACACCCAAAAAAGGAAAACAGGCCATCAATAGCGGGACGGAGAGAGTAGTAATTTTGACCAAAAAGTCAACTCTTCATCGATGGACTCCGAATTCAGTCTAATTAGTGCCATTGGATTCTAGAATTTAATTTAAGACCAATGATTCAAGTTTAAGAATTTTTTGAACTCGTTTGAGTCGAGTTTGAATTTTATTTCTTCAAAGAACGAATATGAATATTGAAATTTTCAACTTTCTTCGTTATTTGGAATTTGCCCCTGAAAATTGGGTTCTTCCGAAACAAAAAATTATTTTATGACTAATGACACGAGTTAGTGAGATTGGATGCCTACAGAGTGTCGAGGAGAGATTTATAAGTTTTAGAGTATTAATGTTTTTAGAGGGATGTATTGTACCGAATAAAATCTTTTCTGTCGGGTATTTTTATCAGATAAAAATTAGATCCCTCTCCACCGACATAAGTCTCTTCCTCCCTCTCCATTCCCACTCTCATCTGTCTTGAGTGAAATACACTCTCTTATCTCTCTAAATTCACACCAAGGCATCATCTCTCTCTCTCAACTCAAGCCATTCATCTCTCTCTCTCTCTCTCTCTCTCTCTCTCTCCTATCTCTCTTTTTCCTTCATCTCCTTTCCTTCATTCTGCCGAAGAAAACCAACCACCATAGTTCATCAATTTTCTTCAATTCAAGCAAGGAAAGGAAACTAAAGTGCTAGAAATCAAGAAAAGATCATCAAAGCTTGGAAATCAAGAAAGGATTTCCATACTTTCTTCTTTCTTTCCACTTTGTAATACCCCGGAAAATTTCTTCTGCGTTAAAAATTTAAAGTTAATAATAATTAAGGCTTTGCACGCCTAAGCTCCCGATTTTCAATTCTAAGACCAACGGTGAAATCCGTTTCAGAAAATAAATTCCAGAAATCAGTGAAACGAATACTGTATTAGGGTTTTCGCGGACGAAAACTTTTTAGTTCGAGAACTCAGATCGGGAAACCGTCTGATTTTTACATTCATGAAATTGCGATACGAGTTCGCCCGAGAAAGTTCGTTTTTATGATTTTTCCGGACGAATTTTGGACTGTGACGTCCCGACTTTTTCTCGGATTTTGAAAAAACGAATTAGTTTTTCTGAGTACGTAAATTATTTCCAATCTAACGGACGAATTAGATTTCGTCAATTCCGTAACTAACTAGAAAAGTATTTCTCGACTTTTAAAACGGCATTTAAGAGCCGGAAACGAGTTATTTCGTCAAATTTTTCCACGCCAAACGCATCCCTAATGAGTCACACTACTTTTGTGGGATATTTTCTCTACCTTATGACTCACCAAAGTGAGTCATCACCTCCCTTATACCTCCCCATTACCGCCAACCTCCACCATCATTCGCTCTCTCATTTCTTCTTCATTTCTTCTCCATTGAAGCACATTCCAAGCTCCTTCCAAGATCAAAGCTCCTCCGTCTACCGATCAAATCCAAATCCGAGTTAATATTATGAAAGGTAAGAGCTTCGTCTCTAGTTTGATCCGAACAAATCTCCTCTTCCCCCATTTTTATTTTGTTCGAAAATTTGGAGAGTGAGATAGCATGTTGTCTTTGATCGAATCATGTTCTAGGATGTTTAGAGTCGAGTTCTACGGATCAAATCGTGAAGAAAAATCAAGAACCCTAAGCTCTAGACATTACCGAAAATTTTCAGATTTTGGGGCTTTGTTTCGTGTTCGATTTCTTTGTCGAATTAATGATAGATTAGTGTTTCGTATGATGTTAATTGATCGTATGAATTGTTTTAGATTTTTCTAAAAATAAAATCCAAAACCTAAGAGACGAACAAGACTCGATTTAGGTTAGTAAATGTTAGGATATGCTCGTTTGTTTAATGGAAATGGGATATACGATGCATGAGGATGAATATATATTAAATTGAGATTTTTCTAAAAATAAAACGAGGAATGTAAGAGACGAAGATGTGTTGATAAGTCGAGGCTTGATAATGTGTTGACAATATGATTTACATATTAGTAATGCTCGTTAGATGATAATCGTTGTCGTAAAATTTGAATGAAAACGGAGAACGTAAAATTTTACGTAAGAGACGAAAGTTCGATAATAAGTCAAGATTGGTTAATGTTTTGAGGTAATGTTATACGTATTAATGAACCTTGATAGATGTTGGATAATGTGGTAGAGTTTGATCGAATTCCGATGACGTTGAATTTAACGTAAGAGACGAACAAATGAACATAAGTAACGAAGGAAAAGTCGAGTAAGAATTTTTTTTAGATATTAATGATCGTTGGTGATAAATGAACAACTTTGTAGTTGATGATATTCACATTCGAGTTATTAAATGTTAAGTGATAGTTGTAAACGAGGAGTAGAGACGAGAAGTGAAATTGATTTGGTATAGTAATTGATTAGTTTTGAAAGACGAGGTTTTAATCGTCTTATTAGTAATCGAGAAATGAAATGGAGTTCATCGCGTATGAGGTTACATTTTGACTGCCTTAAGTTGTAAAATTCGTGAGAATAAAAGTGGAATAGCATTAGACGAACCTAGGAAGCCGTGCGTCGAGTTACGAGCACCTAGGGTTAAAACGCGGACTGTTTTGCGACGTTTCACAAAAACTGTCATAACTCCTAGCTCGCTTAACGAAATCGAGATCCGTAAATTGGAGAGTAAACTAGACATCCGTGGCTTTCTTTTGGTACAAGGAACATTCCCTGTTTAGAAATGCCCTGTTCTGGGTGAACTTACTGATCTGTACAGTAATGTTAAGAATCCAGTTTCCTAAGTTGAATTCTTCTCAACTTGATTTCTTTTGATCTTCTAAGTCGTTATAAGCTATCGACTATCATTAATGACTGACCTCAGTGTCGAGTAAGAACCCGAGCGATTTTTAAAAGAGAAGTGTTCGAGTCTCGTCCTAGATTAACTAAAAGAATCTAGTTAAGCGTGCAAATGCCTAAAGCTTAAGAACTTAAAAGATTAATTCGATTTCAGTTTTGATTTCCATTTTCTTCTATCGACTCGACAACTTATCGTTGTTTTATGCGTTCCAAGGAGGAGAACGAGAATAGAAGACAGGACGGAAGACGGAAGTACGAGTAACAGTTCTGTAAACGAATGAGGTGGGCTTTCTAAAACCAAAATCTCCGTTGAATGTCATTACTTATGAAGTAATATTACGTGGGCTTTTCGAAAGTGTATCAATTACTGCCTTATTTATATGCGAGCGTTGCTCGAAAGTGATTACGTATTGTTTTAATAAGTGAGAATTAAAGTTCTATCAGTGCTTTAATGAATTGTTTATGTGAATTCTATTATGTCTCTCTGCGTTAGCCCTCAGGTGCTAACCAGAGTATTGGATTCTAAGATAGCCCTCAGGCTGCTATCCAGATAATTCCAACTAAACGATGAGATTCTGAGATAGCCTACAGGTGCTATCCAGAGGGACAGTTTCTGAGTTAGCCCTCAGGTGCTTTCCAGACGATCGGATGTGAGTTTAATACCCACAGTGTGTCATTCAGAAATTAAATGTATATATGTCAGTAAAAGTTTTATACAAGTGTTTATGAAAAGATGCATAATTAATTTATAATAAAAACTCTTGTGAGTTGTTTTCGGCATTGTTCCCACTAAGTACTTTTGTACTTAGCCCTGCATGTTTGTTTTCTTTGAATGTGCAGGTTGAGTGACGAAGGCGGAGGAGGTTGAGTAAAGGTCTTTTCTCAGGAAAGAAGTTTAGTTGAGCCTCGATTTCACATTCTATATGTGATATCATTTCTACGTTTTCCGCTGCCAATTCTGCAACCTAGTTTCAGTTATTGTATAACTTTAGATCTAAGTTTCATTCCTTGAACTTAGTCTCTTCTAAGAACAGCTATGTCGAGTGATCCTCCGTGATTTACTCTTTCTTTCACTAATTAAAGTCGATTCTCTTATTAATGTAAATCCTTTCGGTTTAAGTTGTTTACACTTTAAACCTAGTTTTCCCTGTATACAGTTTGACGAGCGATCCTTCAAGATCGACTCTCTTTTATTCAAGTTCATCGTAATTAGTGTTAAGTTAATGTGTTTTATTCATTTATTCCCCTTCTTTTCTGTTTCTTTATTCCAATCCCTAGTCGCACCCCGGCTTTGCCGTCCTTCGGGAGTTGGGGCTGTGACACACTTCATGGCAGCCAAGCCTTCCCTCCATTTAACCTGCAAATTTCTTTAAAGAATCAAGGGAAAAGGGTCAAGAGTTGCGAGGAAAGAAGTGTAGATCATCGATGAAAAAGGATTAGTAAGATTTACAACTTCTTAGCTTAAGAACTTCATAAATTTTCTTTCTTATATGTTCGAAAATTATGAGCTTATGAGAAGTTTTGATCCTTATATATATAAAAATGAATCTATGTTTTTGTATGTCTCTCATGCAAGAGATTAAGAAAAGAAAACCAAGATATACATATATATATGTATGTCGTGTGAATTAAGAAAAAAGGGAAATTTTACATCTTGATTTATATCTTGATTTTGATGATTCATATGAGTTCTAGAAATATTTCTAAGCTCATTAGGATGATTGATTTATGAAAATAAACATATATACATGATGATCTCCATAAATTCAAAGTTTATGCCTTAAATAGGATTCTTGTGTGTTTTTTATTCAAATGATGGATTCGATGCTTGATATGAGATATATGATGATATATAAGCATGCTTGAGTAATTAGATTGAAGAAATAAACATGTTATTAATAAAAGAGAAGTTGGAGAAGATGATGAATACTAAAATGGAATTTTTGATTTATAAGTCTTATGCCTAAATTGATGATGGATTCTATCAATTTAAGTGTTTAGAATCATGATTATATAATTTAAATAGAAGCATGAATTCATTTGATGAAAATATATATGTGACCGTGTGAGTGTATATATAAAAATTTGTGTTTCTTATGATTTATTTGATGAATTGTTAGTATAGAAATAAAATTGAAGAATGACTATAGATAAAAATAGCATCAAAAGAAAGAAATGAACTTATATGTTCATAATTGTAATTTTTGGCATCTATAAGCATACAAAATTAGGAATTTTAATTCCTCTAGCTATTTGGATGAATTAATGCTATAAAAAATGAAATTAGAGGTAAAATAAATATAAATTGAAGAGAAATTGAAGAAATAATCTCCTATGCATAAGATATATATTTTTTAAAACTTATTAAATACAAGAAATTTGTTTCTTTTTAAATTCTTAAGTCCAAATTGATAAATTGGACAAGGTATAATGAAAATCAAATTATTTGGAGTAAGAATATGTATTAAAATCAATAGATTGAACATCAAAGGGGAAAAAACCCCAATTTGTTCGAACCAATAGGGAAGAAAAAAAAAAGAATTTTGATGTTTTAGAGCTTAGTAAGATAGACTGATCAAAGAATAGAGAAATTAGTTTTAATTGAGGCAAAATGATGCATTAAAATGAAAGAGAGGAAAATTCTATGAAGAAATGCCCAATTTAGTCGAAGCTTATGAGGCATAAAGTATGATTTTTTTATTATTTGAGGTTAAAAGATGAAATTGATGGAGGATTTGAACAATTGGAATTTTTATAAGTACAATAGAATTTTGAATTAATGAATTTGAGCAAGAACTTATATACTTGCTAAAATTCGAAGAATATAAGAAAATAAAATTAGGAATTTTTTATTTTGATCATAGAATGATAAATTGATGTTATAAGCTATCAATTAAAGTAATTTTAAGCATTTGAGCACTTGAAATTATTGAAAAAGATTAAGTGTAATAAAATGAGAGAATGCAAAAAATTTTAAAAATTGGTGAGATGTTGTCGATTAAATGATGTAAATGATGTTACTAAGATGAAATTGAGATCAAAACAAGTATATGAGCCATTTGAATCACTAAATTTGGAATTCGTGTGGCAAAGTTATCAGAAAGTCAACAAAATTCAAATTAAAAGTTGACTTACGAGAAATTAAGTGTAATGAATAAATTGACGGAGTAAAAGAGTTAAAATAATAAAAATGAAGAGTATTAGAACTTAAATCAAGCAAAAACGAACCCTTAAGAATGAAAAGAGTTAAAACCGAAAGTTTAAGGGACAAAAAAGGTTTTCCTCGATTTTAAAGTCGAGAATCGAAATTAAATGAAAAATCATTCAATTGAAATTATTTAAGTAAAATATAAGAGTTTAAAAAATTTTCCGAGCAAGTCGACGTATTTTCTCGAAAGACATGTCATGCTTTGACTCGAGAAATTTCGTAAAAGGTTCCGGAATTTAAATTTAGTTTCGTATTTGAATTCTTTGAATTTTTCTATGAAAAATGAAATTAAATATATCAAAAACCGAGAACTTATAAAGTTAAGATGAAAAGTCGAGCAATATAAAATGACAAATGTAAATCATCTGTAATTATTTGAGATATGGTGTGTCCTGTTATTGATTGAAAAGTGATTGTATGTTATCAAGAATAAATCTTGTAATTGTTTGATATTATTTGGGATGAGAAATTAAAATTCGATTTAGAATAAATAGAAAGTTCTCGATTTTCAATAATTGAATATGTGTTTGTTTGTTCGGCATTTCAAATGTCGAGAATATACGAGTCGGTTTGCACTCGGGTAGGATCTAAGAGTCGAGCATTTGATAAGACCAATCGAGAAGTTAGAACTCGAGTCAAATAGAAATCCGAATAACGAGTTAAGTAGTCGTTGTTTTCCGAAAATTAGAACTCATCCTTATAAATATAATTTTTGAAGGCACGAGTGGAAACGAGAAGTAAGCAGCGAGGAGAAAAGTACAATCGAGCAATGCTATTTTCCAGGTGGGCTTTCTAAACTAAAACAAAATGACAAATCCGCTTATTATATATTATGTGCATTTTTCAAAATAATTGAATTGCTTAAATGTTTTACTGTTTTGGTATGCAATCATCTACTTGTTATTATGAGAATGAGTCATTTGGACGCAAAGGATAAGGTCTTGTTTGATGCGGGACGATGCATGCATTAGTTTAAGGTGTCTGTGAGCCTTGCTTCGGTTGGTTTGGTCATGATGTTCGAGAAGGAGGCCTACTTCTTGATACTAATGAAGATGATCTGTAGATTGATTCATAGTTAAGAAATATTACCGCACGAATTATTTTGAGAAAAGAAAGATGTTTATTATTAAAAGAAATAAATGAAAATTTCAAGAAAAGGGAAACAAAAAACGGAAAAAAGAAAGCTACCTAAGGGGCTAATAAAAAGGAAATAAAAGAAAAGAGGAAAAAGAAAAACTAGTCGTCCCTGTCACCGAGACGACTAGAAAGCTAAGCTAAGATCCGATTCTTCATCAAGTGCTTTTAAAGCATTGCCAGCCTCAGGATATTTTCCAGATAACACATGCTTACTCCTAGTATCATAAGTCTTAGTAGGTGTAATACCCCGATCTTACATAAGTCTTTAAGTTCGTCTTACTTGAGTTTGTGTGCTTAATTTTGTGCCTTTGTGTGATACAAATTTCCAAGAAAATAAATTCTCTTGCAAATTTACCAAAATGCCCTTGAGTGTCTTTACGTGATTTTTCTTGTTTCGGTTATCCGAATTGAATGTGTGATGAATTGAATGAGCATGATTATGTGAGTTTAAGTTTGAGTTTGAATTTCAGAAATTTCTGAGAAGTTTCGTTTTTGGATGAATAGTAACTTTCCCGAGTTTTCGTTTCCCGACGAATCTTTCTGAATTTCATCAAATTAGTGCCTTTTGAGTCTAAAAATGATTCCAGAAGCTTTGAGATAGGTTTGAGAGTCGTCGAAAATCGTCCGAGAGAAAATTCAGTTGAAGATCTAGAAAACACTAATATGAGTAGTGAATTTTGACTTTTTTTTCGTTGCTCGAAATATTAATCTGAAAACTGGATTTCAGGATTTCTTGATTTATTTGGTGAAGTTAGAGACGAAGTAGACAGAAGTCCGATGTCGAGAAAGAGTCGTGGTGAGTTTTAAATCGTTTGAGAGTTTAATGAGAAAATAGGGTTAAATTGCACCGGATAACTTTTTCTTCCGATAAAATTATATCACGTTTTTTATCACCGAGTGCAACTAATTCAATTAAAAAAACCTATCCTACTCTTATTATACCTCACTCCCTCACGCAAACACACTCTCTCTCTTAATCATCTCTCTCTCTTAAATTATTTCTCTTCAATATTCTCTCTCTACTCTCTCTCTCCCACCCACCTCTCTCTCTCGGCCAAGACACGCACATATACACACCATGAGTTCCTCCATTGAAGACCAAGCTCCCAAGCTCTAAAGTTGCGAGGAATATCACTACCGATCATCCAACGAGTAATCCGACGAGGTATTCTTAATCCCCTCGTTCTTGTGATCAATTCTAGACTAGGTTTACCCTCTCTCCCTCCCCTTTAAAATCTTTTTAATCGAGTTTAATAAGTTTCCAAGCAATGATACATTTTACGAGAAAAAGACAAAAACCTTATTTAGAAAAGTTAGTTTCGGATTTTAATTTCCGATTAAATGATTAAAGTTTTTAAATTAATATAAGAGAAATGAAACTAATTTCATTTAAATTTAATAACTTATATTTTCTAGAAACCGAGTAGAATCGAGTTAGCATAATTCAATAATCAAGTCTTGAGTGAATAACCGAGTTAATAATTATCATGAAATAATTAATATAATTTTCTAGAATTTTCTAGAATATTTAATTATATTTGGAAAAATTTTCTTTTTCCATCTATTTATCGAAGTCGATCGTTTATCTATTTGTGAATGTTTGATCCTTGATCTGAAAGTTTGTTTGTGAATGATTTACGATGTTAGAACCCGAGAATTAATTTTGTAATTTTCTGAGTTTGTTTAACTCGAGAAAGCGAGAAAAATGAGACATGTGATGTGAATAGTGATTTTCTGTCTTATGTGGATTATTTTATTAAAAAAAAAGTTAGATATTTTTGAGTCAAGTACTTGAGTCTCAGAGTCTGATGGTTTAGTACTTGGATAGAATCGAGAAACCAAGAAGGATCGAGTTAGATAAGTAGAGATAAATTAAGAAACCCGAGTCATGTAGAAGTATTTCAGTCGAGCGTTAGAACTCGTTTTCGTTTCCGAGAAATAGAACTCGTCCTTACGAGATGTTAACCTTGAAGGAACAAGTGAAGTTCGATAGCAAGAAGTGAGTGGAGTCCAGAAGTAAGAAGCGAGACGAAACTAGGTATTTCGAGCAAAACCGCTGGATGACAGGTGGGCTTTCTGAACCCAAACCCAACGATGAATGCGCATTTTATTTTTTTATATGTGCGCTTTTATTCAAAGTTAATTGGCTTGCCTGAGTTTTTATGTTTTGGTATGTAATTCTCTACTTTATATCATAAGTTGAATGAGTCATGTGGACCCACGAGATGAGGTCCTGTTCAAAGCAAGACAATGCATGCATTAGATTAGGTGACCGTGAGCCTTGTCACAGTCTAGGTCGTAAAGTAACTGTGAGCCTTGCTTCGGTTTGTCCGGTTATGTAAAGACTGTAAGCTTTGCTTTGATTGGGCCAGTCTTGGTGTTCAAGGAGGAGGCCTACTTCTCGACGCCACAAAAAAGACGAGAAGAGTAGAAGGATTTGTACCTGAGAAAAATGGTTGCAACCAATTTCAGAAAATAAACAAAAAATGTTTTAAGCAGCCACAAGTCGTAAAATCTTTTAAATAATTACTTATCTAACACTTGTGGTGCAGCTAAAGAGGCAAGTACAATAATATAGATCTAAGGAGCAAAGTTTTAAATTATTTTGGCATGTATCCACTGAGTACGAAGTACTCACGCCCTGCATGTTATTTCTAAAACGTGCAGGTTAGCTCGGATGAGGAAGGATACGGTGTGCTTGGGCGACTCGTTGTCAATAAAATCCAAAATTAGAGTTTAAGCTTGAGGTTATGTGTCTTCACACATATAACCTTGGGATTTTAAGTCGATGTTTATTTTTCCGCTGCAAAGTCATTACTTCAGTTTAACCTAGCCTTGCATGCTCGGTCCCAAAACCCTTAAGGGCCCGTGTGCTCGATCATAGTCATTAAATCCTTTCTGAATTCCATCCAAAGCATGTTTGGATCCTCAACGATTCTTCACCCCAATTGACGTTTAAAAAGTTTAAAAGATGGTCCACTTTTCGAATGCAACATTTGTTAATAATCGAACCTAATTCTTTGATGAGTTCAATATCCCTAATCTTATCAAATATCCGTTTCTTGGAAAAGTATTTGATTGATAACTCACATTATCGTGAGCTTGATTCGATAATTGAAATTATTCCTACATCATCAAGTGTTGGGAAATTTATTAGTAAGAGTTTTGATGAATTCCAAAACCAACTGACCCCAACCGAGTAGATGTTGCCAGAACCTAATGTTAGTAGGTAGGCTCACTGTTTGAGCATTGTTAAGATTTTATCTTTACAGGTCTCCAGCTAAAGATGGGAACAAGGCATCACTCGGACAGAACATCAGTTGTAAGAAAGACAACTGAGCGTTCACTTCATCATAATACAAAAAGGGGGGAAGTCACATTCAAGATATAGAACATCAGTTGTAAGGAAAACAACTGAGCGTTCATCAGATGAGAAGCAATAAAGGGGAAGAGAACATCAGATGAAAGAAAGCCATCTGAGCGTTCGAACCCAACTGATCAGATACAAGGAAGACAACTGAGTGTTCAGTTTCAGAACATCAGTTGTAGAACTCAACCAAGAAGATCAACAGCTTGAAGATGAAGTTAGCTGAGAGTTCAACTGTTAGTTGTCAGATAGAACATCGGCTGAAGAACAAGCTAGTTGAAGATCGAAAGTCTTAACCGACCACTCCTTGTTGGAAGTCTGTTGTTAAGATTTGAATTTCAAAAAGGAAGTCACGTGAGGGTTTGACCGTTCAGTCATTACCCCATTTGGCCCAACACAAGGCTATCTCAGATGGAAAGCAGAAGAGCACAAATGCCATATCGGGAAAGTCTGCAGAGATGAGAGACAAGCCATCGCTTTCAAAGAACAGAGATCAACAGCTCCTCCAACGGCTAGTTGATACTCTCCGCCTATAAATAG